>JAWZYV010014928.1:102500-1302500 GCA_038373885.1 Cheiracanthium punctorium | reverse complement strand
AAAACACGATGTTTCGATTTTCTGATTGCTTCCTTTCTTTATAGATACATTTTCAATTTTCTGAATTTTTTTTCAGTTAAGCTTTTATCTAGTTATAATCCGAGCTTATTAAAATAAAAATGCATTAAAATCTATGCATTAATTATTAAAATATGGATTTGTCATAATTTAAACATTTCTCTTACAAAATATAGTAGCATGTACCATTTGCTTCCTAGTATTCATAAATACCTGTGCATTTGCATGAAGATGAAGAAAAAATCCTCGTGTTTGTTCTATGATAACATTATTTGTGATTATAACTTGATATACCTAGACTGTACGGATAAATAGAGGGATGATGATAACCTACTTTGTGCACATAGACTCCTATACACTTTAAATAAATGAAAGGAAATATATTATTCACAATTTAAAACATTAGACTTAGTTACACATAAATATTCGTAATACGGAATATAGTAGTGCATGCTAGTGAAAAAATCAAAATGATCATATGATACTATTTTCTGTTCAAGAATTCAGATATTAAAATAAGGGTTATTGCCATTTTTTTAATTCGTCTTAAGAAAATTAAAAAAAAAAATTGCCCAACTTCATACTGACACTGCTTAACTTCTCCTTCCAAAAAATGCATAATCTAGGAATTATTTTAATGAAAAATCATATTTTTATATTATTTCTGACATTTGTTACAGCTGCTAGCCTAGACATTTTAGTTTGTATACTTTGTCTTACACTCTAGTACAAACCCAATAGTTTTATGTTTAAAATCTTAATTTTGAATTCGTAGAAAAATACAATATGTACAACTAACATTTATAAAAAAGAAAAATTGATCGGAAAGACGCATTTTCGGAGAGAAAAACATGGATATTTCGATTTGCTGCTGGCACTCATATGTAATTAATAGAATAAAATATAACTGAATATCAATTTTATACAGAAAAATACATATAATAGTAGAAATGTTACTTGTTCTTCAAAATTTGTTTTTGTAATTCAAAATTTGTTTCATACTACTTTAGGAATATACTAAAGCTTAGTTATTACGTGCAATGAAATAATATTTATTAAAAATGAAGAATTTGGACACATTTCTCAAAAAAGTATGCAGAAAATTAACCCAAATGTCAATTTAGTTTAAAACACGTATTTGAAAATATATTAAACTGTTGTGACATGCTTAGAAGAGATGTTTACTACTATACAGTACATTGCCACAATGAGAAATCGTTATGTATAATATGTTACGTATAATTCAAATTTATTTTTTTTTTCGGACTATTTATACTCTTCCATTTAACTATGAAAGGAAACGGCGAAAACAGATTTAATACCAGAAAATGTACTTTCAATAGCTTATGTGCCATTAAATTTTTTCTGAGAAAATAAAATATACCCGTGAAATTCATATTTTTCCCTTATATCCAGTCACATCTTAAAGTGCATACTGTACTGCCAGAATATTGCCCTCTATTTTTGAATAAAAAAATACTGAATTTTTTATGCAGCAATATAAATGTAAATCAGGCGTTTTCTACCTTTTTTTTTATTTCGTCCAATTTAAAGTGCTTTTGAAAAGATAGATTTTTTATTAAACATAGAATATCTGTTTTTATGCTATTCCATGATAAATTTTTTGGTCTTTATAAAAAAATAACACGTATTGATTTATTGTACTTTTAATATTAATATAAATTGCAACTATTCCCGATGTACTTAATACATGTATTTGAAAATATAATGCTACTGTGCTGTTATTGAAGTATCAGTCTATTGCTAACAAATATTCATTATATATATATATATATATATATATAAATATATATATATATATATATATATATATATATATATATATATATATATATATATATATATATATATATATATATATATATATATATATATATATATATATATATATATATATATATATATATATATATATATATAATGAATATTTGTTAGCAATAGACTAATACTTCAATAACAGCAAAATAACATTATATTTTCAATATGTATGTTATTCTATTACACAGATTCATTATATATATATATATATATAATGAATCTGTGTACTCGAATTACTAAAACTGGAATTTTAATTTCTTTTTAAATTGTTTATCGCATAAGAGACAGTTGAATGTCAACATTTCAAACATATTTTAAAGAAATATATATAAATACAAGATGATTCCAAATTATACCGACAAATTTCTAGAAGGGATACACGCAGACGGTTAAAAATAACATAGTGGCGTGGGGTCGGAAATGTCGTGTAATATACATGCTAATCACTTTGAAGGATTTGTTGAAGTGTTCGTCTAATTTCTTAACCAAGTTTCATAAACAATGGGCTCTTCTGTGAGAATTTCATTAATGAAGTGATCAAGATTTTTATGAATAAATAACTTTTATGAAGTGTGATCTGTGAAAGTTGCACTGGATTTTGGAAAAAAAAAACCTGGTCGGAAAGTTCACTATTATTTGAACACTTCTTCTAAAGTGATTTTTTAATAGGAAAATGAAGACGACGTTTCCAACACTACATTGCTGTATGATTCTGAACAGTCTTGTTGTAACTTGCCTCTCTTAGAAATTTGTAAATCTCATTAGGACTGAAATGGACTGAAATTTATTTTACGACAAAATTTTTCATTAGAAGATAAAATTAAAATTTCTGCACAAATATGATATGATTTGAGTTTTAGAAACGAGGAGATTTTGAATTATAATAAATCGCCTGTGACAAAAATAATTAAAGTAACAATAAAAAGAAAAATATCAGGGTTGACTCCACTCGACTTTCCGAACACTTGCAATTAAGATCATGACCACGCATTTAAATAAATTTTAATCGATAAATAATTCAAACATACATACCAAATGCAAGCTCAATCGAATGCAGCGTTTAAACGCTTGCGCACTTTCAAGAATTTCTCCCCATATGCCATAATGTAAAAGAAATTTTTGTTTTAGCCCTGTAGAAAAACTATAAGTTCTATACACACCAAAATCAATACCGATATTATTATGGTTGTTTATAACATATATACCCGATTTGAGCTCAATCAAATATATCGTTTAAACGCTAGAGCACTTTCAAGAATTTCCCCTCCATAGGCCATAATGTAAAAGAAATCTTTGTTGTAGCCCTGAAGAAAAACTATAAGGTCTATGCACACCAAAATCAATACCGGTCACATGCACACATACATACATACATCTCGTAATATTAGCATAAATGAATTCAGAAGACCTCAAAACGTTTAAATACGCCAAAATCTCGAAGTCGAATTTTTTCATGATTGCAATACTTTCCTTAGATGGAACATGTTCGGAAAGTAAAAATATCTAGCAACGGTTGATATCGTGATGTTTTAAGGGGTTAGGGGTAGTCAGAATTTTCAAAAAATTGATTTTTTTTGCATTTTCTTAAAGTATAGTATCTTAAAAATATTCTCTGAATGTTTGAAGTGAATCCGACAAATATCTTTCGAGTTATTTAGCGAAGAATAAAAGGCTCTCGAGCGGTCTAATATTTCCGAGAACAATTAGCTAGCGGCATAATTCTCCCTTACCTCCTGAAGTTTTAAAAGCAATCAAGCCTATTTATGAAGATCTTAGTAATGAAAATTTACTTTCAAGATGTGTAGGTGGATTTAATCAAAATAATAATGAGAGCTTCAACCAACTAGTGTGGAAAATACGCCCAAAAACTACCAATACTAGTTTTACCATTGTTCAAATTGCTTCATACGTAGCTATGAGTATATTTAATGAAGGGACAAAGTCATTATTAGTAATAATGAACACACTGGGACTTAGTTGTGGGCCTAATTCGCATCGATATACTGAAAAAACCGATAGTGCACGTGTAAAAGTAGCTGATCAGCGCGCTAACGACAACACTCGCGAAGGTAGAATGCGACGTAGACAACAACAAATTGATGTTTTAGAAAGTTCTACAACGGCTGTAGAACTCTTATATGGTCCAGGAATAGATGACTCAGTGTAAGTATTGAAATTATTCGTATTACTGTACATCAATCGACTGTAAAACTTAAAATGCGTTTTTCTCAAAACTATGTTTTTTTGAACTGGTGACCACTGTAACTCAAAAACCGCTCGATAGATTTGAATGAAACTTATACAGCTTTTAGAAAACATAAAAAGCTAGTGCCTGATTGAAGGATTTTTTTTTAAACTTCGATTTTTTATAAACAATTAATTGTTGGTTTTTTCCCGAAAATCTGCAAAAAAATTTCCAGAGACCGCCATTTTGTTAATTTTGAAAAAAAAAGCTTCGATCAGGCACAAGATTATCTATCCATAAAAATAATCTTTTTTGTTTCATTGATTTTAGATGAATCAACAAGGAGCTGTAATGGTCACCGCAAGGACCCATTATTAAAACCTGTTCAACTTAGACCGCCATAACTTGTAAAATAAGTAATATTAATTATTATTTTTTAAAATAAGTAATATTAATTATTGTAAAATAAGTAATATTAATTATTATTATTTTTTAAATTTAAGTGAAGTAATGTTAAAGTATGATGAAATGATACTATGTTTTTACTTATGTGAAATAAACTTAATTACTAGTAAAAGAAAAATTAATAAAAAATGTCATTTTTTCACGCCTCTGACTACCCCTAACCCCTTAAATTTGATTTCAATATTAATTTTTCTGTAGAGCAAGGTAAGAACGTAAAATAACTATATTTATGAGAGTTATTTTACATTTATCATTTAAATTGTTTCCATTATTAATATTTTATACGTTATTAAAGAAGAAAACTTTTCAACATTACATATTTAAGATATTTAAAAGTGCCGATAAAAGTCGTAAAATGAAAGGTAAAATACCTTATTCTATGTTTGCAATATTAATTTAAATATGACAGTCTCTCGTAAATGGACTGTCAAAATATTAAGAATTTCGAAATAATAGCTTTGTAAATTAATGCCACATTAAAGAAAAAAGAAAAGAGATGCTGATACGCGATCTCCTAAAAATATTTCGTAAAAATTAACAGGCTGATTGGGGTTGGGGGTGGGGGAGTAGAATAAACAGCATGTGGAATAGAATGCGTGAGCACACTTTTACAAGTGCTGTAATAGAGCGCTGTTGAGACTCAGCAAGCAGAGTATCGCTCGTCTTTAGAATTTTCTACCATAATAATTTCGATTAGAATCTACGATTCTCCTCATTTGGATTTCGCCGCCATCTGTATTAGAAAGAGTTCTGAAAATATAACATCTCATGTTAAAAGCAACTAGCATTTGCAGCCCTGAGGGTATTTTTTTATAACCAAATATACACGAGATCATTAGACAAAATCGCAAGCCTATTGGAAAATATGCTGTCAGTTTATGTTTTCCGTGCTATTGCGCATAACAAAGACGTCGTAAACATAATTAATCTTTTAAAAACAGCTTCTTTTTTTTTAAGAATATATTTCCATTCAACATGAAACTGTACAGCTAGCTTTCACAAACTTGAAAGAGTTGAAAATATGATTACAAGTACTTCGATTCAATTTCTGGTGATTAATTGTTTTTCATGCTAAAAATATTTTTTAATTATACTTTCTTTCATATTTTCTTCTTAAATTGTTATTTTTAAACGACAAAATAAATAAAATTTCGGACTTAGAAAGCTTTAAAAATCAATAAAGTCAATTTCAAAAGTAGCTTCTAAAGTTGTTACATTTGCAAAAGTGAATTTCATAGAGTACTATCGAAATCGTATCGTACCCCTAAGCTAAGCACTGTTTATTTAAATTGACATAATAAATATATTTTAATGCAATTGTTAGACTGTTTCGATACTCATCTTTCATTCAGCTAGCACGCAGAGTTTATGCAGGGAATGATGAATCGGTGTTGACCAGCTAATGGCCTCTCGAGAATTAAAGGAAATTTCGCACTTTGTAAATTTATGGCGTATTAAACCACTACTCTACCGCTAATGGTTGGTTATTATGCTTAATTGTTGTTGGTAATTTACTACAAAAGCGCCGTAAATGGCGCTCTGCATATACAATGATAGATATGGGGGCAAATTGACTCATGAAATTACAATGAGTAGTCAATCAATATGTAGCATTTGGCTTTATTTCAACAGAATTCGGTTTCCATTGAAAGACAACACAGACTTTATTTTATAATAAAAGTTATATTTAGTTTCTTGTACAATTTATTTTTTTATATCAGTTTTTCTCGGAAAATCCTTCCATACAGTGAGAAACTATGAAATGAATAAACTTATCAGACAAAGCAACAATAATTTTACACACTAGGGGCCAAAGCCCCTAGACTTGCTACGCTCGCTTTTCGTATAAGGCATTCGGCTCCTAAAAGGCTTTTTGGAAAAAAGGCATAGCTGACAAAACCCAAAGATTGGATGTGATAGAATGTTACCGAGCTACACATTTCTTAATTCTGGCATGTTCCTTGGAACAATTTCACACTATTTTTAATTGTGTAAAACTATGGAACATCTTGCGTGCTTGCCATCCATGGCGATATTTCATAATTTGGCGACTTACGTATACGTATAGTTAGTAATCATTTCTAAGAAAACAGTGCTTCATATGTTTTCTTTGATAAAAAGTACGGAACAGCTATTATATCTTGCTACTAATGGCGACTTTTCATTATTTGGCGATTTGCACATGCTCGTAAGCGATAATCCTTGTTCATGTAAGGTTGCTGTGAAAACAGTTATCCATACATTCACATACATAATCCTTTGCAGATTGGCTTATTTAGCAACCCCAAATATATCAGCCCACCGCGCGGGCAAATATCCAAGCTGTACTTGCTATAATGGCTTAATTAACGGCGCCAAATATGTCTACGGGTGACAAATACCCAAGCTGAACCTAACAGGCATTACTATAATATGCGTTTGAATTATTTTTCATTTTGAAAATACTGGGTGCTAACATTTTTGAACACACGCAGTATTTATATTCGCACTGCTTTAGATAGCATTTTTCCAGATTATACTTGATGCCAAAATGGCCCTTTTTAAATCAATTATGATTATTATTAGAAAAAGTATTAGAAATACGAATTTGCGTCAATTTTCAACTACTGTTATCTGACAGAACGTACTATGCGAAAATTGTGAACTTTGTGTAATACACTTTGACATATTTATTTTACTTACATTTTAATTTGACGTAAAAATGGTGTAATTCTACTTCATGTTTGTTAATTTCACGCTGGAATTGCTTTGCTGCAAAGGCATGAAGGATTTTCTGCTGGAGCAAATTGCCAAGCCTGGCAACCATTATACTTATTTTTTTCAGTTTTTTACTAATATCTTCTAAGATAATTCAAATTTCGAAATTTAAGTGAGCTTATCAGCTTCAAAGAATTTTCCGAATACGTGCACACCTTGGTCGAAACTCATACCCCCCCCCCCATGGTTTCGGAGGAGATATAAGAACAAGCTTTTGACAGTGGCGGCGGCTGCGACCGCGGCTGTTGCTTTTTTTTTTTAGATTAGAGAGAAACAATGAGAAAAAAGGAGTTTCAAAACTACTAATTAGTCGTAATTAAAAGTAGGTTTAATGATTTTGAACCCATTTTTAATTGATGGAAAAACGATTAAAATATTTTTATGTATGAATTATATATTTCATTCAGTAAATGTAACACAGTAAGTAACGATTAATTTTATCTACCCAGGCGGACAGAATTAAAATTGGAGTTGTTAAGCATATGTTTGTGTTGTTATATATGGCTAAAAAGGAACTCAATCCAAACACATTTGGTCACTCGAATAAACATCGAAGAAACAAAGAATTAAAATATCATGATTAAATTCGGACAATATTCAAACACCAGGACATCTGTAAAATTAGAAGTAAAACCTCTAAAAAACAATATAAAAGTCTAGAGGAGGATAATTCCACTGTTCATGACATGAGATCCCTGGCGATCCAATAGAGTAGGCAACCATCAACTTTAACCCTTTAACGGGCAGTGTTCCCGCTCTGGGAACACCAAACTCTGACGTTTTGACTGTTGCCAGTCACGAAGAATAGATTTGATTTCTATAAAAATAGTTGCGGGTGACATAGCTCCCCGAGAATCCTTTACGTTTTAGCACGTCATTTCCCGTAAAAAATTGTCACGATTATTTTTAACTGCACTGTCATCTGCTGAAAAATGGAAGAATGCGAGAACAGCTGCATAGATTGCCCAATGCTGAAAAAAGGGCAGCCGTTGCCATCGCTCGACTTAACTACCAGCAGGATGGCGGATTATCGAAACGTTCATCGCGTTCCACATAGCTAGAGACCCTTTTTTGACGCATCTGGCTGTGCCGCACAGCCAGCTGCGTCAAAAAAAGGTCTCTAGATCTGTGGCAGGCGATGAACATTTCGATCATCCGCCATCTTGCTGGTAGTTAGGTCGAGCGATGGCAACGGCTGCCCTTTTTTCAGAATTGGTAAAGGGTTGCTCCTCAAAGAGTTGAATTGTAATGTCGGGTCTAGTCCCGGGCAGACGAGTAAGTATTCTCTCTTCATAATTTCTGTTTTACACATAGGACATAGACTATTGGTCAATATGCCCAGCCTCTTTAGATGTTCGACTAGACAGTTATGTCCAGTTCTCAATCTAAATTTGGCGGTGTCTTTACGAGGTCTGTGACAGAATTATTTGCAGTTATTTTTAATAATTTCTCATCGTTTACCTCTATTAGATAGATCCATGTCACAGTTCATCATAATTTTCCCTCGAATACGTCTTTTAAGAGAATCCAATGGAATTGTAACCTCTTCAATATCTGATTCTGTACCTTGTTTAGAGAATCGGTCCGCTTTTTCGTTACCATCTATGCCCACGTGAGATTGTATCAATTGGGATTTTTCAGTTTTGCCGTTCATATTCAGTTCCCATATAATTCGTTTTAGTTTACTCAGGAATGAAGACTCTAAAAGGTGTTGGACTGCTATTGTCTCTATGGCTGATATTGAATCGAAAAGAATAACATATTTTTCAAAAGATCCCATTCAGGGTTGCAGATTGGTCACAGCCAAGAAGATCACGTGGATATCGGCACCAAAGTTAATTAAGTGTTTACCTACTGGGCATACTGTTAGGACAATCTGCTGTACACACCAACTATATTTACATCGCTATCCTCCTTAAAGGGAAGATATAGTCCATACTATGGAAGTATTAAGTTTGTGTTAACAAAAAACGTAGTCATTCTACACGGGCGTTTAGTACATGAGCAGAGCGTTTGATAACTCTTACATTGAAGAGAAACAAATTTAGTTATAATACACAACTAATGAATTTAGTTCATTAAAAGCATACTGAATTAAAAAATACAGACCATAATGTGATCATAATGTAGGTATTTTTAATTGCAGTTTCTATCTAATATTGAATTGTTAAAGTTATTAATCTGATATTTGATTTCTAATACAACGCCCAAAGTAGAAAATACGTCTTCTAGCTCTTATATTTAAATTTCATAAGTGTATTAAGTAGGAACTCAGTAATTTAGGATTTCATAAAGAGCATTATTATATAAATATATTTTCTTAAAGACAATGTGATATTATTCAGGTTAAAAAACTAAATGAGACTACATTTACCATATATATATATTTCTGTCCCTGTATGTTCCCTTAAAAACCGCTATATACGTACTTAAAAGTATTATTTAATTTCAAAAATTCCTTTTTTGTGCGCAAGTGCATTTTGAAAACAACATTGTACATAATTTCATATTCATACATTTTTCTGTCGTTTAACGATGACACTCTATTTTTTATTGCTTTATAAATATAATGTCGCATACATTAATGTAAAAAAGGACATCTTAATCAACTAAATGAATTTATGAATTTAATTTAAAAAAATACATAGTTTTACGTATGTTTTATATTTTTTCCGAGAAAGACTGATTCATTAAAGTGAAGTATTGTTCTATATTACACATTATATAATAAAGTATTTTAAAATAACATATAATGTAGTATATTAAATATTAACATTTATTTATAAAACATGATGACATACTGAAAGATTCAACTCTCTAAGTAGCAAGGTAACAAGTTTCAGCCGAGAAGCTAAATAAATCATTTTGAAAGTACACAAAATGGGTCAATAAGTTACTCCTATCAATAAATTATTCATAAAGAAAGGTGATCGGGAGATATTTCATGTTTACAATACGCCTCCAAGATTTAAAACAGATGCAACAAAAAGAGTTAATGGTTTTCTTTTCGTGAAATTGATGATACTGATATTTCGAAGATTAAATTTTATGTACGACTTTTTAAAAACAGTCTTTAGAGTTGCTTTTTCTCCCTGACTGTTGAAAAACTCAAAAAATAAAATTACATATACTTCTTTGAAAAACACGGTAGTTTGAGATGTTTGCATTTTAGAATAAATGACTCGTTACTATTTATGCTTTGGTTCTATAGTAAGTTTGTATCAGCGCTGACATTTTTGTGCATTGATCAATCAAGAACACGAGAATATGTCATTTGATTTCTCTCTCTCTCTCCCTCACTCATACAAACATATGTATGTAGGTCTACCCATAACAGTTGGCACAAAACTTAAGAAGAGCTAAGGCACATAATAAGGAATCAGAATCACATAGCAATGTGGGATCAAAAACGCCGTTTTCACTTGGACTGTTAATATTCAATTTAGGAATTGTACTGAAGTGTTCTTATATTTTCTTTCTTACACAAGTTTTATAAACAAGGGGCTTGTTTCCAAAAATTTCATCCGTGAAATCAATATAATTTCAACGAATCAATGTTAATCACGCGTTTTCTGTGAAGGTACGTTTGCTTTTGACGAATAATAGTGGGAAATGTGATGCAGATCATCATAATTCTAGTTTTAATTCTTAATTACTTAAATGTTAATTATTTTTAAATTTAATCTGTATTTAAAATTTATTCTTTGCACTTTCGATTCGGATTTTCTTCGCTTCGCCTGTAAAGTTTTATTTATGGTCCTGACTTATTTCCTGACGGTCAAAGCAATTTTCCGTTTTCATTCATTTTTATATCTTTTTATTTTCACTGTTGAATTTGTAAAGCCTAGCGTTTCATTTTCGATGGTTTGTTTATGACCATATACAGCATCATATTTATAAATGACATTGGCTTTAATTTGGAGTTAAAATTTAGCTGTTACACTTTTTGTTTCATCCAATTTGGCGCGTCTGGATTAAAAAATAAATATATAAAAATATGTTAAACCGACTGTGGCACCACTTCGTTTTGGCGCTTTGTTTGGCGTGCAGTTTGGTGAATTTGAATTCCCCTTACTTCTCTCTTGACTCGTTTCTGTCGTCACAGATTAGATTTTGTTATTGCTGAAGAGGGTACGCTTTTTCAGGGGCTCTGTCAGGCAGCGTGTGCAAAATATGACGTTAGAAATATTATGACGTTATATAATGTACGTAATATTATGACGTCGTAATATTATGACGTTATATATATTCATGAATGTGACGTTAGAAATATTCTGTGTTTCCTAAGATGTTTAAATATAATGCTAAGATAAACCACAAAGCGTGTCCTGTCTGAATTTCCTTATGGTGTGAAACATTGGTACTCACGGCCTGATTCAAATTTTTACGAACCTGTAGAAAATTAATCATGGGAAAGATCACTATTATTTATAGAACTTGTTTTACAGTGATTATTAACAGATGCATGAATATGACATTACTGATCCCACATTGCTATGTGATTGGTATTCCTCATTATGTACCTCACATCACTTTAAACATTGTACCAATAGTTATGGGACGCCCTGTATATGTAAACACAAATTGAATATCATTAAAATCTTATTTATTTCAATGGAAAAAAACTGCCAATTTAATATTTCCTTGGCCTGAAATTACGATTTTCCTAAGTTAAATAATTAATATGATTTTCCTCCAGAAAAGATATGTGTGCGTTTTCATACAAAACACATCTATGAAATTCGGGAACATATCAGTAATTCCTTTTTTAACAGTGGATAATCAAGTAAAATTCTTAGGTGGTCTTTTTATGTTTATCGAAATGATAAATCAATGAAGCAATAGAAATGATTGTCACGAAAATGCTTTAGCATGAAACATCCTACATTAGACGATATTTCGATCTATCTGAAGAATAAAGAATAAATATTCATCTATTTATGCTAATTTATAAAGATACAGCTTGTTTTTTAGTTTGAGAGTTAAGAACTCAGAATCTACCTGGCCAATACAAAAAAAATTGTGTTATATAAAGCATTTATTGTGAAAGTTTATATTCTGTATAATATCACATTTCTACCATGCATTATTAAAAAGTTATATAGCAAGATTAGATACTGTAGCAACCGATTAAAGACGAATATTCAAAATATTAGTTTGTGTAGGTGCATTCACGTACTTCGCCTATTTGTGGTGAAATGGTGATATGAATGATCATATATTTGAACAGAGTTTGCTAACAACATTCTTGCTACGGTGTTTTGTCAAGTTCAATTTATTTTTAAGTCTAGTAGAATGAAGAAATGGTTGTTGTCAAAAAATTCCTTCGTTAATTTTCGTTAATTTTTTTATTTACTGATTGGTCTTTTGTTTTGGTATTAAATTTTGTTAAAATGGTGAAAATGAGGGAACTAGCTATAGGAATTCATCGTCATTCATAATATTCCACACATTATTGTTTTAACTATGGATAACTATTCCACAAAACACGAAACGGATTAACGAAACTGTCGGATATATTTTCTTTGTCCTTGATCAGCATTTTCACAACACATTGAACACGATGTTTAGCGCGTTCTTTATTGCTACTTTAAAGATATGCTTCTGTTATTTACTTTTTTATTTCTTTCTCCGTTAATTTTTTGAGTATGTGTGTTCAATAAATTGATATTCACAAAAAATCATCTATCGTCTCACGAATTACTTCCCGACATTTGAATGTTTATTTTCATTTTTTATCGTAAATAACGGGGCTCACAACTGGCATGTGCAAGGCAATATAAATAACTCAACTTCGTAATGATGGTAATTATTGACGCATTTTATATTTCGAAAGGTTAAAAAATCATCTATTTGATACGGCTTTCGCTACATATCTATGAAGCCCAGTGTTACATTGTGCTGATGTGCCATCATCTTTATTCAATCGATAGTTAAAGAAAATATATAACTAACAATTTGTAATGACGATTCCTTCTCCTCAAGAGCGTTACGAAATTTCTAGTATCCTATGTTAGAACTCGGCAAGATCATGGCTCAAATGTAGTTTTTCAATTATCGTTAGATAAATTTCCATACGAAAACTGGGGCTAAGATTATGGTAAATCCTGCAGCAGAATGAATATATTTTCATAGAAAAAGAATCATATTTCCATGGGGACACCCATGGCATGAGCACAATCCATCCCTCATGCAGTAATTTTTCAGTGCTTTTTCTGGATCCAGTGCCCTGTTCGGGCATGGTTTTAAGAAATTTTTTTCATATACGTAAAATAGAATGTTATATTACTAAACTGATTTAATTTTGGAAGACAAAACTTAATCTTTATAGGCAGTCTTAAAACACATAATATAAATAACGATTAAAATAATACGTGCAAGCAGACTAAATGTAATTGTGAAATAGAATTCAATGAAAAAAAACTTTTGTATCCTAAACGAGTACCTTTTAATGCTTTTCACATATGTCATTAATTTTTTTAAAATTATTATAATTATACTAACAATACTTTTTTACATTTTTCAGACTTCAGACTAACCTAAATTTTGAAATATCTACATTTCGAGGTTTTTTAATCCCCCCCCCCACGAATTTATATGGATAAAATAACTCTGGAATAATATTAAAAATTTAAAAATATATTCCATGAAATGAAAAAGAAAATAAAACATAAAAGATAGGGGGGGAAGGAAGAGTTATCTCAAAAATTACAAAGAAATATCAAATCTAACGCCACGTATTCAACAGAAAAAAAAAAAATATATATATACATAATCATACACATGACAGAAAAAAAACATTACTTATATAACAGTTAGTGTTATTAGTTTTTTAACTTATAAACGTTGTTTCATCTAGTTATTTCAGTATGAATTGCTAAACAAAAGTTTCGAAAAATCGATCTGTATCGCAAGTATGCCAAAATCAAGGACTTTTGTGTAAGCTAAAGATTATGTACAAATAATAATATTTATTATTATGATTAAAATTTGAATTGTTATAGTTATAATTATCATTACATTTTGGGTTAATGCTCATGGATAAAATGTAACTATTCATAGGTACCCTTCGTTCGTAAGATAAGCTTATTTTGCTTTTTTTCACTCTCTACGCAATACTTTTGCTGGCATATTTGGTATATGTCAGATGCGCATAGAATTTGACTCTCACTCAAAAAAAAAAAAAAAAAATGTTAACAAACCTGACACATGCATTTACCTTCACGGATGGGTCAGAATTGTATAAAATTCTTCTACTTACATTTCATATTTCAGATTTAGAATATTTTATTTCAAACAGCGAAAAGTTCCACTGTCTGATAAAGAACAATTTACGCCTTTTGTAAAATCGAGAGGAAAATAAAAGTCACTCTCCTGAATTTCCATTCCATTTCAACATTTCAACTTCCATTGAAAATAAGTTAATCGAGACAGAGAAATATAGAAAGTCTAGAGTCTATATAGCTTCCATTTTTAGTTCTTTAAATGATAAAGGAATGTTGCAAAAGTTTTCCCCGCTTTCCGAATTTTATATTTGTTATACATTACTTGAAACATTTTCTTAATCATTGAAATATAGTGTAACAAGTTTTGTATAAATGTACTTGAAAAAGAATATCAATGTCTTGATATCGTAGAAACTCAATTTACTGTAGAAAGCGAATAGGGTCAACAGGGGTAAAATAGTTAGGAGGGTAATATGGGTATAGTTTAATTTTTGTGCTTTTCATTTTACTAGACCTTTTTTTTCTAAAATTAAAAGAAGAATATGTTTAAAATGCGCATATATCTGGCAACATTTTAATTTGTTATATATATCTGACAACACATTTACTAGGCTTAGCAGACATTTTATTTTTCAAAAGACAGAACACGGTTTTTTTTGTGACGAATAAACTTGATTCCATAAAAAAAATTTACAGGAAAAATTTTAGAAATCTATCATTTGAATTTTACAAAAGAAAGTTTATCCTAATAGAAAACTTAAAATTAAGTAAATTTTCTTACTCACAAAAAAGTTATAGCATCTTTAGCATCATGGGGTAAAATAACTATAGCCAAAGTTCAAAATGTGAATGTATGAAGATTGATCAAAATTGAAAGACCTGTGGGAGCAAATTTGGGTTAAAAACAGTTATGTTATACATGTACCCTGAACCCATTACATGTGCAGCTGCTGGAAAATAGCGTCCATTTGTACTTTATTCGGCCGTCGTTCGTCCTACAGCAAATTTGCATATATCAATCGTTTCTGATTGACGTATATTTTAATTTGCTATGTATAAAAATTGCATAAGGAGCCGCACCCATATTAAAATTCGCACCAACTTTTTTCCCAATAGCAACACCTATGTTTCACTTCATATTTCAAAAATTTAGCTCATTTTAACCCCGGATACCAATTTTCAATAAATTTAAAATAATTTTTTGTAAAATATAGTAAAAGTTAGCGGCATTAAATATAAAAATTTGGAAGCAAATAAATTGGAGGTTTGCACAGTTTGATAGTGATTCTATAAAGTGTCTATTGTTGAGTCCACTACTATTATCCCCAATCAAATTATTTTACATGAATAGAAATAGGTGCAGTAAATGTATGTCTGTCAATACAACGTCCTATTTCTGAAACACTAACATCCTGAACGTTCCAGGCATGAAGTGACGTTTTTTTTAATATCTGAAGCACCAGGTCTTTGGACTTCCCATTACTTAATCAGGCATTCAAAACCACATTTTTCTGTCTAAAATTTTATCTGCTTATCTTAAAATTCCCACAAAAGTCTTATAAAAATATTGCACACTGCAAACGATCCTATTAAATGAAGAAAGTTAAATAACAATCGGTAGGCAAAAAAGTAACTGCAGTTTTTAGATAAAATTTAAACGTATTTTCAATCATGAAACAAATCTTCATGTTCGACCGTAGCTTTGTAACATTCATGTATGTAGTCAGAAGAGAAGACGGCAGATTCTCACTCCTGGCAACATTTCACAAGTCTAAGAGAAATTCAAGAAAACTCAAAAAGAATTTCAAAATTAGAAATGTTTTCAAAATCGAAAGCAGTCGTTTTGCATTTTTGCTTTAAATCATGTATACGCACTAAAGAAGTTTTGGAGTACCGGTTCATTTGGACCACTGACTAAATTTTCTAATTTCTAGAACTGATAATCTCAGTATAAAAAAATTAAGACTAAAAGCAGTATTTTCCCTGTAAATAATATTTTTTTAAACTTTCACTAGCGAAATTAACGAAATGCGGAAAATTCGGAACCTAAAATAGCGTTTTTCAATTTGCAGAAACTCTTAAAATTGCGCAAAACAGAATTCGCAATATCTCCGGAAATTATCGTAGAAAATTTGTGAAAACTCTTATTTTGGGTAATTTGAAGATATTTTTTTCGTTTAATAAAGTCAAAATAGAGTGTTGCCATCTAGAAAAACGAAGTTGATGCAGAATTAAATATGAAGATGGCCCATTGTGCAAATTAAATTGATACTAAATTAAAGTGTACGTTATTTGAAAACGAATGGTTTATTTAACTTTGCTTTACTACGAAAGACGGTCAAATAAAGAGAAAGGGGCGTGGTTTTTTTCCCCAGCTATACATGCACATACTTGTATTTGTAAGAATATATATATAATAAATAAATATTTTATCTTTATAGATTTATATGAGTATAGGGATAACTCTTTATTTATTAGTATTACTGCGTAGGCCTATTATTTTACTTATTATATGGTCTACCTACCATATGCAAATTAGTACAGCGGAATTCCCAAAATCCGCAAGGCTCTAAAATCCGCACTGTCTGTTCAATTTAAGATGAAATCTGCCCTTACAACTGCAAGTTCAGAAAACTGCAGCATAATCACAGAGTAAAACTAATGAGTAAATTGACATTTGAAATATATATTAGAATTTGTCAACTGCGTGATGTTAACACTGATAATCTTCAGATGACTGGCAGTGGCATAGTTGACTCTGAATTCCTGTCACAAGATACCAACTGTGAAGCAGTAACAACTCTGAGTATAATTAAAAGATTCATAAAATAGCATTTAATGAAGATTTGGCTCTCACACAGAATTTTTTTTTTCAGATTTGTAGAGCAACAAAGCTGTGCTGCAGAAGAGGAAATAATGATAGTATGAAAAAAAGCTTCATTTAGAACATCTGTTTAAGAATGTAAATTGTCAGAAAGCTCCCTGAACCAAGCTGAACAGTTGTTGACAGTATAAATTTTGTTCATAAACTTTGGTTCAGGAGTTATTAATTTATTATATTTGCTTGAATAAAATTGATTTTGAAGTATAACTTTAGGCCACTTAATTTCTATTTTTTTCCATTAATTATAGTGTAATTCAGCTTTAACCAGCATATACCTACTTTACCTCGAATCGGGATAATATAGGTAGAGCCCTTTACACAAAAATTAACACAAAAGGAAAAAGTAAAAATGTTCAATTTAGATCAAAAATACACATTGCTAAAAATTTTGAACAAAAAGAAGATTATGTTTCATAACGTTTCTGAAACGTTAAAAATAAAAAAATCTGTTTTTTATATCCATTTTACCCCGACTGACCTTGTAAACTTTTTAGTATTCGATATTAATAATGCTAAATGAGCTTTTCAATGCAAAAGAAAACTGTTTTCGATTTTGATTACCTTTCAGAAAGCAAAATATATTGGCATTCACCGCAATATGTTATGAAACTCTTCATTATTATTATTATTGTTATTACTAAATTTCTAATCATCCCACAAGTTTTTCTCAGAGGGGAAAGTCACTATGTCATTTCAATATATTTGCATTCTTTATTAATGATGCGCAATCTCGTTCTTCAAAAAATATGCTTGGGCTTTTCATTTGGATCTCTATATTGAATAGGCGTCAAATTTTACTCTTTGAACTTGTTAAATGGTGCTTTTTAATAAGTAAATTTTGTTATGTCAGATTCTAAAAACAAAATTATTGAGAGAATTTTCTCTGTTTCATTTATGAATAGATTTTGCGCATAGTATTTGATATTCTATTTTGTGTAACGTGTTATATAACATTTATCTAATTAAAAAATGAAATAATTTTGATATAGAATGTTTTTTTCTATTTCACATATTTTATTATTTTATTATTTTGAGTGCCGTCTTCGACCTGATATAGAAGGTATGTCAGTTCCACGTCCCTTCAGCTTCAGGAATCATACCACAAATGCAGGGTAGGAAATATCTTTCTTACACTAACTAAAACATCACTGTAGAGAAGAGGTGAACAATCTTCTGCATATAATGCGCCTTTTTTTTTCTCAGACGTGGTGAGATGCGCCATATTTACACAAGCACCTTTTTTACTTACACTGGTAGAGCTGGAAATTATGACATTACATTCACGAGCAGAGCTGGAAATTATGAATACGGATATAGTTTTTAGTTTATTTTAGGTAGACTAAAATGTGTGAACGCATGAGATTGAAATCGTTGTTCTGAGGAAGAGGATGGAGAATTAATTTTTCGAATATTTGGAATCAGACATAGTTTGATTTTTGAAGATAATGTATTTTAAAGTTTACAAATGCTTCTTTTTGGCGTAGTATAATAAATTATAAAAAATAAAAGCGAAATTATTTCAGAAGTTTTCAGTGTGTCTCTAAACAATAAATAGGCTCAATGATGTAACAAACCACTAGAAATGAAAAATTAGAAGCCAAATCATGGCGCATGCGCCATGATTTGGCCATTCCGCTCTTGAGCAATCCCCCTTACAGGTTTAAAGTTTTCCTGCTCTGGAAGTATTCCACTGTCCAGTGAGACTCATGCTTTGGAATCCCATCCAGCAGAGCGAGTGGCTATTATACTGTTTTTAACAAGTTTTTACATTTTGTTACACCTTAGTTATCCATTTCAACCGTCAGTCTTCTTTCGCAACCTATATTTATTACAAAACTAAGACACTGGTGTTTGACATCCCCATTACCGAAGACGAGAAACTGGATGTGTGAAAGGAAATCGGGCATATCGTCGGCCAATCAAACGTGTGGATGTTTCATGCACAAATGGATTGTGTCTCACAAAGTTAATAATTTCAAAATATGTGTGTATATATCAGAGTGTGTAACATGGAAAGCGAGAAGGAGCATGTAAGACATTCTTTATATACGAGTTCGGTAAACAGAATACGGCAGCAGCAGAATATCGCAATATTTGTCAAGTTTATGGGGAGGATGTAATAGACGAGTCACTTGCCGTGGGTAGTTTCATAAATTTAGGGAAGGAGACAGAAGCTTCCAAGATCAGGATAGAAGTGGACGGCCTTCACACGTTTTCGAGGACGATATTGTCCAAGCCATAAGGAACAATCCGAACCCAATCGTGCAAAAATTAACGGAAACCTTCAACACACACCGGACAGCGGTCGAGGACGGTTGGTTAAGTTGGGTATTACGAGAAACTTGGATCATTGGGTTCCACATAACCTGACTGTTTATCAACAGGATGACCGAATCGCCATCTGTGTCTCCTTGCTTTAACGGTACAAAAATGACTCATTCTTGACACGAATTGTGGCAGGAGATGGTAAATGTGTTATGTACTGTAACGTAAAGCGCCATAGTAATGTGCGTCGCCCTTCTGACCCGCCTGCATCGACATCAAAAGCTCAACTTCATCCCAAGATGGTTTATTGAGTGTATGGTGGAATGTACACGGAATAATTCACTGGGAGGTCCTGCCACTCAACTAAACCATCAATGCTGCCTTCTACTGTCTACAGTTAAGACTTGTTTACACTTAGTACATTTCCAAGGCAGTGAGCAGGTGAAGGGAGAAAAACTAGAATCTAAGCACCTATATCGCATTGATCCTCGTCTTGACCATCCCCACTCACTGATATCCCCCTCAGAGGGATTTTCGAGGGCAGGACAAATGAATGCCCGTGTGTGGAGGTGTGAGGAAAGAGATGTAAAGCCGAATGTAAACCTTCATTGCTTTTAGGAGCAGTAAAATACCCCCAATAGCGACCATTTCCCGGCCAGTGAGAAAGACAGTGCGAGTTGCTGAATGTAAATCGGGTATTAGACAGGCTGCATTCGAATTCCTTATCAAAGCAAGTCAGATCTTATAAATCGTCGGTTATCCTTCATCACGATTACGCCAGGCCACGTGCTGCTGTCATCACTCTCCAAAAGATACTGGGCTTTAGTTGGGAGGTTTTACCCCACCCTCCCTATTCTCCTGACACGGCACCAAATGATTATCACCTATTTCTTGCGTTGAGCAATTCCTTTAGTCAGAAAATCTTTAATGATCTTGATGCTGTGAAAACGGCCATGAAAGAATTTTTGAATCGAAACCGCCTGAATTTTAAAGCCCTTGCCAGAAAGATGTCAAGAGGTCATAGATACCAATGTGGTTATGCACAATAATAGGTACTGGTCATTTTGCGTTTGTTTGCTCTTCTTTGTGGATAATAAAAACGAGTAGAACTTTTGCACTCACCCAATATTTGTTGATTCCCGTATGGCCATGGTGATTCTACAGAAAATATGTATTTCGTATAAATATTTTCCGTCGGCCGTGAAATGTAAAAAGTGCATAGGCTTGGAGACATTTCAGGAGACTTTCAGGGATGTACACGACGTCAGATGTCGTCATGAGACCATTACCAAATTATATAGTAGGGTTTTATGAATTTCCTATTTTTAAGATAAATAGAGAGTGCATTTCAAAGTGTAAAATAAACCCCACAAAACTGTGATTAGTTACGACTGACAAATACAATTGCAGGCCTCTCAATTGGTCCTATTTTTTTTCTTTAAATTCCTACCTTCATCAAAGTTTTATTTATATAGCCTAGTATTTTAATGGTTTGATAGACGGAACCTTAACATCTGAAAGAACATTTAACAACTGTTGAAGTAGCAGAACATTTTACTCTATTATTTATAGAGGTAGGAATTTAAAAAAAAATAGGACCAATTGAGAGGCCTAGAATTGCAATTATCACTACCATGCTAAACGCTGATTTATATACCATTAATGGCGAACTGATTCTAAAGTTTTTTTAAGCATATGAAAAGTATCATTCAATTATCCCTTCTGACTTTAATTATTTTTGTAAATGAAACACAGTATATTTCGAAGAATATAAACAGGGATGTTCTGTGTTTGACCTAAATGTTAACAACATCTCACTGTTGATAACTTTCGACGCTATCTTTAGAAACGAAATCCGATTTTGGAATCACGTTAACGTTATAAAAGATTCTATAGCTTAAAAAAATTCTTTACATATATAAATCTACATTCTATTACCTAATGCAGTCAAACTATATCAGAATTTCGCATTTAACATTCCTTATCAAATTAAGATATGACTAACAACTTTTTGAAATGTTACGTTTATCATTCAAAAATTCTCATCTTTTTGTAATGTGCGAGTATATCTAACTCTTTTCAATTATTTTATTAGTTTAATTTCATTAGAAATTTACATGGTTAAACATTTACAAAATAGTTCTCGTAAAACAGCTAGAAAAAATAAAATTAAGTAAAAATTTCATTCTTTATTACATACATTTTCTTTTGAAGAAATTTATACTATACAAAGAAAAATTCTGCAAATTTATTGTAAACCTAGGTTTAAATGTAGAATAAGGACACACGTTCACTTTTTCATTTCCCATAAGCTTTTGGTTGACATTTGAATTCAGAAACACCTAAAAACAGAGATTAGAGTATTCGTGTTTTTTAATGTGATATTTTGAGTAAACGTTGTCCTTAAAGGTTTGAACAATTTGTCATGATGCTAGATATGTTTTTGACATCTCCAACAGCGATATATAATGGCTTGCATGAAAAATATATGTTTAGAGTTGGTATACATATGTATTTTAACAAACTGTGTAACTTTTTTTTTTTTTTAGAATGTGACAGAAATATCATGTGTATACATTTTCGGCATTTTATTTCATATTAAAAGTGTGTTTTGTAAAGATTCTGAACAACCTGTATTGATAGTTTACGGATCTGAAAATTTAGAAGAGAATGCAAAAGTGCTTGCTTTCAAAGAGATTTATATTTTTTACGCAGATGTGTCTCCTTTTCAGTGGTAAATTCGAATAATAAATATTTGTGTGTGTCTGTGAGAGAGAGAGAGGGGGAGACAGAGAGAGAATATATCCCTCAGTTGCTGCAAAAACGTCTTCATAAATTAAACTCTTGATTTTTGAGTTTGCACTATAGTCCTGTTGAACAAACTCAAAAATCTAAATGTTTACGTTAAGATGATGTGAACTTTTAACTTATAGAGTGTAACTTCTGAGCTAAGTAAGGTATTACGTGTATACATTTTTTTCACTTTCACGGAACTTTGAATGCATTTCCTGATAAAAAAATTGATTTTTGAGTAATGACATTGTTGCAGCAAATGAGATATATGCACACGGCGTTTCATAAAACATAGGCACAACTTTAAGAGGTGATAATATACAAGTTGTCCCATAAAGGTGGTAACGGACTTAAATTCTTTAACAATTAGAGGTAAGTGGACAGTTTAAATCGAAAAGATGTTCAAAATTAGGAAAAAAAATCATCTCGTTCATTTACAAAAGATTACACATTTTAAATTTGTATACGGCCCCCGTACAAAGCAATTTCCAATTAGTAAAATGTGCCCTATACACTCAGGAGGTGACATACAAAATTTGAGAATTATACCTTAAGAATGTCAGAGATATGCAGATTAATATAATGCAGACTTAAACCACT
Organism: Cheiracanthium punctorium; assembly: GCA_038373885.1. NCBI lineage: Eukaryota > Metazoa > Arthropoda > Arachnida > Araneae > Cheiracanthiidae > Cheiracanthium > Cheiracanthium punctorium. The sequence continues at coordinate 1,279,468 of JAWZYV010014928.1, read as the reverse complement.
TTTTCAGACCTCTCGAAGCGAAAATTTCACGTCAAATGATCGCATTTCAGGGGTCGTATTGAAATTGCAAAAGAAAAACACTTTTTAAACTCTAGTAATAAATTTTTACATTCAAAATCATGTATAGTCCCCGATCATATTTCATTAAAGATATCTCAGTGGCGTCGTATGATGAAAGTCTCAAATTTGGTGAATCACTTCATGAGTGTATGGGCCACATTTTGCTTACTGGGAATGTTTTCGCATGGGGGTCGTTTAAAAATTTAAAAAGTGTAACTTTTCGTAAATGAACGAGAGGAGTTTTTTCTTAACGGAATTTTATTTCCGACCTTATTTTGAACATTTTTTTTTCGATTTACACTACCCACTTATCTCTAATAGATAAAGACTTAAAGCCCATTACCACCTTTTTGGGACACGCTGTATATAAAACCAAAAATTTGTCATGAAACATGCATGGTTTGGAGTACAATGCAAAGGAGCTAGAGGTCGCTGAAGACGATGTTGTTATACTAAGTAAAAGCACACAAAGAACGATGATGTTATAAAGGTAAGTTAAATGACGAGACTGCAGTAAGTTTTCGAAGCAGTGATTGGCAGCATATATACACGCGGTACAACAGCGGAGAAATAATTCTCGAACATTATGAAGCACACCAGCGATACCTCACACTTCTCTACAATAGCCAAAAGTTTCTCAGGAAATTGAACAATTGAAAGACACAGTTTTTCGAGATCTATTGCTCTTTTATAGCCTTAATCTCAGTTGTTCCTAAGTACAAGTTCATCTTTATTACAAAGTAAAATTTACAACACGAGGACGGACAAGTTAACTTGCTCGTTCAAAGCCATGCAAGTTAACTTGTCCGTCCTCGGGATGGGAGTCGAGCCCGGTCTAGGAGCAGATTTAAAGCCGGGAGTCGAACCCGGCCCAAAGGATGGTAGTAGGGTGTGCTTCTGCTACACCGCCTGTAGGGCTTCACATTAAGTATTTCCGTAGATTCACTTGGAGTCTCACACCTAAGACCATTCAGCTGTCCCCAGATAAAGAAATTGAGACTCGTTAATATCTGGTGAAGAAGATGCTAAGCTACAGGACCAGCTTAGGAAGTCTCTTGGTTCTTAAAGTTACTTCCATATAGTTTTCCTCATCTCGTGTATAATGAGCATGTACTTCATTCTGCTGGATTTAGATTTCATAGGGGTAGTTATTCAACATTTTCAGTTTGTAGGCTATGATGCAACTACACCAACTTACTATCAAATTAGGAAGTGCAAAGACCCAACTTAGAGATACATCAAAATTTTAACATGTTACGCTGCAGATACGTACCAAATAGATAAATTTGTAGCATTTATATTTGCACTTAGAAATTTTCTTGACTTTTTATACATATGTATAAGCAGTTTTTCCATTTTCTAACTTGTGAGAGCACACAAGGTAGGTAAAGCAGTCCTTACTTTTCTTCTTTTCGTGAACAGCACTAAATTTCTAAAATTTTAGAATTTTTGTTTATCTAAATGTTCATTTTATTGTTTCTTTTCATGTAAAATATGCTTATTCTGTAAAATTTTAAGTCTCATATTATTTTATTATCATTATTAAATAGAATTATTATTTTTTCCTTCTATTTGTTTAGTTTTCTACCTTTTTAGTTCTGATTATTTTATTTTTGATTTACAATTCTAAGGCTCTTTTAGAATAAGATTACAAACGCCTTGTGTATGCTGCTTTCATTATTTCTTAAAATAATTTTTTTATCTATTGAAGTTATTTTCATTGTTTTGTTTCTTTTAAAATTTAAATTCTTGGTAGCCTCCAGTTTTGGTTAACCCCACTACGAATCTGAGGCTGTCCTAGAGGAAGGCAGAGAATCACCGTTTAAAAGGAAGACTTGGATATTTTTAAAAAATGGATAGACAGTTTATAATTTTTGAAAGCAGATATTTACGCTCAAGGATGTATTAAAGTCATCGTGATAAGCTTTTATTTGGTGGTTTTAAAATTTTGGTATTTAGCAATGAGATGGCAGTCAGTGTAAAATAGTTGATAATTTTTTACTTATACAACACATGATTAGTGCTTATATTTTTACTTATACAACACGTGTGACTTCACATACTGTGAAGATATTGCATAAAAAGCCATGTCTTGAATAATGAAAACATGTACTTACAGGTTAAGTTTATTTCCGTAGGTATTATTGGAACTAGAATATTTTCGTATGGTTACCAGTTGGCTTTGTGTTTCATCTACTTTGCATTGTTGAAGTAAGGTTAGTATTTAGAGATTGTTTTATGTATGAAGGAGGGATTGGGATGTTTAAGAAGTGTATGTTAGTTGAGTTATTTTTTAAATCTGTTAAGCAAGTGTGTCCGCAGTTTCATTATGAACTTTAACCCTTTTAGTATACATTGTCTAGAACATCTTGATCAATTGGGCTTTTGCATGTGTGTTTTGCAGTATTAAGAGAGTTGATTCGCTATCTTTGTAAAAGTTGACTGTTTTACGCAGGGATTGTAGAAAACATTCTATTGCTTATTTTACTGCGTGAAGTTCTAATTAAAAAACCGCATTGTGTTTGGAAAGACGTGCATTGAATTTGTGCATATTATTTCCTTTGAAGACACAAACAGATAGGCCATCTCCCGTATTAAATTTAGACCTGTCTGTAAAGATACGTAAAAGGTTAGGAGAGTTTATATGTTTAGGTTGTGTGTGTGATTTTGGGATGGGATATGTAGAGAAGTGTAAAAACCATCGACAAGCATGCTGTTGTATTTCTTTTGGAGGGAATGTCTTACCATTAATTAGTATTTGGAAATTTAATTTAGATACTAGGGCATAGGTTGGTTCTTTAATTAATACTAAGTCTATTTATGAAATCCCTGTCTTTAAATAACAGGTTAAGATTGAAGATTTTCTGTGTGCTTTGGAGATTAGAAGTAAGGATGGTCTTTGGAGAGAGGTTAGAGATTTTTACTTGTCGTACAGAGAAAATTGGGTACCAGCAGGAGCAATCTCAGGTGATTACTCTTTCTATTATTGTTTTCAGATTCTTGTGGATATTCCTTCATTAAATAAGGCAAGTTGAAATAGATTTTATGATACTTTATTTATTTCTGTTCACTTTTGGCGTGGAATCCATGAGAGTCAAATATGTATAAGAATTCGGTATAAACATTTTTAGTAAATCTCTTTATAGTATTTTATAAACATACTCTTGGGAGACGTTTTAGATGTTGCGGATTTATTGTTTGTTGCCATTTTTTAAAGAGATGGTTTGGCATCAGTTTATGGAAAATGCAAGAATTTTGATTGAAATCAATTTTGAATTTGTTGGAGAGACTTTTTAATATTTGGTTCAGAAATATTTCAGCTAAATGAGAGATCAATAAGAGATCATAAGTGGAAGCTATTATTAATTTATCAGATGTTGATAAAATTTTGGTGAAGTGGATTTAAGAAGCTTCCAAGCAAGCGTATCAAAATACGAGCCTTGAAAACAGCTGTCGAATTGGCATACTTCATCAAAACGCCAGCCATATAATGTCGAACTATCATTCAGAAAGAAGGCCAAGATATTAAAAAGATATTGAGGTATTTTAATTCTGTGAAGAATTGTGAGAGTGTCATGCTAGAGTAGAAAGTCGAAATCCTCTTTGTAAACTATAGAGAACAATGTCTCTTATAGTTGTAAGCTAAGAAATGTTCTTGAATTTTATTGAGAACATGTTTGATTGTATTTAGTTTCCGTCGAATAATGTTCAAGGAAATGGAATCGATTCTGATTGACTGTTTTTCGAGAGATATCGTTCCGTTCTAGATAAAATAGTTTTCTCTAAAATTTGGCGAGAGTTTGAAGTAAAGATATCTGTCTATGCAAGGATTTCACTAGTGTATTTTTGACAGCTTTCGGAAAGTGCTTTGATTCACCAGTCACTGAAGCTGGAACTGCCCTTTTTGAGTAACTAGTTCAAAAGAAGTTCAGCCTGTGTCATGAGAAGGCATTTTAAATATTAGCTATGCTACTGGAGGCATTAACCTGTGGAATGGTGAAGAATGCCGTTAACATGTATGGCACCAGCTGTTGCAAAATCTTGAGATATTGTTTCGTGCTAAGGAGTTCCTTTAGAGCATAAGGTCCGAGTTGCTGGCCCCCAAACATTCTTGCAATATCATTAATAGAAAAGGATGAATAACTTGTGATTAAATTTGATTTACTTGTTTAATCGTTCTTTGTGTGTTTTTGCTTTATTTATAAGACCACGTTCGGTGTCCGCTAGCGTGTTTACCTTTTAATTCTAACCATGCAATACTTGATACAATCGTTTTAATTGGATGTACTGTCATGTCTAGCTTTGACAATATTTATGAAATAACATTTAAATATATATTCTTAGCAAATTAAACAAGGCTAGCCAAGTGGAAATTGTCTGGTAATATATCCAATCTCAGAGATAGGCTTGTATTTAATTCACAAAAGTGTAAAATTTAATATAGTTTCTAACAACATTTGAAAGGGAACAATAAATATTTATTTTACAAATGTGCAAATTCTCAACTAATTACTTATTTCAGATGATGCAAAAACTGAATAAAAAATGAATGCGTAATCAATTAGATTTTCGTTCCTATGACTTACATTTCAGTTAGTACAAGTAATTACAGTTCAAATACATCTGAGCAGCTTAGAGTGAAACTGATTTCTTAAAACAAAGTACTGTTAACAATAAACGGAATAATTTTACTTTATAAAATCTTTTTATTTCTCAAATTTAAATGCTGAAATGAAGATCAAAAGCTTAGATATTGAAACAACCTATTATTACCTATAATGAATAAAAATGAAAATAGAGATAAAAAACGTTTTTGTGATTGCATACAAAATTTAAAAAAAAATTCACGAAAAACACCTTTGTCAAATAAACGGAATTAGAAATGTATCTTCTGAAAAATTGTGTTATATGTTTGCGGGAGATTTAAAAAAAATAATTTTTATCTCTAGTCTAAATCCCTCTAGCCTTTTCCAGATAAATTATGTATTCTCCAGAATTCCTTTGAAACTCCGATTCCTTTCGAATAGCGACAAAATAAATTTATTTACTACAAGATTTCAAACAAAATATTTTGAGATTTACCACCATTAACAAATGTTATTGACTTCAGTTTCTTCCTTTCCTTTCTTTTGAGATCTGGCAAATCTCAAAGGCATATCACCATGTCCATTAGTTTACTTAATCGATTGAGCATGTCCCGCCTTGTTTTTATCCCTTTGTGAGCTTATGCCTAGATATTGTAATTCTGCCAGGCGCTTAAGTCCGGATTAAAGTATTCGCATTTTAGATGCATTATTTCTGGTGGAAGTTCACCGCTAAGTCTGGAATAATTTGTCATGCGGAAGGGAGTGCTTTTGACGTAACAAACAGCGATATTCAATTTTTAAAAAACCGTACACAAAAAAGTCTTTCTAATCTTTTTGTTGTCCTTATATATATTCATTGTATGCTTTGCTAATATTTTTTCGACAGTTTTTTTTTTAATTTTTTTTATTTTTTTTATTTTTTTTTAAATTTAGTCTTTAAATAAAATGCTTGTTTGATTGATTGTTTTATAGTTGATTAAACTCTTTTCGCTGTGAAATAAAACAGTATTCTGAGTGAAATGTTCTCAGTAGAATATAGTATATTAACGCTCGCCAATGAATCATTGACTGTATAAAGCTGTAAGTGGATTGTGTATTATTTTTACAGCAAACCGGCCCAGGGATTACCTGCTTGGGGTCGGGGCTGCTTTGGGTGAAGGGCTTTTTATGCGTTTTCACGCTAAACCTGGAGAAAACTCCCCAAAACTCCAGACCACAAGATCGGCAGCCACACAATAGGCCAAAACTCTGGACCTTAACACTTAAGCTTTCTACCATTTTCAGTGTCTTTTCCAATTGGCCATGTGGGTCACATAACGCTGCAAGATAACTCTGGTTACTCTGCTATATTGTTTAAGACAAATCTACAGGAGAGGCATCTGCTCAGAAGGCGACTTGAGCGGAGGACATTTTAAGGGTGATAGCGCAAGCTTCGCATGCACAGCAAGGAAGAATGAAATGGTATGCAAGCTGTGTAAGAGAGGTTAACTGAAGCAGCGCTGGTCTGATCTTCGCAAATGACATTGGCTCATTTTCTGCCTACGGTAGGTTATTATAATCTTTAAAATATTAGTTTCGTTTATCATACCTACATATGTACAGTGACCTCTCACTTATACGCGTTTTAAGGGCCCGATTTAAAATCGTGTGTAACTGAGATCCGCGTATAAATAAAATTTTCTTATTTTCTAACACTTCTTATAAATTATGAGGGACAAAACATTTGAAAAATATTATATTTAATATTTTTCAGTTAAAAAGAGTAAGATTGTATTTTAAAATATTCAACTGTACAATATAATTTAACTTTTAATCCAAAAATAGAATGTAAGAATAATTTCATTTTATATAGGAAAAATTTAATTGTACTTTCTTTTTTTTGTAATTCCTTTATTTGCAATTTTAAATTGTAATTCCTTTATCAAAATATCATCAATACTGTAGTTTATATTTGTCTAGCCAGCGTTTGTAATACAATCTTCAGTCAAGTCACAATTTTACAGTTAACGTTTCGTTTTTTCTAGGGCTTCTAAGCCAGTAGCATAAGATGGGTCAGCAAGTACGGTTGCATCAGTATTATCTTATTTATCCTCATCTTCATCGGTAACTCATCAAAAACAGTCTCAATGTCTTAGTTTACTTGATAATATATTTTATCAATATTCCCAAGATTCACGTTCACCGTATCATCGGAAGCGACGAAAAAAGTAGTACATCTGCGTGACAGGATTTGTGTTTTGCGCAGTTTATTTTCGTGTATAACTGTGATAGACAATTCAATGTGGCGCTTAAAAGTGAATGATGTATATCATTATTGCATTTTCCCCGTGACGGGATTTTCCAAAATTCGTCATTAGAGACGCGAATTTTCTGAGAGGTGGATAAATGAGAGGTCACTGTATATACATTTATAGGCATCCAAAAAAATTTAGATTTACAATATTAAAACCTTTCTACCCTGTCTGGGTAGGAAGGTTTCTAAAATTGATCTTTCGATATCTTCCACAGGTTTTAATTTAGATCTTTCAAACTTCATGTATTCCTCAAAAATGTGCATCCGTTTAATATGTGAGTTTTTCAGAGTCGTAAGAGTTTTCTTTAATCACTCTGAAAAAAAAATGACATTTTACCTGTCTGGGTCGAATCGACCCATGTTATCATTATGCGTAAAAATACATGGAAAACCCATTCATATTTTGAATAGACTTTATTTTATTGCGTGGTCGATAGATGACGGCAATATATTGAAGGACAAATATGATCTATTATCTGCCTGGTATGGCTTAGCCATTTCTTTTTTTAGTTCAATAACATGGCAAATCGCAAACGTAAACTTTCTGAAGAAGAGATCAGAAAACTCTTACAAGAGCTTTCAGATCTATCTGATATAGGTGAAGATGAATGTGTTGAAACAGGTGAATCAGAACACATATCGAATGAAGATATTTCTGATGAAGAGATAGATACGTCAGATATTGAAGAAAGCATTCAGCCAGCGTCTACGTTTGTTAGTAGAAACAAAACTGAATGGTGTAAAGTCGCTCCTACTTCATGCAAAGATCGGTAAGTAATCTAATTTCAATTTATAGTTATTTTTCATTTGATTTTTACAAAATGTATTGTTTATTAAAAAATGCTGATATTCCTAACAATTATTATTATTATTATTTATTTATTATTTTTTTGCTGTATAGACAACACAACATTATGAAATTGAGTCCTGGTCCTACGCGAGAATGGAATTCAGCGAATAACTGAGCAGTCAATAACAGCCGTGAAACTTGCTGGTGTTTATAAATCAGCAGGAGAATCTCTCAAAGAGTTGTGCAGCGAAGAAGATGGCCGAGCTATTTTTCTTCCAACTATGTTTTTACAACGCTTTGAAACAATTAGGCAGTTCCTTTAATTTTTGTTCCTTAGGTTTGACAACAAAAAAAGCAGAACAAGCCGTCGACGCGTGGATAAATTAGCACCAGTAAGATAATTATTTGAGATGTTTGTTGCACAATTTCCGAAGATGTTTGTGCCTTACGATTGTTCGAAGATAGATGAACAGCTCGTGTCATTTCGTGGTAAGAAGTTACTAGCTGTAAATGAAGGCGATGCAGATAATTTGAAAAGACCTAAACGAGGAAGGTGCAAAGAATTCGGCCCTAAGAAAGATAGAAAAACTCAGACAAGATGTGGATCTGGTCATTCATTTCTTTGTCAAGAGCATGCAAATACTTCTTGTAAATATTGTATTAATACATAAAATAATATGTAATGTGCAATAACATTTCATATTTAAGTAAAATATGTAGAAATAAGTAAAATAGTAAGTAATTATTTCGTACGTTTAAATATTTTAACAAGCCAGATACCCAACACAATCAAGGAATCGGTCGAACTAAGGGAGGAGGGGGGGGGGGAAACAGTACAAAGGAGGTATAAATGAGGTAAAATATACATACTTAATCATTAACTAATAATAGCATCCAAAATGAGCCAAACGGGAACTATTGTAAAAGACTTGAGTAAATCTATACGAACTGGGTCGATTAGGCCCATCCAGGTAAAGCGTAACTTTTTTTCAACAGGGTAAGAAGGTTAAAAGAATTTAGATTTTAGTAAATGTTTCGTGAATTTAAATTACACTCATTATTTTTCAACGTGCCCATAACAGCTAATATATGATATTTTATGAAGTATAATGTCAATAAAGTGATGGTTTATTTTCTAAATATATATATATACTAGCTGAAGTACCCGTTCTTCGCACGGGAATGAATGGACTTTTTGATATTACGATTTGTGGTGATTAATATTTATTGTAATAAAGAGATATAGCAAAATGGATATCGCTTTATATTGTGTTCAATAATCATGCATACCGAATTTCAAGGCAATCGTTTGTACGGTGCAGAAGGTCATGCGGCGTAGCGCAATCTAGTGGCGAGTTTTAGCAAAACGGATACGGCGGAAATATTCTTCGCATTCAGATATCGATGAATACGAAATTTCAGGACGAACGGCTGGACAGCCCTGTGAAGTTCATGTGTTGACGCGACATCTAGTGGCAAATTATACAGGAAAATGGATAGCGCCAAACTCTTCCCCGTGTTCAAATATCTATGTATACCTATTTTCATAGCGATCAGTTGCACAGTCAAGAAGTGATGCACTGCAGCGCGATCTAGTGGTTAATTAATGATTTGCTACAGTGCCGTCAAGTGGCGAGTTATAGCAAAATGGATAACGCCAAAATATTCTCATTGTTCAAATAGCTATGTATACTGATTTTCATAGCGACCGTTTGAATGGTCAAGAATTTGGCCTGCTGCAGCGTCATCTAGTGGCGAGTTAAAATAATAATGCATTGCAGTGCCATCTAGTGGTGAGTAACATCAAAAAGAACACAGTTAGAATATATTCTTCGTGCTGAAATGTGTAAGCATAAGAAATTTTATGCCGGTCGGTCGAACGGTATAGAAGTTGATGCGTTGCAGCGCCATTTAGCGGCAAGTTACAGCAAAATTCGCATAGTAAACGGCTAAACGGAATAGAATTCGACGTTCTGCTGCGCCACCTAGTGGTATGTTAGAGGAAAACGGATAGCATAAAAAGCTTCTCAATGATAAAAGACTTAGGTGAACCATATTTCATGGTGATCGGTCAAACGGTGCTGGAGTTTTTCAACCTCATACACACATACCAACATTCATTTTTATCTATAACCACTGTTATTATATATACCAGTCTCAAATAAAATCCAGTTTAAAATCTAAGCCTCGCCAAAGTGCCAACATACGCCATTGTGCAAGCGTTTGTTCAGGAAATCATTCGAAGCATTGACTTAGCAGCAATCAATATGGAAAATGGTTCGACCGCGAAAAAGTAAAGCAAGCCTTTATTTCAAAAGTGAAATCCCTTAATACAGCCCAAATTTTTAAAATTATCAACTATAACGTGTTTTATTCATCGTTACTCCGATGTAGTAAATGAGATTTCAATTTTCTGAAATTTGGCGGAATTCCCCCAACTTAAATCAATGTACTCATTTGGCGAGAATTCTGGAGATAGATCGCTTGAAATCCCTTAACAACTGCATTATTTCTTCACGGATCATTAAAATTTAACGCTGTATTCTAATAAAACCTTTACACTTGTTTTCAAAAATCTATTTCCTTAAGCTCTCAATAAATTGCGTCAAGCCGAAATCTGTGCAAACCGCTAGAACTCACTTTCTCAAAATCGGCATTTGAGCCATTTTATTTTTTCGCCAAACTAAAAAAAATTACCTATTAGCCTCGGAAATCTTCAATTCTTATTGTTTTGCGTATAAAACATTTCATTCCTGCTCCGATTTCCCATGCACACGATATTATAATTTAAAAAAAAATAACCTTACGAATATAAACTAACAAAAAAAAAATCGTTATTATTCTTTTATTTTTACTTTGAGAATTTAAAACATCTTATTCGGCAAAATCGCCAGACATGGCAACCACGATCCTTATTTCACACTTTTTTCACTACAGGGGTTACAATTACGGAAATCTTTTTGCGTGGAGAACATAAAATATCTCTTAAATTCTGGGAACGGGTGGACTTTCAAAGTTTTAAAGTGGACTATGATTTATTCTATATTATTTTACATATCTGTGCAAATTTTCAGGCTGATAGGTCCATTTTTGTGGATTTGTATACAACTCAAATCCACAAACAAACAAACAAACAAATAAACAAACAAACAAACAAACAAACAAACAAACAGAATTTCATTTTTATTTATAAGATATATAAATATATTATATATATATAATTTAGCTCTCGGTAGCAAAAATGTATTAGTATGAATCAGTTTCTTTTCACGGTTAGCAAATTTGATTCCTCCAAAATCCTTAATCCATTACGATTAATATTTAGTTTTGATCCTTTAATTAATATTTCAGACAATTATGTAAAATAAAACTTTCTTTTTTTACTTTCATTGACAAAAACTGAAGATAGCTAAGAAGCGGTTGAACAATCTAAAATAAAAATTTTTGTTCAAATTACGTTTGAATCACGCTGTTTTTTTTTCCGCTTAAAAGAGCATGGAAAATTGTGCTGATTTAGTTCAAAATTTAGTTATCTCTAACTACTAACAAATTTTATCAACAGAGTAAATAAAATACTTTAAAAACGAAATTACAAAAAATATGGTAAAAGTTGTTTTTTACATCTGCTATAGTTGTAAATTTTCAAACAATGAATAAAGGGTAATGGGATCTGAGAATCAAAATTTAAACAAATAATAATGAGTACCGTTCAAAATTACTGTAAAATACACAGGCATTAGGTAATATTATAGAAATATGGATTTAAGAATAAATCTACAATTACATCTGGTTTTACGGTATCATATTACTATGAAAATAAACAAGATATTATATTAAAATACGGATGTTGAATAACCCATAATACATGTTGAAGAATCACATGATTTTGCTATGGGTAATATAAACATACTGAACAACTGTTAGCAATGTTACGTTTGTGCCCCGGGTGAAAAACGTACTCAGGTGAAAAACGTTTGTGCCCCGGTTAAATATGTCTAAAATTAAAGCTTTGTATTTTTTCAAAAATGTTCTCTAATTTAAAATTTGCATCAGTTATTACTCACACAAAGTATGAACTTATGAATTATGGTGTCCCGAAAAGGAGTGCTTGTTTTTAAAATTTAAAAACTCGAAAAGATCGATCTATAGAAAAATATACAAAATACACACAAGTAGTGTAAAAGGCTTCTTTATATAAAAATATATTACTATATTGAAATTTTAAAACTGGTTACTTATACGTCAAAGTAAGTCTCTACGGGATGTAGTCTCTAGAAATAGGCTTACAAACTGGAGTTCCGACAGTTAAATTGGAATGTTAACATTCTTTAATGTTAATGCAATGAAATTTTTGGGTTTCATAGCAATTGCTGTTTATACTCGAACTGAAGTGTATCACTCTTGTCAATCTTTATTACGATGTTTAAATTACCATGTCATGTTTTTCACAAAATCAAAATAAACATACTTTTTTTGCTCTTCTACAAACGATGGTTGAATATTAAATTAAGAAAGTAATTTCGGAGACATCCTGTGTATATTAATGAAATTTAGGTCTGTGTCTTAGGAATGAGCAGTATTTCCTTATTTGTTTTAATTTCAGGGTATTATGAGAGGCATTTTTTTAAACTGACAAGAACAAATTAATATTTAAAGTTTAAACGCATTGCTTAAAAACGCAGAATATAAAGTTATTTCTATCATTTTTATCCAGACAAAATGAACAGATTAAATTTAATTTGAAACAAAAATATTATAATATCTTGTTACAATGTTAATCATTAAACAAGTTCACAAGACCAGATATCATGCTCAGTGAAATGCTATTATAAAAGATTTTCCTCTCCCGTATTCCTAGAATTTCCTCTCTTTTATCGATTATTTCAATAAATTGTCATCAGACACTTCCTTTCCACCTGCATATAACAAAGATGATGACGTGTTTTATGACAGTGATGAATCATACACAACGGATATTACATCAGCACTGAACTAATCTCGTGTGTTTAAAATAGTCTTTATTTTTTGAAGAATAAAATTATTCGAAGATATAAATAAATTCCCTTGCAAAAGTATAAGACAAGTATAGAATACTTAAAAAAATAGAGTATCATATACGCTACTCGATTAATCACATTTTTATAAAATTCGAAGAATTTTCTTACCTGGTGATTCACTCTTGAAAAAAAATATTTCAGTATATTGCAGCGTGGACTGCTTGTTTTGAACATAATTCACATTCTAAATTAGATATTCACATGCAAAACTGCAATAAAATAGCAGATTTTTAAAAAACGTAGCACTGCAGTATGTGCAAATACGACCTCGCATATTGCAGTTTGAGAAATATTCTTTGTGATTATAACCTCCTATAAATAAGTCTTTACAGCTAAAACAGGTGAGTGGATTGTAATAAAAATTAGCAGGTGGACAGCACATGATATACGCTCAAGGAATTTTTAAAAAAAGTTAAATATATATGCCATAGGGGCACTTTACGCGAAAACAAAAACGACCTATGTAACAGTGAAAATGGCTGATTCGAAATGTGCAAACAATTTCAATATTTATTCAATAGTTTTTGGGAATTTACTCTAGTTTAGGTAATTTTTAAGCTGATTTTACTATTAAAGAACTGTCTACTGTACATTTTTTGAATAAAAATTAAAAAAAGTTCCTTGATAGCAACTTTCGCTCAGTTCGTATAGTAAATTTGGTAACAATAAGCTCAACCGTTTTAGGTGCAGAACACTATTCATAAGGGAACTTCAATTGTAACCATCCGGTGTGTTATTTTTGATAGTTATCAAATGTGCTTATGCTAAATACAGTTTTCGTCATATTTTATAAAACAGCAATTTTTAAACACACGCTTTCGTCAAACTATCCTTAGGCAGAGGTTTAATTTTTAAATCTCTGCATAAGGGTAGCGTGGGTTATTTTTATCAAATGCTTAAGGGTAAGGTAGCGTAGGTTATTTTTATCAAATGCATTATGCAAAATATAATTTTCATCATAGATATCAAATTTATAAGGCAACTTTAATTTTAACCATCCGGTGTGTTATTTTTTTTTTTTATCAAATGTGTTTATGTTAAATATAAGTTTCATCATCTACCTTCTTCTATATAAAAAAGCAATCTGTAAACTGTCCGTTTGTCTGTCTGTCTGTGTCTCGCGTAGCTCCGAAACGGGTGATCGTAGACCTACCAAATTTTGTATGGAAATTCTCCAAGACGGGTCGCGACACACCTCGAAGCGATTTTTTCGAAATTCGAATTATTTTAGGATATATCGATAAAAAACGTGTCGCAAAATGATCATTTTTGTTCTCGCCATTTCGCAATTGTAACCCTGCAGTGGAAAGAAGGGAGAGTTTAGCTATCTAGGTTGACATGTTTGGCGAGTTTATTAAAGACTCTTGAAGTAAAAATAAAAGAATAACGATTTTTTTTGTTTACATTATTTGTAAGGTTATTTTTTAATTAAAACATCGTGTGCATGTGAAATCAGAGTTAGAATGAAATGTTTTATACTCAAAAGAAAAATATGATTCGGAAATTTTTCGAGACTAAAACGTGCAACTTTTTAATTTGGCAAAAAATAAAATGGTTTATGTACGATTTTGAGGAGATGTGATTCTAGCGCCAAGCGCTATTTATCGTCTGCTTCTGCTACTTGAATTATGAATACACCTGAATGAGTTTTTAAACTTTATTTCAGTTCGAATTGTGCATTTTTCTGCACAGCTTTTCCCATCTATTTCTAATGTATTACATCCAGAAAAAGGATAGAAATATCAATTTTAGTTGTGTTTAATCACACTCATGAATAATGATATACTTTCCAACTTAATGGAATAAGGAAAGAAAATAGGGAAGACCCATGGATTATAATACGCTTTTAATACATAGCGCTTTAGTGCGTATTTAAAATCTGAAAATGTTTCAGATTTTCTTAGTTTTTTTTTCCTTTCCATTTTTAATAAAGGCCAATACATCCAGAAGCTCTTCAGAATTAATATAAGACGAAAATAATTTGTTCCTTTTTGCAGGTTTTTATGCATTTAACCATCTTATTTTTGTAATCACGGACGGCCCGACACAGTAAGCAACGCATCTGGACGCCGGCTTCGAAGGGGCGTCATTTCGAACTCAAAAACTAAGTAGCATAAAAGGGGGCGTCTTTTTTACATTAGCAGGGACGACACTTACCGTAGGGCCGTCCCTGTTTGTAACCATCTTAATTTTAAATTCCATTCAGAATCTGAGAGATTTGAGTGCCAAGGCAGCCGGTGAAGAACAGGAGTCTCTCCGAACAAGATTTATTAAGATGGCGAACCAACTGGTCGCCGCAGGCGGCTAGTATTTTATAAAATAGCAATTTTTAAGCATGCGCTTTGGTCACGTTAACCTTAGGCAGAGGTTTAATTTTTAAACCTCTACACAAGAGTAGCGTGATCAAATTATTATTTTTGGTGGTGGGGTGTGAAGTGGGGAGAAAGATATTAAATTTATAAGACAAGTTTAATTGTAACCATCCGGTGTGTTATTTTTCATTTTTATCAAATGGCTTATGCTAAATATAATATTCATCATAGATATCAAATTTATAGGGCAACTTTAATTGTAACCATCCGGTGTGTTATTTTTTATTTTTATCAAATGCGCTTATCTTATAAATAAAAATGAAATTCTGTTTGTTTGTTTGTTTGTTTATTTGTTTGTTTGTTTGTTTGTTTGTGGATTTGAGTTGTATACAAATCCACAAAAATGGACCTATCGGCCTGAAATTTAGCACAGATATGTAAAATAATATAGAATAAATCATAGTCCACTTTAAAACTTTGAAAGTCCACCCGTTCCCGGAATTTAAGAGAATTTTTATGTTCTCCACGCAAAAAACTTTCCGTAATTGTAACCCCTGTAGTGAAAAAAGTGTGAAATAAGGATCGAGGTTGCCATGTGTGGCGATTTTGCCGAATAAGATGTTTTAAATTCTCAAAGTAAAAATAAAAGAATAATAATGATTTTTTTTTTGTTAGTTTATATTCGTAAGGTTATATTTTTTTTAATTATAATATCGTGTGCATGGGAAATCGGAGCAGGAATGAAATGTTTTATACGCAAAACAATAAGAATTGAAGATTTCCGAGGCTAATATGTTAAAATTTTTTAGTTTGGCGAAAAAATAAAATGGCTCAAATGCCGAGAAAGTGAGTTCTAGCGGTTTGCACAGTTTCCAGCTTGGCGCAATTTACTGAGAGCTTAAGGAAACGGATTTTTGAAAACAAGTGCAAAGGTTTTATTAGAATACAGCGTTAAATTTTAATGATCCGTGCGAAAATAATGCAGTTATTAAGGGATTTCAAGCGATCTATCTTCAGCATTCTCGCGATTTTGAGGAGGATTCTAACGCTTGGCGCTATTTATCGTAATTTAATCGTCTGCTATTTGGGTTATGAATACACCTGCGTATAAGTTTTTGAAATTTTCATTCAGTTGGAATTGTGCATTTTTCTGAGCAGCTTTTCTGCATCTAATGTATTACATCCAGAAAAAAGGATGTTAGAAATATCTATTTTAATTTTGTTTAATCACACTCATGAATAATGATACACTTTCCAACTTAATGAAAGAAGGAACGAAAATAGGGAAGACCCATGGATTATAACTCTTTTTATATATAGCACTTTAGTGCGTATTTAAAAATCTGAAAGTGTGTCAGATTTTCTATGATTCTAGCGCTTGGCGCAATTTAATGAGAGGGTATTTTTAAAAACAAGCGTAGGTTATCTTATAAATAAAAATGAAATTCTGTTTGTCAATTTGTTGATTTGGGTAGTATACAATTCCACAAAAATGGACCTGTCAGCCTGAAATTTTACACAGATATGTAAAATAATATAGAATAAATGATAGTCCACTTTAAAACTTTGAAACTCCACTTAAAAACGTTTTCTTCCTGAATGGTTCTCTTAATTTCCGTTCCCGGAATTTAAGAGATTTTTTATGTTCTCCACGCAGAAAGCTTTACGTAATATTAACCCCTGTAGTGAAAAAAGTGTGTGAAATAAGCATCTTGGTTGCCATGTGTGGCGATTTTGCCGAATAAATTGTTTTAAATTCTTAAAGTAAAAATAAAAGAATAATAATGATTTTTTTAGTTTATTTTTTTAGGTTATTTTTTTAATTATAATATCGTGTGCGCATAAGAAATGAGAGCAGGAATGAAATGTTTTATACGCAAAACAATGAGGATCGAAGATATCCGAGACTAATATGTAATTTTTTTTAGTTTGGCAAAAAAAAAAAAAAAAATGGCTGATAGGCCGATTTTTAGAGAGTGAGTTCTAGCGGTTTGCACAGTTTTAGGCTTTTTGGCGCAATTTACAGAGAGCTTAAGGGAATAGCATTTTTGAAAACAAGTGTATAGGTTTTCTTAGAATACAGCATTAAATTTTAACTATCCGTGCAGAAATAATGCAGTTATTAGGGCATTTCAAGCGATGTAGCTTCAGAATTCTCGCCAATTGAGTACATTAATTTAACTTGGGGGAAATCCGCCAAATTTCAGAAAATTGAAATCTTCGCATTTAGTACATCGAGGTAACGATGAATAAAACATGTTATAGTTGATAATTTAAAAAATGCGGCTGTATTAAGGGATTCCACTTTTCAAATAAATGCCTGGCGGTCGAACCATTTCCCATTTTGATTGCTGCTAAGTCAATGCTTCGAATGATTCCCTGACAAAACTCTTGCAAAAAGCGTATGCTGGCACTTTGGCGAGGCTTAGATTTGAAACTGGATTTTACTTGAGACTGGTATATACGTATAATAAGACTGGTTATAGATAAAAATGAATGTTGGTATGTGTGTAGGAGGTTGAAAAACTCCAGCACCATTTCACCGATCACCATGAAATTTGGTTCACCTAAGTCTTTTATCATGGAGAAGGTTTTTATGCTATCCGTTTTCCTCTAACTTTTCACTAGGTGGCGCAGCAGAACGTCGAATTCTATTCCGTTTAGCCGTTTGCTATGCGAATATCGTCCAACCAATTTCGATGAAATTTGGTACACGCGAATATTAGAACACGGAGAATATTTTTCACTATCCATTTGCTGTAACTTACCGCTAAATAGCGCTGCAACGCATCAACTTCTATACCGTTCGACCGTTGGCATAAAATTTTTTATACTTACACATTTAAGCACGAAGAATATATTCTAACTGTGTTACTTTTGATGTTACTCACCACTAGATGGCACTGCAATGCATTATTATTTTAATTCGCCACTAGATGACGCTGCAGCAGGCCAAATTTTGACCATTCAACGGTGGCTATGAAATCAGTATACATGCTATTGAACAGAGATTTTTGGCGTATCCATTTGCTATAACTCGCCACTGACGGCGCTGAGCAAATCATTACTTTATTAACCACTAGATGGCCCTGCAGTGTATCACTTCTTGACTGTGCGAATGATCGCTATGAAAATAGGTATACATAGATATTTGAACACGGGGAAGAGTTTGGCACGATCCATTTTCCTATAACTTGACACTAGATGTCGCGTCAACACATGAACTTCAAGACTATTCAGCCGATCGTCATGAAAATTCGTATACATCGATATCTGAATGCGAAGAATATTTTTGCCGTATCCGTTTTGCTAAAACTCGCCACTAGATTGTGCTACGCCGCATCGCCTTCTGCACCGTAAAAACGATTGCCTTGAAATTCAGTATGCATGATTATTGAACACAATATAACGCGATATCCATTTTGCTATATCTCTTTATTACAATAAATAGTAATCACAACAAATATTAATATCAAAAAGAATATAATTTTCATCAATTTTATAAAACAGCAATTTTTAAACATACGCCTTGGACACGGTACCCTTATGAAGAGGTTTAATTTTGAACCTGTGCATGAGAGTAGCGTGATCGAATTATTATTTTTGGTGGTGGGCTGGGAAGCGGGGAGAAAGATATCAAATTTGAGAGTAAAAAAAAAGGAGGAGATTTTTCTCTTAAATATCGAAATAAATGCTTTTGAAACATTTTTTCTTAATGCTGAAAACTTTTTTAGTAAAATTCAAGGTGATCATGCCCTTTTGTGTGTTACGGCTGTACTTTTTACATGGAATTTTTAATTATGATTAGAAATTCCATATAAACTTAAAATAATTATTTTAAGCTGTTGGAAAGTGGTACTCATCATATCATATTTCCATATAAAATATATTTTTGTAAAAAAAAACAATATAAACCAAAACTATTTACATTTTCAATTTTTATTTACATTTACATTTACATTACATATTTTTTACTACTTTTTAAAAATATTTATAAATCTCTATGAAAATACTTCAGCGGAGTCATTATGCAAGTACCTTAGCTTTGAAATATTAAAAAGTAAAATGCGAAGCGTTCTTGAAATGAAACTCTAGAAGGTTCCAGTATACGAACACCACTTGTCACAAAATTCTATGAAACTAGTGAAAAATATGTGAAATCTCATGAATAAATATTGGGAAGAAAGTGAGATTCTTTTATACAAAAAAGCGGTTTCCCAACCTTCAAAAAGTGGGACTGTTTTTTCTCCTATACAGTGCTTGTTGTAGCATTGTGATGTAACAAAAAAAAAAAAAAAAAACTGCTAACATTTGATATTCTCACTACGAAATGGATCTATGTTTATCATTTTTAAAATGAATTCTAACTAATCAAGCATACTATTTTTATATAAAAGGTGATGTATACTGAATTTTATCAAATTATTAATTTTGTTTGATACCATTCGTGAGATTTTTTAATTGATAAATACTAAAAGTAATTTCTGCTCTATGAAATAATAAATTTACACCTGAAAAGAGTCATATCAGTATAATTTTTATGGAAATACTAAACTTGTGATCAGCGAATTAATATTAGCAGAAAAGAATTTATATTTTTCAGTTCCCACAGTTTAATGAGACGAAGGGTTTTGACTGACGAAGACTGAATAAATTTTCATTCGAAACTATATTATCTTGCTATTAGTATCTTTTTAGTTGTATTTTCTACACAAAGATTTTATTTATTTTATCTTTTAACACCAATATTTTGAGTGCTTTTTCTGCATTAACAGCTTTTGCTTAAAATATTCAGTTTTTCATTTTTCATTTTTATGATTTCCTTTCCCTGTTTTCTTTTTTTTTATTAAGTCAAAATTTAATGTGTCTTACGCATAAAATCTTTTTGAAAATTCTATATCATTTCTAAAACGAACTAAAAACATCGTTCCTTTATAAATAAATATACAAAAAGAGATCTAGTTTTCATATGTGTAAAAGTGCGTGCTATGTATTTGATAAAATTTACAGATCAATGAGGCAAACATGCATACATGATGACATTAAGCACGCTTTTGTCAATTAAGAAACATCTGAAAGAACATGATTTGTATTATAATATATTCAGTTAGAATAACAAATTTTTATAAAGTAATTCCTATTGGCTTTAACATGCAAAATATTAAAACTTACCCGTGCTCGGTTATAATTTTAAAAATGTAACGTATTTTTTCACGAAATTCTTTTGAAGTTCTAATCACACTTCAATTTCGAACTTTTGATGAAAACCCGAATCCTTTAATTGATGTAAACACTATTCTTTGATTATATCCGCAATGCTTGTTTTAAATATGTTTTAGGAATATAGAACATTTCACAGAATACAGAACTGTTCCCTTGTAGAATTCTATATGTATGTATCTAACATGTGTATATTTATGTAAATGTATAATTTTAAAATATTTAAAGTATTTGCAATTACCTCGTTGCGAATGTGAAACATACGCTATCCTTTTGCATTAAAATAGTAATACAAACGTGTTTATATATAACTTATTGTCTATATATAAATAAATAAATAAATAATTTATATATATATATATATATATATATATATATATATATATATACATAGAAAAAATTATATATATATATATATATATATATATATATAATACTTAGAAAATTTATAATGAAAACCACCCCCAAGCCAGTCATTGTTAATATATCAAAACATTGTAAAATGCATTATATATATATATATATATATATATATATATATATATATATATATATATATATATGTGTGTGTGTGTGTAGCATTAGGCACTATGGGAAAGTTTGTGTAGTCGTGGACCGGAAGAGTCGTCGCTTTTGAGACACGCATTCTCGCCGTGGGGCGAGGAACGCAGCTGCGGTTTGGTGCAACGTTGACAAGCAGAGCAGGGGAGGCGGCCGACTGGGTAAGACCTCTGGCTTAGAGCCCCCCCCCTCCCCCGGCCGGCCGCGCCGGTGGATGGAAGGAATGAGTCCAAGTCCAACTGCGATTACATCATTTTATTGTACGACTGGACACATCCTTTCTTAGGCAGCTGCGTCACGTGGAAAATCTGCTCCTGACCTGTTGCAGGTCCTTAATAAAACTTTTGATGTCGTGTAATCAAAAAGCTTTCCGTAATTGTAACCCCTGTAGTGAAAAAAGTGTGAAATAAGGATCGTGGTTGCCATGTCTGGCGATTTTGCCGAATAAGATGTTTTAAATTCTCAAAGTAAAAATAAAAGAATAATAATGATTTTTTTTTGTTAGTTTATATTCGTAAGGTTATTTTTTTTTTAAATTATAATATCGTGTGCATGGGAAATCGGAGCAGGAATGGAATGTTTTATACGCAAAACAATAAGAATTGAAGATTTCCGAGGCTAATAGGTAATTTTTTTTAGTTTGGCGAAAAAATAAAATGGCTCAAATGCCGATTTTGAGAAAGTGAGTTCTAGCGGTTTGCACAGATTTCGGCTTGGCGCAATTTATTGAGAGCTTAAGGAAATAGATTTTTGAAAACAAGTGCAAAGGAAAACAAGTGCAATTAGAATACAGCGTTAAATTTTAATGATTCGTGAAGAAATAATGCAGTTGTTAAGGGATTTCAAGCGATCTATCTCCAGAATTCTCGCCAAATGAGTACATTGATTTAAGTTGGGGGAATTCCGCCAAATTTCAGAAAATTGAAATCTTCTTTCTCATTTACTACATCGGAGTAACGATGAATAAAACACGTTATAGTTGATAATTTTAAAAATTTCGGCTGTATTAAGGGATTCCACTTTTGAAATAAAGGCTTGCTTTACTTTTTCGCGGTCGAACCATTTCCCATATTGATTGCTGCTAAGTCAATGCTTCGAATGATTTCCTGAAAAAACGCTTGCACAATGGCGTATGTTGGCACTTTGGCGAGGCTTAGATTTGAAACTGGATTTTATTTGAGACTGGGATATATAATGACACTGGTTATAGATAAAAATGAATGTTGGTATGTGTGTATGAGGTTGAAAAACTCTAGCACCGTTGCACCATGAAATTTGGTTCACCTAAGTCTTTTATCATTGAGAAGCTTTTTATGCTATCCGTTTTCCTCTAACTTGCCACTAGGTGGCGCAGCAGAACGTCGAATTCTATTCCGTTTAGCCGTTTACTATGCGAATATCGTCCAACCGATTTCGATGAAATTTGGTACACGCGGATATTAGAACACGGAGAATATTTTTCACTATCCATTTTGCTGTAACTTGCCGCTAAATGGCGCTGCAACGCATCAACTTCTATACCGTTCGACCGACCGGCATAAAACTTCTTATACTTACACATTTCAGCACGAAGAATATATTCTAACTGTGTTCCTTTTGATGTTACTCACCACTAGATGCCGCTGCAATGCATTATTATTTTAACTCGCCACTAGATGACGCTGCAGCAGGCCAAATTCTTGACCATTCAAACGGTCGCTATGAAAATCGGTATACATAGCTATTTGAACAATGACAATATTTTGGCGTTATCCATTTTGCTATAACTCGCCACTTGACGACACTGTAGCAAATCATTACTTTAATTAACCACCAGATCGCGCTGCAGTGCATCACTTCTTGACTTTGCAATTGATCGCTATGAAAATAGGTATACATAGATATTTGAACACGGGAAAGAGTTTGGCGCTATCCATTTTTCTATATAATTTGCCACTAGATGTCGCGTCTACACATGAATTTCACAGGGCTGTCCAGCCGATCGTCCTGAAATTTCGTATTCATCGATATCTGAATGCGAAGAATATTTCCGCCGTATCCATTTTGCTAAAACTCGCCACTAGATTGCGCTACGCCGCATGACCTTCTGCACCGTACAAACGTTTGCCTTGAAATTCGGTATGCATGGTTATTGAACACAATATAAAGCGATATCCATTTTGCTATATCTCTTTATTACAATAAATAGTAATCACCATAAATCGTAATATCAAAAAGTCCATTCATTCCCGTGCGAAGAACGGGTATTTCAGCTAGTATGACCATAAAAGCGTTGAAACCTTTGGCCAAAAGCTAAATCTGGGCAGAGGTTTTTCCAGGGTTTGTTATGACTTTTAAGTCGCCTTTGTGGCTGGCTGTCGGGACCTTCTACGAAATTATAAAGGAATTGCAAGGGACCGTGTAGTAATTGCCGTTTTTGAAAGCGGATTTCCTTTATATATATATATATATATATAATTTGTTCCATGCACACTTTATAAGCTTGGATTTCTCTTTGAACGTCATTACTTATGCTTTTTATGAACGTTTTACAAACACACTTCTATGTAAAAAAGTATTATGTGAACTTGTTTTTTGTTCGAACTATTTACTTATATATAAGCAAATATAAGCCATGGAACTTCAATTTGTGTTGCAATCTAAACAACTTTGCAAAGACAAGTAAAATGTATTTTAATGAAAGAAAATTGAATCTAACCACTCCACACAACAAACGCGAAAACTGATTTCAATCGAACAACACAATATATATCTCATTTCAGATGTCGAAAAAAATCTTTAATAGTTCTCAAAAAAAGCTGAAAATAAATAAGCTAGAGGGCCATTAATATAGATCAAGTGAAGTGGAAACTGACGGATGCGGGGAGAAATTTTCTAAATTAAATCATGACGCGAAAGTAGAATTTCGCCAAATAGCCTTTGGCGACACCTATTTAACGGTCTGTGGATATGAAGAGGAATCACGGATGGTTTTGGGAACACCGAGTCAAAGTCATTAGAACTTTTCAATCTGAATTTAAAAAGCCCCGTATTCGAAAGAGAATTTCTACTCTGAGAATATGCATGAGGTATTTCTTTTTATTAAGAATGAACTTTTATGTAACTGAAACAGAAGTAAAAGTTCTTCATTTGTTTTATTTAGTTTCATATGACACTACGTATTATTATCTTAAATTTCTAATGCAGCATTTGTAGATTTTTCATTAAATTAATGATCTATTTGAAAAGAAGTAGTAATATACTACAGCTGGCAATATAATATTCTGTTTGATGTGATATTAATTGCAACAGAGTTTAAGAAAAGATGGTGTTATCAATAGATCTCGGGATATTTCATGCACAGTGCAAGCATCTTGAGTTGCTTTCCTTAGTGGCAATTATTCTTTTAAGGATTAGCTGGTCACACAACAAAGACAGTGCACTGGACATTACACACACTGAAAATACAAGAGTCTCGCGAATGTTTATCTAATGATCGCACATGTCGGTATAGAATAGTAAACGCATTCAACAGAAAGTTCAAAATGTTTTTGTTTTATTTTTTTATTTATTCTGAAATCCGCCATCAACAAAGAAATAAAATCGTCCCCATAATTTCAGGAAGCAAATTCTCAGTAACTGTTCTCAGATGTTCTTAGTTGTTCATGAACACATCCCGGTCCGAATACTTAACCCCGAGTAATCGAAAACTGTCTGAGTTCAAGAATATACAA
Source organism: Cheiracanthium punctorium (assembly GCA_038373885.1). Classification (NCBI taxonomy): domain Eukaryota; kingdom Metazoa; phylum Arthropoda; class Arachnida; order Araneae; family Cheiracanthiidae; genus Cheiracanthium; species Cheiracanthium punctorium. Next base: position 1,254,876 of record JAWZYV010014928.1, on the reverse strand, counting down.
CATGTGCAAGTTCCGCTAACTGCCAAGAAATAAACATGTTCAATCCGGGATGTATGAGACGTCTTTTACAGAATGTGCGTTTGCAGCTCCACTGTGCGTACTCCCATTGTTTAATGCGGGATCTAAACGGTATGCACGGATTCTGCAGAACGTGCATTATTTACGGGTGGTCATCCTTTATTGAAATACTAGCTGCGTACCCGTTCTCCGCACGGTACGAACGAAAATTTTTCTTACATGTATAATTCGAATTGATTCCAGTGATATGGAATCTAAAAATAAGCAAAATAATTAGACTCATGGCTGTTACTCATTAGTTATTGGTAAAGTTAGTATAAGTACTGACCTGAGACCATTGTAATATTATGACACAAAAATGGTGGTGTCATTCGCGATCAGAAAAAGAAAAGCTTGGCGGTTCCTAAAAATTTCTAACTTTCAAAATGGCACATTCCTACATCATACTCTTTTTTAGGTTTAAGTTATACCGTTAATACCTTAGATACAACATGATGTGGAGAAACGTTTTATTTTATAATTAAAAAGCTGTGTACCCGCTATTCGCAAGGCAAGAAGAGAAAATTTTCCTAAAATGTGATCATAACTACTTGTGACAAAACAGATTCTCCAAGAAAAAAAAGTTCAGGTACAGTCTTTTCTGTGGAAACTACCGCGGGATATATTAACGCGACTTAAAATTATTTAATGTTTAGTTAGATGGGATGTAAGACGGCTGTTGAAAAACGAATGGAAACGAATAGTTTCACGAAGTATTTATTAACGCAGTATATTGTGCTTTGATTAGTATTGTCGTAATATCTACTAACTATTAATTATACCATCTTTTACTGATACCAATATATTTTCGTTTTTCCATCTTTAATGCTTAATTTAAAGAAACGGTTTAGATATTTGCTACGAATGTAGTCTTTTATTGGCGATTCTTTGCAATTTACGCATTAGCAAAAACATTAATCGCTTCACTTTATCGTTGTCACTAAAACAGCTCTCCATACATTTTTATGCATAATTCTTGTCAGATTGACGTATTTAGCACTGCAAAATATTTCTTGCGATTCGAAAACTGTCCCGTTTAGAAACTCAATCGAAAATAATGCTGGGTAATTCATTATTGTAAAAACAGCATTCAATTCTTTTTCTAGCAACGTAATATAAAAAATGGAATTATTTCGTACGTGCCGTATGTTTTGCTTGTGACTCCGTTATTCTGATTGAGTTTCGAAAGGGGTTTTAAACTCGTTACATCAAAATGACGTATGAATTTCGCATGCGAAAATTCAGTTATTTTAAAGTAATTTTATTTATTTTTTTCAACTGGCAGCTATTCAGTTTTAGTTACTATGACGGCTAAATTTGCAAGCTTAATATCAAACGAAATCTTGAAGCACCTGCTTTTGTATTCAAAATCCTTCTTTACATAAAAATTCGTAAAAAATCTCCTAATTTATATTTTTTCCCCGTTCTTCTTTTAAAAGTGGGCGAATCGTATACTCCGTCTTTTGCGAAACATAAAAACAGTTAGGACGGATAGAATTCAAGATGCAGCAGTTTTAAAAATATTTTACGAAAGTCAGCGTCAAATTTAATTTTATTTGAAAAATTCCCAAAAATCTGAAAAATATGTTACACAGTCCGAACAAACAATTTTTAAAAGAAAATTTTCTCCTCTATCCGATGATGTAAATTTCGTTTTCTTGCGAGTATAATTACCGGCGTTATTACGTATTAAGCGAGAAAAATCGCTAAAAATAGGACAAAACATAAAATAAAACATTTTCTAAATCGAATTTCGAAAAAATCGCTCCGAGGCGTGTTAGGATCTGTCCTAGTGAAGCCGTATGCAAACTTTGGTAGGTCTGCGACCCACCGTCTCGGCGCAATGCGATCCAGAGACGCGCGCAAAAAGATCGGTGGTCACAAACTTGCCTACAAACCTACATAGCTACATACAATGTTTACTCTCGGATTTTATTATATAAGACAACATCGCCAAAGAATCGTAGTCCGTTGTGGGAAAACAATGGATATCTGCACCATATTAAATCGTTCAATTTAAAAGCGTTGATACGATTCTCAGGATCGTGCTTTGAGACTGAACCATATAAATTTATGCATTTTTTAACTTTGGAAAAGTCCTAGCTAATTTTTATTTTTAATGAAGACTGAAATTTTCTCAATCTTGTAAATATTCATGAATTCTTATTAAAATGTGATATTGATATTTTCTTAAACACTGTGGAGAAAATAATATATTTCTGCCTTTTTACGCTAGACGTGGGTTCATTTAAAACTTTTTTTTTTTACTTTATTGTGCATTTCATATAGGAATCTTGTAAATATTCATGAATTCTTATTAAAAAGTGATATTAATATTTTCTAAAACACAGTGGAGAAAATAATACATATCTGCCATTTTACACTGGACGTGAGTTCATTTAAAACTTTTTTTTTACTGTATTGTGCATTTCATTTAGGTCAAGTACTATTTTACTTTGTTTTTAATAGCTTTATTCGATGCTGTTAAAAAAGAATAAGAATTTTTGCAACGTACTACATGTCCTCTATAAAGAGTACACACAATTCAATTAGATAGATTTCAAATTTAAAAAATGAAGAAAATACTAAAGCATGACTGATGAATGATTAAATTTAACAATTTGAACATTTCGCACTATTTTCACATGTACGAAAGCAGTGCGCTGGAAGCATATATGCTATGTGTACGATCGTATGTGTATGCGTCTATATTGCTGGTATTTCCGAAAAAAAAAGATAATAGTAAAAGAAGTAAATAAACTGTCCTAAAAATATGCAAGGCATCTCAATATACTTTATTTTTAACACCACAACAAAATGTGAATATATGTCCGCGAAATTTTTTATAATGCATTTCTGTTCATGTATCTTTGTATTTGGTTAGTTTATAAAATATTTAATCAGAATATTAGGATTTAAGAAAATTCAATTTTAAAATTTCTAAGTTCTCTCTGAACAATCCAATTATTTTAGAATTTTTCTCAAATATAACAATTTTCTCAAATGCAAGGTATCCCCAAAAATGAGTCAACTATATTAGATAAAATGTTCCCTATATACTTTTTTTGTTGATGCACAAATTTTCATCCTTTGACCATAAAATATCTCAGATGTATCTTATAACAAGATGGTTATGGGGTACATATGAATTTGAATGATCAGGGAAAAAATATTTTTTCGTTCTTAATTTCTGTCCGACCCTTGAAGTGGCATTATTTGACATGATTTAAATAAGCTTATATTTATTTTTATATTGTTGACATATTTTAGGATATAGATTTCAAATGTTGTACATTACCGCATAACTATCTGAGGCACATGTTACTAATTGGTACTTTTTTATATATAAAAAAAAACAAAAAAAACTGCATACAGACTTACAAATCGTAATTTTTTTAACATTCAAGAAAGGAATTTTTATCTTAAAGTGGTCTTTTTTCCTACTTTATTTCCAGAATTTTTCAAATTGCATTGCACACTTATCACTAATAGATAAATAGTTAAACGGTATTACCAACTTTATGGAATACTTTGTGTAAAAGTAATAAAAATAGATAAATAAATAAATAACAACAACAACAATAATAATAATAATAATAATAAAAATAATAATAATAATTATTATTATTATTATTATTACTATTATTACTATTATTAGATGGATAAAAGTTAAGTTGAAGATAGCAATATAGAAAGTGATTTTTCGGGATCTCTTTCTTTTCATTTCATAAAACATGAAATTTGCATGTTTTAGAAACAGCGATAAACACATAATACATATTTCATGGAATCTCACACCTTCAGAATCTAAGTAAGAGTATATAATGATAGTACGAAATTGCAATTTGCTTACATTATGGAGAAAGAACTTATTTTACCATATATATTAACGATTGAATGCAGAAAATATATAAATGCCCTTTTTTTGTACACAAATATGTCATTCATGCTTTTCCTTCTTTCCACAAATTTATATATTCAGTTTTAATGAAAATTGTTCCTCAATGTTTTTTTTCTCTCTCTCTCAGTAAACCACCCCTTCACATTTTTAACCTTTTGAAATCATTTAATAATTAGTATGAATGATTTTCCATAATTACTTTGAAAGTAAAGCTGAAACTATTTTTTCAAATGCTAATCTTTAAGAGATATTTATTTACATTGAAATATTGTAATTTGCCATTCTTCATTTTACGCGTTTTTTGTACTCACTAAACATGCTGCATATCGTTTTTGGTTTCGGGGGCAATGACACCATTGGCTGGGTATAGTGCAATCTTCTATCCCTGAAAACGACAACAACAATAACAGCAACTAGAAATTACGGTGATTTTGAAATTTTTTAATAAAATAATAATATCGCAGAAAATTTTTGTTATTTGATGACGTACTTTCTGCTGTAATCCAAATTAATACTTTTGAAGAGAAAAGTGCATGAGAATAAACATGTCAATTTTGTGTAAATTGAAGGGTAAAAGCAAACTGGAAATATTTGTCGATCGTAATTATTTTATTTGACAACTGGTCTAAAAACATGCAGGAACTATATGTACATTTTATGAAGGCAATTGAATGAAAAATGCATACACATTCTAAATACTTTTAGATCATTTAGGTAATTGTTTATTTTAATGCACTTTTGCAAAACTCATTTCTCTTTTATTATATTTAGCTCGCTGAACCCATAAACGCGTTATGTGGAGAAGAACATTTATCGATTTATCCAAGAAAGACTTTCGAACATCTACCAACACTCCAAAAAGTGAAAAACTAATTATTAACTTTCAACAATGAAGGGTAATCAGATCCAAAGAAAATATTAGGTGCTCATTATCCTAGAAATCTCCTTCCGTAAACAGAGGGTTTAAAATGTACGCATGACAGAACTTAGTCGAACAAAAAAGGAGAAAGAAATTCCATTGGAGTACACAGAGAGAAATTAATTAAACCTTTAAGTAAAGAAAAGCGATTTGCTGCAGAAGCTGTTTGAATAACAAAATCACTTGTCCAACATGCTTTCAACCGAAGTGACATACGACGGCGCTGGCCACGCCTGTTACGTTACTTTTCACGTTACTTTTTAGGATTACTTGTCAATGTTTATATTTTTCTGACTCTTTATCGAGTGTTCTGTGTAAATTAGGTTTTATTAGTGCTAATAAAAAAAACTAGCGTACATCGCCTTTTAATTAAAGCGTTATTAAATAAATTATTTTATGTTTTTGTAACTATTCGAACCTGGCTGCGTTGCCCGGATATCAATGAGTTCATTTGGTGTGAGAGCGTCGTCGACATCCTGAAAGCAATGATGTCAACGACTGACGTTTTGATCTGTTTTGTTTTTCATAAATATCTGTTATTGAAATTATTTTTAAAAATACTCATTTATTTACTATGATATTAAAAATAATGGAGAAAATTGCATGCAAGTATTCCGTTTCAAGTATACATTTTTCTTACACTCAATTGTTTATTTTAATGAAATATACATTTTTCTTTATCATGTTAGAAACCCTAACTTGTCTATGTATAAAATGCCACGTACTGCAGAAGTCAAAATATTCAATCATTTTAACTGAAATTTTGAGAAAGCGATAGCATATACATTTGACCTACATTTTTCACTCAATCGACAGATCATTATTTATTTATTGCTTTCATATATCCATCAGATTACTCGTTTCGCAGGTATTTTTTAAATCCAATGCAGTCAAGTTATTACAAGCAGTTTTTATTAACGCAGGACGTTTTATTTTGAGATGCTTTATTTAGGGTATAGAAATCTACTGCAAATGCCATTAAACTGAAAAGAATATTCTTTATTTTTATTGCAAAGAAATTTAGAGCTTGTTTAAGTGTATCAAAACTGTTACAAAAGAGCAAAAAGTGCCCGCCCGTTTAGCAAAAAATATTGAAAGAAGAATATATATTATAAGTGTTTAAATTAACATTACTTTTGTAGCCAGATCAATTTCTTAAATTGTGATTAAACCATTGATGGAATTAATAAATAGTAAACCTATACATTGGCACAGAAGCTAACTTGAAGCCACGTCTTTGCTGCCTATCCACGCTTTCGCGACCATGGACGCGCGCAAGCCTATGCACCGGCTGAGTGGCCAGGCTGACGCGAATACCCCATTGCCTAGTCCCCAAGCAAGCTTGGTCCTCATTTTATAGACCCACTCCAATCATTAAAAACTGAGTCAACCTTGCTTGGTATGAGAATCGTACTATATATGTAATATTATCGGCGGGTTAGACAGGGGTTCTCGGTTTGAACACAGGCTTTGAGCCGCGAGCTGGGCGTCGTTGAGAGATGATCGGCTGCCCGCGTCGCATTTGTAGCCGGGCCGACGATACAAAAGCATGTCCTCGGGCTGTAGCTGCCGACGTAAATCACCACACTTTTGGTTTAGAACATATTTTTATTAACTTTTCAAATAAGTTCGCATCGAAAATAAAGTCACAAAAAAAGCTGCTCCGTGAGCGATGTTTAGATTTATAAAATCCAGAATCACGTGGTTTATACAGTAATCACTTGTTCCAAAAAAGGTTTATTGGGTATTAAAATATCCGGGTCTCATAGCGCCAGGAAATTCTTGCACGGTAAGAGCCAGAAAACCGTGTGAAAGAGGGGATTTATGTCAATTGCAGTTTTATGAAATTCAGTCAGCCATGGTCTTCATGTATCTGTTAATAATCACTTTAGAGGAAGTGTTCAAGTAATAGTGAAATTTCCGACCACGGCTTTTCAAGAACTTGTACCTTTATACATGCAAATGCCATATCTTTGTCTGTATCTTTATACTGTATATGACTGTATCTTTATACAGATATGTATATATATATATATATATAAACTTATTTTCTTATTTTACTGACAAAAATGGGAACAGATCGACATATGGAAGAAAAATTAGTTTGCCGTTTACTTATTCATTACTCTCTTCCGATAAAACGCGCATGCAAACGTACATTTCCATTTGACTTCATGAATATGCACCATTAATATTTTTTATTTGTAGACTTAAAGGGCAAATGTTTTGTATGAATTGTTTATAGCCGTTGAAAACTAATATTTTTCAAACGTAAACTGAAACGCAATTCACTTAATATCTTTATTTGTCTTCGCTACAAGCTGCCAGTTTAAATATAGACTTCAATCCAGTTTGTATGCATGGGCATGTGCTAATTTAAAATCGTATCGCATTTGCGTTTGATGGAAAATAGCACGCAAATTGCATATAGCTCATTTTCTTGTTTTCCAATACTTATTTGGTTTCGACTTACTTTAATGAAAAATAAACATCCTAGAACTAGATACAGTTTTACTATTCTTATTTAAAATTATACTTTGTTTAATATGCAAAATTAGAACAACACTTGATACACATAGTGCATATTTACAAACGCTTCACCTTTGAAAATCTTAATGAGCATTTATTTTTTATTTATTTTGATGATTTAAAGCAGAATTATTTTGTAGAATAAAAATTGACAATTTACACTTTGATCATAATTTATGCTATTCGGGAGATTTAATTAAAACTTTAATTAATGATGTTTTTAGATTGAAACACAATTATTGCGTTTTGAAGCCTAAATCTGAATTTTGTCTTTTGAATCACTTTTCCAATCAATGCATATTGTTTTACTTTTAACATCAATATTAACAGAACCGCTGATTTCAATACTTCTTTCAAAGTTTGAATCATTATGGATCTTCTAAAAATTAAAATTTTATAATTATTTTCACTCTAACTGCAAATGAACTGCTTCATTTTTTTAAACAGGAAGAAAGATACTAATATTAGACTGAAGTAACATTTATTTGTCATATCAAACATTACAAAAAATAGAAATAGAAATACTAATGATTCTAGTGTCATTATATTTCTTTTTAGATTAAAACTTTTCAAACTAATATACCCCAAACAACAAAGGGAAATTCACAAAGCTTCATTATTTGAAGAGAAAACACTTGTTACATAACTAAATCGCCTTTTTTCTAAATTGAACATATTCAAACATTCCTATTTTCATAGACGTCCAAAATGAAAAAGTAGTAATGCTTGTTATTAAATTGGTTGTTTTTATTAGATAAACTGGTAGAGTTTAAAATGCTATTGATATAAAATTCTCGAATTCAGAAAGAAAATTATAATTGGTTTTTTCAACTGAAAATACTGCGACATACGTGCCTTGAATGAGTTTTTCAATAATAACTTTTCTTGAAATTTGTAGAAGAATTTGCTTTTTACAAATTTCATGTCTCTAGAAAGAAATATATTACAAGCAAATATACAAGCATTTAAGGTTCTTGCAGTTTTTCATATTACCGTAAAAGTGATGGCAATGCCTTAAAGCATAATATTTCAGTTTTGTAGTTTTTATGACAAACTAAAAATTTCAAAATCAACTCTCATAGTTCATTTTATTATTACAATTATTGTCTATTTTGAATATAGCCTATAGGTATTTTTAACAATGCTGAAATATGCAAGGGGCATTCCTAGGAAAACTAAACGACTATATAACCAACCAGCACTGCGCGGAAGATTGTAATACATGTAGGTGTGTGTATAGAAGAGCCACTTATTGTTAATCAGAAGGGAACAGCGAGGAACGTCCATTACTGTATTTTTTCAGTGAGGTTCAGCAATCATATGTGCACTCAGCATAATTTTAGAGGCCAGGAAAGAACAAGGTGAAGCACATTTTTTGCCAGTGCCACAATTAGCTTTAGGCGGTACGTGGAAACTGCAAAAATTGAAGCACATCATTCCTCCGAGCAACCATGAATGTTGAATGTTGAAGGACGGCCAGTATTCTGATGCCCAATGAGATGCCTCTAACACAGCGTTTCTCAACCTGTGGGGCGCGACCCCCAAGGGGTGCAGAGGGTTTGTAGGGGGGGTGAGAAAAACCAACGAGCAAGTAGTGATGCATGTTTTTAAAAAAATCATCTTATTTATTCTCATCTTTACTCAAAAATATATCCATTTTCACTTAAAATGTTTATTCAAACTTTACTGATAACATTATTTTGTAGAAAATTCGACTAAATGTTTATTGTTAAACATTAAAAAACTGAATGTATGCTGAAAAATGTGAGGTGGAGGGGCACCGTAAGTTAGCCTTTGTTGGGGGGGCGTGACGTTGAAAAGGTTGAGAACCGCTGCTCTAACATGTTGCTAAGGTACTGCAGGGGTTAAGATAAAAGACTTTTACAGATCTTCCATGATATAGAGATGTCTATATCCATCATACATATATCTATATATATGTATGATGATCTCCATGTGATTATCATACATTTGAGAATTTTCACAAAATCTAATAAAAATGTTTAAGAAATTGGACACCTATATTTTATGTTGAGCAACCATCTATCATGTGATCAAGTTTCATATCATTCGCTTTAGTCGTTATTACGTAATGCGTGAACAAAGATTCACTCACTTTTAAACGATTTTCGCAAAATCTCGAAATCTGATCGATTTTTTTCAATTAGATGCTTATAGTTTAAGGTGAGTGACCACCTATCATTTCACCAAATAACATTTTTTCACCTTTGCAGTTATCACGTGATGTGCGAACACAAATTTACGCAGTTTGAAACGATTTTCGCAAAATCTCAAAATCTAATCAAGATTTTTTTTAATTCGACGCCTATGTTTTAAGTTGAGTAAGCACCTATCATGACACCTAATTTCATTTCAATCGCTTCAGTCGTTTTTACGTGATGCTCGAACACGAATTTACGCAGTTTAAACCGATTTTCGCAAATTCCCAAAATCTAATCAAGGTTGTTTAAAAATTCGATGCCTATGTTTTAAGTTGATTGACCACCTATAATGACACCTAATTTCATATCATTTGCTTCAGTCGTGTTTTCATATCATTTGCTTCAGTCGTGTTTTTGTTCAGTCGTGATACTTGAACACAAATTTACGGAGTTTGAACGGATTTTTGAAAAATCTCAAAATTCAATCAAGATTTTTTAAAAATTCGACGCCTATGTTTTAAGTTGAGTGACCACCTATCATAACACCCAATGTCATCATTCACTTCAGTCGTTTTTACGTGATGCTTGAACAAAAAAGCGTCACGGACAGAATGACAGAATGACACAACGACAGACAGACAAACTTTTTTTTTACTTTGGGTTGCACCGGATTCCCAGGTGTTTGACACGGATAGAAATCTCAAAACTTTTGAATTCCAAGAAATTTACAGACAAAAGTGTAATTTTATTTATATAGATATACTGCATATAACGTATATATAGTAGGGTGGGCCAAAAACAATCAAGTTTTTCCGATCAAAATCTAATAGTGCGGAAAAGGTGCCTTTCATAAACAGAAGACGCAAGAAAGAAAAAAAAATGGAATCGAAAAATAATTGACCCTCGCGCATCGAGGTCAAACTTTCGTAAATTTTACTAATTTGCCTATTTTTCCATATTTTAAAAACATTTCTATTGATTATATTTTATAAGCAACATATTAATTTATAAGAACTAAGAAATTATTTATTATAATTATGATGTTATAAGTTGAAGGAAGGGAAGGAGAGGAGTTTTGGGTTATTTCACCTGAAGTTACACTTAAATTATTACTATGGTAAGGTCCAATATACCAGAACTAGATATATGTCCAATATACCAGAACTAGATATATGGTGAGTGTATCCCTCCCACATATCTTATGAAAACTGTCAAACGTGCATGTCGAGTTTCACCCTTGCACTTCCCAGACAGCCAACTGACAGTGAGATTTTTTTCCATAGAAATCTTTACCTGTCAGTGGCGTAAACTAGCAGGTAACATTGGGGCGCAAAATATTTCCTATTGAAGAAAAATTTATTTTCAAATAAGTAATATCTGAATTTTCTTCTTTTAGTGTTTTTTTGTTACTAACTGAAATTCTGTTTTATGGGTAAATTTAGGCATAATATTTCTAGACAGAAACGTAGATCGGACAGAACCATCCCTGTATTCTGGCCCACAAACTTATTTTGCTGAATCTGTAAAAAGTTTAACTCACTGCTCTACGGCTTGCGTGTAACAAGGGAAAAGGCACACATTCCAGTCTGATACAGCACCCGATTTAATGAGTCCATTGATGAGTTCTCTGCTGCCATTACGCAAAAAAGGCGAGAGGGAGAGTTTGCAAGAGTTCCAGCCAACTAAGAATAATCTGACAGAAAAATTGGCAGCTGGAGGCAGGAAAGTACGTAAGATATTCTCATAGGAAAAAGTTGTGCTTTTAGAATGCGCTTCAAACCAACCTCCCTTTCATGCTTCTTTTCGTCGAATACCATTGCTATGAGAACATTTTAAGGATATGTAAAAAATCCATTAGGCTGTGGTACTTTATCAGTTGTAGCTGATTTTCTGGTAAGTATCTTGTTAATTGTCTATTGCCTTGAAAGCAAGATTGGTCCGTCTATGAAGAAACTCTCTTTCTTAATATCAGACCAAACTGGAGTATAGCACTTCAAAACAATTGTTACTATCTGTTTCAATTCATGTGAGGGTTCTTTTAAGGATGAGTATAATCTGAGAATCATATTGGTAGCCGTCAACGACCAGGATTTAGATAAAAGCCCGGTTGCCGACAGCAAGGTCTGGTGGGCAGAATTCCATATGATCAGCCCGATAAATATTTAAAAGGTATTTTTGATCGTTAATAACAACTACTTCGCCTAGTAGAGGAATATCATACTCAAGTTATCTGCTGATGAAAGCAAAGAATCTCAGTCGAAAGATCGAATTCGAAAGATAACTTCAACGTTCGAACTCCCTGGAAACCAAATCAGTAAAAACATGCAGTCGCCCAGGTAGAATCATTCTATTACAACTTGGATCCAGGTTCGAACGCCGGCTTTTGCTTGGGTGGTAAATTGTCCGTCCCTTCATACGGGGAGGGGGGGGGTAACGCTGGCCGTCCACTGGGTGCCTGCCCCCTTTATCAAATGGCCAGTAGTTCGGGCCGCATAAATGGCAAAGGCTTGTAGCAGTAAATACCCGTCCATTGGGGAAAAAAGAGTAATAACATGCAAACTGGAGTAGATAGATTATTCGATGCAACGGTTAAGAAAGGGAAATTTCCAGGCTTACAGAAAGTTCAAGAAAGCTAAATAAAAGATTTGTAATGAGTCTGCGCAGACTGCATCTATGATGCGTCACGTTATAGGTGAAAAAACTCCACCCCTCTCTCATCCCGGCTTCCGATTTAGACTCGTAATTATAGCAAGTAATTAGTTAGCGCTTTTACATCATATATTGAAGTCTATAATACAATATAATTCTCGGAAGCGATATTTTGAAAATGTGAAAAAAAAATGTAAAAATAATAAAATTTTCAAAACTTTGACTTCGATGCTCTAGGGTCAAATATTTTTTGATTTAAAAAATTCTTTTTTCTGTCGCCTTCTACTTACCAAGGGCAATTTTTCCGCACAGTTAGATTTTCATTGGAAAAAATACTTTTTTTTGGTCCACCCCAATATACAGTACACTACAATGTGTAAAGTATATCATTAATATATCTTATATACACTGGTTTATCCTTTCATATTCTATAAACATTTTGCTAAATTTCTAACAACTCAGAAATTTTTAAAATAATTAAAAAAAAATCTTCGTTTTTAGTGTCTAAACTGAATAAATATTTTGAGGTATATCTCGTACTGTTTGAAGGAAAATTGCTTGATATTTTGGGTTAATAGGTTTAGTTCTATTTTAAAAAAAAATGGATGTTTATTTGGGTTAAAATGAGCCAAAATAACTGAGTTTTAATGTAAAATGTACATAGTAAATTTGAATTTTTTTGATATTTTGAAGTACCTGACGTCCTTTAAAGTATTATGCAGAATTTTATAATTACAAGTTATTAAGCTTTACAGTCCCGCAGCTGTCTAGTCACTAAGCTCCGTTCCCGTAAAAGAACGGAAAGTGAAGAAGCATCCGGCTTGGAGAGTGCTTGGGAGGGTAGACTTCTCTCTCGGCTGGACTACTGTGGGACCATGTAGGCTAATGGAGGCAGACGCACGTAAAATCCGTCTAGGCTCAAATGCCCTCCATGTTCAAATGATACCTCTGGGGGTGCCGATTTCAGATGGTGGTTGGTCACTCATCTGGAATTGGTTTAAAATTAGGGACTAACAGGCAGAATTCTAAACCCCCCTCGGGGCCAATGACACCAATTTGTATGGGTAGTGCAATAGTCTATCCATGGTCAGGAGAATAACACCAAAAGCGTACAATAACTGAAGAACTGAGTTGTGGTTCAAAAATTCATTTCCCTTTTAAAACTATTCAAGATTTAAATATTATAGATAATTTACGATGGTTGAATAACGAAAGATAATTAGTATAACTCTGAAAATATCAGTATGCACATGAATTATTAACTCTTTAGTTCTCAGCACCACGAAAGTCTCTCTCTTAATTACCTTCAAAACGGCCGAAAAATGCCTTTCCCCATTGAAGGAAAGCGGGTACTTCATTGATTTGTGACAGTTTGGAATCTCCCTTCTTGACTAGCTTAACGAGCTAGATGCTTCCTATTGTGCTAATTAAAAGAAGATCTATTGTAACTGCTTTCTACAACCCATTCCCAACAACAACCCACACTGATACATCGTGCACACCATGAATACACGATTATCTGTTTCCCCCTCTTCCTTAAGTTCTCAAGTCTCAAGGGATGTAAAGCTATAAATAAAACTGTGTCGGGCGGGAAAGAACTTGCTCTTGGGCAGCCAAGCCGTTTCGAGGACACTTATCGGTCGGCCGCCTCAGCTGTTACGGGATCTAAAGAGCCAAAACAACTTAGATGCATGTTTGAGTATTATATAAAAAAAAAAAAAAATTGTATTTTTCCACATAATTTTAAGAGAATATTTTTATAGAATTTGTCTTCGTAATTTTAGAATTTTTAATTATTAAAATTAGTGTTACATATTAAAATAAAAATAGTCATATTAATGAAATTATTCTTGTTTTATTTTGTCGACGTTATAAAAATATTTTTATTCGGTTTTCACCTTCATCGAATGTCAAAATTCGCTAATGTAAGTAAAAAATAAAATTAGTAAGTTAGCAAATATTTCGATCATCCATCAAATGTCTGTTAAGCATTGAATTGTTAAAATTTTATCACTTTAAATCTGAGATGCGTCAGAATTATGACTGCCTGCCCCTCAATGTCAGTGTCACAACTATCTATAGAATGAGGTGGGTTTTTCATGTCGTTTAACTATTCCTGATCAATATTATGGAAAATTTTAAATATTTCAGAGAGGTTCTGCTTACTTTGTTTTCTTTAGAACCATCAAGATTTAAAATTGAAATTTTGACGTGTCTCATACAGGTACATTTTGCGATACACTGAGAAAAAAAATGTGTACATTAAACCCTTTTACTTGTTGTGTTTGCTGCAAGCACATAAAAACAAGAATATCCTTTGTAAAATCACCTTAAAGAATTCAGGACTTCCTTAAGACGTGTTTTAATGTAACCACCACCAAATACCTCACAGATATTTCTATATCTTTATCAGTTAAACTGATATCAAGGCCTCTTAGGGATTCAAAGTTACTATACAGGAAGTTCGGCATTTTATGCACGTATCGTCGATTACATTTAAGGGTTTAATCAAGTGTTCAGAAACTCGAGGACTACAACTCAGAGGGAGATTTATTGCATTACTAATAACGTCAGTTTTACTGGCGCAATTACGAGACAGCTAATTGAGTTTAGCCTGTATTTGTAGGTCGAACAACTTAAATTACACGAATTCCGCATTATCTTAAGCTTACCTTACAAATTTGCGGGATGCCCCTTCAGTGTATCTATAATTAAGTTGCACAGGATGCTAAATCAACATATTAGAATTATCGAGTTAATAACTACACCGTCATCATTGCCGGTAAATAATTTATTTGTTAGTGAATAATTAGAAGGTTATATAAAATAATTCAATAAGCATAATTATATGCTGTAATTAGTTAGTATTTCTCTGTATTTATACATAATGTAATGTTTATATTAATTTGTGAAATACCTGAAAATAGCATGAATAAGTTTTTCTAAAATAAGTAATTTTGAGGAAAACGGCAGTTGCATTAATTTCGCAAGAAATGTATACACAAGCATCGCATAGTATTTTAAAAGTTAGTAATTTTTTTAATATTCTTCAGATGCATATTTAATATTTTTTTTCTTTGTTTCACTAATGTTTACTAGTGTAAGACAATGCAAGCTTGTTTTGTTGTGTTTTGCTATCTGTGATTTTATTAAATTTTCATCACTATTTTAATAATTTGTAATTGAATCTGGAAACTATTAAATTTATTTATACAGTTTTACTTATTGGATTACTTCTAAAATATATTAAAACGGTGTAATGTTACTATTAAATAGTAATCTTTAGATCTAATATTACTGTGATTTTTTTTTTTTTTGTTTGATACATTGACAGTTTCCATTGGTCAATTACTGTTAAATTCATAATTATATATGTCAAGGTATTTTACACAATTAAGTTGATATGCAGTCAGATACATTCATACAATTGTGGAGACAACTTTCGCGTTTCAACTTTTACTAAATGACTAAATATATTCGTTTCACCAAAATGATTATATTTTCATGAATAATGATAAAATTTACAGCAATTCAATATTTAAAGCATGTTTATAGTACATTTTTAAACTAAAACATTGATTTGCTTGTATAAAAATTAATGAAACTACTCCATTTTTCAGAATTTATTATAATATTTGTTAATTATAAATTAGGTTAACTAAATTTTCTGACTCAATTTCATTTTTATTAAACGGTTGAGTTTATAAACTTTATAAATATACAGAATTTTGTTTGTTCATATACATGCTGTAGAAATTTAACTTGGGATATTTTAAAATTATTATTTAGCTCTGGGAGAAAGGTATTCAGGTTACGAACATTAAATTGCAGAACATAAAATCACTAAGATTTCGGGTGCTTTAAAGAAAGACCATATTTATTGAAGAAACCGTATAAGATAAAGTTTAAAATATTGTACAGTCTGGAGGTGGTACGGCGTGTTAAAAGTACTTGTTTACTTGACAATCGAAAGCCGGTGGAATAACTTAAAAATTACGGCAACACCGAACATCACATTGGCAAGAACCAAAACTTGATCAAAATAAACAATGTCAATTACAGAGAAGCCATAAAATTTAAACCTGTTCTGTTCACATTTGCTCTGCACATGTGACGTTCGGATCAGTATGACCCGAATATCGAATACTAACTGCAGGTGTATAATTTTCACAAAATTATAAAACTATATTAATCTTAAGATAAATAATTCCTCCAAAAGATAATACGCATGTATATATATATATATATATATTAATGACTGTGACATTTTATCTCGCACCCTCTTTAATGAAAATTATTCGAAAAATGTGTTCCAAAAAAAGCGACATAAAATGCGACATAATTTTACATATATTTAAATACTATGACAGCTTTAATCTATTGTTAGAATATTTCGTAAGCTGTAGAATATGCATCACATATATTTTCCTATAAATAGATTACAATCATAAAAATTTCAACATAGGGTTACCAGGCGAAATACTCGAAAGATGCCAGATAAAATGACATAGTCAATTAATATCGTTTTAATATGGCAATAATGAAACTAAAAATTGGGGATTCAGGGGGTCTCCCACTATATATATATATATATATATATATATATATATATATACATATTTGAAAAATAAATCGACAAACACAGAAACATAAGTATATTAATGAAATGTTATATTTATTACTCTTTAGAGCGTTCCGTCATTTTATTGACAAATTGGACAAAAATTAGATGTATGTAGCTTGCATATGCACTTACTACAGTACAACATATTTGTTTTTTTTTATCATCGGTAAATGGACAAAATCTGCATCTGATACTTTTGTTACAAATCTGTGACTTAATTACGGACGTTCATGGTAACTCATTTTGTCTCTTACCCTCTATTCGTTTAACAATATTACGTGAATCTTCAGTTAAAGGGAGACATTGTCTCGCCTAAATATATGGAGCAGTATTCGTAGAAAGAAAGCACTCAATATACTGGTGTTAAACGTTAAAATAAATAAAATCTTTGTGAAAAAACACACATTTAAGTAACATTTTAAGTGTTTTTTTTTCAGAAACTTTTATTTATTTTAGGTGTATGTTCCATTCGGGTCAAATATGCCCGAACAGAACAATTGGGTTAAACCAATTAAATTAAAGTAACCAAGCTCTAAACGGCGAATTTTGAAAGTTGGGCATGACATTAAAATAAAACATGCCAAAAAAAAAAAAAAAAAAAAAAAAAAAACGTCAAGTGAGTCAAGGGAAAAACACTTTGCTTTTTAAAACTGACATAATATAATCTATTTTTAGAGCTGAAAGGGTCCAAATCGACAGCTATTTAAATTAAGATAATTAAAATTTATTGCATGTGGAGAAAAGTGAAATGAACTTTGAAAGACAAAGTAATGAAAATTGAGAACAGAAAAATAAGTTAGAATGCTTAGTTTTGATTATTTCAATTTAAGAAACAGAAAGCAAAATGCAATTAATATTAAATATGTTATCTACGTACAATATGTTTCTTTGTTATTCGTATTAAAATTATGCATTACCAAAACTCTAATGTACCCGGCTAAACTTTGACATTTTAAAATTTCAAAACTTTAACATTTAAATAAATGAAACTTTTCTCAATATGTTCGTCTCAAGAATTTTACTCTCAATTATTATTGTGGCATGAATTCATTTAAATGCGACACATTCCCCTTGTTAGTGCAGAATACATTGGGTAAAATTCTAAGGTCAACTCAAATATAAACTTTTAGTAAACTATAACATGGTATTTAAAGTACAGCTCTAAAAGGGACTGCAATGTTTACGTTACAACCAGACACCTGTGTATTCATTATTAACAGTAATCTTTTGTGAAAGCTACAATTCTCTGTCTATTTAAAGTTTAGAAATGCCTTTGAATTTGTTCATTTGTTGCTATTAAGAACTTACAATCAGTATTTCTATAATAATCTAAAGAATATATTTAGATATTTTAAAAGATTTTTAATGTATAGGAGTCTCTTTCTTGAAAATATACATAGATTTTATGGATGATGCTGTTATTTTTTTTCTATTGATACTACATGATCATGAAGTGAGCAAAAGCTATCTATTTAAAACTATCTTAATTTAATAGATCATGCAGTCTTGATTTTGCTGTATTTGGAACATTTATTTTCGAACTTGTGTTCATGGTTTGAAGAATACGCTTAGGAATACTCGTCGAGTAAAGCGAACAACAAAAGTTTCTAGCAGAGAAGGTAAGTTTATATAATATATATATATATATTATATACACACATATATATATAACAATTTTCTTCACTAAAATTTAATTTAAAATTTAAAAAAAAATTAAACAATTTTCACTTCTAAAGTACTGTGACTAGATAAATAGTAAAAATGAATTGTGAAATTTTTACATGAGAATACTTTTTGTGGTGCTCGTAGGTGAAACATTCATATATAAAGTATTTTTATATATACTGAAAAATTGAAAAACGTATTAATAAAATTAGCATTGACACTAACCTAAAATTACACTACGATTTAAGAATGGTTACCTGTATACACAATCGTATATATGCATACTCTATAATACAACTCTATATATACATACAAAGGAATTGAGATCAAGGTATGGAAAAAATAAGGGCAGAAATTGAGGGTAGATATAAAGCTTCAGTTATAAATACTATAAGAAATATCATATATTTAGACTGAAACGAAGCCAGAAAAAAGAAGCACCGCAAATAGCAAGATTTGTAATGGACAGGGAGAGTAAGGGATGTAAGAAGTAGGTGAATACAGAGCGATAATTTTAAACTAGTGGGAAGGGAGATAAAATTTAGCTGTATATGATATTACTGATATTACTGATTTAGCTGTATATGATATTACATTTAACTCGAACCTTCTACATATCTAGCAAATAATGTATGACTATATCAAATCTGCGAAGCATTCAAAAAGTGTTTTTACTTATACATGGGTTCAATAAATTTAATAACTTTAATAAAATATATATATATAAATTATATATATAATTATATATAAATTTAATAACTTCTTTTTATTCATTTCTTTTTTTATTTATTGTATATATATATATATATATATATATATATATATATATAATAAATGAGAACAACAAAAATAAATCATGTCAAACGCACCGATTATAAAACACTTTCCGGCACAAGGTTTTCGCGCCAAATTTGGCGATGTATTTTTCTTAAATCTTGCGAAAGTAAGGAGATAACATAATGTTGTATTATCACTATAGATGAAATTTTATGAGACTCTGTTAAAGACCTTTAAATTTCTTTTTCATCGTTTAACTGAAGAATGTAAGAATTTTATACTCACTGTCCCGGGCTAAAATTTGTATTAGTGTCTGTCAAATGCCACAGATTGTAATGTATTAGAATTCTTTTGAGTGCTCCTGTACAAGAGCCTTTAATAATACATACGTTATTTTCAATGGAGCGTATTATTTTGAGAGCCTTAATAAAATGTATGCCAATTTTGTTTTCTTTAAAAACACCGAATATCTCTAAAATACGTTTTCAAGAATGACTGTCCGTAGAGTGCAATGCATTGGATTTTTTTCGCCTATAAAAGAAATATAAATGCTACTTACACAGTTTCAAATAGTGTATATGGTTCTACACATAGAAAAACACACACACATAAATTGATGCATATTTACGTCAGTTAAAGCACTGGACGGTTGAACAATGGAACGGACAAACAAACCGAAATCATTAACACCTTTCAAATTTATTGGAATGTTAAAAATATAAATATTTTTCTTATACAACGTAACAGTGAGCGGACAAGGAGAACTAGAAATTTATTCTTTTAAGGGTTAGCAGTCAAAAATTAATTTTCCACGAGCTACAAAATCAAAGTTCGCAGTTTTGTTCCATGTAAATCCGTTAGAACCCCTTTTGGGTTCCAACGTATTAACGGATTTTCGTGCATGCAACCTCCCTTCCACTCCTGGGCAGATAGCCCTTACTTATGCCTTAACAAAACAGAATACACTTAACAAGTTAATTACAGTTCGAGTAACGAATTTTCAAAATTGCCAATGAAATCGTCATAGGTTAATATAATCACATTAGATGTTTTTCGATTTACCTTCAGATAATGAAAATATCGACAAGCTCGGTTCATTTTTCAATGCATTTTTTTTTTTTTTTTGTAGCATATTTGGCAAGTTATCCCAAAAGTCACCAACATTGGTGACTTTTGAGGGAGGCACATGATCGTCGTCGGATAATTACCTAATTAAACATTGAATAGTATTATATTCTTTAAATGGATGCCTGTCTCCAAATTGCCATTGACTGCATTGTATTGGATTTTTTTAAGTGTTCCTGTTGAAGAACTATTATCAGCACATTTTTTTCGATGGAATGCTTCATCTTGTAATCCTTAATAACATCCAATTTTGTTTCATTTCAAGTAGCGGAATATATCTAAAACTAGAAGTCACAGCAGGTTGTTAATTACAACGGGCACTTAGAAAGAAAAAAAATGACGAAAGCATGTCTGCACTCAATGTATTTAATCTTCGTCCACCTAAAATAAATAGCTTCATATTCAATTTTTATTACATACCCAAAACGAATTTCATGCTCTTCAGGGAACGTGCCGATAGTATTTGCATTCGAACGGTTTAATATCGCTGGGAACATCCAAAGCACGAAAATAAATCTTTAGAATGGGGTACTTCCCTCAGAAAGTGGGATAACGCCGTTTTTGCATGTAGATGGCACAACACCTCACTTCTGATGTAGCCAATTAAGAGAAGACAATATTCTAAAAAAATAATGACGATCATACTCAAAAAACAGTATTCACATTTATTTCATGAGTCGGTAAATTTCAACTCTGTTTCAAAGTACCGCTAAACTCATATTAAAAATTTAAATTCATGTTACATAAAAAACTCAGTAATGAATTCAAAGTTATGTTCTAATGCAAATATACACCGTTGGACTAAAACACTTTCTTCGTTAACAAATGCAAACTCAATATTTTAATAGACTGAATATAGAACCTTTTCCCCCTTTTATTAGTCATTTGTTAGTAAGGCAACCATGTAAGCAAAGGTGAAAGAAATGATCAAAATTTAGTGCTGACGTTCATAATCTTGTCCACATGCTAGGTTGCAAAATTAAAAACATAAAATTCGTTAGCAGTCAGCGAGGGGAAATGTTTTATTCCTTTACCGCTAGCATTACCAAATTTCCAATGTTTACGTTATTGAAACTAAGATTGGGTACCAAATATCTAAGAAATGGAGGTGAGTGCACTCCTATAATATACCTTCGTAATCCTGAGGAAATCATTTCATTTGTGAAAAAAATTAAAATCATACATCTGGAGAAATCCTGATAACTGTGCATCAATATCACGTCATACTCACTTGAAATAGCTAATTTTGTGACGCAATTGATTCACTTTTTTTACTCTAGGAAATAAAATGTAGCTGAAAATAGCAAAAAATTGCTTACAAATGAGGGAACGGTTGGGTTTTGAGATTTTTAAAGTAGCACAGTTCATAATCTTTTTGCAGTGATGGTGAGTTTTATCTTTGAGTCAGGGATCAGCGTAAATATATAGTAGGATGATACGCTTTAAAGCATAAATTCCCAGAGAACGCCATGTATTGGAAAGATTTTGAGTGCTAATATTGAAAAACCATAGACCATTTTCAATAGGGTATATGGTAGAATATCTAGTAACAGCATATATTAATTTCGTAGAATACGATGCATATTTACGAGAGTTAGAGCACGGACGGACGGACAGGCAGACAAATGAATAAAAAGAAGTTATCTATCCATCTATCTATCTATCTATCTATCTGTCTATCTCTCTCTCTATATATATATATATAGATAGATAGATATAAAGGATTTATATAAATGAGGAAATTCTTGTAGCAAATATATATATATACTAGCTGAAATACCCGTTCTTCGCCGGGAATGAATGGACTTTTTGATATTACGATTTGTGGTGATTACTATTTATTGTAATAAAGAGATATAGCAAAATGGATATCGCGTTATATTGTGTTCATACTGAATTTCAAGACAATCGTTCGGACGGTGCTGAAGTCCATGCGGCGTAGCGCAATCTAGTGGCGAGTTTTAGCAAAACGGATACGGCGAAAATATTCTTCGCATTCAGATATCGATGAATACGAAATTTCAGGACGATCGGCTGGACAGCCCTGAAGTTCATGTGTTGACGCGACATCTAACGCGAAACTCTTCCCCGTGTTCAAATATCTATGTATACCTATTTTCATAGCGATTAGTTGCACAGTCAAGAAGTGATACACTGCAGCGCGATCTAGTGGTTAATTAAAGTAATGATTTGCTACGGTGCCGTCAAGTGGCGAGTTATAGCAAAATGGATAACGCCAAAATATTCTCATTGTTCAAATAGCTATGTATACTGATTTTCATAGCGACCGTTTGAATGGTCAAGCATTTGGCCTGCTGCAGCGTCATCTAGTGGCGAGTTAAAATAACAATGCATTGCAGTGCCATCTAGTGGTGAGTAACATCAAAAGGAACACTGTTAGAATATATTCTTCGTGCTGAAATGTGTAAGTATAAGAAATTTTATGCCGACCGGTCGAACGGTATAGAAGTTGATGCATTGCAGCGCCATTTAGCGGCAAGTTACAGCAAAATGTATACTGAAAAATATTCCCCGTGTTCTAATGTCCGCGTGTACCAAATTTGATCGAAATCGGTTGGACGATATTAGCATAGTAAACGGCTAAACGGAATAGAATTCGACGTTCTGCTGGCATTCGACACCTAGTGGCAAGTCAGAGGAAAACGGATAGCATAAACAGCTTCTCAATGATAAGAAACTTAGGTGAACCAAATTTCATCGTGCAACGGTGCTCAACGGTGCTGGAGTTTTTCAACCTCATGCACACATACCAACATTCATTTTTATCTATAACCAATACCATTATATATCCCAATCTCAAATAAAATCCAGTTTCAAATCTAAGCCTCGCCAAAGTGCCAACAAACGCCATTTTGCAATCGTTTTTTCAGGAAATCATTCGAAGCATTGACTTAGCAGCAATCAGTATGGGAAATGGTTCGACCGCCAAAAAGTAAAGCACGCATTTATTTGAAAAGTGGAATCCCGTAATACAGCCGAATTTTTTAAAATTATCAACTATAACGTGTTTTATTCACGTTACTCCGATGTACTAAATGAGAAGATTTCAATTTTCTGAAATTTGGCGGAATTCTCCCAACTTAAATCAATGTACTCAACTGGCGAGAATTCTGAAGATAGATCGCTTGAAATCCTATAATAACTGCATTATTTCTTCACGGATCATTAAAATTTATCGCTGTATTCTAATAAAACCTTTAAATAAGCCGAAAACTGTGCAAACCGCTGGAACTCACTTTCTCAAAATCGGCATTTGAGCCATTTTATTTTTTCGCCAAAGTAAAAAAATCTTACATACTAGGCTCGGAAATATTCAATTCTTATTGTTTTGCGTATAAAACATTTCATTCCTGCTCCGATTTCCCATGCACACGATATTATAATAAAAAAATAATAATCTTACAAATATAAACTAACAAAAAAAAATCATTATTATTCTTTTATTTTTACTTTGAGAATTTCAAACATTTTATTCGGCAAAATCGCCACACATGGCAACCACGATCCTTATTTCAAACTTTTCTCACTACAGGGGTTACAATTACGGAAAGCTTTTTACGTGGAGAACATAAAAATCTCTTAAATTCCGGTAACGGGTGGACTTTCAAAGTTTTAAACTGGACTATGATTTATTCTATATTATTTTACATATCTGTGCAAAATTTCAGGCTTATAGGTCCATTTTTGTGGATTTGTATACGAATCAAATCCACAAACAAACAAACAAACAAACAAACAGAATTTCATTTTTATTTATAAGGATATATATATTTGCCGCAATAATTAGATTTTCAATACAAATTTAATGGTTGTATATCAAAAATATTCAACATGGTAATATTTTATACTAGCTGAAGTACCCGTCCTTGACGGGTTAGTGAATGCAAATTTCCAAAAAGCAAGAACTTTCGTCAGCATTCTAGGAGTACACAGAATGGATGTAGTATGTTGCCAAATTAAAAAAAGCGAAGTTATAATTTTTATGTATTGTGAAAATATTGCAGGTTAGAGAGTAACTAAGTAATATCATTTCATTCACTTTATTCATAATTATGTGATGCGCGAACGAATATTTACGCATACTGAAATAATTTTCGCAAAATCTCAAAATCTAATCAACATTTTTGAAAAATTTGAAGCCTACAATTTAAGTTGAGTGACAACCTATCATGTCACCCAATTTCGCTTCCTTCCCTGCAGTCTTTATTTCGTGATGCTGGCACAAAATTTCAGCATTTTAAAACGATTTTCGTTAAATCTCAAAATGTAATCAAAATATTTTAAAAATTCAACGCCTATAAATTAAGATTAGCAACTACCTATCATATCACTACATTTCGTATCATTCGTATGAGTCGTTATTACGTGATGTTTGAAGAAATATAAACGTGTTTTGAGAGAATTTTCACAAAATCTCAAAATCTAATAAAAATGTTTAAAAAATTGGACACCTATAGTTTATATTGAGAAACTATCTATCATGTGACCAAATTTCATATCATTCGCTTTAGTCGTTATTACGTAATGCGTGAACAAAGATTCACTCAGTTTTAAACGATTTTCGCAAAATCTCGAAATCTGATCGATATTTTTTAATTAGATGCTTATAGTTTAAGGTGAGTGAACACCTATCATTTCACCAAATATCATTTTTTCACCTTTGCGGTTATTACGCGATATGCGAACACAAATTTACGCAGTTTGAAAGGATTTTCGCAAAATCTCAAAATCCAATCAAGATTTTTTTAAAAATTGGACGGCTATGTTTTAAGTTGAGTGACCACCTATCATGACACCCAATTTCATATCATTCGCTTCAGTCGTTTTTACGTGATGCTTGAACACAAATTTACGCAGTTTGAAAGGATTTTCGCAAAATCTCAAAATCCAATCAAGATTTTTTAAAAATTGGACGCCTATGTTTTAAGTTGAGTGACCACCTGTCATGACACCCAATTTCATATCATTCGCTTCAGTCGTTTTTACGTGATGCTTGAACACAAATTTACGCAGTTTGAAAGGATTTTCTCAAAATCTGAAAATCTAATCAAGATTTTATAAAAATTCGACGCCCATGTTTTAAGTTGAGTGACCACCTATCATGACACCCAATTTGATATCATTCACTTCAGTCGTTTTTACGTGATGCTTAAACAAAAAAAAGCGTCACGGACAGAATGACAGAACGACAGAAGGACAGAACGACAGAACGACAGAAGGACAGAACGACAGAACGACAGAATGACAGACAGACAAACTTTTTTTTGAGGGTCGTATCGGATTCCCGGGTGCTTGAAACGGATAGAAATCGCAAAATTTTTGAATTCCAAGAAATGTACAGACAAAAGTCTAATTTTATTTATATAGATTGTCTTAAAGCGTTATTCTGAGTCGTAAGGTTAAAAACTTTAACTACAAACTTAGATCTGGATAAAGTGCATGAATAAAGAACATGCGTAGGAACTATAAACAAATTACGTGAGTCCATACTTTCAATCGCGAAGCGAGAGGATGTCTGTCAACCAGAATATATATATCTTCACGGTAAACACGAACTTGTTTTATAACGTTCAATATGCATGAAAGCTTATCTTTGCCGAGAAAATTTTTACATTTCACAAAAGAAACTGCTTGACATTTTAAAATCTTTCTACAAGCGAGTTGTACAAATCTCCTTATGTCGCAAACATGGAAACGGCGAAGAAAATAGAAACATTTTGTAAAATGAAAATCCATAAAAACTCAAAAATGCAAGTTTAAATAAAACTATTTCTGCATTTGAAAACAAATTTTTATTCGTATGAGCACTTAAAAAATATAAAAAAAGTCTCCATCTCAAAAGAAAAACTAAATTAACTTTATTTACGAGCAAAGAAACTTCTGAAGTACATATCATTTTAGGGTATATTTTTAGTTATAAAATTCAAGTTATAAAATTCAAAAACTCAGGATAAAATTAGACATTTGTGTTACATTACATTAGTATTTGGATCCATTAGGAAATTTTAAACTAAAACTCTCAGTCTTAAAATCTCCGTAAAAGACAATTATGTGCTTTGACTAAATTAAGTGAAAAAATGTAAATAATAAAGATTAAACTGAGATTTTGCGAATATGACTTTAATTCTATAATATTAAACAACAGAATGTGGTAAAACGTGTATACTAAGCAGGTACAACAACATAAATATGAAAAATATGTGTTTAATTATAAATAAAGTGATGTCTTTTATATTTTATTTTATAGAGAAATTAAAATTTAAAACTAGGCAAATGTTTTCATTTTTTTGAAATGTTTTACACATTATATAAATACTTTTTAAGGTTTTATTCATAATTCAAATATCAGGATAGGATATTTATAATAGAATTTACAAAGCTCAATATGCAACAGTAAAATTTAGTTCATTGAGTTTTTTTCTAACTACTTCAAACCGTAAACAGCGAAAAATTAACGGCGAAAGTTTACAAAATCCACGATGTATATTTAATCAGAATTTAACAGGATTTCTGTGCTTTTTTAAAATGCTGTAATATTAAATAAAGACATTAAAAATGTTGTACCATGTAAATAATAGTAATAGAAATAAATTGTGAATGAATAACTTATAATGACTGATGAAATAATACATTTACGTTCTCATCATTTTTATAAATCAAGTGCTAAAAATCTCTTCTTCACTGTGCGACATTGATTGCATTTGTACAAATAGGCAAAAGTACACAAGAAAAAAATTTAAAAAAATAAAATAAAATCTTCAACCAAACACTCTAAATAGTTTTACTTAAATACCAATAACATTTACTGAAATCATTTAAGGGGATAAAAAAATGGTCGAAAAGTTTTTTGGCAGTGATAACGCCTTATCTCTATAATGTAGAATCATTTTATTAAGGGGAGGGTTCCCGCTAGATATATTTTTAAATTACGTTTCCAAAAAGATATATCTAAAAACCCATTTAATGATAAATTGACATTCATAATGTCTTTACTTCGAGTGACTGTGCCGGTTTATTATAGCTTCAGGGAAATATTTAAGAGTTCTTCTAATATCAAGTGTTCCACTGGAGAGATTTTGAGAATTTTGGCATTTCCGTCTTTCGACTAAATTTATTTTTTTTCCCAAAAAACTCAGTGGTATTTTGAAAATTGTTCCTTATAATGATTTGCGATAATGTAGAAGAAGTTATATTGTCTATTTTAGTAGTATATATAAAAAAGAAGACTGCCTTTACGACATATTTTATTCGATTGTTTTCTAATTGCAATAAAACGTTAGTCTTAGGACTCCAATATATGAATTTTTCCAAAACATAATAAGACTTGAATTGATATTCTGATAAAAAAATGATTAAATATTTCAACAAAACATCAGCAAAATACTTTTTAAATATCTGCTTTTTCTTTATAATAAACGAGGAGAAATAGTTTTATTGATCAAAAATTTGCTGATTCAACAAGGAATACACTGATGCTACTTAAACCAAAATGTTTTGTTGGTTTTAACAGCTTTATGAAATTATTAAAAAATATCATTTATTTAACAAAAAGTTTGTTAGTTTAACAAAATTACTTGGCTGAAAAAGCGTAAATTAAATTTTTGTTGCATCAACGAAAAAAGTTTTTAGTGCACGCTAGATAATTTTTGAGAAAAATGTAGTAAATTTGTGTTCGTTGAATTTAGTTGAGAGAAACTAAAGAAAACAAAATAAATGTAATAAGGACAATTAAATAAATATAAGTTTAAATCTTTGCCTTATGCTAATTAATAAATAATTATATCTTCTTTAAATTCTAGTTTTTGAAATTGTACAAAATATGTAATTGCGATATATATGAGCATTTCATAAAAGTGTTAAGTTGTTCAAATGATTTGGATACAAAAAAATGCACACAAACTATTATTCAAAAATTTTATTCTACTAAGTAATTCTTACATGATGCACAAAAACATTGCATACTTCATTTTCACTTTAACTCAATAAATGATTAAAATGCATAATTTAAGAGAAAGCAAATTTTAGTAGTTTATATTTTACGAAAATTATCTTTTCATATTTTGCTAACATGTTGCAGTAGTAACGTAAATGACTTATGAAATAACTTTTAATTGTTTATCTGTGAATTGCAACATTGATGAAATAGCTGATTTAGGCATTTAAAAAAATCTGGTTTTATGTGCACATGGCCATTATCTAGACATTTTTTAAAAATGAAATGTACTAATTAAGGAAATAAAATCCATTTTCTTTCAAAATAAACTAAGTGCAATATAAAATGCACATTTCGTCAGCGTTTTCATTTCACTTTGTGGATCGTGGAAATGTTATTTACGGGTGCATGGGATTTCACAGAGAGGAAATTTAATTTTTCACTTTACCACTGACAGAGAACAGCTGAAATTAAGGGATGTGGAAATAAGTATAAATTTTAGGCGACATTTCCTTTCGAGTTCAAGTCACGTTCCGAATGTCACACGAGTTGAGTTATTTTCAAACTGAGACATATCATTCGCATACAGAATATACAGTACACAGACGTCATTTTCTCCCTTTTCCGTGTATGGAATCGTTAAGTTATCGGACGTGTAACAGTAATGGTCCTAAATCGTCGCCCGAATTATTCAGTTTGAAAATATGCAAAGTAATTTATCAAACCATGTGCCAAATGCTAATGGTACAGTATCAGCGGCGCAAACCGTTAATTAAGCTTTTAAAGGCTTAATTTTAATTTCGGATCCAAGGATTATCGTTACGTAGCGAGCTCACTCCATAAATACTGCCATTAGAGATGATTTTCTTTGCAAAGAATGATAATCATAGCTAATCCTTATACTGTAAGGTGTGATCATAAGTTTAGGAAATGTATTCCAAGAAAACATTTGAGCCAAAATGCAAGAAAAATAAGTAATTAAATCCATATTTAGATATACAATACGCTGAAAAAATGTTTTCTTGATTCAAAAAAATGTTGGTTAGCTCTACTTCAAAGAAATATTTTCGTTGAATCAACAAAACTTTTGTAAATTCAACGAAAAAGTTGTTAATCTAATAAAAACTTAATTAAAAACCAACAAAATTATTTGGTCGAAATAGAGCCAACCAAATTTTGATGTATCAATAAACTTTTGTTTTTCTTTGTATGCATTTTCCTGAGCATTATTCTCATATACCATTGTCATTAGTAGTTTTCATTAGTTTTAGTTTACAAAAGAATGGCCAATTTTTGTAACGCGGAAATGATAAATTTAAAAAACCAACCTGGGAAAATTATGCTTTACTTCAGTATCAGATTCAAATAATATTTAAAAATACATAATGATTCTTAAATTAAATTTTAATCAGTAGACTTAATTAATCAATTAGTTGATCAATTATAAGTTCGGTTAATTGAAATTCTACACATAATTTTTATGTATTTTAAATACAAATCAGGCTGTTTGGCAGAAAATGAAATTTTTACTTTCATTCATTCAACTTCCACAGTTATGCATAATTCATTTCAAAAGTATTTTTCACAGAAGATTAAAAAAAGACTGAGAATATCGTATCAGAAAACTTAAACGATAAGAAATTTTATAGCATTGAAAAATGTGAGTCTCCACATTTTCCACTAGAAAACTTCCTTTTAATCACTCCCTTCAGCATTTGAGTGCAAGCTTTAACGGCATACATTTTGTGAGTAATCGATTTCATGTTTAAAATATACTGATAAGCCATAAATCAATAATGTGCCACTTAAAATTCTGGATATTTCCGATAAGAACTAAGCAAAGGAGGGTCTATGAGAGCTTAACACCTGCACTCTGCTCATAAAGTTTTATTTATGAATAGCAAGTGACTCGATACTTAGGTGTTTTTTTCTTCTGATGCACTTTAAAGCGTAAAGAAATGGTATTCTTTTCAGTAAATATACCTAGTAAGACCATTATATGTAATATAGTTTTAAAAAAAGCAATAAAGGCTTGATTTTAAAAAGGTATGACTGAATATTTAATAAGTCTGAATATTTACATAATTATTCATGCACATTAATGCATAGAAAATAAATATTTTTTTTTAATTATATCTAAATTGTATTTTGTTTTTATTCACCTTTTCCCCACTTTATTGTACAATTGTTTGAGTATTAAAAAATCTAAATTGAGAAATAAATATTATTAAAATTATTGAAAGTCTTTAGCTAATATTCTTTAGATCAACTATTGAGTTAATATTATAATAATAACCGAAATGTTAAGCTAAATAAATCTATAAATTAAGCTGAAATAAATATGTCTGGAAATTTGCATGAAAGTTGAGTTGATTACAATAGATTGTACAAGAAACAGAAAAATAATTTTATTTGATATTGAAAAGGATTTATATATATAAAAACTAACTTCCGTTTCAGTTATTACCTTTTCATATGTATTATTTCTTTTAGCATATATTGAATCTTCTCTTAAAAGAGATTTATGATCTTGGAATTTTCCATTTGAAGAACTATCCTCAGTAGCACAGTTAGTTCAAAAGACGTTTAAAAGATGCCCAGCCTGCGTTATGAGAACGTACTGTTCTCCACGCAGAACGTCTTTAGAACTAGTTGTGCTACTGGGGATTGGTGCATGTAACATTGAGGGGGGGGAGGGGGTCAAAATGTGTTTCCTACTGTCAAAAATGCTATTTTCAAATAGTTGATATCTGAATATTCATGAATTTATTTTGGGGGTGGGTAATTGCCTCCCTCATTTCACTTATCAAGTTGCGACTATTTGAAGAACGTTGTACCTTTTAAGAACAATCCGTTCTTAGGGCGAGATTCAAGTGAAACGCGCGCGATCGCGAGTTCGAATTGAACGTTTTTCAGTCCCCAGTTCCCAGTTCAGTGCCCAGAATGCTTCCAATGAACAAACCTATCTCACTGTCACGTGATCAAAACACGATTGTTTTGTTTCAGTTGAATAAGAAACATTGATATATTTCGAAGTTTCCCCTGTTTGACGCGGAAAACGTTCGAATTGTGTTTCACTTGAATCTCGCCCTTAAAGTAACTTGCGATGGGACTGTGGGTGTTCCTTGATATCGGAAACAGTTACGACTATTGATAATTCATTTTAATTAATTTTTTTTCGGTATGCCTGACAGTTTTCCAGAAAGAAGCGTATATTTTTGGATAGTGTTACGAATTTTCGGGGCAACCCGCTGCTCTGGGGCTTAAAATGGTTTAAAATTCGTATTCTACGCTTCAAATAGATAAATTTTGCTTTTTGTTGCATCAAAATCGGCCAATTAGAACCAGAGATACGGAGGTTTCGGTTTCCCATTCAAATATATGGGATTTCTAGAAAACTCGAGAAATATTAGTCCTAGAGCTTAGATCTCTTTACTTTTGAGGACTTATTTTTGCCGCCAAATTTGGCGATATTTCGCCAAAAGTCGCCAAGCGTGGCGACATTTTGGTCATTTGGCGCGATTTTCCCAATGGGGCCTGGAAGTTGTTTTTCCTGCATTAAAAACGCATAATAACCTAACATTTCTCTTCTATGACGTAATCAAAATTCACGCTTTATGTAGAACCCTCGAGAAATTCACTTTTCTGGAAACCTCTTGTACCTCCTGCGTCGGCTATTTATAGAAGCGGGCATCGCCCCGGAGTCAGTCAGTGCGAGTTGAACGCTCGATGTGTGAAGAGCTCTCAGTACGCTTGTGAATTGATAGTGCTATAGAAGCTGTGTTTTAGCTTGCTTTACGAAGCTGTTTTCAAAGTGCTGTGTGTAAATTCTTCATCGCTGAGTCTTGAGAGACTGTTAGTGTTATTTCTCGTATATTTTCACTGAATTTTTGCCTGTGAAAGTGACTTATTTTGTGTGAGGAATACAGCATTTGTGAGAGCTTCTGATCTAAGCGGACTGTTAAAAGCACGTTACTGCTAGATTGTGCTTGTGTATTGTGTACAGCTGATTGCTCTACGAAGTTCTAGAAGCAATAAAGTTTGTGTTCCATCCTGACAAGTGCCTTTTTACTTGAACTTTTTACACCAACTGGACTTTAGAACGACGAACCCCAGGAGTAGCATTTCCGCAGAGTAATTCCGCAACAGAGTAATTCCGCAAGAGAGTAATTCCGCAACATTTGGTGTCAGAATCGGGGTTCTAAAGAAAGACTTTAATTTTCCAGTTTATGGTTTTGACTAGACAAAAAAATGGAAGAACAACTTCAAAAGCTGATAAATATGATGCAGGAAATGAAATCCGGACAAGACGAGATGAAATTCGGTCAAGATGAGATAAAAAAAGAGATGAAAGCTGGACAAGACGAGATGAAAGCTGGACAAGAACAGATGAAGGCGGATTTAGAGAAGAAAATTATAGCAGGACAGACCGATTTAGAAAAGAAAATTGAAGCCGGACAAGAAGGAATGAAATTGGGATTGGAGAAAATGGAGACTGCTTTGGGAAAATTAGAGAAATTCGAAAAGAGTGTGCAGGAAAATCAAGAGATAATGGAGAAAAGAATGTCGCTCATAGAAGAAACTCAAACGAAATATGAACAAAGAATTGAAGGAAAAATAGAAGAAAATGTTAAAGAATTGCAGCAAGATATTTGCAGAATGCGGGAAGAATTTAAGAATAAAATTGAGGAGAAACTAGACTGGAAAGAAAATATAGTTTCGAAAATACATGAAGAATATGAAGCTAAAATTGAAGAAAAATTGGACTCTCTCGTAAAGCTGGGAAAGTTACCCGAAAACATCAGGTTATCTTCACACCGCCCATCAGTGAAACTTACTGCCTATGACGGAAAGACTAACTGGGAAGCTTACAAGACCCAATTTTCGATCGTCGCCAGAGCCAATGGTTGGAGCGAGTCCGAGAAAGTTAATCAACTGGCCGCTTCCCTTAGCGGAGATGCAATTAATGTATTGCAAACTATCGGAGCGACGAAGATAGGAGATTTTGACGCCCTTGCCAGTGCCTTGGAGATGAAATTCGGAGAGAAGTGCCAGAAAGAATATAGTAGAATCCAACTTAAGTCAAGGATGCAGAGATCTGGCGAGACCCTTCAAGAGCTGGCTTCGGACATAGATAGGCTGTGTCATCTAGCCTACATGGACCACCTTGATAATGTCCGAGAAGAAATGGCGGTGCGTCATTTTATTGAAGCCATCCGTGATCCAGAAACCCAAAAGGCACTCATGTTGGAGGATTATCAGGATTTGAAGTCTGCTCTGGTGTTTGCAATGAAGCTAGAGGCAGCTCAGCGGGCCGTGAGAAAAGATCGGCATGCTGTCAGAGCGGTCACGGTCCAAGAGGAAGCTGACAAAGACACAGAGAGCGTCGAGAACAGATTGAAGAGAATTGAAGATCTCATAGAACGAAAATTAAGATCCGATAGAACGAGAGATGGCCCAAAGAAAGTAAAATGCTGGAAGTGTGGCGTCGAAGGCCATGTACAAATGTATTGTGGTCGAAAGTCTCATGACCAGCAAGAGAATTCTAAACACATGAAGGAGGGAAACTAGGAGGTGGCTATCTCGCGGGGCGGAGATTGCCAGATAGTCAAAAGCCCCACCTAAAAGTCTTGCAGATTTCATCAGTGAATGGAGGCAGTAATGGACTCTTCGTACTGGGATACGTTAATGGTTCTCCATGCCACATGGTGATTGATACTGGCGCGAACGTAACCATCATAAGGACGGATCTGGCCAAGAAATTAAATTTGAAGATTATCTGGACTCCGCCCTCGCTGACCCTCCAGACTGTGACTGGTGACAAGATCGAAGTGGGCGGAAAAGCGCAAGTAGAAATCCCCGTTTGGGAATGCCAGATACGACCATGTGGTATATGTCGCCAATATTACAGACTCTTTTATTCTCGGACTGGACTTTTTAAAATCACACAAATTTAATTTGGACTTTAAGAATAATGAGCTTCGTTCAGACTCAGAAGAAATAGCTGCGTTCGATATTAGAAATGAAACTGTTTTGCCTGTTCATCAAATAATAGCCCAGACTGATATCACTCTACCTCCCAGAACTGATTCCATAATTTCTGGAACAGTAAAAGAAAGCAATAAATTCCGTTTTGGATTAATCGAACACCCAAGCAATAGTGATTCCGTCAGAGGAGTGCTTGTGGGAGCAACACTTGTGGACTTGTCGAGAACAGAAATTCCAGTTAGAGTAGTAAATGTGACGGACAAGTCGAAGGTGATAAAGAAAAATGAAGTGTTGGCGACATGCACTCCTGTTACATGCATTAATAAGAACATCAGCCAAACGACAGCTAAATCTTCCGAGTGCCTGACGAAGGAATTAATACAAGACGTGGAGTTAACGGCAGAACAGAGAAGCGCTGCGGAGAAAGTAATAGCTGAATTTGAAGACCTCTTCTCCCGAACTTCGGTGACTTTGGCCGTACGAGCTTAACTCAACATAGGATAGATACAGGCAGCCATTCTCCCATCAAGCAACATTCTAGGCGGCTGCCGTTTGCTAAGCAAGAAGAGGTGAGCAGACTTTTAGAGGAGATGCAGCGTGATGACGTCATCGAGCCGTCGACTAGTCCCTGGGCCTCGCCAATTGTTTTGGTCCGAAAGAAGGATGGTTCCACCCGGTTCTGTGTTGACTACAGACGTCTGAATGACATTACCAAGAAAGACAGCTACCCTCTTCCCAGGATAGACGACACTTTGGACACTTTATCGGGAAACGAATGGTTTTCCACTCTGGATCTGAAAAGTGGTTACTGGCAAGTGGAAATTCATCCCGACGACCGTGAAAAGACTGCGTTCACCACGGGACAAGGATTATGGCAGTTCAAAGTTATGCCTTTTGGACTCTGCAACGCACCTGCTACATTCGAGCGACTAATGGAGACAGTGTTGAGAGGACTTTCCTACGAAGCATGTCTGGTTTATTTGGACGATATCATCATCGTCGGAAGGACTTTCGAAGAGCATCTCGAGAACATTCGAAAGGTACTGCAGAAATTAAAAGAGGCAAACTTGAAACTGAGTCCATCGAAGTGCAATTTGTTTCGTCGGGAAGTACGTTACCTCGGGCACATAATATCCGCCCACGGAGTCCGAACCGATCCCGAAAAGACGTCCGCAGTCCAGAACTGGAGTCGTCCCGAGAATATCCATGACTTAAGAAGTTTTCTCGGTCTGTGTACTTACTATCGAAAATTCGTGAAGGGCTTTTCTCAAATTGCAAGACCCCTTCACAAATTGACAGAGACTGGACAGAAATTTCTATGGACTGAGGAATGTGAGGACGCATTCAACGAACTGAAGACGGCTTTAACATCGTCGCCGATCCTGTCGTATCCTCACCCTGACAAGCCATTTATCCTGGACACAGACGCAAGTAAGGAGAGTGTTGGAGCAGTTTTGTCCCAGGAGATAGATGGCCAAGAACACGTCATTGCTTACTGGAGTAAATGCCTTTCAAAGGCAGAACGTAACTATTGTGTTACAAGAAAGGAACTTCTTGCTATCATTAAAGCCGTGGAGCACTTCCATCATTACCTGTACGGCCGAAAGTTCCTGCTCCGAACGGACCATGTCTACATAGTACCTTTCGAATCCATAAAATGTTCATAATAACATGGTTTTTACAATCGCTCAAAAATCAATAAGTTTTCTTATTTTTAATGTGATTTTTTAATAGTTTTTGAAACAGAATACTAGCTTTAAGAAATTAATTTAGTTTTTTAAATTTAATTAATATATTTTTCAAAATTAAGAAAAATATGCGATCAAATATTAAAAAAATTAATTCACTTACCTCCTCGTTCCCGCAAGATAACTTTTGAATGATACACTGTAGAATCTTCATTTTTGTCTCAAATTAAAGCTAAATAATGTCTTTATTCTGTAAACCTCAAAATTTAGGCTTGTCAAGTATTTTATGATTTTTAAAATTAAAATATTAATTAAAATTTGAAATTAGTAAATTTTTTTAGGATTATTTTGCTATAAATAAAAAAATATTGGCTTTATTATCATAACTGAGGTTCACAGAATGCAGAATCACGAGGGGAACATTCCTGTAAAATTTTATAACTGTATAATTAAAACGTTTTTTTAATATTGCGGGAAAGTGTGAAAATTTGAAACTGAGAAAATGAAGCGTAAAGATTAAATTTGCTATAAATGGAAAAATATTGGTTCTATTATCACAACTGAGGTTCAAATAATACAAAATCATGAGGGTAACATTCACATGAAGTATCATAAATGTAAAATCAAAACTTTTTTTGAAATATTGCGGGAAAATGAGAAAAATTGAAATCGACAAAGTGGAGCGTAAAGACAAAATTTGCTATAAATGGAAAAATATTGGTTCTATTATCACAACTGAGGTTCAAATAATACAAAATCATGAGGATAACATTCACATGAAGTATCAAAAATGTAAAATCAAAACTTTTTTTGAAATATTGCGGGAAAATGAGAAAAATTGAAATTGACAAAATGGAGCGTAAAGACAAAATTTGCTATAAATGTAAACATATTGGCTCTATTATCACAACTGAGGTACAAATAATACAAAATCACAAGGGAAACATTCCTGTAAAATTTTATAACTGTATATTTAAAACTTTTTTTTAATATTGCGGGAAAGTGTGACAATTTCAAACTGAGAAAATGAAGCGGAAAGATTAAATTTGCTATAAATGGAAAAATATTGGTTCTATTATCACAACTGAGGTTCAAAGAATGCAAAATCATGAGGGTAACATTCACATGAAGTATCATAAATGTAAAATCAAAACTTTTTTTGAAATATTGCGGGAAAATGAGAAAAATTGAAATTGGCAAAATTGAGCGAAGAAATGTCTTGGTTTATGAAATCCTCAACATTAAGACAAAATTTGCTGTAAATGAAAAAATATTGGCTCTATTATCATAACTGAGGTACAAATAATACAAAATCATGAGGGTAAGATTCATATGAAATATCATAAATGTAAAATCAAAACTTTTTTTGAAAAATTGCGGGAAAATGAGAAAAATTGAAATTGACAAAATGGAGCGTAAAGACAAATTTTGCTGTAAATGAAAAATATTGGTTCTATTATCACAACTGAGGTACAAATAATACAAAACCATGATGGGAACATTCACATAAAATATTATAACTGTAAAGTAAAAACATTTTTTTTTAATATTGCGAAAAAGTGTGAAAAATGGAAACGTAGAAAATGAATCGCAGAGATAAAAAAAATCGAATCATTACCACATTACAAAATATTTGCATTTTAAAATACTCCTGCTTCATATGTAGTGCCTTCTTGCTCTATAAAACGTTCATGTAAGGCATTTCTCCTCATTCGATTAGCCCTACGGGCCTCCAATGTTGAGGATTTCATTTTTACTTCTGCTCCTCTTACACGGACATAATCAGCTTGAAAAGCAGAAGTAACTGAAAAATGACCTAGTTTAAAACCAAGACATTTCATAACACTTACTCGACCTGCCATACCTTCGTTAAAAAGAATTACAGCTTCATTAACCGCTATGTCAACTATAGTTTTTGATGACCCTGATGTTTTTGGGCAAAAATTCCAAACAGTAGAGTTAAACGACTCATTTGCATTTTGCGTTTTACCACCGAGGCATTTTTTCAACAATTTCGGTGCTGAAAGTTCTGCAAATATAGGTTTAATTTCATTAATCACTACAGCTGGCACAGTACATTTATGCACATATGAAGAAACACTGTTGTTTGAAACAGCTTTCTGGTAGTCACACCATGATGTTTCACCGACGGGGCAGAAGTGATGCATTACATTTTTATCGCTCGAACTGTAATGACAATAAATTGCCCAAATGGCTTTGCGCATGCCTTCGAGAGAATTTTTGTTTTCTCGAATTGCGTTACCATAATACACTGTCAGTTTATCAATCAATTTATCAGTAAGTCGGTTTTTCCCGCCAAGACTCTTGCCATCAGACAATTTTTTCCCACGGTTCATCTGTTTTAATTTCCGCAATCTGGAACCCATTCGCTTCTGCACATGTCCAACGCATTCCACTTTTTCCACCGGATATGAAACAGTCTTTTGGAGTACGGGAAAAGTTTTAGTGTCGCCATCACCAATGTATTTTACGTACTTGGCATTTCTTGTAGACTCCGATCTTTCAAAAATACGTCGCATTCCATCTACTTCCATCTTACAAGAAGAGCCAGAATGATTTTTTTTTGCAGTGTGGCTGATGCTTAAATTTCCAGTTCTCATACTCTTTACCGGATTTTGGTCCTTTCCACACATCACAGCCCTTGCAATAGGAAGACAAAACTTCAACATCGATAACCTTTCCCGTCACATCTCCGATGACACTGCACACTCCAATGCGAGAAGTGTGGCCTCGAGTCTTCCATGTGCCATCACCACTGACACAGATTTCTGCACTTTCAGTAGAGGAAATTTCTTCCACCGCTGCATTCTTCATTGACTTCTCAGCTACTTCCCCAGTGGCCAATTTTATTTTTTCCAAGATTCTTTCATAGGCCTTTTGAGAAGGAGGTGGAGGCAAATCCATTACTGTGCAAAAATTCTTCAGTCCACCTAATCCTAATCCAATTGTACGCATGGCATAAATTAATCTGCAGTTAACTTCATACTCATGGTGGCTTGATTCAGTCTTTGGTGAGCTTTTGAAGCT
Organism: Cheiracanthium punctorium; assembly: GCA_038373885.1. Taxonomy (NCBI): domain Eukaryota; kingdom Metazoa; phylum Arthropoda; class Arachnida; order Araneae; family Cheiracanthiidae; genus Cheiracanthium; species Cheiracanthium punctorium. The sequence goes on along the minus strand of JAWZYV010014928.1, from coordinate 1,215,790 downwards.
GTATTGTGTGCTACAAGTACAGCACTCAACATACAATTCAGAAGTCAATCCATAGATCACTTTCTCTTTTAAAACTGCTTTAGAGCTGCAGTAGTTGCATACTAAAAACTGTGACAGTTCTGCCAGCAAAATATCAATATTAATAAGTCGATATCCACTGCTAGGCTTTGGTATATTTACTTTTATACGATCCTCTAAGCAAAGTTTTTTAGCAGATGCAGACGTAAATCTGCAGGAATCATCCGAATTATTCAATGCATTCGCACTATATTGATTCCCACGAAAAGATCTTTTTTTTCGACGAAAATCAGTAGATCTACGCTGTGCTTTACTCGACATTTTACAAAATGAATAAAAAATATTAAATCACAGAGAAAACGAGCGTGACACAAGTTAGCACAATGAAAAGAAGCGTTCAAATAGTAAGATACTAGCAAAACAACACATGGATAAGCATAAACAAAACGTGGTGTGGAGTAGAGTTGTATGTCGCCTTCCCAGCGATAAGAAAATAAATATTGAGCCTAAAAGTAACTGGAGTGCGGGAAAATATAAGAATGTAGCGTCCAAAAGCAGCCGACAACCACTACTCCGAAACCGAAACTAGTCGAAAAAGGGTTTGTTTACATTTGGTTTGAAGGGCAGCTGGCTGTCGTCACTTACGTTTTTTATTGCTGCAGGCGTAATTTTTGCCCGATTTTGATGCGGTTTGTTGTAAAATGTTCAGAACATTCTATACAATTTTTTAAAATTATTTTTGAAAAATCGATTTTTTGAACGTTCCATCATTACATCAGTCCGAACTGAAGACGGCTTTAACATCTTCGCCGATCTTGTCGTATCCTCACCCTGACAAGCCATTTATCCTGGACACAGACGCAAGTAAGGAGAGTGTTGGGGCAGTTTTGTCCCAGGAGATAGATGGCCAAGAACACGTCATTGCTTACTGGAGCAAATGCCTTTCAAAGGCAGAACGTAACTATTGTGTTACGAGAAAGGAACTTCTTGCTATCATTAAAGCCGTGGAGCACTTCCATCATTACCTGTACGGCCGAAAGTTCCTGCTCCGAACGGACCATGCCTCTTTAACCTGGCTTCTAAATTTCAAGAATCCAGAGGGCCAAATAGCCAGGTGGATACAGCGATTACAAGAATATGACATCGAGATACGTCATCGGAAAGGGTCATCTCATGGAAATGCAGATGCTTTGTCCAGAAGGCCCTGCATAGACAGTTGTCGCTATTGCTCCAGGGCAGAGAAAAATTACCATCTGAAACATCCCGTTGTCCGCCAAGTTACATCATCGACACCATCCCAAGATCCCTGGAGTGACGAAAATGTTTGGGCGGACCAATTAACAGACAGCGACATCAAACCTATTGTGGAATTTATGGAAAAATCCAGCGCTAAGCCCAGTTGGCAAGAAATATCATCTTACAGTCCGGCAACAAAACAGTACTGGGCTTTATGGGATTCGCTTCGCCTGAGGAATGGAGTCTTGTATCGTAAATGGGAGTCGGACGACGGCAAGATGCTCCGATGGCAGTTAGTGCTCCCTCGCTCGAGGATTCCGAAGGTTCTAGAAGAGCTGCATAATGGCTTAACTGGAGGCCATTTTGGCGTAATGAAGACCCTGCAGAAAGTTCGCGAGCGCTTCTACTGGGTTAGGGCTCGAGGCGACGTCGAAAAGTGGTGTCAAGCTTGTGACGCCTGTGCTGCCCGTAAAAGCCCGAAGAAACGAAGCCGTGGAAGACTACATCGTTATAATGTAGGAGCGCCTTTTCAGAGGATTGCCATCGACATCCTGGGACCTCTTCCGCGAACTTCGGATGGCAACAAATACATCCTAGTTGTCATTGACTACTTTTCTAAATGGCCCGAAGCGTTTCCTATTCCCGATCAAGAAACTACCACCGTAGCAGAGGTACTGGTGCAAGAATGGATTTCCAGATATGGAACCCCTCTGCAACTTCATTCCGACCAAGGAACGAACTTTACCTCTGCAGTCTTTAAAGGACTATGCCAACTTCTCGGAATGGACAAAACCCAGACTACGCCTTTACACCCACAATCCGACGGCATGGTGGAGAGGTTCAATCGCACAATTTTAAACAACCTCTCGCTTCTGGTATCTAGGAATCAAGAGGACTGGGACAAGAAACTCCCCCTCTTCCTGCTGGCCTATAGGAGCGCCGTCCATGAGACTACCGGCTTCACACCTTCCCAGATGCTGTTCGGCAGAGATCTTCGTCTTCCCGCTGATCTAGTGTTCGGCCGCCCTCCAGATGCGCCTTCATCGCCAGAGGAGTACGTGGAAAACCTTCAGGCACGGTTTGAAGATGTGCATCATTTTGCTCGGGAGCGGATCAACCTCAACACGGAAAAGATGAAGACTCGCTACGACACGAAGGCTACGGGACACGAGTTCAACGCAGGTGACAAAGTTTGGCTATGGAATCCTACTCGACGGAAAGGCCTGTCTCCCAAGCTGCAATCGCCGTGGGACGGTCCTTACACAGTCCTAAACCGGCTGAATGACGTCATCGTACGGATTCGTAAGTCACCAAACTCGAAGCCAAGAGTTGTACATTACGATCGGCTAGCCATCTACCGCGGTTGTAATTAGCTCAGACCATGGTCACTATGGCGTAATTCCTCCTTTCTTTCAACTCTCATTTCTTTCCTGTCTTTCTCTTCTCTTCCTCTTTCGTCAACTCTCTTTCACTCATTACATACGCCATGTTTAGTGTACATATTTGTAATATATTGGTTTTTATTAATGTGTATTTGTTTATTACATTGATTACTTATTAGTGTAATTGTTTATTATATATTACTAGCTGAAGTACCCGTTCTTCGCACGGGAATGAATGGACTTTTTGATATTAATATTTGTTGTGATTACTATTTATTGTAATAAAGAGATATAGCAAAATGGATATCGCGTTATATTGTGTTCAATAATCATGCATACTGAATTTCAAGGCAATCGTTTTTACGGTGCAGAAGGCGATGCGGCGTAGCGCAATCTAGTGGCGAGTTTTAGCAAAACGAATACGGCGAAAATATTCTTCGCATTCAGATATCGATGTATACGAATTTTCATGACGATCGGCTGAATAGGCCTGAAGTTCATGTGTTAACGCGACATCTAGTGTCAAGTTATAGGAAAATGGATCGTGCCAAACTCTTCCCCGTGTTCAAATATCTATGTATACCTATTTTCATAGCGATCATTCGCTCAGTCAAGAAGAGATACACTGCAGGGCCATCTAGTGGTTAATTAAAGTAATGATTTGCTACAGCGCCGTCATGTGGCGAATTATAGCAAAATGGAAAACGCTAAAATATTCTCATTGTTCAAATAGCTATGTATACTGATTTTCATAGCCACCGTTTGAATGGTAAAAAATTTGGCCTGCTGCAGCGTCATCTAGTGGCGAATTAAAATAATAATGCATTGCACAGTGCCATCTAGTGGTGAGTAACATCAAAAGTAAAACAATTAGACTATATTCTTCGTGCTCAAATGTGTAAGTATGAAAAATTTAATGCCGATCGGTCGAACGGTATAGAAGTTGATGCGTTGCAGCGCAAACCTTCTCCGTGATAAAAGTCTTAGGTGAACCAAATTTCATGGTGATCGGTGAAACGGTGCTGGAGTTTTTCAACCTCCCACACACATACCAACATTCATTTTTATCTATAACCAGTCTTATTATACGTATATACCAGTCTCAAGTAAAATCCAGTTTCAAATCTAAGCCTCGCCAAAGTGCCAGCATACGCCATTTTGCAAGAGTTTTTTCAGGGAATCATTCGAAGCATTGACTTAGCAGCAATCAAAATGGGAAATGGTTCGGCAGCCAGGCATTTATTTGAAAAGTGGAATCCCTTACTACAGCCGCATTTTTTAAATTATCAACTATAATATGTTTTATTCATCGTTACCTCGATGCACTAAATGCGAAGATTTCAATTTTCTGAAATTTGGCAGATTTCCCCCAAGTTAAATCAATGTACTCAATTGGCGAGAATTCTGAAGCTTCATCGCTTGAAATGCCCTAATAACTGCATTATTTCTGCACGGATAGTTAAAATTTAATTTTGTATTCTAAGAAAACCTATACACTTGTTTTCAAAAATGCTATTCCCTTAAGCTCTCAGTAAATTGCGCCAAAAAGCCTAAAACTGTGCAAACCGCTAGAACTCACTTTCTAAAAATCGGCCTATCAGCCCTTTTATTTTTCGCCAAACTAAAAAAAATTACATATTAGTCTCGGATATCTTCGATCCTCATTGTTTTGCGTATAAAACATTTCATTCCTGCTCTCATTTCTTATGCGCACACGATATTACAATTAAAAAAATAACCTTACAAATATAAACTAAAAAAATCATTATTATTCTTTTATTTTTACTTTGAGAATTTAAAACATTTTATTCGGCAAAATCGCCACACATGGCAACCAAGATGCTTATTTCACACTCTCTTTTCACTACAGGGGTTACAATTACGTAAAGCTTTCTGCGTGGAGAACATAAAAAATCTCTTAAATTCCGGGAACGGGTGGACTTTCAAAGTTTTAAAGTAGACTATAATTTATTCTATATTATTTTACACATCTGTGCAAAATTTCAGGCTGATAGGTCCATTTTTGTGGATTTGTATACGACTCAAATCCACATACAAACAAACAAACAAACAAACAGAATTTCATTTTTATTTATAAGGATTTCTTTATTACAGTGCATTTGCTTACTGTGTTTATTGATTATTTGCTTAAATTATGTTGTTAAGATTTGGTTAAAGGTTGGACACTGTATATTTGTGTGACCTCCTAACCGGGGATTGTACTGCCCGGGACGTGCAGTCCTTGGGAAGGGGGCAATGTTACGAATTTTCGGGGCAACCCGCTGCTCTGGGGCTTAAAATGGTTTAAAATTCGTATTCTACGCTTCAAATTAGATAAATTTTGCTTTTTATTGCATCAAAATCGGCCAATTAGAACCGGAGATACGGAGGTTTCGGTTTCCCATTCAAATATATGGGATTTCTAGAAAACTCGAGAAATATTAGTCCTAGAGCTTAGATCTCTTCACTTTTGAGGACTTATTTTTGCCGCCAAATTTGGCGATATTTCGCCAAAAGTCGCCAAGCTTGGCGACATTTTGGTCATTTGGCGCGATTTTCCCAATGGGGCCTGGAAGTTGTTTTTCCTGCATTAAAAACGCATAATAACCTAACATTTCTCTTCTATGACGTAATCAAAATTCACGCTTTATGTAGAACCCTCGAGAAATTCACTTTTCTGGAAACCTCTTGTACCTCCTGCGTCGGCTATTTATAGAAGCGGGCATCGCCCCGGAGTCAGTCAGTGCGAGTTGAACGCTCGATGTGTGAAGAGCTCTCAGTACGCTTGTGAATTGATAGTGCTATAGAAGCTGTGTTTTAGCTTGCTTTACGAAGCTGTTTTCAAAGTGCTGTGTGTAAATTCTTCATCGCTGAGTCTTGAGAGACTGTTAGTGTTATTTCTCGTATATTTTCACTGAATTTTTGCCTGTGAAAGTGACTTATTTTGTGTGAGGAATACAGCATTTGTGAGAGCTTCTGATCTAAGCGGACTGTTAAAAGCACGTTACTGCTAGATTGTGCTTGTGTATTGTGTACAGCTGATTGCTCTACGAAGTTCTAGAAGCAATAAAGTTTGTGTTCCATCCTGACAAGTGCCTTTTTACTTGAACTTTTTACACCAACTGGACTTTAGAACGACGAACCCCAGGAGTAGCAGAGTAATTCAGCAACAATAGATAGCATTGCGGCCAGTTTCATCATGGCTGTTTTTATAATACAGGCAACACATTTAAACAACTTGTGCCTAGCTTTGATTTTTTGGAACTCTTTAAATTTTTACATTTTCTCTGTCACCCACACCACAAAAATGTGAGAATGTTATTCAATTATCTTTTCCTTACTTCGTCAGTATTAAACTTTAATTCAACAAAATATATTAAGATTACCAATGAGTTAAGGTAATAGCTATCGCCATTCTAGATAAATGAAGTAAGTATTTTGTATACCAGCTCCAGTGTCTAATTCACTATTACAATGGGAGAAATGCCTATGTTGCTATTTTATATCTATTAAAATTGCACTAATGTACATGACGTGAATAAAAATATACAGTATGAAAAACTAAAATCCCTTGCCACCCTCTTGATTGTGGAACGGCTGCTGCTGTATTCATAAAAGTAGTGTCCGTGTGCAGTAAAGTAGCCAAGCGCTACTGAATAAAACAACCTACGGCACCACTAGATGGAAAACTGAGGAGCTGACCTCCGTATCTCTGAAATGGAATGAGATAGGCAAAAAAAGTAATTTACAATGTTGTAGAGCCGATTTAGTACGAAAAGACAGCTCGTAGACATTAAACCTATTAAGAGCCAATGTTCCCATTTTGGGAACATCACTTTATGATTTTTTTCGAAAATGTTTTTGATATATTATCAAATAGTCAATTGTATTTTAATTTTGAATGTATGAGGTAACTTCTCTATTTTTGTAGAAATGTTTACGTAAATTTTCTATTTTTTCAGTTAGTTTAAAAATGTCAGTATATTTTTGTCTATTCGAAAAGAAATATTAATATATTTTTAATAGAAAGTACTTTTTGAGCTCGGATGAACGGATAGTTATAATAAATTCTTTATAATACTTGAAAGAATGCATTGTTCCCAAAATGAGAATGCTGTATCTGTTAGCTTATATAGTTGGAGAGTACGGCCTCTCGTAGCAGACGGTCTCTTGTATTGCTACCGTAGCAGGTGGAAATTTACCACTTGATAAGCGTTATACCAAGTGGTATACTTTACATAATCATTGTGCAATTATCCCACGTGGTCCATTTTTTTTTTTTTTGAATAGATAACAGTTGTTTAGTTCAAGTTTGAACATTAGAAAAAAGTGGTTCTGAAGTTTAGAACTGTACAAGAAATTCTGCATTATTTCCTGCAACAAGAAAAAAATTTAGGCAAGGATTTACCACAGGATATGTCTGCGGAAGTGGAATTATCAGTAAATTTGAAAACAAAAACAAAGAAAAACTGTGATTTGATTCCAAAAAAAAAAAAGAAAAGAAAAAGTAACAAACGAAGACGGGATATTGATGTAACTTGAGACGAATCTTCAAAACCAGAGGCAAAGAAAGCTAAGAACGGGAAAAGAATGTTAAAAAACGCAAAAAGTAAACTCTGTCTAATCGAATGATTTCTGAAAAGGAAAACTTTGACTGGTCAAAATGCTCAGATATGGGTCCTTTAATACAAGTGCCATCAGTATATAAAAAGAAAAGTATCCAGAATTAGCGCAAAAGTATCCGTACGTAATATGTAGATTTTTTTGATGACGAAATTATTAATCTGATTATCACAGAAACTCAACCTTATGCAACTCAAAAGAATAACCTAAAATTTATTCTAATAGGATAACTTAGGATTCATGTTAAAAGGGTAATGCAATGCTGCATGAAATGTGTTCTGCATTTTTCCTTGTAAAATAGTAAAAACAAACGTTGAAATCATGAAAAATTAAGATATCGATATTGATTTTGGAACAGGTAAAATTCTTCTTTTTAAGTACATAACAATATAACTAAACTTGTACTATAAAATACAATAGTAATAGTCTTTACTACTAAAACCAAAGGTGATATTGAATAGCATAATAATGGAGAATAACCTAAAATGTGGTTTCTTATGAGTTTCTTATGAAATTTAAATATTAGACTAGTACTAAGTACCATAGTTTTTATAAAAATATGGTTTTGCACTTGCTATGCTCTTTCTTATAACTAAAACAGTTAAAAATAGTCGTCAAATATGTCCATTACTATAAAGTAAAGAAAAAACAACTTTAGCCCCACTATGCACCTCGTCCTTATATAGGGAACATGCTGTTTCTCTTAAATATTTTAATATTTTAATTTAACTTAATTTTTTTGCGCATTGCTTTAAAGACCTTCTGTGCATTAATAAAAACCAATGGTTTCCTAAAAAATACTGTCAAAGCATGTAGCGGCGCTTAATAGGTTAAATGCGAAGAAAAGAACGGTTAAAACGCACATTTCCATTTTTTCGTGGTTTCCTACATTGTGACGTCACAAAACTTGAACAAAAGAAGAAGTGATCATCTTTCGGGGAAAACACACACCGCAATATGCCATAGTGGTATCGCTTGTAATCCTCATACAAAAGGACCCCCAATCAAAATGATCTCAAACTTCAATTTTCGTGACGTTACAGTGTATTAAATCACGAAAAAACAAACGCAAGTTTTAACCGTTCTACTCTTCGCAATCATGTCCACAAAGGTTCTTTTAATTCTAAATCGATGATTTTCTACAACTTTCTAAATCATTTTTTCCCCTACCTTGTTCCGATTCGAAGTAGGAATGCTAACACAGCCGTTTGCCAACAGATGGCGCCATAGGCGGTTGTATTCAGTAGCGCATGGCTACTTAATAATACTTAGCTACCACTTTTATGAATATAGAAGCAGCCATTCCGAAGTTAAGAGGCTGGCAAGGGACTCTAGTGGGCATACTGTATGAACACATCTCCGTTAATTCCGTAATTTTCAATTTCATTTCATATGGAATAATTGAAAACGTATCACAAATGTGCAAACACAAAGAACTTTTCTTAATTAAATCTTTATATCAATCGTAAATAATTTCAAATAATTCAATTTTTTAAGATTAAACTATTTTAATAAAATTAATAAAAAAATAATATTCTAACTGTTCATTAAAGTGTTTATGAAAGGAAAACAGTTTTGGCTCTTGATAATGAATGGTGACATATTATTATTCATGCTTTTGCTGTAATTATATTTCTTGAGCCTTTCATACCCTTTTAAGATTCTTCCTTTTTCATTGGACCTTGCTGTGGCGCACCCCCCACCCCACCCCCCAAGAAAAAAAAATTAAACTTTTGCGTCCTAAAATCATCGTGCAGTTTTTTTGGCATTTTAATGTGTTAAAAGACTATAGAAGTTTTGGTTAAGATAAGTAAATAAACATATATTTCATAGTCACAAGTAATAATTTTGCTCCGCATTTTTCAGGTGTCACAACTTTTTGAGCTGGACTTCCTCCAGTAAGAAACATTTCATTCCTCATTTTATCAGGTAAATGTCACAATACCTACGAACCACCTGAAAAAATGAAGGTGTGTCGGTGGTTTATGAGCCGGACCCCCTCCAAGAGAGGTGTGCCATTGTGTGAGACACTGGAACTTGCGTATATTTAACCTTGCGCATAATTTTCTTGTAAAGTTTTGTTTCTTTAACCTTTTGCATGGCAATTTTCCTATTTTGGAACATCATCTTTAATATTTGTTAAAATATAAACTATTATATCTATCAGTTTAAAAAAATTACTGCTTATTACTGAAAGTCTGGTTGATTATTTGATACATTATTTATTTTAAAAACCTAAAAAAAATCAGCCCATAAAATTTGTAAAAATCGAGTTTTTTTACAATTTCTACAGTACACAAGAAATTTTTTTTATAAAATTCCCAAAAATTCAAATTCACCCAAAAATTCCTCTATTCTATTACCAAAGAATAAATTCAAAGAGATAATAAAAGAAATTCAAATAATAGCAAGATATATTTTCTCAATCTTGCATAAAATTGCAATGTTCCAAAAAAGGAACATTGGAATGTAACGATTAGCGAAATCAGAGATATCACATTTATGTGTTGCTTATGTAGCTGCATTAGATTTTAAGGCATTCACTGTTCATATCTGCTAAACTTAAGCCTGTCATCAAATGCATCAACGGTATGTTACTTATTTTTGAAGGGTAAAGGACAGGCGGGTGGAGGGGGGGGGGTAAGGGGAAGTTGTCTTATCTATAACCCCTTTAACTGGTTAGTTAGTGCTGCATTCCTCTGATTTGAGCTCAGATAGCTGCTTGTTTCTTCTGTTATCAATGAACATGTATGCTTCAGAAAGGTTTATTTATTTAATTCCTTTTTACGTAGAGGGAACAATTGAGGGGACTGACATCAAGCTATATGTTTGATTATCATTCTACTTTTTTCGATTTTTAGAGAACATATCAGTAAAAATTTATATAAGTATATGAAGCAACAATGTAGATGGCCCAGTCTAAGGAATTTCTAACTATAGACAATGCTGATTTTTAAAAAAAATCTTTATCGGACGATTGAAATAAGTTAGTCACAGATATTTGTCAATTGCCCCTTGATGAAAACTGGTGCATTACTGATGAAGAAATAAATGATTGTAGTTCTGAGCTGATTACACCTGGAGACATCTGAGGGCAATAGAATTTTAGAAGAGAAATTAATTTAAATTTGTTTTAGACGAAGCCTAAAATCAACATTATACCAGCACCGCGTGTCCATCAGTAAAAGTCTGCAGAAAATCCATATGCACATTACGCAGTTACATGATAAGGGCATTTTGTAGTATGAAAAAAATACTATAAACATGTGTTTTGAATACAAGAAAAGGCTCCATGTACACTTCCCCACCATATCATAGAAATCGAGAAATACTGCTATAAAATGATAAAAAGAAATACGTGTTTCAGTACATTTAAAATTTTTTGTATTACTCTTTGAAATCCTAAGTACCCTCTAAAGAATAAAATACTTTATTCTTTCTTGATTTTACATTTTATAGGTATTTTACATTTTAAAAATTGCATTTATTTATATTATCTACATTATTAGAAAGCACAAAATTGTTTTATTGTCCTTTTATACATTTTTGCATTGCATTTTTTATAAAATATTATACCAATTTTAAAATTACAAAATTTTTATTGAGTATTGCTTAAATTCACACCAAAAAAATTTCACACCAAATTATCATGTAAACCTTTATTACTACATAAAGTTTTAGATTTATCATTCAGCGTTTTGTTGTTTACATGAAGCAAATAAAGAAGAGGAAAGATAGCGTTACATGTCAATGTTCCAAAAATGGAACATCCAAGAAATCAGGGAAGGATTTTTTTTTCGGCATTTTTATTGTGTTATAGTGAAATTATTGGTATATTCTAATGTAATTTTGATGATTTAATTATCTTCTTTTCCTGGACTATAGGGTGGTATTTAAAGGATTAAATCCCAATTATTGACATAATTTAAATAATGCGTTTTTTAACCGCCAGTTTTAACAACCATTTCTTATTAATAGCTCTTTGTTTATTCAATTTTAATCAGTCCTTTTAATTAAAGTTATTTATATTTTAAAGCTAAAATATTTAGAAATGCATTAACATACTTTAAAGAAATGCGATAATTGGTAAATCGACTGAAAATATATACAATAACCTTTTTAGATATATACATTTATACTTAAACGATAAAATTGATTGCGCAATATTTTTCTTGTGGCCATCTCATTTTTTGATGTACGTAATAAAAAAAGCTTTTTTTAACATTGAATCTTCTAAAATATCTGATTTTAAGCCTTATTCCAAATTTAAGATATATCTGAAAATAATCGGATTTCCAGAAATTTATCCCTATTTCAGAGTGAAAAATATTTTCCCAATAGAATTGAAATAATGGATGAAATATCATTTTTTTTACTGCATTATACTATTGATAGAAGATATTTTTAAGTAAAAAGAAAAACTTTTCCGATGAAATGATAAATTTTTTGAAGCTTAATTTTTCCACGTTATCAAAACTGATGTAATTTTTCTTGAGCGTCAGCTGCCTTCAAGGATATTTACGTTTAAAAATGTCATTTATATTTTAAATCATTTTTTTAAATTGTGAAACATAGGTAAAACGCTCTTTAATATGTGTGCTGTACAGAAAAGAAATTATTAGTTATGCTAGTAAAATTACACAGGGAAACATTTAACCCTCCAAGCGGCTGAGACGTAAAATCCCAATGCCTCTGTAATTTAAATTATTTATAACACAAAGGAATCATAAAATATGCTTCGATATTAAAGTTTATAGGTATTTTAGGAGTTAACGTATTAGTAATTACAAATCTTCCTATCAAAATAAGAAAATTATTATGTAAGGGTATCCCAAAAAGGTGATAGCGGGCTTTAGTTCTTTATCTATAAGAGGTACGTGGGCAATGTAATTTGAAAAACTGTTCAAAATAAGGCCGCTAAAAGACTGGGTTAAGAAAATTTTCCGCTCGTTAATTTTTTAAATAGTTACAAATTTTTAAATTTGTTTACGGCCCCCGTACAAGAAAAAACCCAATTAGTGAAATATGCCCATACACTAATGAGATTATTCACAAAATTTCGATGTTTCATCATAAAATGTCTCAGAGATATCTTTAAGCAAAGATGATATGGATCTATACTTTATTTTGAACGTAAACGTTTATATAATAAGAAAGGGGACAGATGATCAGGATACCCGCTTAAAACCCTGGTGTGAGCTCGCTGGGGCTGTCGACAAATTGAAGAAATACTTGTCGTTAATAAAATATTTTTATTTTAACAGCTTTACACATAGATCTCTGAACGGTGTTTCTATTTTTTTAACCGAAAATCATGTGGTTTATAAGCTAATCACGTGTTCAGAAGGAGTGCATCAACCCTGGAAATCTCTGAGAACTGAGAGCTCTTGATGAGGTGGGACAACGGGGGATATATATATACCGTATATCTCGGCGTATGACACGTACTTTCAACTTCGAAAAATTACGTCATTTTTTCGTGTGCGTGTTATACACCAAACACCATGCAGAATATGACATATAAAATACATTTTTAGACATAGCATAAATTTACTTTTGTTTATTATCCTGTATGCCGGGATGTATGGTATATATATCCAAGTCAGTTGAATTTATGTAAAATAATTTGAGAGCAATTATTTGAAATGTAGAAATGATTAACAGATTTATTTTAATTTTGGTTTATAAGAGTTATGCTGCTTATAAAGTTTGTAATTCACACATAAATGTAAGCCATTTTGAAACATTCTCGGAAATTTCGTTTGAAAAGAAGAATTGGGGTAGCATAAGTGACACAAGATTTCGCAGAAATAATGTAAAAATTAAAATATTTCTGATAAGCAATTACTAAAAAGTGTGTTGTCCTGTAGCTAGTTCAATTTCAACCCTTAAGAGGCTGAGTTCTTATGTTTTAGTTGTTAATTACGGAAAAATTCTTTGTTTTAAAATGTCCACTTTTTGAAACCAAAGCACTAACACACATTATGTACACCTTAATACTAATTAAAATGTTCTCACAACAATAATGTGATATATAGGTCTACTGAGTCACTCAATTCAGGACTACCTGTAATCTACAATAATTATAATATAGTTGCAAATTGTCAAATCAGAGCATTACTGTAATCATTAAGCCTCATGTGGTTGATGAAGAAGCTTTAAAGCGATTTCCTTGAATTTGAAGAGTGCCATTCCAGATAAACATATTCCAGTGAATTGTGGTTAAGAGACAATTACGATTTGAGCTTTGGGCATGTCGTATTTGTGACAATAACAAAGTCAAAAATATACGGGATGTCCAAAAATGTCAACCTAAGCTTTTATTCCTTAAATATTGACTATAGGCATTTACAATAAATTACAATTTATCATAAATTAAAGATAAAAAAGGTACAGAATTTTTGAAAACGATTAAATGTTTCAGGATATTAAATATAAATAATTACAAAGTTTAAATTTTTATGCTGCCTCCGTACAAAAATTCCCAACTAGTAAAATATGCCCCATACATTAATTAGGAAATGTACGATGTTTCAGCCTTTCATCATAAAAAGGCTCAGTGATATGTTTAAAGAAAGTTGCAAAGGGGTTATAAAGAATCAGTAGTAACAAAAGTACCATTTATTTATGCAATCATTGTTTTATCTGGTAATTTCTGCATGACCCCTAAAACGAAATCGTCTGGCGTGATTTTATTTTTCCTTCGAAAGTCTATGAAGTGTGGTTTAAGTCAACGTATATATTTGTTTTCATGTCTCCAAAAGATTTTGGATAAAATATTCAAATTTCGTACTTGACCTAGTCAGTGTATGGGGCACAATTTACAGATCGGAAATAGATTTTGTACAGGGGCCGTGTAAAGATCTCAATTTTTTATTTAGTTAGATTTCATTTCTTTAAAATTTTAATCGATACCATAAAATTATCTACCCTTTTTTACGTGACATTTTAATTTATTCTATATGTTTTCTAACCAGTATTTTTAAAGCAAAAGCCCAGGTAATTTTTTTGAGACACCCTGTATAAAAATATTGTGTTTGATAGATAGGACTTAAAAAAAAAGAATCATACTGATTTATATGCTGACAGTGGTGTCCAAGTGTGTCTTAATGTCATAATTTTTAGCGATAAAGAATTATTTTTAGTGGATGTGGTTGATTTTTGTGCCTAAGCTTCACTCACTTTGCTTTATGTCTAATTATACATACACATTATCTTGAGTTCTATAGAGCTTGCTTAGTAAAAAAAAATTGCCAAAGCTATCCCACAGCAATCTCTGATACGATGATGTAAAAGTTGTTAAAAAAATCCTCATTTTTTAATCATACAAATTATCGACACTCTTGATGGTTTTTTGTGATAGTTTTCGTGCGTAAATAAATCTTTTTTCAAGTACTGCAAAAAATTCTTCATGCATTTTTTATTAGCTCAAGAAAAAAGTACGAAATGATGATTTCATTATTTAACAAATTGTGTTTGCTTTTTTATAATATTGCAAAGATGAATTATTCACTATAGCGATAATGGATTAATTAATTGCTTAAAAAAAGAGAAATTAGTCACTGGCGCATAAAAAAAGTTTTGCTCGCAATTAATATGCAAGCCGCAATTTTTTCTCTTCCTTTCCGAAGAAAAAAAAAGCGTTTCACACATCTAAAAAATAATAATAAAGATTTTTTTCCGTTATAAGAAGTTAAAACTTTGTAGACATATAAAGTTTTATTTCCAAATGTTACCACATTTCTAATTTAATAATTCTTTTCATGAACTTTGATTTCTTTTGTATGATTAAAAATCTCACTCTTTTTTCTCGATTTTTAAGAATAATTAGATTTTTTAAAGGCTCTATTATAAAAATGCAATGTTAAAATACGCTAATGTGTAAAGATAAATAATTAAATAAAAATAAGTAAAGGAGGTGATTACAAATTTCAATTTCATTATCTTTGGGCAGAATATCGAGGTTAACATGAACTATTTTTTACGAATGACTTTTTTTATTTTTAATAAATTTTCAATTTATATGCTTAAAAAATGCTTTCGAACAAAATTTGTTACTTTTAAACGTGTTACTTTTTTCAGAGTGTAGGAAATTTAAATGTAATTATATTTTATAATTTTATTTATTTATTTATTTATTTATTTACTTTTTAAATAATACACATTGGACAAAATAAATCAGCCCATTCAAAATGCTAATGACAGTTTTACGATTTTATCTGAAAGAATAAATGTAGCTTACAAATGAATAAATGTGAGTCTTCTTTTTAATCGTTTTATTAAAAGATGGTCTAAAAAGTAATAGAGAGTTTCAAATCTGAAACACTTATTGAATCTTACAGATTCATCCTAGCTCACAGATCAGCGTCACGGTTATTTATACACTTCAGCAAACAATCCTCTTTTTTCAATATAAATAATATATAATTGAGAAACTTAACTACTTACTTACATAAAACTCAAAAGAAAGATCCTTTCTTTCATCATGCTTTTGTGTTCAATTCCTTATGTGGAAAGCTAACCTGTGCTTACAATATTATGGTCCATGAAAGTATTCAATTGACAGCATACGAAATGGAATTCTCAGTTTCATAGACAAAAAATGTTCAACAATTAATTATTGCACCATGAAATAAAAGTAAGTCCACGACAAATTAAATAATATGCTTAAAAAGTAATTTCAACTAGTAAATCAACATCAAAAATATTTTATAAAGAAAAATATATATTTTTATAGATTTTTTTTTTCATGAAAATAATACATTTTCCTTTCCCTCTTTCTTAACAGTGACATTTCTTTTTTCAATTATAAAATTATTGTTCGAAATCACTAACAGTTTTATTTACTCCTTATTCATTTCGAATCTAAAATCACCTTAAACATGTGTGAATGGAAAAGAATCCTGTTTAAACCTCCAATCAAAAATTCTTGTTTAAGTAATATTCGAAGAGCAATAAAGATTGAACACCGATATCGGGGCTGAGAGGGATTTACAAGCAATCACACTGTGAAGCCCTGGCTTTATTTAAAGGCTTTTACTTGAATGATTTATAGTGTACCTTTTTATTTTTGTATTAATTTTAGGCAGAATAGTTTCTAGGCTGAAATATCGGCTACCTTATATGTTTAATATTTGTTTATATGAAATTTCCACTCAAATTCTTTTCAGTTATGATTTGTAAATATCTTTAACGCTCTCAAAATGTACCAAAATATCTTTCATATAAAGTTGAAACTATTTGTTGTGAGAAAAGTCACACAATTTAAAATTTTACTTACTACAGATCTTGAAATTTTTAAATCTTGCGTTTATATAAACATAAAAATTAGAATAGCTTCTTATAACATTTCTTTTTAACTAAAATTTTTCATGCAGGAAACAATATGTAAGTTTTTATATAAAATATTCGTTTTCATAGACTGTATATGGTTGGTTCTACTGTCAGACATATTGTATTCATTTAATAAAAGATTTTAGCCTAAAGTTTTTTTGTCATTTGATCTGAACTATTTTAAATGGGCTTTTGGATTTTTTTTTATGTGTTCGAATATTATGAAGTATTCATCAGGATAGTAATTGCTTGAGATGAGAGAAAACGTTACAAATTTCCCTTATTTTATCCCAATTCCTTTTCCGAAAATTTCCTTAACATGTGATTTTCATTTTAGTTTTAAATGTGACAAAATTACATTGCAGTGTCTTTTTTTATATAAAGGAGAAAAAAGTACGCAGAGAATGTAGCTTTATCTAGAAGAATATTCAGATGTAGAAAGGCAAAACAAATTGTAAACGTTTAATTAAACTTATTTAAGTTCTTTTTCTTTAAATATATATTCCCAATTAATTCTTATGAACATCGATTATTTGATCGTTAGTAAATATACAAAAAATGGCACTTTTATTTTCAGAATATAAGAGCAACATTCTTGGTACATCTTTGTTCTTAATAAGATGCCGATTATTTCTATATATCTATTATATAAATCACAGTTAGAACAATGTGTGTAACACGTCATAAACTCATAAAAATGTGTTATATTAATAATTTTACTGTTTTTTTTAAATACGAACAATCAGAATATTAATATGCCGCAAGAATATTGTTAAGAATTTTAGAAGCTATCTTTTTTAGAATTTAAATTTAGGCTAAATTTTGTATTTTACGTGCCGAAAAATTAATTTTTGTATTTTTTGCATATAAATAGGTTTAATTGGAAAGCAACAGAGGGAGTTTTAGGCTTCCCGATTGCTTAACATAGGGTTTCACGGTATCTCTTCAAATATTGGCGAAATCGCCTTGCAGTCTTACGTTTTAGAGACTTATTTTTGGTGTAAAATTTGGCGATATTTTAACAAATAGTCACCGAAGTTAGCTGCATTTAGCGCGATTTGTTTAATGGAGCCTGTACGGCTTGCTTTTCCGCATCAGCAGTACATAATAGTATTATTATAATTAGAAAAGTGTTACTCTTATGTCAGCAATGTCGCGACGAATAGAAAATAATAAAGAAGGAATTACAGCGAAATGACTCTGAATTTCGCCAGAAACTGGGAATATCGCCAAAACCGTAATTTCATTGTCTTTAAACAAAACCCTCCCTTTTTACCAGTAGGTACTTTTGGACTTTTTACGATGGGTACATTTTCTACACAGTTGAAATCTCCCTCTCTGAAGGATTGTACATACGCCGAAGTCTTATTAAGGTATCGGATCCAATTGTGTGACTTGTCGTTGTGCTATCCTCCAGTGCAATGTAGGTGACTAAAAATAAACGCGGTTTATATACAAAACGTATTGAAATATATATGTAAAAAAAGAAAAGAAAATACAAATCATTACTCACATGTTGGAAATGATTAATACTGATTTCCTATCGAAAATAAATTCTTCATGATAGTATATAAGCATACATTGATAAATTGAAGATCCAGAAAAATTGTCTTTTAACTTTCTTTTAGTCAACCCCCCCCCCTGAAATCCCTTAATAGGCATCCCCTTACACTCGATAAAGACTGGTAGAAAACGATATTTCTATTCTTATATCGTACTGTACATACTGTTTTTCCTGTTAGTGATTTTTTGAGTAAATCTAATTACAGCGTTTTGGGTACAATGAAACGTTCTGAGACACTTCAGTTTATCAAGTCTCCTAATTTATCAAATGTATAGGTCAACTTCCGAAAAAGAAAAAAAAACAAATTACCTAATATCATGATTTTTAATGGCATTACCGGATGAATTTACAAATTCTCAAGTAAAATATCTGTTCAATTAATTACCTAAAATTAACTTCTCTAAGCTTTGGCATCTACACAAAAGTTATTATCTTTGTAATTTATCTAATACCATTCATTATTGTCCCTGTAAATTATTTAGAGAGATCAAATTATCGTAGTTGAGGACGCCGTTCAAATTTTGCAAAATAAAAATGAGCGTTGGTGTTTGTACCACCAGTTTCTTTCTAGTAGGCAAAGTTTGAATTTACAATTTGTCAAATGATAAGAGAAAGAAATTTCATTAACAAATACATAAAGTTAAAGGAAATTTTTAAGGCGATAGTTGGCAGGCTCCTGAAAACACAAAACAAGAATTAATGATAGAGTCTGCAAGCTGCCAAAGTAATTTTATTTTGCAATTTGCGTTAATCTAATTAGAACGTTATGGTAAGGAATATAACCGTATTAAAGCATAAAAGTTTATTTTAAATCTATTCAAAATCTTATTAGCAAAATTATATTCCGCAAGATTTTTTTAAACTCTTCCTCATGATTAAATAATTAAAGCATAATTGTTAATTAATGAGTTTAAAATATAAGTTTAAATAAGGTATTACCTTATGGTTATTATTCTATCCTAATGAAATTTTGCGTCAAATATAAAAATAATGTTCTTAAGAAATCTTGAGTCTTGTGGTATTGTATTTTACAAGATTTAATCCGCAATTAAAAACATTCAAAACGGTTATAATTAAATTTTCTCTAAAAATAGCTTCTGCGGATAAAACATGTGATCTATTTGTAAGTAATATTATTATAATAACTGAACGTGTTGTATTTAAATTTATTTCAAAAATGTCCATGAGTGTGCGTTTTCTATAATAAACAGCAAGGAAATTAGCAATTCTCTATGTACAGACAATTTTAATAGTTATTGTATTGTTTTTGTCATTCGAGGAGAAGTGTGAGAAATGTCCTTCATGTAAAACAGTTCTTGGTAAATCGGATTTTTTATCCAATTGCTCCTAACTTTATTATACAGATATCCACGAAATGTGCTTAGAGAACTCATTTAAGTTTATTTCAATGATATCCAGGAACTGGCACTTTCCATGAAAAAACAGTGAATTTAACAAAGGAAATTAGCAAACCTATACGTACAAGCAAATGCAACAATTACTCCGTAGTTATTGATCATTTGCTCATAAGTTTCAATTTAATTTGTTAATCATATCATTTTTTTAAAACAAAGTTCCACTTGGTGGATATTTTTTAATACTTTGAGCGCTTCTCGTGCAACACCCATACACCATAGTTCGTGGTAATTCACTGTTACATCTGTCCCAAAGTATCCTTCCTGATCGGTTGAAGCTCGGTTCCCAACGAAACACCAAATTTGAAGCAGCGCCGACCTTCCTCAGTGTTTGGGAGGGTGACAACCTTCCTAGACATACTGCAATGGGGCGATGTATGCATAGTCTGTCTTGGCACCAATATGTTGAATCTAGAAACAAAACCACTCTGGGTATGCGTAAACGTTCTGGCCTCTCATCGAGAACTAGTTCAATATTAAGAGGCAACGAGCTAAATCAATCTTCTTGCCACTGGGGCTAAACAAATTGGAACACACACAATTTTGTCCATTCCTCTCCTATGTGGAGGATATATCGCCACTTCTCAGTGGGCTGGAAGCTATTAGAAATAACAACTTGACAGTCTTAGAGGTCTAATTAAAACATCCATATATGTATAGATTATTAAGAAAATGTCACGACAAAAAGGAAGTTTTAGATTCTGGAGCTTTTATGTGAAAGGAGCTTTTTTATCTTAATTTTGCAAATTAATATAAAGATTTAATATGCATACAGTGTACAAAACTATACAGGGTGTTCCAAAAAGGTGGTATAATAAGCTTTAATTCTTTGCAACTAAAACATGCAGTTGTTTATGTATTTTATGTTATGGCAAGCCTACACGAAAAGCATCTACCAATGAAATGGTTCCTTGTTCGTAGGTCTTTACAAGAGGTTCTAACGCATATTCATATTGCATCTGGAGAAAATCGAACAAAACAATCGATAGCCGCGCGATAGGCCCGAACCTGGGGATCTTCACGCTACAACCGTCATCCATGGTCAGCCGTCATCCATGGTCCTATCCACTCTGCCATAAGAGGCCTACAATAGTTAGGGAAGAAAACAATACATTTCGGTCTTGAAATAAATGTTCACATTCAAATTAATGGAAGGCGCCTAACCATCTTTGTTTAAAGGTATGTCTGAGATATTTTTATCATGAAAGGTTGAAATTTTGTATATTGCCTAAATAGAGTATGGAGAAAAAATTTTTGATGGCGAATTTTTTTTGTACTTGGGTCACATACAACTTAAAAAATACTTCATTTTTTAAATTAACAACAGGAATTTTTTAGTAGTTTCTTTTGTAGTAGAGGAATTTCAACGTAGTCTCTTTTCCTACCTTAATCTGAATTTTAGAACTGAAGTGCGTTATCACTTTTTTTAAAATACCCTGAATAAAGGTTTTAACTTACAGAATCGAGAACACAGTATTTGCCTTAGTTGTTTAAAAATATTAAAATGTTTCGTCACAGGCAAAAATTAATAAGTACATGAGTAAATAGTTAGTTATCCTATTTTTTTTATCACACACTTAATCATTTAAAAATTTGAAATATTTTCAAGGTTAAATTATTGATGCTTGTACGATTTAGGGTGCGGATTGAGAAAAATTAAAATATTTCTCAATTATGTAAAGATTGCATTAAATTAAAAATATAGTAAATATACTTGTTTGATGAAATTCCTCTAATAAAATGCCATTTAATTTAACCTATTTAAATTTTGACTTAAATCTGAAAATTTATTAGGGAAAAGTTAGGCTCCGAAAGAAATTACAAAAGCTCTTGATATTGCTGAAAGCAAATCAGCAAATTTTGTTCAGCGAGTTTATAAACATTTGTTGCAAAATCTAATAATTATGTTTGAACAGTTAACTAATTGTCGTTTCAAAAGTCTTCGGATTTATGCATATTTTCCCTATATTCAAGGTGTTTCGTTAATGGACCTACAAATTTTAAGGATAGGTACGGCACATTAAACCAATCGATAATTACATAGCAATGCGGGGGAAAAATATTGTCTACGTTCACATTTTTTAATCAATGAGAATATTGTGTTTGATACAATTCACTTCATAAAAACGTTATTGTTCGTGCATGATATCTTAATTCAAAAGTAAATTCTATTCTAAATCGTAGATATATCTTCTTTCTATTTATTTATTTCTCTCTCTGTATCTCTCTATTCTAAAAAAAAGTAAGGGCCGCTGTCGCCGCCGCCGCCACCGCTGTCAAAAGCTTATGGACCTATCTCCTCCTAAACCGTAGGGATTTGAGTTTCGACTAAGGTGAACACAGATTCAAAAAATTCCGAGGAGCCTGCTAAGCTGATTTAAATTTCGAAAATCGAATTATTTTAGAAGATATTAATAAAAAACTGAAAAAATAAACCGAATGGTTGACAGATTTGGCATAAAATCATTCATTCCTTTGCAACAAAGCGTTTCCAAGTACCTAGAATCACGTGAAATTTACAAACATGAGTTAGAATTACGCCCATTTTACGCCAAAATAAAAACTATATGAAATAAGTAACTCAAAATGTGTCACACAAAGTTGACAATTTTCAAATAGTAAGTTCGCTTAGACAACAGGAGTTTAGAATAAGCGATTATTCGTTTATCCGAAACAGAAAAATTAGTATCTTGAAAATGAAAAATAATTAAAATAGAGATTATTTTAAAGCCAGTTCTCGTCCAGCTGGATTATTAGCTACCAGTAGAAGTATTTGGCGGCATTAGCTATGCCATTATAGCAGTTATAGTACACTTTGGATATTTGCTAGCGCGACGAGATGGTATAATTCGCGGTGTTAAGTACGCCAATCTGCAAACGATTATGTAAATGAAAATATGCATAAGGGTTTTCCAGTAACCTTAAATGAACAGTAAATATAGGTTGTAAGCATGTGTAAATCGCCAAATAATGAAAAGTCGCCATTGGTGGCAGGTTATTTTATCTGTTCCGTAGCTTTTATTAACTTTACATGTACGCAAGTCGCCAAATAATGAAAAATCGCCATGGGTGGCAAATTCGCTAGGTGTCCAATAGGTTTTACATTATTAAAAATACAGCTGAAACATATGTTCTGATTTTATTACGCTTTAGCTCCTAATTAATATAACTTTTGAATGGCAACAAACAAACATTCACAAACATGAATTAGAATTACGCCCATTTTACGCCAAAATAAAAACTTTCTTCTATATTAATAAAACAATGTGTAAAGTGTTAGTTAGTTTGTTTGAATGTGTCTCGCATCAAAGACGTACCCAGGGGGGTTGTCCAAGGGGTCCGGACCCCCTCCGAAATTTGAGTTTTTGTTAACAAAATAATAATGATGAAGTCTTTTTGTGAAAAAATCTGCCTTTTTCACCGTTTGGACCCCCTCCGAAATTTTTGGACCTCCTCCAAAATTTTTGGACCCTCCCTGAAATTTTTTCCTGGGTACGTCCCTGTCTCGCGTAGCTCGCAGACAGGTGATCGTAGACCTACCAAATTTTGTACGGACATTTTCCATGACAGTTCCCAACACACTATCACAAGCTGACACAAGCGATTTTTTCAAAATTCGAATTATTTTAGGAGATATCGATAAAAAACGTATCGCAAAAGGCTAATTTTTGCTTTCCGCCATTTCGTAATTAAAACCCCACAGTGGAAAAAGCGACGTTTAAGGTTATCTAGGTTGCCACATTCGGCAAGTTTATTAAATGATTCAGACTCTTGAAGTAAAAATAAAAGAATAATGATTTTTTTTTTGTCTAGATTATTTGTAAGGCTGTTTTTAAATTAAAATATCGTGTGCATGAGAAATCAGAGCAGGAATGAAATGTTTTATACTCAAAAGAAAAATATTTAGAAATTTTCTTATACTAAAATGTGCAACTTTTAAATTTGGCGAAAAATTAAACGGTTTTGTGCGATTTTGAGGAGATTATTCTAATGCTTGGCGCAATTTATCGTAATTTATCGTCTGCTGAATACACCCGAGAATAAGTTTTTGAAATTTTCATTCAGTTGAAATTGTGCATTTTTCTGTGCAGCTTTTCTCCATCTATTAATGACTATGTCATTTTATCACTCCCCCCGTTTATTGAAAATTGTATGAAAAACGTGTACCAAAAATGCGACATAAAAGTATGCCACATAATTTTACATATATTTAAATACTATTAGTTCACAACAGCTTTAATCTATTGTTACAATATTTCGTAAGCTGTAGAATAGGCATGTGTCAATCGCCAAATAATGAAAAGCCGCGATGGGTGGCAAGCTATCCTATCTGTTCCGTAGCTTTTATTAACTTTACATGTACGCAAGTCGCCAAATAATGAAAAATCGCCATGGGTGGCAAATTCGCAAGGTGTCCAATAGGTTTTACATTATTAAAAATACAGCTGAAACCGATGTTCTGATTTTATTACGCTTTATCTCCTAATTAATATAACTTTTGAATGGCAACATTAAATATTATTGTGTTTCTGAGGAGTGCAAATAATTTTTCCAGCGATTATAAGCGGAGTCCGCACTCCAGGTGGAGTATAGCTCAGGACCCGTACAACACGGATTCCCATAACAAAATATCTTCCGTGTTATGAGGGGGAGGAGGTCTACTGTAGTGTGAAGTTTAAATTTTTATGTACCAATGATGCAAGAACCAAGCAATGTGTAGCTCAGTAACATTCTATCTGATCCAATCTTCGGGTTTTGTCTGTTGAAATTATGTCTTTTTTACGAATAAGCCTGATTAGGGGCCGAATGCCTCATACGAAAAGCGAGCGTAGCGAGTCTGGGGGCCTTGGCCCTAGTATATGTATATAAAACTATTTATAGGTATGTGGCATCCTTGTTGTACTTTTTCTTTTTTTTAAATCAATTGAAAAATTTAATTACGGAATGGAGTAAAAAACCGGAATACATTTTTTTACTTTCTTGTACGAAGCAAAAGTAGTAATGTGATCGTGAAAAACTTTGGTATCCAAATTTTGAAGAAAACACCGATTTTGACTACCTTTAAACTTATTTTAAAGTTTTTGGGAGACATCCCATCGTACGCATGAATGTATGTTCGCATAAACGATGTACAATTCATTTTGACCTACGGTAAATCCATTTCGATCAGTTTTTCCTTCACGACTGTACATACGTACGTATGTACGTACTATCGTACTGCGTTTAGCGTGGAAAATTGGTTAGGTGCCAGTAAAGGTGAATCTAAATGAACCGGTCGGGGGGTGGGGGGGAAAGCAAATGTAGTGAATGCACGTCTTTCGTCTTTTTCATTGAATTCTAATTATTAGTTCAATTGATTTTTTAATATCCATCTGGAGTTTTTGGTTAGATCTGTAAACATATTAATCCTGTAGAATACAAAGGCTGGAAGATCTAAGAATATAACTTTTCGGAGTAATTCGCCAAGCGCACATCTGTCTGGCACCCCCAACAACTAATGGACGTGTCGCCGTTTCCGTCTCTTAATCGGATGTTTACTTTTTTATCTAATCGGTAGTCAAATAGCATGTATGTAACTCGCATAGCTAGCCTCACCATGGCACAGTGGCTATGTCACTGAAAATGATGGACGCGCGAAGTGTGAAGGTCACGGGTTCGGGTCACATGCCGAGTCCGTTGACCTAACCGTTCCAAGTCATACGTAATTTTCTCCAAACCTTAGCGTAAATGCGAGTTAGGATCCCTCAGAAAGACCTCCACGGAGAGCACCTTCCCTTTGTGTTGTCCTTCTGTCGAGGATTTATAAGATGACTTCGAGCCAATCACACAAATCCGATGTGCATATTCATATCAACACCAACTCGTAAATCTCTAAAAAGTAATACCGGTAGAACGTTAAAACTTTATATTTAGGATTATTGCAACATCTAGTTGTGCACCTCCTTTTTTGGTTGCAATTGATTAGATAGTTTATTTACAGGTTCACCCAAAGATGTTCCATGCATTCCGTTCAATGAGCAGAAATTCATTAAAGCGTAATTTAGAGGTATTAGGTTATTTTAAACAAATCAAAAGTGATATAAGTTGTTAAGAATTAAAAAATGAATCTCTCCATCGAAAATAGTGTCTTCCAAAGGAACCTTTAAAACAATTTCAATACATTACGGTAATGGCAGTTTTAGAGATATTCATTTAAAAGTACATCTTATCATATAAATAGCTAATTGTGCAGAGACGGTCGTGTACTTTTCTCAAAAAATGCGTCAAAGCTCGTCCAACTTTGTGATTTTTAGCTTACTTATGTATGTATGTAACTGAATATCTCTAAAACTATTAGTCGTAGAATACTTAAATTTTATATTTAAGATTGTTGTAACGTGTAGTTGTGCCGCTTTCTGTGTGGTTCCAATTTACAGGACAGTTTATTTCCAGGCCCACCAAAGAAAAAAAAATCAATACATTAAG
This sequence comes from Cheiracanthium punctorium, assembly GCA_038373885.1. Classification (NCBI taxonomy): domain Eukaryota; kingdom Metazoa; phylum Arthropoda; class Arachnida; order Araneae; family Cheiracanthiidae; genus Cheiracanthium; species Cheiracanthium punctorium. The sequence continues at coordinate 1,189,754 of JAWZYV010014928.1, read as the reverse complement.
GTTTATTTATAAGTATAATGTATTATGCCTGCAGTCAGTCATTCTCGAAATATAGCCAACTGTCATTAAATTTGGCGAGTTTTTCAGAAATATCACCAAATTTGGCGCTAAAACTAATTACGTATTTCGTATAATTCTAAAATTGTTTACCTTAGAATTTTGAGACTTGTATTAAGAATTATCGTAACATACAATTGTACATCTCTTTTTTGATTACAATCGACTCGGTAATTTTTATTTACAGGGTCGCCCAAAATACTTTAAATGCATTAAGGTCTATAGATACATCCAGTTCATTGAAATATGTGGTCAATCTCTTTATGTCTATGCTTAAAATCTCGAAAACTTTCTGAAGTTCGTCGTTTTTGGCGAAATATTAAGTGCCAATAATAAATATTTCAAACTGAACCCAGCTTGACGATAAACCAAATATGTGGCTAGAAATCGCTAAACCTTAGAATTACTTCAGTACTGTATCTCCTTGAAACGGAATAAGATTAGATGAATTGCACCGAAAATATTTATGATTTAATAGACGTATAAGGAAGTCATGGGGTGGCCACATTAGATAATTTTTTTAATTAGGTATTGCAATTTGACGGTTAAGGTATTGTTAGTCAAAAGACACTGTGTTGAAAGACGTATGAATAATATATCATTCAAGACTTTCAAATATAACAGTGAAATCTAGAAATCTAGTTTGACATTTCCCTAATTACAAAATTTTTCGTTTTGCATTAAAATATTTACTGGAATACAAATAACTTTTACCATTTACTTTTTACACTTCGATAGGTTTCACTTGACAGTTCATGCACCCTGTCAAACAAACTAAGAAAATTACGAATACATTAGAAGAAGAAACGTCCACATTAATATAGTTCAAACTGAATATTCCCACAAAAGCCGGGGACACATTAAATGTCAGTCGGATTGACCTCATCAGTTAGATTTCCAAGAAAATACAAAGGACAGAAAACAGGAGAGTGGTGATAAAATAAATGTGCGTAGGAAAATAACTCACATTATTGTTCCTGATGTTGATTTTTGGCTTTATATTCATTATTATGGATGTATGTAACATATATCTTTTATTTAAAAACAATGCTGCATTCGCAGAGCTGAATAAGTTTAGTTTGCCTTAAATTTTTGATTGGCATGGTGACGTTATTGTTACGGTTTAGCTAGGAAATATAAACGAATAACTATATAGAAAATCAATTTTTGTTAAGTTGTTTCCTTGTGTATTATATTATGTCTAGATTATTCAAATGATGTCTTGATGTCTATTTCAGAGTTCGGCATACATCAATTATCCTACGCTTTGAAAAAGTCAAAGAAAAAAAAGGACAAGAATAAAAAAGAAAGAAAGCAACTACATGTAAAATGCTGCTTTTTATCTCATTATTTTTCACTCTATTTTAAATGAATAACATTTTCAGGAATTCCAGGTAAATTAATCCTTTAGAATAAGGTATAATATGACGATGTAGGTTTATGTACAAACAAGCTCGCTTTCTTCATATTAAGTAAAAAATTAAAAAACTTTAACATATAAAACTATGTCAGCTTTTTATTCTGTCATAACTTTTTAACACGGTAATGCCTGAATTCAGGGATATGAACAGTAAAAACAAAGAAAATAATTGAAATAAATGTGTTTTCGTGCATGCTGCTAGAAAATCAATGGCATGGTGTGAAGCTCGAACATCTTAAATGTCAGTAGGTGGATTTCTATCAGTTACATTACCACAAGAGAACAAAATGACAGAAAATAATGCAATTGAGATAAAGGAAATGTAGCCATGAATTTAAGTCACGTTTTTGTTGTTGATATTGATTTTCTTCTCTACGTGATCATTAATGAGTGACGTAGAAAAACAGGCCCCCTATTTAAAAACAGTGCTACAATTGTTGAAATTTCCTAGTTTCAAATGTCAGGTAGACTTTATCGTTTAAACGTGTCTCTTACAGTAAAAACTATACAAATTTTTCATTTTTAATGCTTCTTTTTTATGTTACAGTTAGGAAAACTGTATTCTTTTCGTAATTTCACAGAAGAAAAGCTTGCGTACACTATGCGTGTTTGAAAAGTTAGACATTTAATTAGTTAAATGACTATTCACTTTTATTTTAGCATAACTGAAACATTTTTGGCATTTTTCATGTAATTGCTCACATCTGTGGAAGCTTTTGCATTAGTCAAGTGTTCACTGAATAGTTACCAACATTAGTAATCAAAATGCACGTAGTTTACTAAAAGTAATATATTGATTTTTGCATTTTAGCATAAGTGAAACATTTTTTATTCTTTTTTTTATTGTTATTGATCGCAAAGGTTAAACTATCGCAGTAACAAGTTTTCATTGTAAAGCTACCAACATTATAAATAAAAATTAAATAGTTAATAAATGCAATGTATAGACATCTTTAGTTTATCTACTGTATTATTTAATTTTACAATCTACAAAAACGGTCATAAATCATCTTGTATTCTGAAAATATTAAAAGTTATTTTGCAAATGAATATGCATCATAAAATAATATGGAGACTTTGTTCAAACGAATACAAGTATAGAAATGTACAAATCTCAAATGCACTATAGAGCATTTTATTGTATTGGTCTAATCATAAAAGTAAATGTTTATATCGAAAAACTAAGACATTTAATCAAAATCATTAGAAATTGCAATCATAAAAAATAAATTTTTACGCGTAGATATCTAGAAACAAGATTTAGTAGTTGAATTTTTTCTGAGGATGTATTTCTATCAATTCTAAGGGATAAAATTGTAAATTTTCATATATTTTAATAGAAAACTTTTTTTCCGCTTAATAATAAGCAACAATTGTAGAAAATAAAGATTTTTTTTTCAACACGCATTGAATGGGGAAATTGTTACATTTATTTTAGAATGACCCACACGGCTGCAGTTACTTATGTAAAAAGGATTTTTTTTAGGACCAACCTGTATGTGACTAGTATATACACTCATTGCTATAAAAATTACAGCACCAACAAAAAGTTGTTAGAATGAAACGAAATTTTACATACGTAAGTACAGCGCCAATATAAGTAAGTGATTACAGAATCAAATGAAGCTGATCATTTATTGTAGGAAAAACTAGGAATTAATGTGGGGGGGGGGTTCAGTACCTTGTTGGCCCACCTCTATCGTGAATGCATAATGCGATACGGGCGGGTACAGAGACATACAAGTCCCGTTTGATGTCGTGTCGCATTTCGTTCCACAGTTGCTGTAAACGTGCCTCTAATTTGACCAAACTCTTAGTCTGTTCAACTTGTTGTCCCAAGTGATCCCAGATATGCTCGTTTGGTGACAAACGGGGGATCGAGCAGACCAAGGAAAGGTAGTAATGTGGCGAAGGCAATCCTCTGACAACCTTGCTGTGTGTCGCCGAGCGTTGTCCTGTTGAAAAATAGCTCCTGGAAGCCCCGACATGTTTGGCAGTACATGCAGTTGCAGGATATCATGAACGAACCGCTGTGTTGCCATAGTGCAGTGGATCTATACTAGGGGGTGACCGTGCCTCTTATGCGGTTGCAACCCAAACCATCACATCAGCTGTGGTGGCGGTGTGCCGTCGTAAAGTAAAGACAGGATTGAGGCGTTCGCCAAAGGGCCTCCACACACGTACACGATGGCCATCACTGCCTAAAGTGAATCTGGATTTGACGCTGAATACGACTTATTTCGATTCGGTTGCAGTCCAATCCCGTCGAGCGCGACACCACTCGAAACGAAGGTGACGGTCTCAGGGTGTCATTGCCAGCATACGTAAAGAGTGCTGCGATAGATAATGTCCTTTAGTCAGTCGCTTAACCACGGTACAGACAGACACAGGAACCGGTAGTGAAGATGGTGCCTGTGTCTAGAAGGCGGACAACTATACAGTTGGTGCTATGCGTGCATGTCGTATGATGAGATGGTCTTCTCGATTACTGGATTGGCGAGGACGTCCCGAGCATGGTTTCCTTGTAAGTGACCTATCTCTCGTCCTCTGGTCGAAGTACTTTCTGACAGTAACATCAGAACGGCGTAGGTGGCGAGCTATTCTCGGATCTGACCACCCGGCTTCCATCATTCCGATGATTCTTCCTCTCTCGCACTCTGACAGCTGCCTATATTGTCTTCGGTGGCGGTGTAACCGCATCTGTACTTAAAAAGCATCCCTGGCGAAAGATTAATGACATGAAAGCAAGCTCTTCCGACTTGTTTTATAACTAAAGGGAGAAGGCAGTTCAGCGCCCTCTCGTGGCATCACACAATATTCAATCACGATCTATTTTTAATCATTTGCATATCTGCATTACACGTACCTCCAAGCCGAATTTCGTTACGATTCCTTAATTACTTCTTGGTGCGCCAATTTTTATGGCAATGAGTGTTTTTACATATGCAGCAAGTGGTTAAATTATTAAAGAGATACCAATCAAGTTTCTTGTTTCACCTAGTTTGTTTGTTCTTTTAGCTTTTTCAAATATAGATTTTTCCTGACTGTGCTGATGGTATCATTCACCAGCAGTTTACTGTTTCTGATAATCATCAGCACTGCCTCGTTGTGCATGTATTAAGTGTAGGTGAAGCTGATAATCTCACTTCAAAAAAGAACATCTAAGAGCTCACCCTAAGCTGGTGATCACCAAGAAGCAGCAGTTGATTGAAACTTGAAAATCAGAGAATGACATCATAATATCGAACTCCATCAACGTGCAATCTAATGTGTGGTGAGCACGCCTCGAGTAATGGCTTTTATTGTATTAAAGGATGGAGCTACTATGTAAATACTATTTCATTTGATTTTCATTGAATGTTAACATTACTTCTCCACAAAAAACAAGATATGTTTAAGTAATACTTTTTTATGATAGAATACTCTCGTGACTAAAAAAAAATACCAACAGAACCTGAAACCAGGTTTTTTCCTTAACAAAGAAAATAATAATAATAAAAACACAAATATGTGAGTACCGTCTCAAATATTTTGGCCACGTACTAGCCCCTCCCCCCCATGAGCGAGCGTATAAGACACTGAAAATGGTAGATGGTTGAAGTAAGAATGTTCCGGGTTCGGGTCCATCTGAACGAAAGGAATTGCTGTCGATCAAACGGTCTGCAGTTTTGGGAGGCTTTCCCCAGATGTAACGTGAACACGCATTAAAACCCTTTAATAAATCTCCCGCCCAAGGCATCCACTAGGCAGATTCTCCTCTTAACTTTGACGGCTAGATGCATAAGGCGAGTATATTTTCAGCAACTGTCAGACATTGAGAGAGATCGCTCAGTGAAGCTCTGCGAAGACTCTCGTCCTACTGTGAAACAAATTCCTTCAGAGGTATTGATGGAATATCGACAGGGTACTGCAAAAACTGAAACATTTGTCCTAAAATTAGCATCGCACACACGTGTACTGCGTGTACCTTGTTAATTAACATATACATATTTCATGTGCGTCATTTCCTTTTCCATGTTGTTTATTCAGTTGTGGTGGTGGTGCATATTCTCGATATATGTGCAATTTTATGTCTATGCATAAATTATTTATAGATCGATGTGAGTGACTTGAGATTTTAAAAACATATTTTTATACTAACTATGAATACATATTTTTAGCTATTATTCGAAAATAAAATAATGGGTTCAGGAAATGAGATCAGGTTTAAAATTTATGATTCATAAAATATTCCGATAGAATTAATAAACCAAACATATTTTTTGACCAAAAAATATACATTAGAACTGAACTAGACAGAATCTAAAAATATTTTTACAAATCAGAAAGTTTCCAAACAAGAGTAATATTAAGACACTCCCTTTACGCTTTAAATACAGAAAGAGCTTACAAAAATAATGCATATTTTAGTATTTCATATTGTATATGCATTGGATTTCCTTTTGTCCAACGCGTAAACTAGCCTCCAAGTCTACATCCGTCATTTTTACAATGCTATAAAATGAAAACCATTCTATTCTTAAAACTCGGAGACACAGTACTTGGCGAAAATATGCAAATGTATTAAAATATGGGATTGCACTTTTGAAAGATTCATGCATCCCGACCCGTCTTAAAATTAATGGCCTCGTGAAAAGCTTGGACATCACAAATGCCAATGGGTGGTTCTGTATCAGCTAGATTACCAACTGAGCGCGAAACGACAGAAAATAATAGCCCGAGGATGGATAATTTGGGTGAGCTTGCATTTAAGTCACGTTATTGTTGTTGGTATTGATTTTCTAGTGAAGGTGAACATTAACGAATGAAATTGCAATGATAATGCTGGCTTGTATATAAGTTGATGTTCGGAATATTTTGACCAATGTATTTAAGTAAAAAACATTGTTATTTCTTTGGTGGTATATTTGTGATTTTCCTTTTCCTATGGAAATCTGAGTAATTTAAAACAGTTGTTCTATTTTTCTAGCTTAAGGAAAAATTTCTACATTGCGAAAAAATAAATATAGGATATAATACTATTTTCATTATTGCCATGTAATTGTTGTTCAATATTCATTATAACGGTTGTTTCATGTAAAAAAACTTAAAATGGCCGTACAAATTTTTACTGTTTGTAAGTGAAAAGAATAACATTTTTCCGTTTGATACATACAGAGCTTTTCAACATACATGCAACACACATTATACCTAAGCGTACTTAAACGTTTTTGATTTGGAAAATTGCCCATTTTTATTAAAATCACAACCTAAATTTCAAGAAGTCAAAATTTATAAATTTAAAACAAAATAAATATTTGAAATTGTAAACGTACTGTGATGCCAACATCACACATTGTTTCTCGGCAGTCGTACATAAGCCTTGTCTTTTATTTTGCTCTCTGCATGTTACATACAGCCCCCCCACCCCCACTTCCACTCAAAGCATTTCAGTTCCTATGGTTTATGACAGCAGATTTACTCTTTTCTATTCAATACGTTTAAAAGAATGTCATTTTGCAGCTGCTAAGATTTAGTCGAAGTTGTTATTTTTGCTTAGCACAGCAGTCTCTCACAAAGTACTCTTTGGCGATTTTCTTCATCGACACCATTTTTAAATTTCTGCGCCTAATTGTTTGGGTTTATAAAATTAATGCACAGATTTATGCTTACCCGCCGATGTGTGCGCCTATCTTTTCAATTGTTGGCGTATTTTTGTTAGTGCCGCGTCGCCACGTTGTAGGCAAGGTCTAATCGTATCGCTCTGAGAAACGAGCACTTACACTCCAGTTGAACAACCAGTAGGCGATAAATTTTGAAGTCTTGCCCCGCCCCCTTGCCATCCAACAGTTCTATATAATTTTACTGATCTTTTTAAAACCAAGAAAATTACTTAGAAGAGTGTTGCCTGAATTAATGCTTTTTGACACGACGCAAATGAAAAATACTTTTTTTCGTGAATATCAATTGGTTCCCTGTCCCAGAGCATTGTGTTACTCCTTTAGCCCACCATCTCTACTGCCCCCATCAAAATATTCATAACCTGCACCATACATGTGTTATGTTATTTTTGAAATGATCATTAGGCCACTTGGCAACGACCCTTCTTGCACTTCTCTTCAATAGAGTTAAAATCTTTTAGTGGTGAACATTCCTACAAACAAGCACCAGTCATGGCTTGTGAAGAAGCACATGAAACAAAATCGAATTAGCCAAATTAAAATGGACCAAACAATCATTAAGCCAATCGTGGCCAGTCAAAAGTCTAATGACAGTCACAGCAGTAGAACGTGGTGAATCTCGAACGCACAGAGATTCACAAAGCATATTCCAGGATTAATCTCCAAAAGGCTGGGAAGTAACACAATGAAATGATTGTTCAGAAAATTCTCTTGATCTCTAATTTAAGTGCATGTATGGACAGGTCACGGCGAAACTTTTGAAGAATACCTGTACAAGTTTCCCCAGACGTTCTCCATCTCATTATTCCAAAGACCACAATAGATTAGCACCCATTGAAAAGCAATATCACCTTCAATAATCTGCAGTAGCTAATTACAGATTTGTATACGGGAACTGTTACTCTCCTGGCTGCTTGGAAAAGCCAGAAGATCAGCGATAAAATCTGAAGATATTACAGCTCTTTCAAGAGGGACAAGACGAATGAACACTTACAGGAGGGCCACGTAGGTAGCCTCACGTTCCTTATCGAAGTGAGGATTAAATGATCAAACATGAAAATAAAAAGAGAAAGTAGTCACTAAAATCAACAGCTGCATTACCCTGAGAAAAATTCGAAAGGGACCTATCAGTGTAAATGTGAGCCACTCGTCAGAGGGAAAATGAGTGTTGATATTTTCTAAGACAATGGCGAGTAATGAAGTAGGAACAAGGTCTGATTTTCTGACATTTGAAACCAAGTCTATTCTGGTATCAAGGACCAGATATATTCCAAATATTTCATAAAATGCGTCAATTCATAAAGCGTCTTCTTAATAACATTGTATTGGGCATTCTCGCGTACGCATTGAATGAATGTGAAAGTAGGTTGAGAGTGCTATTATTTTATTAAAAAGAATGGTTATATTAAACTGAACTAAATTATCAATGTCTGTTGGTCACAAAGTAATTGCGCATTAATCTTTTAAAATATATATTTTTAAACTTCACACTAAATATTAACACGTACCTTAATTCTTGTTACACGTACTTTTTTTTCAAAATATAAAAAAAAGTACTTAGTATATTTATATCTTTAAAGAAAATACATATATATCTATATAAATGTTTTTTTTTAAGTACAATCATTTTAGTATAGCAATTTGTTATTATTAAATTAAATAGGTAAAAATTTCTTTATACCGATAGCACTAATAAAACAGAACTATAATTTTTAAAAAATGATTACAGCTAAACAGAACAAAATCATCTTGACGCAGAAATAGTATTTTTCCCTTTCAGTACATTTTTATTATCTCCAGGAAGTATTCCAAATTCAAGCACTAATAATATGTTATTAACTTTTGATAAATTAAACTAGTGTCTGATGTTTTCTAAGAACTTTTGTCACTAGGTATTAAATGATAGAATTTGAGGTTTCGTAAGATATATATACGTACAGGCACATACATTTTTTCTTTCTTTTTTTTCTTTTCAGAAGCTGAGAAAGAATGTGGTAATAAAATTTTGGGTGGAATGTTATTTGAAATGTATATGCAGTGACTATAATTACATAATATGTTTTATCGAAAATATTTGGTAGATTAAAAATGTATTTTAGGACTTTTTCAAATAATATATATACATACCAATGATTTAGAAATATATATTAGAGCGATTAACTTTTAAACCGTAAATGATGGAAAATTACTTTGAATTGGAAAAGTTCCCTAGATAAAGAGTAGCTTTCAGATAGGGCAATTTTTAATAGGAGATGTATACATATTAAATTTATTTTTTTATTGTCCCTCATTTATTAGCACTTATATTTAGAAAAATGTTCCCCTGTGTCTTAAAAATAAATTTTAAACTATTTTTAACCTATGTCTCAAATTGTATTAGCTAGCGATATATTTAATGTTAAATTTGACTAATTACACCACTGTAACTGCTGTATTAGTGCCCGTTTTAAGGTGAAAAAATCTCTACTTTACGTGATCAACTATGAATTGATAAATTTAAAGGTTGATCTCTTCGTTGGAAAATGGAAATTAAACACATTCCAAACATTAACAGGGATGATTTTTACCTGAACTGTTAGGTACTGCTTTACGAAATTATACCAGTCAACACGATTTCTGGGTCGGACTTCTACATGTTAAACTATAATTTCTTTTACGACAAAACTAGTTAATTTTTTTATGAAAGTTTGCTTTTGTAGAAATTAAATCAATTTTTCAAATTTTTGGCAAAAATCACACACACACACACACACACACACACACATATATATATATATATATATATATATATATATATATATATATATATATATATATATATATATATATACATATATATATATATATATACATATATATATATATATATACATATATATATATATATATATATATATATATATATATATATATATATATATATATATATATATAGATATATATATACATATATATATATATATATATATATATATTATAATTTTGTAAATTATGATCAGAAAAGTTTTTGCTGGATATAAAAGTCTTTTTTATTCAAGATTTGTGATAAACAATAAAATATAAATGTAAAATACTAAGAAATTAATGTCTAAAAGTTATTTTTTTATATATATATATATACATATATATATATATATATATACATATATATATATATATATATATATATACATATATATATATATATATATATATATATATATATATATATATATATATATATATATATATATATATATATATATACATATATATATATATATATATATTATAATTTTGTAAATTATGATCAGAAAAGTTTTTGCTGGATATAAAAGTATTTTTTATTCAAGATTTGTGATAAACAATAAAATATAAATGTAAAATACTAAGAAATTAATGTCTAAAAGTTATTTTTTTTTGTATTTCTTTTATGTTCGTATGAGCAAATAATAATACAAGCAAATAATAATATTACAAATAATACTACAAATAATACTACATGCAACACTACAGATAATAATACAGCTTACTTTCGGGTTAATCAAAGTGCTGCCATTTTTCGTTTATGAAATGAATTAAAATATACTTATCTACGTAAATCAGACAAAAGCAAATTTTATGACTAAAAATGAAAATTTAAGTGCTTTTCAATGTCTAGAATCAGAATTTAAGCATGAGAATAGAAACCCCAAATTTTTTTTTGTTGTTGTTGACCGGTGTTATCAATGATTTCGTCTTTTAGAGGGTCATCCACTAATAAAGTCACGCTTCTAGAGAAGGAATAGGAAATAATGGTCTAGGCTGAATTTCACCAGAAACTGCCAAACATGCATTATAGGAAAATTCTAGCTAAAATCAGATTCCCAGGTATCCGATGTAGCTGTCGAATGTCCACTAACATAAATTAATGTCAGTTGAAAAGTAATTTTGCTTTTCTCACATTTATGTGAACCATTTTGTATTGTCTCTACGGTTAATTTAAATTTTCTTCAGCCGAAGATCCTTAGTTCAAATGTCTTCTGTAAATAATTGGCATTGTAACCTGCAAAAATACGGAAAAAATATACTATCAAAATTTATCTTTAGTTAAGAAAAATAAAATTGTAATAAATTTAATAACAATTATTATATTAGCAAATTGATAAATTAACAGAAATATCTATATAAAAATAATTTATTAATGATTTTATAGTATATTTAATCACAAATTTATTATTAAATTATTAACAAAGCCAAGGCCTCCCCCCCCCAAAAAAAAAAGGAGGGTTCCGAGCCCGATTTTAAGTTATTTGAGAAACAAATTCTCATTATGAAACAATAATTTCTATTGGAATAATAAATTTCGTTAATTGGGGGGGGGGGGTCTCCAGAACCCCCAGAACACTTTCCTGAGTACTGCCTTGAACAGAACTATTTATATAAAATGGATGTAATGACAATTTTGCTATTAATTAACAGTTTCTTTCTGAAAAGATTTTAGCACATTTGCTTGGTTCTGAAAATGATATGTTTTAAGAAAAATATTTCAAATTAATTTATGTATACGTTTCACATATAATTTGTAATTTTGTAAAAAAATACTAATAAGCTGCGTAATCTCTCCTAGAATGGAAACCAATGGAAAAAAAATCTGCCATCTGTCCTAAGTAGCGGATGCGTAAACTCTCCCACTTTGGTAGGAGAGATTGAGTGAGCTATTATTGAAAAATGAAAACTTCTGGAAAAAATCGAAAAAATCTGTCTATATATATCTTAATCTGTTCTCATTTTTCTGTCACTTCGGCTTTTAATTTGTATATTCTCTTTTTCCCGTATGCACTATTCTTAATTGCTATTTTGTCTCATCAGAACTGCGGAGCCTTTCCTGGCTAAAAATATATTACATTACGTCCGTTTGCAATAGCAACGGCTTTTTTTTACACCCCCACCTTTGGCATAGTGCTGGCGTTGTTATTTTCGTTGCCCTGCCTGTTCTTTAAAATTATTTGTTCTCGGTTTTATCACTTTTAATTTTATTGGATTAACATTTACGGTTGCTCTGTAATTCGCGCGTTATTTATCTCGCCAATGTGTAATTCTGTGCTGGCGTTATTTTTAAATGATTCCATTTTTTATAACTGTCCTTATAGGACTTTTTTTTTTTACTGAGCCACAACCAGCTATTGTAATAAAAGGTTTACGCTTCAATAGTTTCTTTTAAATAAAAAGTTTTAAATATTCAGTGCCTTCTTATATTGCAAGTGTATCGAACCTGGATTTCATTCGTCACAACGCAGTTTTAAGAATTACAAAATAGCCTAACCTAATATCTTCGTCACACAGCAACATGCAAATTCAGGTCGACACTTCACTACTGTTGTTGGATATCTACCTGGAGTCGCTGCTCAGACAATATAGTTTTTTTTTTTTTTTTTTTTTTTTAGAACTAGGGTGCTTTTTCGCTCGATACGAGAATTTTGCCTACGCATTTTTTTCTACGCTATCTTGTCGACCCGTTTTGTAGATATGAACTGTAACGGTGAAGATATTTTCAAATGTTTTTGCCAGATAACGTGGAGAAGGGGGGGGGCGTTAATAAAATGTTGAAAGTCGCACAAGGTTTGCAATATTTGATAATGGATTGCTAACTTTGGTGCCAAAACGCGACAATTCATTATTAATATATTTCGAGCATAGTTAGAAAACGCCTGGCAAATATTGTAAAACAGTTTTAGTAGGCAATTTTAATATAGATTTTAATTTCGAAGAAGTGTTTTAACGAACAAAGACAAATACGGTACACTCATAGATTATGATACATTTTCCAAATGGTATTTATATAAAGGTGAAGTATAGTTGGAATATGCTTGGCGGTGGTTGTGAAACAGTTTTCGTAGGCGATTTTAAGATAGATTTCAATTCCGAAGATGTGTTTTATGGAAAAATAAAGACAAACACTGCACACTCATGGATTAGCATACTCATTCCAAACAGTATTTAAAATGGTGAAGTATAGTTTGAATATGCCTGAAAAAAAAAAGATTGTAAAACAGTTTCAGTAGGCAATTTTAAGATATATTTCGATTCCAAATATGTGTTTTATGGTACAAAAAAAAGAAAAGGAAAAAGAAAAAATTAAAAAAAGGTAGTCACTTTACCAGGTTCCACTGTACTTAATTTTATAACGTTATGAATTTAAAAAAAAACCAAAAACATAATTTATATAAATAGAACTAAGCCTTGTATTCGTAAACCAGTATCTTTCTTCCAGTCCAATCAGCATTCAGATGTCACAGAAACCTCTATGTTTCTACCTCGATGCCAGATGCAGAAACTTATGTATTTCCACATTCATGTCAGTTACAGAAACCTAGATGTTAAAGAATTACGTCATAGTTGTCTAATATTGTGTGTCCCGCACCTGTGAAAACCCAATATCAGCTTCAGAATATGGATCAGATACGGAATGACTTAGGCTACGTTGCCGCAGCTGTCTTTTGAACGTCTATTGGATTGGAAGAAGGGTTAAGGTTTTTGACTATAACGTCTGGTTTTCTTCATAAAATAGTATTTTAAGCACTAGTGTGCTATTTCGTTCAGTCCTAAGTTTTTTTTTTCGACATGATCTGTGGACAGGTTCTTTCAAATCTTTTCAAATGTGTTTGCCAGATAAGTCAGAGATGTGTGTGTGTGGAGGGGGGGGATTAAAATATTGAAAGTCGCACAAGTTTGCAATTTTTGATAATTGATCTCCAAGTTTGCTGCCAAAAAATGATTTCAAAAGCGAGCCAAGCTCGGCGATATCTTCCAAATTTGGCTAGAAACTATTAAAGTATACTTAAAATATGCCTGGCGAAGATTGTAAAATAGTGTTAGTAAGCGATTTTAATATAGATTGCAATTTCAAATATGTGTTTTATGGAACAAGAAAGACAAAAACGCACACTCATGGATTATGATGTCCATTGAAAATAAACACTCAAAAAACTGGTGTCATAAGATAAAATAAATAAAAATTTTGTGAAAAAAAAACAATTTATTCTCAAATAGTTCAAAGATAATAATGCATATATAAGATAATAGAAACTTAAATGATTTAATTATTTAATGAAGCGATAGGCAAAAACATAAAAAAATAATAACGAGACCATAAATATTCAAAGCGATTATGTTCACATAAATAATTCAAACGAGAAATGAAATGTATTTTTCTCTCTTGCCTAATAGGAAATATCTATAGATATTTGGGTAATGATCAAACATTTAAGAAAGACTAAGTCAACTGTTTTGAGAAATAAAATTGCACAACCTGAATATTATTAACCTTGAAGAGTATTTACACTCATTTTTACACAGACTACAGATCGTAGTATATTGAATTTAAGTAAGATTCATTACATGATAAAATTCATTTATATTGAATTTGATGACTTCAGCAATCAAACCTTTCCAGATTATGCAATTTTTTATTTATTATTAATGTTTTATACTGCAGATGAGTAAATATTAGCTAATGAATCTGACTTTTTATATGATTTTATCCTACTTCTATTAATAATGCATAACTGTTTCATTGCTCTAAAAGAATTTCATAAGAGATCATTTTCTAACGATTTCTATATAAGCAGTTTCGATGTAATACTACAATGCATTTATTTTCTTTCAAATTCAACTAAAATTAAGCTTTATGCGCTTTACTGTTTTACCTGATGTAGTTAGGAATGACCTCTTGACTTGAAATGCTCATTCTACCAGAATAAAATTGAAAAAATTAAAATAAAGATAATATTGTGAATTTCACTCATAACTTTGTTATTCTCTAACCTGTAATATTTAACAATGCACCGAAGCTCTATCGCGGATTTACTATTGCGGAAATATTGCGAAATACAAATTCCGCAATCTGCTTGAAAAAAAAACTGTTGATCTGCTACCTCAATTCGCCAAGCTTGGTAATTTGAGTGCATTTTCATTCATTGAGTGCTCAAGTGCATTTTCAACATTCTCTGCTTAAAATGGAACATATTTTTGACAGAACATGGATATTCTCAAACCATTTTACACTTTGTAAATAAATTATAATTTTCTAATCTATTTTCTTTATTTCAACTTAAAGCAATTGCAAGACACATTTGTTTTCAATCTCTGATCTTTCTGAATGCTTTACAACCGTGCCCTTCCAAATAACAAAACAAATACACTCTTGCTATAAACTAGAATTTCTGATTTGGAATATTACTTTATGGATATCAACTAAGGAAAAGCTCCAAAGTATCCTGTAATGACGTCTCAGGGGATCGTTTTTTTCTCATGTTAAGGCAGAAAAGGACGTAAATTGTGCAGTAGAAAATCTTTTGGGGATATATAATTTACTGTCCTATGGGCGAAAGCAGAAAGAAGTAGCAGAGATTCTTTTGGTATACATTTGTATAGAGTAGCGCACCTTTTCTTCTAAATTTGACATTGGATTATTTTAGATTATTATTTTTTTGTATGAACTATTTAACTGTGTTGAAATATTATACCCAAGTAATAAAAGTATTTTAAAAAAGTCATTTATATACAAAAATCGAAACATTTTATGCTTTGACTTCTTAATAAAATTCTTTATTGTATTTTCTTGCAGAGATTTTACATACAGTGCTAAAATACTTAAATGGCTTTTTCTTTTACTCGTTTATTGGAGGAAAAGTAAAAATGATAAAGAAACAGAAATAAATTTTCGCAAAATAAATTAATGACCAATGCTTGAATTATTCAGAGTATCAAATCCGACATTTGCAAGATTTTATGATTTTGTTTTAATAAATAGACTTTTCCTATCTAAGTAAAGGGGCAATCATCAATCATATCAGAAGAAATATACAACACGCAGATTAAATATTAATAATTGTACAAGAATATATTTTTGGGTAATATTAGGCTTTAAACTAAAAAAAAATCTATGCACTCTCTTATATTTATGTATTTGCTTCTTTAGTTCTTACCTATCGAAGCGAATTTCATTTTAAATCAAACAAATATACATTTTTTAAATGTACGTTTTATAGCATTAGCGTAATAACGTGACTAAAAACAGTCAAATAACAATCGAATTGATAATGACCTGAAAACATTCTTTTTTCTTTACCCGAAACTGCAGAAAATAGTTCTAATTGTCAAGACATTTAACATGATCTTCAAACACGCAATTAGATGACATTCTTAATGAATGAATCTTGCACGCAAATGTACCACTTTTGCCGACAACGCCCAGTCTTAACAGTAAGCTGCAATGGAAAGTAAGAACGAGGTCGGAAAGACAAGAAAGTGCTGCACACGTATCCAACAGATAACATAAACGAGATTGTAATGAAGACAATTCCTTAATATGTTTCCCGTGATTAAATGAATTCTCCTAAAGTCAAATATTAGGAAAGGCTGCAGTATTATTCAGAATTACACAGAAAGGAATGTAGTTCCGATAAACTGATATGAGGGAAAAGTATGTATTTGAAATGAATATATTGGAATTTTTATGAATACAGAGTAATAATACCCTATGAATGAATCTGTTCAGGGCTGGAAGAGTTTTATCGAAGGCGGTATGCATGTAGTTTTTGTGTTATCAGGGATATTTCTCCTTATAGTTATTTTATTGTAAAGGAAATCTTAGAAAAAGCAGACAATGTACGTTCATTGTTTAAATTTGACACGAATAGTTATTTATTTTGTTTTAGTGTTTATAAATAACCCGATAAAAACTTAGGGCAAAGTACAAACGATAATGTAAAGCTTTAAGACTTTAGATCTAGTCATTCAAAGTATGCAACAAATAAAGGTAACACGTGCGTATATATTTTCTTGTATTTAAAACTACTTACAATTCACAATTAGGTTTTGCATATGACGCAACTCATCACAGATTTTATATATTTATTGGTCTCCTATTTTTTTAAAATTTAATAATTTTAGCAACTTTTAACTTAGCATTTGGCGATTTGGCATTGTCCACTACAACTGTCCAAAGATATTGTGGCCATTTTATTATGAGGGTGCGCAGTGGGCGGCCAGTTTTATCCCCTATGAACAGACGGACCTCTTAAATTGTATGCTGAAGTCGGGATTCGAACCCGGACCCAAGGCCTGATAGAATTGTTCTTAAGGTACTACACCACCTGGACGTAGGGATAAGGTTTACGAATACAACAAAAATCGAGAGGGCTAATAAGAAGGTTCCTAAAAATTTAATGAAGTTTTTTTACTTAAATTAAGCAGGTCCCGTGGTAGCCCAGCGGTTGAGGCGTTGGACGCGTAACAGGAAGGTTGAGGGTTCGATTTTGATGTACCAATAAAGTACACATGCCGTGTACGTGTTCGTTAAATCCGTTTTCCCGAAAGTCCTCTCGGCGGTCGCTAGCACAGTTTCCGAGGGGTGCCTATATTCAAAACTCCACCACCTTCTGATGAGGATCCAAATTGTGGCGGGAAACTCTGGGATGGACGTATGTAGCGCTAAACGGCAAATTCAGTGACATGAGCTGTTCTCTCCTGGTAAATAAGTAAATAAACTAAATAAAGTAGGGCTGAGTTTTATACATAATAGTTCTACTTGATATAGTTTTAGATAACTATAGTTTTAAATCATAAACTCATGGAAACATGTTATTTATTTGTGAAAAATTACTCATGCTCATAAAAAATACTAGTCCTGAGTTTTCCTTCTATTTAACCTCCTTCCTCCTCTATTTTAAGAGATAATAATCTACAAAAGGGCAAATTATTGTTCTTGTATAGTAAATATCATGCAGCATAAACGATAAAAATTGAATTGTCATAAAAACAAAAGTAAACATTTATTTATTAAGTTTTCTATGTAAAGTATAAAGAGAAAAGCACTTGGACTTTAGTCAGTTAAAACTCGAACTAAACCTTTGAAAGAGAAACATACACAAGTCAGTTATGTTTGGCATCTATCAGGGATTGTCCTTTTAATTCAACTATTGCGATTTCATTTCCTACCGAGCAATAAAGATTTCTACCATATGTCAAGAGCGAGTAATGAATGAATGTGTGTTATTAAGCTTTTTATTTTTGCTTACTAACTAGCCAAATTCTTTACCTACCTGTATATTCTAATAATAACTAATTACTGAGCATTCCTAAACTAATTTGCAGACATAAGATATTAATAAAACGCATGTTGCTCATATCATACTTTAAAGCATACTGCTTGGTCTAATTTACGATTAATAGTTTACAGACTGCACTGATGTGTTATGTTCAGTAAATTTCGTTTCTAATTTTGTTGTATTCGTAGATTTACTTTATAATTCTGTTTAATTGTACACATTTATAGAATTTTGGAAATATGTTGATAAATGGTCAAACATGGGTTAAAAATAAACTTAGACTATATAAAATGGGATTATTCCTGTTTTATAGTTAAATATATTGTCCTGCATATTGCTAATAGGTCAATACCCTACCGAACAAATAATACCGAGCAAATATCCTGTAAAAATTTCTGTAAGAATAGGTAAGAAGTACTGAAATTTCTATATAATACGTGCAGTATGTACGAACTCAAGCAATTTCTGGTTTGTGTATGCATAGTAAAGACAATTTCCATAACAGTCTGATTGCTATAATAGAAAGTTTACTTTTAGTTTATAGTTATATAGTAAATCAAACGAGATTAATTGATCGGTTATAGAGTTGGCTAGTCGCTGAGATCAAGTTTCGCTAAAAAAGACAAACAAACTAAATGATTTCTTGGATATGAATAGCTATAATAAATAGATTTGCCTAACACTTGGCATATGATTATTGTAAAATTGACTCTTCCATATGTACCTGCATTAAATAATGTATATAAGATACATTGGATTAACTGAAAACTGTTCTCGCTGCCTATTATTGAATATTGTAAAATCCTTTTTTTATATAATTAACCTCAAATGAAATATTTACACTGCTTAAAATTATATTTACTTTCTTCTTAAAATTATATTCGCTTAAAATTATATAACACTGCTTATTCTTATAAAGTTGTATTTAATGGATATCCTCTCTAAGAAATTCACACTGATATAACAAATATTTATTTAATTTTAAATCAAGGATAATTTCAAAAAATCATTTAAACATCATTCTGAAATATTAATTTACATTTTTGAAAAATGTGTGTTGAAGTGAAAAATGATGTACATACTAACCTGAAGACCTGGAAAAATTTATTGATTCTCTTAGAGATATGTTAAAGGCAACGTATTTTATTCCTTAGCGAAAGTTTATAATTTAACAAAATACATGTAACGTAGTGTAGTCATTATCAAAATAAATTTTAGTCAAATAGATATCTTCTTTAACATCTGCGAGCTAGTGAAAGTTTTCTATTTATTAGGTACAAATTTTATGCACAGCAAATATTAATCTAACATTTCCACTTGCATTGTAAAGTTTAAAACTTTTGAAGAACATTTTAACCAACAAATAGTGTATTCTGTGTATGAAAATTTTATATTTTGCTGTATGGAATGAATATGTAAACACCATTTATTTACATATGTATGTTTAGATGCTTGTGACTTAGTGGCACATTGTTAGATCTTAATTACTATTCTCAAAAATCCCATTGTATATTCTTAATATAGCTAAATACATGATTTCGAAACTGTCAAACCATAATCAAATCTGTAAAATTCTTGGGAAGTACAATAAACGTCTTTTCATGATAAATAATAATGGTCTTTTCACGATAGTAATAATGGACACCATAGCATTGTTGAATGCAGACAGAAAAGGTGTTTATTTGAAAGAGAAGTAATTTATTCAAAATCTCTATTTTGACATTTTAATGTACACGTTAAAACTCTGTATGTATATATTTGTTGACAGGCATTGCGTTTGTGTAATTAATGCTTTAATGCTAGAGTTATGCTTGAAAATTCTTTGATATGCAGCTATTAGTGTCTTCAAGAATTTCTGGACATCTGTGAAAAGTTATATGACAATTTTAAATTGGTAATACGAGTTTCATTCACGTATGTCAAAAAATATATATCGAGGCATATTTGAATACCTTTATATTTACATATTTAAACAAACTGGTTAAATTATACTGTATGATTAAAGATATAATCAGCAAATAATGCAATTTAAAATAAAGACAGAATTTAATGTTTGTAGCTAGCTGATTATATATTATATGTACTATATGAATAATGCATATATAGGGGCCTCCATAGACCATCAACCATCTACCAAAACTTTAAAAATTATAGTCGAGAGCGGCCTTCTTTTAAGTTTAAAATTCTTGACTCAAATAAATGCAATACATGTTCTTATGCTTCTTCTGACCTATGTAGGTCAAATTCGAAATCCTCTATATTTGTGTATTAATTTACATCGTAGGAACGTAAAAAAATTCCTAAATAATGATCATTCGGCTAATGTTGAGTATGCTCATTTTCATACCCATGGGTTTGAACACATTAACATTGAGATTCTTGCTATCCACAAACAGCATAATGAACGTACTTTTCTGGTGAATCAATTAATACACGACTACAATACATGTTATCTTTATAGACAACAAATTTTTTCTTAATAAACATTACCATTACTACTCAAAAAATACTGACCCTACGACATATGTGCCTATTTATCATAAACTAAATTTCACTATATACAAAAAAACTTATGTTCCAAACGGGAGAATTCTTCAAAACATGCATGTGCCATCCTATCAAATAGTGCTATCAAGTCTAAACTTCAGCTACTAAACGTTGCATATAATAGTAATTTCAATTGTATACCTATCAGTATTCTCTATTAAAAAGATGTTGATACAAAAATATCTAAAAATATTTTACAATTTATCTCTGTCAGAACACTTTAATCATTTGTTTTATGACCTTATGATTGTACGAGCAAATACTCTTAAACATGATATCGTAAAGAATAATTACATACAATCTTCATTGAATACTAATTTTGTCATGAATTATACCCATCCATTTTTAAGTAATATAAACTTCAATAAACTTCTTTCTAAACATACAGAACATTTCCCGATTAAGAACCTACATACCAAAAAATCTTTTAAATACCCTATACCCATGGGTGGAAAAATATTCACTATAATTCCTTTTGCAAGAAGTTTTCACAGGATGACTCTTGATTGTTTATGTACCAGTGATCATTACAATTCATATGTTAATTTACATTATAGACACATAATTACGGGTGACCATAATATAATAAAGGATTTAAAATTAAGACAGATAATGAACAAAGGAACTAAGTATAGGCTACCTTCTAAATATAATATAACGGATATTTTAGAACAATTTACTTATGACAAAGACTATTATATATATATCTATAACATTTCATTAAAGTTCAATATTCCTACTGCCTTCTTTAGTATATGAAAAATCAGTGTAGTCTCTCCATTGAATAACACATTAGTTAAATCTTTTGCTTCCTCTAAAAACTCTTTATTTATCTGATCAGATTAAATATTTGCGACAAAACTTTGTAATTATCTATGTAGATAAATCCTTTAATAACCATGCAATTATATGTAAAAAGTTATATCATAGTGTCTTATCTACTCATATTAATAACAATTCTAATTTCACTCTTAAAAATAGTTACACTCTTAAGCGATGTAACTATTGGAAGTAACACTTGCAATAATATGGCTAGTAAAACATTACTTAGAATATTAAGGATAATTGCAACTCCATATCTATAGTAACAGCTATGATCTAAAAAATAAAATAAAAGATTTACAAAATATCTCTTTTTTCTCTACATTTGACTTTAACGATATATTTAATAACATACAACTAGGGGATGTGACTACAATACAATACTTAATATATTTAATAATAACATAAATACATTAAACTTACCATCACAATTGCCATTACTTATTTCAAAAATATACTTAAATTTATAATATTCAATAACTACAGGGTGGCCATAATTAAACTGCAAGTGTTCAAGGGGTGCTGTAGAGAAAACTACCAGGAATATTCCAGTGAAACTTGGTATCTACACGTTTCAGAACATGCGCAAGTCAAATATGCAATTAACAAAATCGCCATTTTCACCCGATAGATGGCGCTATATCATGTTTCAATGCTTATGGACGTCCTATATGCAAATTTTAAGCCCATCGAACAGTGTAAAAACAAGACCACGTTGAGTAATGGTCAATCATGACTCTAAATAAGAAGGAACGTGCATGGTTAGTGATATAAATAGTAAGATATTCTATCAGAATGGTGGCAATTATTCAGCTACTCTGAAAGAAATACAAATTAAATCTCAAAACATAATTAACATGAATAATAGTGAACCAAAATTAAAAATGGATTCATAGGCCTTAAAAGTTGCGTACAAACCAATGCATCAAGAGAAATCAGAGCTTTCAAAGCTAAAAAAAAGGGGGGGAGTTCATTTGCCGTAAAATTTCCACCTCTTACATGTGTAACGTGTAAGCCTAATCATCATATATGCCTAATGACAATACAAAGATGTGGAAATTGGAGTGGAAATTTTAAATATGATGCTCTATTATCAGAAGCCCCCTCATTCATATTTAAAATTAAAATTAAAACAAAATTAGCTAGGTTTCTGTAGGTGACACGACAAAAAAATCATAATGCTAACCTAGTAGGCATGACAATAGCTATAGAGAAAAACTTGTAAAAGATACAAACATTGAGGAAAAAATCAAAGATTATGCCAATACTAGAATTTGAAATAAGGTATCGCTATCATAGAAACGCAAGTAACAAAATATTATTGCAACAAAAGATATATATAAACTCTGGCTTCATATTGACACTAAAAGATAAATTTAATGCCGATGCACATGGTCAAATTTATGCATTGGTATTTCAATAAAATACAGAGTATCAAGTATCTCTTAATTTTTTGACATTTTGTCTTTAATTTACTTTTTAAAAATCAGAAGAGCTGCTTTTAATATTATTTAAATAAGACTTAATACAAACCAATCATAGTTTATATTACATTAAAAAATAGCACAGATTCTTTAACTATGACATGTTGAAAAAAATGTTTTTTTTTTTTTTTTTTATATTCGCGTAGTAGTGTAGTTACTCAAAACTTCAACAAAACGTGAGGTAAAGAGTAAAGCAATGTTTCGTCAGTACGTGTAAAAAAACTAAATGTTTTATTCTTTTACCATATTTTTTTTACGAATACGTAGCTTGCGTATCGTTAATTTAGTCAATTTAGTTACTTTTATAGGTCAAATAGAATTTTAAAATATTTTTATGAATTCTAAAATGAAATGTTCTGTCACTATGGCAACATACAAGACTTATAAAATCTTTCATTTTTACTTATTTTTATTAGGTACTGAGTTTTTTGTTTATAAAAGTTATAAATTTCTTTCTGGCAATATTCTCTAAAAGGTTTAACATAAATTTCACTCGATAATCATAAATGTATAAAAAGCTTTGGTTTAAATATTTTATTTTACATCTTGTCTTCATTTTGTTTCATAATTAGTACAATCAAAGTAAAGTTTCATTAAAAATATATTTAAACTAAAAAGATTGTTATCTAAGTTTTATAAATTCGACTTCTCAATGGAAATTTAATTATGATTCTGCAATCGTTACATATTTCGTACAGCTAAGATTTATGAAACACATTTTAAAAGTTTTTATTTTTATGTAATGTTATTATAGAAAGATTAGCTTAGCATACATTTGTTTAAAATATTTCTTTTTTTTTTTTGCTTTCATGCACATATAATAAAGCTAAATAATGAAATGAATGCATAGGTGAGTACTAAAATTGAATAAATTCTAGCAACAAATTTAGTATGTTTCATAATTTAAGTATTTAAAATTATAATTTCCAGTGCTTTCGATACAATCAGAATGTTTGTATGTAATTTAAAATGCATAAATTAAGTAATGCGATTTTTTTCCAGATAATTGTGTTTTTTGGAGGTGATGCCTTCCACCGTTTAAATAAATGTTATAATTTAAAACATGAAACTCAAATATTTTTAGTTTGACTGGATATCACACAAATGAACTTATCATTTCACTTCATTGTTATTTTTAAAAATAAAACTTAAATTTCCAATGTTCAATTCATTGTTAATTTTACTAAATATTATTATTTTAGTTTTTGAAAATTTTTAAAAATTTCCATATACTTTTTAAACAGTTTTTAAAAACATTTTATGGAAGAAATAATTAAAAATATAATTTCATATTTCATATTTATAAAATCTTTACAATGTATTTATTTTTAAGAATGACCAATAACCATACATTAAGAACAAACTTTTGCATTAGCCTTTGCATGCAGTCGTGGGTTAATAAATTCTTCTGCTTCTCGCTCTGCTGCGTATTTAGTTGATAGGAAACCTGAAGATGACATTTGTCACATGTGCGGTTGCATACGACCATTAATTCTTGCATATCTGCAAAAGCTCGCACAAAGCATTTTTAAAATTTATAAAAACCTTTTAAGAGAACCCTCATCTCTAAAAGTATGGAAAAAGTAAAACATTTAAAATCTAAGGTACATGCTTTTGCAGATACTTGTTCACGTCACTCATTCTGTAATAATGTCTGAACTTTTATAAATAAGGACACATTTTATTTTATAAAAAAAACATGCTATTAATGGTACAAACACTTATGCATGTTATACTTTATGTGCACTTATATTTTATTTTATGTTAAAACTGTTCTAGTCAATTTCACATTATAGAAATTTTATTTGTTTTCAGGTGGCTGTGTAAATTCCAGTAGTCGTGTGGCCATTGTTACATTCTCTCAACTTTGAATTTTCGGACATGTCCCAAAATTCAACTGAGAACAGATAATAGTCACAATTACTGTTTTTGCGGCCTCTTTAGAACACAGCCATAGCGAGAGTAGGTAATTTCAGGCAGACCCTAAGGGGCGTGTGTGTGTGTGGGGGGGGGCATCTCCCTAATATTGGCAAAATTCTATTATACTTGGCAAAATAATATACATTTGTAAAAAAAATAACGAAAACTACAATTTACTTAATATTTCTGGTACACTTGGCAAAATTACTCAAGTCCAATTTTCAAAAGTAAAAAGTTGGTATTACCGTTGATGAAAAAATAAATTATTTGGTAAAAATCGATATTTGGCCGTTTATCAGCATCTCCCACCCTCCTAAAAAAAGGTCTTAGCAATGGCTCTGATTTCAGGTTCCTAAATTACATTATCATTCTCCAGAGAGGGCATATGAGAAGATGTCACATTGGGTACTGGAAAACCTTTAGTATCTCCAGTATCAAATCTCTTTGAAGAATATATAGGAAACTCCCGCTCTTTCTTTTTAACTTAACACGCTTGTTCTTCCATATCTTTTTGAGCAAATGTTTTAACAACTGTAGCAACAGCCAGTTGATTTTCTGGAATCCTAGCCACCGGGAAAAGGCATTTGAATTGAATGAGCTATTTTTGGAACATAGGATTTTGAACGGAAATTAGTCTTGCATTGCTGGTCATTACCCTAATAGCACAAAAGTCCCCTGTGACTGAAATGCGACCACAAGATAATGTCACAATAGAGTTACAAACAGTCGCCGCGACTCCGCAGCAAAGTCACGCCAGAGTCCACTATGTCCTCTCACTGTGTAGTCGCATTGTTACCGTTCAGAGAAGTCACGATGGGACAGTTTTGCGACAGCGAAAAAATTCGCGGGAAAAGAGTTACCGAAAATATACACCAGATGGCAACACCAAACTCTCAGGCAAGAAAAAGTTGAGGTCTAGAATCGAACCGTGGCGCTAACGGTTAGTAGCCCCGCATCTTACCGCAACGTTATGATTACCTTGCTCGAGATCCTTTAAAAGTACACCGATTGCTGTAAAAGCTAGTTCTGACGGCTTCTTTTGGAAATTTAAAATTTTTCTGTGAGTATTTTATAAATAAATTTTATATTGTGTGAGTATTTTATAAATAATATAAAAAATATCATAATTAATAAATATAAATTAAAAATCTTGGAAATCTTTCTTTTTCCACATAAATTATTTTCAGGAGATAATGTGCTGTTTTATTTAAGTATTCATCCGAAAAAAACTAACGATTTATTGAAATTTTTTATTCGGTTATGAAATAAATTTGTAATCTGCGACATGTGGGGTTTTATATATATTAAGGTATGAGGGATAAGATTTATATTTTTGCTATATTTTGCCTAAAAGGGATTTCATATAAAAATAAATAAAATTAATTGGAAAAGCATGCATTAGATTAAATAAATAAAGTATTTTTGACTTAGATCCAAAGTTTTACATCAACCGTAGTGGAACTTTCAAACATACCAGAGACGTATTGAAAAGGGGGGGGGGGATCAGAAAACTTATTAAAAGCAATTATTAAAAAACAGCAATTTTGAGACATTTGTATTTACTCTAGTAACAATAAGGTTGAAAATACCGGATAGTCCCTCCTCCCATCCGAAATTTAAACCTTACATTACGCTATCGAAACATATATGCCATGGGGATATGAAAGAAATTGCTAATTTTACTCACAGATACTTAGTTTTCACCATTGTGATTAGAACTGTCAACTCTAATATTTTTAAGAATAATATTTTTTTATAAATAATATTGTCTTGTTTATACGAAATAATTTAAGAATTAATAAATTAAACTAAATTCCATTACTACATAACTGCGAGGTTTTATTGAATTACTATTTTCGGATTTATTTATTAAATGTTTCACGAAAGAAATTGCCACAAAATATTCGAAAAAATGAGTGAAAAGCGGCTGTGTGACGTCATTTTGAAGTCCAAAAAAATCAGTAGTCACAAAATAGTCACACAGTGACTTCACAGTGGAGTCACTGAGCGACCAATCTCATCTAGTCACATGCTGACTCCACAGTGGAGTCACTGAGCAACCGATCACATACTAGTCACATGGTGACTTCACAGTGGAGTCAGCGACCGATCACATACTAGTCACATGGTGACTTCACGGCGACGTCACCTGGTGACTGGTCACAAACTTCACAGTGACTACACAGTAGAGTCACATCACTCACAAGTCACAATCTGAGTAGTATGTGACAGTCCTGTGACAATTGTGACCCTCTGTGACGTCACAGCGACTCTTTTGTGACCATCATTGCTATTAAGGTAAGAGCTTTTGAAATTCAAACCAAAAGTCTGCATAAATTATCAAGTCCAAAGGACCCTGGATGGAGTCCTGGCAGGGATACCAGAAATTATCAAAATCTTCCAAAAATCTAAAAAGGTACAAAAATTTCTTCATATTATGGCATATGGACGGAAAATCTTGAAAGTGCGCTATAGTCTAAACGTTGCATTCAAATTAGTTCAAATTGGGTATGCATATTATAGGTCACCGTTTCATAACCTGTATGGATTTTGGTGTTTGTGGATTTGTTCGTTGCAAAAAATAATTCGCAAAAACTAATTGCATTATAGTCTACGGACGCGAATCATTTTAAGTGAGCTAGAGTCTAATTAGCGCATTCGATTTAACTCAAATTAAGCACGCATACTCTAGGTCGCTCTCTTATATTCTGCATGAATTTTAGTGAGTGCAGTTCCTGTACAAGGCTACAAAAAAAAATTATTATTCATTATTTCCTATAGTCGTAATTTATTTGAAGTGCACTAGCGTCTGAACACTGCATTTGATTGAGATGAATGAAATTTATTTAAGCTCTTGGTAAAGTAAACGGAAAGTTGAGTGGAGTCACTGCAGATTTTAATTTATTTATTTTGGTATCGGGTGCCACTGTGAGTGCCATCCGTGGTGTTACCATACCGAGCAATAATCACAAAATGAAGATACAGGTTTCATAAAAGGGTAAGCATGGTTTTAAATGTAACCTAATTTGATGTTTCTTTATAAATAACACATATTTTAGTTATCAGATTAACGTTTGCTTAATATGACTAGGGTATTTTCCAGGGAGAGTGTGCGCAGTGTATTTCCTATGACTGTCTTTCTAAAGACAGTTTTTGTTTGAATATTGAAACTAAGATAATAAATAGGTTAGAGTTAGCATATTAAATAATTAAAACTAACTAGGGTTTTCACAGTTTTCCATGAAAAAATCTTTTGGGTGAATTTTCGGAACACAACTGGTTATACTATGTTCGGGCATTGCATGTGGAGAATAATCATCAGTGGTAGAAGAAAAATCAGCCTAGAAAATTAATTTTCTAATTGTAACAATATTTCAAAGCATTTGATTCTTTGTTATATTTTATATTTATGTTATATATATGTCTTTGTTATATTTATGTGATTGACTGATGATTAATTCTATGAATTTATTCCTTGATAACTTGATTGTGGTATTAAATTGACTCTTTTTATATCGAAAAAAACTTGAGTAATCTTATGGTAACTTCCTTTGTTGTAAAGTAATTTTTACCAGCTGAATACTTTGTATTAGTTTTTTCATTGATCGGTGATTGATTCTTCTCATTTGTTCATTATTTCCCTGTATTAATCTCATTCTCCAGATATAAAAAATAAGCAAATAGCATTATGTAATAATGTTAGATACTTTTTTTTATAGTTTCTGTAATTGATTGATAATTCATTTTTTCCATTATTTTGCTAGCTGTTTCACTGTATTAAATTTATGTATCAGTTATCGGAAAAAGATGATTAACATTTTTCTAATTCCCTTAATTGCAATAATATTTTAAATTCTTATAGTCTTAATTTTATAGCTCCTTAATTCATTGTTTGATTATTTTAATTTGATTCATTTAGATATCGGAAAATTAATAAATAATATGTTAATTTAAGAGTACAGAAATGTTTGTGTGTGTGTATGTGTGTGTGTGTGTTGTTCCATGAAAAACCTTATTTTCTCATTAACGATTGTTCAATAGGTCATGTGCATGTTATCTATTTAATTTACAGATTACCTTAGTAATTTGAGAAATTAAAAAATTTTCGGCAATTTAACGATCACACCTTTCTTTTCATTTTCCCACATTACCTACATAGGATGTAGGTAACCTACATAGAATGTACTGTAGAATAGTTGATTTCTGTACAAGTATATCTAATAATAATTCTGTAGTGATCACTATTTTTTTAATGTACGAAGAAGTTGATACATAAATTGTTTAAAATGAACATTAATATTGTTTATGAAAATCATGGTATTAGTGTATATGGGGATTTTTTTTCTTATCGATTGTTTTTATTTTAATTTCACAGTGTGAGGTTTTACGCTGTTTAATGATTATTTGATTTTTTCTTATAAGTGGAAAATATATGAGGAATTACATAGCTTTGTTCATGCAGGAATGGTCTTTTTTTTTAGACACAATTCATACCTTATAGGTACTGTGTTATTTTATAACAATGATTTTTATTAGTTTTTGCTTTAGAATTTTTCACAGTAGTCTACTAATTGTGCTATTCGCTTTTTACAGCATTCTTATCAAAATTTTACGTGTTAGATGCCTACGAAAGCCTATTCCTGCTTTCTGCGCCTTGCTATAGATTGAGGAAGTGACTCTGCATTCGGTATCTTTTGCATTGAATTGACTAAAGTAAGACTTTATGCACCGGGTGCAAGGACTGGTTTCATTGCTGCTGTTGGAATATTTTTAATCTAAAGTTAAGTATTTTACATGAAAAATGTTCGAAGCATATGTTTTTTTATTCCTTTTTAGGCCAGGTTGAAATGGGCACGAAAGTTTTGGTACAAATAATGGAGAGATAAAAATATAACTTTAAAAATTGGCTTCCCTGCTTTTTCTGTTTTTTTCTGGTTTTGAATGGACTAAGGTTTTTCTTGGTCTTGAATGGAAATTTTAATTGATACGGTAGAAATATTTTATTCATATGGCATTATGGCGCATTAAGTAGCCCTCTTTGTCGAGATTTGAAATTTTTGCTAATGTTTCAATTGCTTAATCATTAAAAAAAAGTTTGAAATTTACATGCTTCTTTATCATAATACAGAATAAAAAGAAAAAATCCCTTAAATATTCAAATTCTTTTGTTTTTTATTCCATATAAATTTAAAATGTAACACCTTATAGATTATTGAATTTACGTAAAAAGAAGCCATTCACTAAAATAAAGAAGTATGTACCTGATATATTGTAAAATAATAAAATACATTCTAGCCAATGGCATGTTGGAATCGGTAGCACATTTTGTTAATAAAACGCATAAACCGCTTAACTTGTCATTCTACATTAATAACAGTCAGTATTAATAACTGTCAGTAAACGACAGTTATTGTTCCCTGGGAAGAGATACGGAATGCAGTTTGTTAGTCATGCAGTTTTACGCTTTGCTAAATCTTTTCGGAGAATGAGATTTACTAATGTTTATCTTACCTGAGCATCAGAAGAACAATCAATTTACGAGTAGCATTCTACCGTAAATCTGATTCTGTCGAGTATCAGATAGTCTTTCTCTAAAGTGAAAATAAAGGGAAAAACAACCAGGTTGATGAAGAAATTCACTGTTTTTAATAAACACACAGAAGTAAACCATTTTCAATCTTGTTCAATCACACAGGTAAGATAATTATTTTCTTACAATGATTATACTCACTTACGTAGTTTCTTAAGTATAAAATTTATATTTTTAGTAGCCCGATCCAGTTTGCACAGTGATTACTGCACCAATTTCTAAGAGCATTAGTCTGGGTTCGACTTCAAGGTTGGGCTTGTTCGTTTAAATGCCCGTCTCTTCATGGGGAGCGAGTTAGGCCTACCCATAAGTACCCCCATAGTAAAGAAGATAGCAATGCCGGCCTTAGTAGTGGATATTTTCTACTCAGCCAAGTGCCGTGAAGTAAAAATAATAATTGTATGTCTGCAATAACCCATAAATTCTACCTTGCGGGAATAATCCTTCAACCTGTAATTGCTAAAAGAAAATACCATTCCTATTTCAAGGTCCCTGAAATAAAATAGTTACCGACTCAAATAAAGAGACAAAATTTAAAACATTTTCTTTAATTATTATGACTTCTTCCAAACTTACAATATCTTATACCATTTCCTTTTTCTTACACATTAAATAATGATAACCGTGACATTATTTGTTTCTTTTTGTGAATATTCAATAAGATTAATCATAAAATCTGTTTCGCTGTGAGAATGCTGGTTATATACATAGGAGAGAGCGGGGAGATATAGTGCAACTCAAGATTAAAACAAATCAATACAAAGGTCTTTTACCTTTTCTGCTGATGCACTGGTGGGGCATTTTTTATGGTTGATGGCTCGTGACATCTAGGTTGCTATATCGTAATTTTTCAGCAATTGAAGCTCGGCACATTTCACTCACTTTTAATAAAATTGCTGGTTCACTACGGAATTTTTTTCAATCATTTTTTTGAACACACTCACTCAACCACATCACTTTTGAAGTCCGTTTACTCTCTGAACTTCATCTCGACTCTCTCGTCACTTCTCATCTCGTACTTCTTTTTTTCCTCTTCAGCCCCTTTTTCTTTTCGCTTTTTTTAGCAACCAATCCGGGGTTCCTTTTGCTCACCTCCCCTTTACGTGCATAATTTTCTGTTATTCCGTTTCTGTGATTGGTTCACCGTCCTTATTTTCTACGCCTCCTAATCTACGTCTTTCTGCGTAACATTGGCCATCTGAGACAGTCTACAATAAATTTTTCTAATTTATTATGGGGGAATTTTGACTGTCCCCTCGTGACACTTTCTGGCACCACGATGTCTGCATCTCGTAACTCAGCTGCCCACTATAAATTTCTGTAATTTATTATGGGGCAATTTTGACTTTGCCGTAGTGACACATCTGGCTCCATGATGTCTGGATATTGTAAATTATTCTTCGTGTGTGGGCTCCCCTTTTGCACTACATATCTCCCCTTGTTAATAAAAAAAAACAATAAAAAAATGACATAAAGTCCACGTATAGAAGTTCATCCATGGCTCAGTAGAACGTCTTTCTTATACCGTAAAAGTCTCTTTTCTTTTGTTGTCGTTTACATGATCGTTTTGTTTTGATTTTCACATAGTCCAACATGAATCCTTGAAACGTATTCCCAGAGTTCGTATATTGCAGTTACACTTCCCTCATGGAACATCTCCTTTAAGATTGATAGTCGTCTTTCAGTTCATATTTGCCTTGACCTAGTCTCCAAATTATCCACCTTCTTTGGATTGGAACTTTTTTTTTTTTTTTTTTTTTTTTTTTTTTATTGATTTGTATGTAATTTGAGCATACATAACATTCATTTTTTTTTTGTTGTCACATACCTTTGCATTTACAACCACCAAATATACACTTTACTGTATTTATCAAAGTTTTTTTTTTTTTTTTTGTTATATATATACAAAATATCTGAGACAGTCATATATATATATATATATATATATTCTTTTTTTTATTTTTTTTCCTGTATCTTATCGCCCTTTTCATATACAACCTGTGTTCAATTTACCCTTCCTACGCATCTGTCCTCCAATTGTCAGCATCGTCTGCTGTTACTGGTGAAACCAAAACCATTTCTTCCGCTCCTTCTCTTTCTCAACTGCCTCGAAAAACGAAACTACGTCTCCTTCTCCTGTTGCCACGACAGCCATTATCCTGTCTCCCTTTCGCTAATTACTCTCCGCGGCACGCCCCTCGTCCCTGACCGGTCTTGTGGATCCCTTCTACGAATGTGAGAAAGTGATTATCACCCCATCTGTAATACACTATTCCCACTCAACTCGAACTGTGGGTGGAAGAATCGCTGAATCACCCCACGCACGTTGTTTCTCCCCGCACTGACTCGTCCGCATGCCTCGCGCGCTGGGTTCTATTTTATTTTATTTATTTTTTACCTTATTTTTCCTGTGATATAACCTTGTAGTTTGTATAATCCTTTGTTTTTCTTCGGACCCATTGCATCCACTGTTTTTTTGTTGTATTGGAAATTATTCCCGGTCGCTCTCCTTGTTTTTCTAATCCTCTCCTCTCCTTTAGCCTCTCAGAATACAGACACGCGACAGCTGCAGTATCATTGTGCTATCCTCTCTCCCCTTTTGTTTTGCCTGTTTATTTGCTTATATGATTTTGTTTTTGCTGATTATTTATCCTGTACCCTGCCTGCTTTTTTTATGAAATTCTGTCACCCCCTTGTGCTTTCTGTTATAGCGGAAGACTCCTTAAGAAATCAAGAACCAGCCCTTGGGTCCCGACGTATAATTGACGGCAATCTATCTGGAGTACCCGGATAAGTCATCCTATTTTTTTTGCTCACTCCGTATTTTCTCAAAAATTACACGCGGGGAAAAACTGGTTCCCTCCAGCTACTTCCTCCCTGCCTACCTCAGGATTTCTTTGCGCGCTTGTGAATTGGGGGGGGGGTGTTTCGCCTTACCTCGCGGAGGAAAACTGGATTTTCTCTTGCGTCCGCTCCTCTTGTATATGTATTTGGAACGACTCCCGCTCTTTGAATCGTTCTTCGTGGTTTGTAAACAAACTCGGTCGCGGTGCATTTTTCCTGTTTCTTTTCTTTCTTTCTTTCTTTATTTATTTTTTTGCGTGCTTGTGTGTTTTTTTTTTATTTATTTATTTATTTTTATTTTATTTTTTTTTACTGTTTTTTTTTTTTTTTTTTTTTTTTTTTTTTTTTTTACGTCTGATTTTCGCAGACATCTGGACTTGGGCTGTCTTCTGTCGCATTCACTTTAAAAAATTGCGACCGGTGAAGCTTTATCGGTTTCGCAAAAGGCTCTCTCTGGCTTTTTAAAAAATAGTTATTATTCCGCCCTTTCTTTAAAATTACAAAAGGACCCGTAAATTTATTTTGCAGCGCGCCCGCCTTAATAAAATTTTTATAATATACTGTATCCCCTACTTCTAACTTTGGCGGACTCCGCTTCTTTTCATTTGTTTTGTCATACTCTTTCATCATTTTTTCCTGGTTTTCTTTTGCCCTCTCTTTTATCTTCTCTAAATTGTGAAACACTTTTTTTATATATTTCATCTCGCTTTCCATTGTTTTAATGTCTGTGTTTACGTGAAGCGGTGTATTCAGATTTCTGCCGAAAAATATTAAAGCAGGCGGATAACCCGTCGCCCGATTTATGGAGTTGTTATACTCTAATTTAAAGAATAAGAGACGAATATCCCACTCAAATGTTTGATTTGACATGGCCGCAACAGACTCCTTCAAAATTTTATGCGTTCTCTCAATCAAAGCGTTGCCTTGTGGATGATACACAGAACACTTTGTATGGTGTATTGTTAATTTTGCAAGATAGTCCTCGAAGTCCTGTGAGCGGAGTTGCGGCCCGTTATCCGTAACTATACGTTTCGGTATTCCAAATCTCGCGAAATACTCCGTTAAATGTGTAATTATTGTCATGGTATTTGTTGTCCTTAGTGGAATTGCCTCGAACATCCTACTACCATAATCTATTACCGTTAGTATAAATTTTTTTCCCTTGAATACTTGTCGGTAACGGTCCAACGATGTCTAAGGCTAAGCATTCCCCGGGCTCATAATTCTTGTCGACTTTTTGAATAGATGGCTTAGGAATGACATGCGATTTGTAACGGTTACACTCCTCACACTTTGTGCACCATGATTTTACGTCTTTGAACATTCCGACCCAAAAGAAACGTTCTTTTATTTTTTCATAAGTCTTCTTAATCCCAAAATGCGCTCTATGAGCTTCTTTTAAACACTCCGTTTTAAACACTTCTTTTAAACACCGCGTCCCTGGTGTTATTAAAATTTCAGCCTTATCATTCTTTTGTTTTAACACAACTGCTTTTTTATCCTGACTAAGGTCATAAATTCGCGTTGAATGTGAATAATTTCTACTCTCTATATTTTCCCTAATTTTTTTTATTGTATTGTCATTTTCTTGTTCTAGTATAATGTTCTCTCTACTTAATTTTTCACTTGGACGAAAAATGTCTTGTGTTAAATTGTCAGCTACTTGTATAGTATTTACATAACGTGAACAATAGTCTGCCGGATTTAATTCGCCTCTAATGTGTATAATCTCATAATCGTATTCTAGAATGTCATAAAGCCATCGCGCTGTGATATCCGATTGTTTCTCAAGATTTAAATGGTAAGTTAGTGCCTTGGCGTCACTGAGTATGTAAAATTTTTGTCCA
The DNA here is from genome assembly GCA_038373885.1 of Cheiracanthium punctorium. NCBI lineage: Eukaryota > Metazoa > Arthropoda > Arachnida > Araneae > Cheiracanthiidae > Cheiracanthium > Cheiracanthium punctorium. The sequence continues at coordinate 1,154,491 of JAWZYV010014928.1, read as the reverse complement.
TACAAAAACTGTTTAAAATGCATAATTGAGTCACGGATTGCTAATAACTCTGTCTTCATGCTAGGATATTTTCTTTCAGTATCTTTTAATTTTCGTCCGAAAAATTCTATTGGCAACATTTTATCATCTCTGTTCTGTAATAAAATCCCACTCACGGCTATTTTGCTCGCATCTGTAATTAAATAAAATGGTTCTTCCATATTCGCTGGAAGTAAAGTTGGGCGTTCCAAAATTGCTCTTTGCATTTTTTCAAATGCCTCTTGTTGTTCTTGTACCCATTGAAATTTACGTTTCTCTCTTGTTATCTCTACTAATGGAGCGGAAATCTCAGCGTACTGGTGTATTGACTCCCTAAAATAGTTACACATTCCCAAGAATGATTTCGTTTGTTTTACTGATTTTGGTACCGCAAATTGTTGAATTTTATGTATGTTTTTCTCCGAAGGTGCAAAACCTTCCTTCGAAATTCTGTATCCTAAAAATGTTATCGAATTTTGTGCTATTTGCGCCTTATTTGGATCAATTGTTAAATTATTTTCGCCTAATCTCTGTAGTATTTTATTTAATTTTATTATCATTTCCTCTATATCATTCGCTCCTATAATTATATCGTCTAAAAAATAACGCACCGCATCCTCTTTGAAATCCTCTAATACTTGATCCATAAGCATGGCGAAATATGTTCCGCTATTTTTGCTGCCAAATGGGAGCCGACATGGTTGAAGTTTGTGATTATCTACGATAAATGCTAATTTTTCTTTATCCTCCTTCTTCAATCGAATTTGGAAAAACGCGCTCTTCAAATCTAACACCGTATAGAAATTATATCCGCTCATTTCATGCAATATTTGTTTGATATCCGGTAATCTATAGGGAAAAGTTTCAGTTATTTGGTTAAGTAACCTGTAATCTATAGCCATTCTATATTTTGTCTCTTCAATCTTGTCTTACTTGGATGTTTGTTTTTTTATGAAAATCACTGGAAAGGCATAATTACTCTTACTTTTTTCTATTATCCCCGCTTGTAATAAGCTTTGAATTTCCTTATTCGCAAATTTACGTACAGTCTCCGGTAACTTATATGGCTTTGTTTGAATTGGGAAGTTGTGATTTAATTTAAATTCTGGAACCACTTTCGACGTCTCTCCTAAGGTCTCATAATTTTTGCTAAAACCTTTTAATTCGTCATTAATATTTCGTTTACTTTTTGTTTGTCCTCAATACTTAGATGGTCTAATTGGAAATCCTCCTTCTTTAATTGCATTTTACGTAAACTATGTATTTCTTCTAAATGCAAATTATTTATCTGTACAATTTCTGTTTGGTCCTCAAATTTATTTTCCTTAATCATATATTTTTCAACGCCTTGTCCTATTTCCATTTTTTTATTTAACGTTACTTTTTCCCCCTTCTTATTCGTTAAAATTACTTCCGTTCGCGCTTGATTATCTAATTGACAAATTCCCTCCTGTATTGTAACTTCAGCCTTGTTTTTTACCGGAATTACCATTATTTCTTTATTTGCGTTTTGAATGTTGTCGCACTCGATTTCCACTACCTGTGATTCGTACGGATCCAGTGTGATTTTATTTATTAATCTCATTTTTTGTTGTTGAGTATCCTTTCTTGATATGTTATTTGTTTCTTTTATCGGATTTAGTTGCGTTGTTTTCTCTTGCGTGTTTAACCTCCATGTTTCACCGATAAATTTTAAATCAACTTTGTGTTCTTTCATAAAGTCAAAACCTAAAATTACATTATAATCCTCCCCGAAATTTTGAATCGTGACAAAGAAAGCTTGTTTGAAATTCTTGTCTCCTAGTTTGATGATTATTTCTATCGCCTTAGAGAAGGGAATAACGGAATTATTTACAGTGCGAATTTTGACTTGTCTCGATAAAAAATTAATTTTTGTGTCCGTCTCCTGTATTTTCTCAAATACTTCCGGCGATATTAAACTAATCATGCTACCCGAATCAATTAATGCTCGTGCCTGAATATCTTTGATCTTTACGTCAACCACGGGTAGTTCCTGTGACTCTCGCTGACAGTTTGCCGCAACCGTAACGATGTTTTTGACTTCTTCCTTTTCCTCTGTTGCTTTTGTTTTCTTTTTATTTTGTTCCTCAATTAAGGTTTGTATTTTTCGAATGTCCAACCCTAAGTCCTCCCCACTATTCCGGAGTCCTGGGGTCGCATTGTGTTTGAACTCCCCTTTCAGTTTAAATTTTGCCTTTCGTTATTAAAATTTTGTCTAAAATTGTCTCTATTTCCTGTGTTGTTTCGGTAGTCCGTGTTTCTCCTCTGATTCGTCTGGCGATATTGTGGTACATAGTTTTGTCTGTCGTTATTTCGAATTTGTGTTGTATACTGTCTTTTTCTTACGATGTTATTAAATGGTTGATTCGTCTCTCTAAACCAACATTGCTGTGCGTCGTGTCCCAACTTTTGACAAATTTCACATTTTACTATTCTCGGTACCTGTATGGTCGTGAGCTGATTTAAATTTTCCTTAATTTCTCTCATCTCCTCTCTCAATTTTAATATCTCTAAATTCTGCACTATGGCAGGAATATTTGTTTCTTCATTTTTTGTTATATTATTCATTGTCGCCGTGTTGTATATTTCATCTAACTGTTGCGCTTTCTGCACAGCCTCCTCAAATTTCTCGATTCCTAATTTTCTAATTTCTATTGAAATGTCCTCCCGAATTGTGTCTAAAAATTTTTGTAACATCACTGTGTTTGCTATCTTTTTCGTCTCCTCCGTATCTTTATCTATTCCCAAATAATCCTTAGTTCTTTTCTTTATTAATTTTCCCAATTCTTCTATGGATGTTTTTGGATCGTGTGTGATATTTTCAAATAATTGTTTTTTTTGTAGTTGGGTTATCTTTGTGCTGAATTTCTTATTTAATTCTGCTTTAATACTGTTGATATCATTGTTTTTAGCATTTTGTTCGCTCTCCATTATATGTTTAAACGCCTGTCCTCTCAATCTAGTTTTCATAATTAGACCACGTTCATTTTCCTTCCAGCCGGATAACTCCGCGATATTTTCAAATTGGGCGAAAAATTCTTCTAAACTTTCCCCATCTTGCCCGCTATACTGCGGCAATAAACTTATCAATTGCGTATCCATTTTGTTTGAATTTTTTGTACTGTCTATTTGTTTTTTGCCTTTTCCTCGCTTATTTTTATTATTTGCCATTAATTTCCATCACTAATTTAAATACATATCATACACACACATAAATATATATATATATATATATACACTCACTATGACCTATTCTTTTCTTTTAAATACCAGTACTCTCTAATAGTACTCAGCACTAAGTTGTCTTAATTTTATCAATAATAACAAAAAACATTTTTTTTTTTTTAACTATACTACTACATTTTTTTAAATATTTTTCTTTCAATATGAAATTAACATTTTTTAACACACTTGTCTTCATAATAACTTCACAAAACCTTTCTATCACACAATTAAATATTTTCTAACACAATACTCTTCACTATAAAATCATGCAATATTTCACAACTCAATATATTTTTTTTTAATATTTTTTTTTTTTTTTTTTACACAACTAACTAATTTTTTTGTTATACTTTTATGAATCTGTATGAATATTAAAGCAAAAATTGTTTCTTCATTTCACACCTGGTAATATTTAATCAACTTTGAATATCACAATATATACACTATTACTCATTATGCAAAGGTATCTGATCTGAATGCTATGTATCCTATATCTCCCCCGAGAAATCTCTCCTCTTTACTTATTATTAATTTTACAGTATTGAAGGATTTTCCGAAGGCTCACTTCTCGCGGCACCACATGAAGTAAAAATAATAATTGTATGTCTGCAATAACCCATAAATTCTACCTTGCGGGAATAATCCTTCAACCTGTAATTGCTAAAAGAAAATACCATTCCTATTTCAAGGTCCCTGAAATAAAATAGTTACCGACTCAAATAAAGAGACAAAATTTAAAACATTTTCTTTAATTATTATGACTTCTTCCAAACTTACAATATCTTATACCATTTCCTTTTACTTACACATTAAATAATGATAACCGTGACATTATTTGTTTCTTTTTGTGAATATTCAATAAGATTAATCATAAAATCTGTTTCGCTGTGAGAATGCTGGTTATATACATAGGAGAGAGCGGGGAGATATAGTGCAACTCAAGATTAAAACAAATCAATACAAAGGTCTTTTACCTTTTCTGCTGATGCACTGGTGGGGCATTTTTTATGGTTGATGGCTCGTGACATCTAGGTTGCTATATCGTAATTTTTCAGCAATTGAAGCTCGGCACATTTCACTCACTTTTAATAAAATTGCTGGTTCACTACGGAATTTTTTTCAATCATTTTTTTGAACACACTCACTCAACCACATCACTTTTGAAGTCCGTTTACTCTCTGAACTTCATCTCGACTCTCTCGTCACTTCTCATCTCGTACTTATTTTTTTCCTCTTCAGCCCCTTTTTCTTTTCGCTTTTTTTTAGCAACCAATACGGGGTTCCTTTTGCTCACCTCCCCTTTACGTGCATAATTTTCTGTTATTCCGTTTCTGTGATTGGTTCACCGTCCTTATTTTCTACGCCTCCTAATCTACGTCTTTCTGCGTAACATTGGCCATCTGAGACAGTCTACAGTAAATTTTTCTAATTTATTATGGGGGAATTTTGACTGTCCCCTCGTGACACTTTCTGGCACCACGATGTCTGCATCTCGTAACTCAGCTGCCCACTATAAATTTCTGTAATTTATTATGGGGCAATTTTGACTTTGCCGTAGTGACACATCTGGCTCCATGATGTCTGGATATTGTAAATTATTCTTCGTGTGTGGGCTCCCCTTTTGCACTACATGCCGGCCATTAGAAAAAATGCTTTTTATAATTAATAAACAATGCGGCGTTTACAATGAATGCTAAAGTCTGAAACCTCAGTAAGATAGTAAAAGGTAAGAAAAGATAAGAAGACAAAATAAAAAATGCCAAGCTTAAAAATGCTGCGAAGCGAGACTAAATGATTCATAGTCTACAATTAACGAAACAATTAGCCAAAAAAGTCATACAAAAGTGAAAAGAAAAGATTTGTCGTCAAGACTGAGGTCGTAAACAAAATTAATTTGATTGGATAGCTAATGTGACATTCACACTTTTGTGACATCTTTTATAGTATTACATTCTTTGCTAACCAATATTTCAAAACTATTAATGAATTTAATTTTTCAATTTTGTCAAATTCTTTCTATTGCCAATCTACAAAGTAATTTTGAGCCAAAAACCACTTGTAGTTGGGTCTGAAAATTTTGATGGAGATGTATTTATTTTGCATATACTTTTTTTTTCATTTTTATTACAGTAAAGTCGTGAAATTGTATTAAAAAATATTTTCCTTAAAAAAATACATTTTGTGACATATACAGGGTAGTACTTGTGACATATACAGGTAGCGGGACTTTATTTTTTATCTATTAAAGATAAGTGGGCACAGTGTAAATTGAAAAATATTTCAAAATAAGGTCGTAAATAAGACTCCGTTGATAAAAAATTCCTCTCGTTATTTACAAAAAGTTACACTTTTTAAATTTGTATACGACTCCCGCACAAAAACATTCCGAATTGGTAAAATGTGCCCCATATACTCATAGGGTGATGTACCAAATTGGAGTCTTTCAACATACGAAATCGCCGAGATATCTTTAAAGAAAGATGATCGGGGATTAAACGTGATTTTACATGTAACCGTTCATTGGTAGAGTGGCGAAAAAAAGTTTTTCTTTCAGATTTCGGTACATTCCCTGAAATTAGATCATTTGACGTGATTCTTTTCCCTTTTTCACGGAAAAGTGGTTAAATCAACGTTATATTTATCTTCATATCTCTGACACTTTTTTTAAGGTATAACTCAAATTTTGTATGTCGGCTCATGAGTGTATGGGGCACAATTTACTATCAGTGAATTTTTTGAACGGGGTCGTATACAAATTTAAAAAGTGTTACTTTTGAAAATTAACGAGAGGGATTTTTTCTTAACACAGTCTTATTTCCGACGCTATTTAGATTTTTTTTTTTTTCATTTACACTGCCTATTTATCTCTAGATAAAGAATCAAAGCCCGTTACCACCATTTTGGAACACCCGGCATATAGATGTTAAACTTTATTTATTCATTTATTTTCATTTCATATTATCAAATTTATTTATTTATTTATTATTTATTATCAAATTTATTGTTTTATTGCTTATTATCAAATAACTTGGCCAGTATTGTACATGTATTTTATAAGACATTTTTTAAAATCTGCTATTTTTGTTTGGATGTTAATCTTTTTTTTCCTTGTTTGCAAACAAGTCCATGCGACATGAGGGCGATTTTTAATGCAGTCTGAGAAAAAATCACACCAGAACTAAGGAATTTCTAAAATCAAGGCATTTCTTAGCATTAGCACTAAAGAAAGCCAAGTATATTCAAGTGCATTTCTACTGATATACTTAACTTTCTTTAGTAATAATACTAAGAAAATTAATGGAAACCTTATATCCAAGACATTTATTAATAATTGAGCGATTTTTTTTCCAAAGTGTAATACGATATTAACATTACACTCGGTTTCTGTCACAGAACAAATAGCCTTTGTTCGCTAACGTAAACCGTAAATGTTCAACAACACCACTTCCCTCCAAATATATGAATAAACCTGCATGCGAGAGAGCGCAACACCGCCATTTCCTGAACATCCAAAATTCTGACCGGTCGATATGAATAACAATCTCTTGCCCTGACAGTTATTGCTCCCCGAGTTGCAAGGAGATACAGTGCTTGGCTGATAACTCTCACTATTTCACACTCTAGCGAGTATTTGGCTCATAGGGGAGCTGCTAATGATTATCATGTCTGACGATCTTAAGAGCGATTAATTTACGGTGTTGGAACTGCCCCTCGCTTTCTTTTGAGGATTACTGAACGCAGTTGTGCGAAAAACATTACTTGAGATTAAAGAACAGTGTTTAGAGGAAAGCAGAGGGGAAAAAAAAAGATAAATAAGCTTTGGGAAAGTAACGCATGCTATGTTTTAAACAAACACTTTAATTACTTTTTAGATTAGAAAAGCTGTTAAAATGTTGCTTTAAATTACTAATAATCTATAAAAGTGTATTCATATTATTTGGTGTGGTACTCATGCGTATATCAAAATTCTGTATTTTACTGCAGATTTCTAAAATAAGATAAAGAAAACATAAAATGGTATGTACCAGGCCTTGAAACAACTTCTCGGAAATCACGGCTTATGCATTGTGATTGGCCCAGATAGATGGGATGATAAACAGTACTGTGAGGTTACGTATGACACTGAAAGCACTTTATTTATGTATTTATATAGTTATTATTATTATTATTATTATTATTATATTATTATTATTATTATTATTATTATTATTATTATTTATATTATTATTATTATTATTATTATTGCTTTTTCCATTGCATTTCTGCTTCATTTCTTTAAGTGAAGAGAAGTAGTGAGTATGGTTTTAAAATTAAAAACCATTTCTTGTGTTTAAACATATTAAGATATTTTCTTTAACTCTCGTATACTACTTTTCTCTTTAAATTACGCGCACTTACACTTTTTCACTTTCTAAAGCCTCATAAATGTATTCTCGAAGTGAATTTTTCATTTATGAACACTAAACGAATCAATAAGATTCAATTTAAATCTATACTCACTTTATTATATATTAAAACATCATAACGATCCATTTTTTAATATCAAAAATAATTATAAAATTGGAGATAAAAATATTTTCTCGAATATCATAAATCAACTTTCTTTTATAATGCGATTTTTAAATATTCTTCATATTTTCTATCATATCTCATAATTACCATTTTTACATAATTAATTGTTACTATTGCTTTAAAGCCGTTTTCATGTATTAGGCATCAAGATACTCAATGTTTAGACATTCCATCAAGCCATGGAAGCATTATCACAGTTGAAGTAGTAAAAGTAAAAGAATAGTAAAAGTGCTTCATATGCACTATATAGAAAATTGACATGCATTCCAAAATATTCCGCTTACACATAAGCAAACTCTGCGAAATGTAGTAATGGGAATTTCGTTTTTATTACGATTATGCGGTGCACCAGCTATGTTTTTAACACTTTATAATAAAAAATTTCTGCAAGTATCAACTCGAAATTGTTCTTTTGTCTTCGTTAAGGGGGCAAGGGAGGTTAATATTCACAACCTTCAATTTTAAATTTTTATTTGTAATCATAAGTAAAGTTGTTTAACATAAGATCAAAAAGTTTAACATAAGTTGTTTAATATAATAGTTTGCATCTATATTGAAACTAAAAATTAAAAAACAAATAATTTTTTTAATGAAAAATCGATATTTGTTTGAAGAAAATGAGCCTTCTTTTTATATTTAAAATATTCCATGCGAATTCCAAATTAATATAAAGGTATATTTTTTTAAATATACAGTTGCAATATATGTATGAACATATCTGTGCATTCATTTTTATGTCTGACAAGGGTAAGCTTTATAAAACATAATAATAATAAATTCATTTGAGATGCAGCTTTTTTTTCAAATTTCCATCCTATTGTTACATTTAAATTCCTATATCTCTATTAAATAACCTTTGAAATAACCTTAAAAATTTAATGCAGAATTATGTTCATACATGCATTACAAGAGTACTATAAAAAATTGAAGGTGTTTATTAATTTGGAATGCGCATGGAATATTTTGAAAAAAAAAAACATTGAATGCGCATTCTTTTTCGCAAAGATATTAATACATTTTTTAAAAAGATTTAATTTTTTATTTTTAGCATTAATATAAATGTAAACCTTTTTTAAACAACTTTATGCATGATTTTATACTAAAAATTAAGAAATGACGGTTTTCAATTTTAAAGTACCTTGTCCTCTTAGGTCACAGTGGGTTACTGATTAATGCAATGTAAAATAAAGACTTTTTTGAATATCAAAGCTGTTACAAAGACCAGCAGACCAGCAGAAAACAGAATACTTTTATGATGTTAAGGTGTTCAAATGAAGCAGTTGAAAGTTACATTATAAAAAATACAATAAACATTTTCTTAAACAATTTTTTAATTCATTTCTATAGATTATATATTTTTACATTTTATTTTTCTAGACTTTATGTAGACCCTACTTCTAAATATAGTCAATACAAAAAGAAGCTTAGAATAAAAATAAACATTTCAATAAACATTTGTTCATAGAAATCCAACTCAGTTTAATTGTAAATTTTGAGATCTAAATTCGATTAAAAGTGAATTTATTATATTCTAGCATTTATTTCACGACAGTATATGGGAGACTTAATAATATTTGTTTTGTTTAATGTTATTGAAAAATAATTTTTTTAATAATTCAAACATTTTCAAATATATAGTTCGCCAACATGTGTCATGTACATAGTTTTTATTATAAAAAAACATTTAAAACTATGTTATAAGCTTGTGTGATAATTACTACGAAAACCTTGGTTGAAATGTCTCGCCCAAAAATCTGATGCCAAATCGCATCGGAACCATTTATTTCAGAAGAGCAATTAGCGCTGACTTGCGATTAGAGACTCATAACGTAAAATTACATAATGAAAGAAGTAACAAAAGGAAACATCATTTAGAAGCAATAAATGAAATGGCAAAACTATAATCATTTCAATCGAGAAGAATTCATTCGGAAAATGATGACTTTATGAGACAGTTTTCATAGATAAATAACTTATTTTAGAGTTAGTAATTTTCATAATATCGTCGTGTTATTATGCTTTTAAAATGTTTATTCATATTTCTAATCTAAATTACGATATATTCGAGTATTTTTAAATTGGGATGTTACAATGGTAATGAAATATTTCTTTAATCTTTATGTTATTTAAAAATTTAAAATAATTACTTCCTTTTGAACACTACTGTTCATTAAAACAATTACAGAATTTTTAAAGTATTTTCTAATTACGCGAAAGTTGGACTCATTTAACAACCTTTTTCGATGGCTTTAAAGGTACTGAAATTGTACGTTAGGTCATACATGTGTGTTACATAGGTCATACCCAGCAACCATAGTTCTGTCGGTTAAGTGACGGGCCAGCACCGTGTAAGACGGTTAGACAGGAAAGTACAGGAAAGTAACTTCAGGATCAGCCTACCTACATTGTTTAAGACGTTTTCGTGCTCCTGAAGTAAACCATTCTTTAGGGAAACTTCAACTTCAGTTTACGTTTCACTTTACTTTGTTTTATACATATATTATAGGTACATATCAGAAATATATAATTACATATTACATATATTATATACAAAACATATGCAAAATATTACACAATAATAAGCAATACAAAAGAATTAAAAATACAATAATAATTTTGATAAAATATATATACAAGGACGAAAGAAAGAAAATACATTTAGTAGATGTTAATAAAATTTTGAAAGGAAGTGAGAAAGTGAGTAATATTCAATACTAATATTGATAGCCAAATAGTGTAAGGTATTTAAATATATTTATTCTAATGACAAAAAAATACTTTTGATAAATGCAAATAAAATTTCGAAGAAAGCCAGAAAGTGGGTAGTATTCAAATTTGATGCATCGGCGAATGAAACTGGCACGATCAAAAGAAAGCCGATTTTCGCTATGCTTCGGTACGATGCCGATTGCGGACACCATTCCAAAGCCATCCCCTCCGGATTTATCATTATTGCCCCAAGCAGACGCAATCTCAACGTATACGGTACCCCTAGTTTGATGACGCTCCGATGTGTGCTGCGCCGGCATGAGCATGTTGAGCCCAAAACTTATCCGATAGTGCTGTGATTTTCTGGGTAGTAACAAAGTGAAACGTAACGAGTATGCCACCCTAACTGGATTTTAACAGGGCTTCATTGCGACAAATCATCTGCGATGTTTTCCTAGCAATATCAGGATAATGCCAAGGCATTACTCTTTATTTTTCTAATTACCATTTTGAATTCGGATGTTGTTGAGGAAAGATAATCATCAAGTCACATTCAGATGTATTATCTTTACTTGTTTTTTTTTTTTTGTATTTTTATTTTCTCTCTCTCTCTCTCTCTCTCTCTCTATCTCTCAATATATATATATATATATATATATATAAAGAGAGCGAGAGAGAATATATTATGCATATTCCATACAATCTAATATATAAAATTCTCCTGTCCCAGTGTTAGTCACCTAACTCCTCCGAAACCACTCGACCAATTTTAATGAAATTTTCTATGTATATTCGTTAGGTCATAGAATAGGTTTTTAACTATGTCTCATACCCCTAAGTCATAAGGGCGGTCCACCCCAAAATGTTTAGCCCCCGAGTGCTATTCATTTCAATCAGGATTTCTGTGTAGACATTAGCGTGTCGAGTCACTTTTCAAATGTGTTTGCCAGATAATGTGGAGAGGGGGGGGGAAGTCAATAAAATGTTGAAAGTCGCACAAGGTTTGCAATTTTTGATTATTGATCGCTCAATGTGGTGCCAAAACGTGATAATTTATTATAAATATATTTCGCGTATAGTTAGAAAACGCCTGGCGTAGATTTTAAAGAGTTTTATTAGGCGATTTTAATATAGATTTCTATTTCTAAGAAGTGCTCTGTGGAACAAGAAAGGAAAACAAGGTACACTCGTGGATTATGATGCCCATTCCAAACAGCATTTAAAATGTCTTTGCGGTATAGTTGGAATATGCCTACAGGAAGAATATGCCTGGCGAAGATTGTAAAACAATCTCAGTAGGCGATTTTAAGATAGATTTCGATTCCAAAGATGCGTTTTATGGTACAAGAAAGAGTTGATTCCTATTTTAACATCCCCACTCTCGCCAACCTAAAAAATCACCGTACTTTGGCGAGCTTTGCAGTCATGGGTCTCTGGGAGTTATGCACAAGATTTAACGGTACTTACGTATTATCCCGGCGGTCCGGCAAGACAAGCAATTTTTCACCAAGATAAATGCCGGGCACATGAAATTGTTGATGGTTTGGAATACGATTGTACGATACGGTAAGTATCAAGTTAGGTTAGTTACGGTAAGTAAGTTTCAACGCTCCCAAAAGAACCAGATAAAAACTAAAGTAAACAAACTAGCGATAAACGCACCAGTTAAGGAATCTGAAGACACTTAATTATTAAAACTACATTAATTGGCAATTCAAAATAAATAAAAATGTAACGGCATGCTTTACTTACATGTTGTTCCAAATCGCCATTTTATTTCTAAATTACGATTGCCACATTAATGCAAAAAATCGTCATGGTAACTGCATATGTTTAATGATCGCCACCTTGGCGAGAGTCGAGGCGTTAAAGTAGGAATCAACCCAAGAAAGACAAACCGGTACATTCATGGATTATGATGCACATTCGAAACAATATATAAAACGATGAAGTATATTTGTAATATACTTGGCGAAGATTGTAAAATAGTTTTAGTAGGCGATTTTAAGATAGATTTCGATTCCAAAGATGGGTTTTACGAAACAAGCAAGAAAAATACAGCACAGTCATGAATAATGATACACTTTTGAAACTTAATGGAATAAGTAAGAAAAATAGGGACAACGTATAACTAATGATACGATTTTAATATATAGCACTATAGTGTGTATTTAAAACCTGAAAGGGTTTCAGATTTTCATCCTTTTTTCTTTCCGAACATGTACCCTGTAAGGAAAGTATTGTAATCATGAAAAAATTCAACTTCGAGATTTTGATATATTAACACGTTTTGAGGTCTTCTGAATTCATTTATGCTATTTTTACGAGATGTATGTTTGTATGTGTGTGTGTGTGTGTGTGTATGTGAGTGAACACGATAGCTCCTAAACGGGGCATTCGATTGAGCTCAAATTGGGTATATATGTTATAAACCACCATCGTAAGACCGACATTGATTTTGATGTGTATAGAACTTATAGTTTTTCTACTGGGCTACTACAAAGATTTCTTTTACATTATGGCTTATGGGGGGGAAATTCTTGAAAGTGCTCTAGCGTTTAAACGGTACATTCGATTGAACTCATATTGGGTATATCTAATAAATAAAATTCTCATGTCACAGTGTTAGTTACCATACTCCTCCAAAACGGCTCAACCGATTTTAAAGAAATTTTATATGTATATTCGTTAGGTCTGCGAATATGATTTTGTCTCATACCCCTAAGTCACAAGGGCGGTCCACCTCAAAATTTTTAGCACCAGAGTGTTAATAAGTTCAATCAGGATTTTTGTCTAGGCATTAGCGCATCGAGTCCCTTTTCAAATGTGATAACGTGGAGAGGCGGGGGGGCGTTAATAAAATGTTGAAAGTCGCACAAGGATTTGCAATTTTTGATAATGGATCGCTAAATGGGGAGCCAAAACGTGACAATTTATTATAAGTATATTTCGAGTATAGTTAGAAAACGCCTGGCGTACATTGTAACACAGTTTTATTAGGCGATTTTAATATTGATTTCTATTCTGAAGAAGTGCTTTTTGGAACAAGAAAGGAAAACACTGTACTTTAATGGATTATGATTCCCATTTCATGTCTTTGCGGCATAGTTGGAATATGCCTATAGGAGGAATATGCCTGGCGAAGATTGTAAAACAGTTTCAGTAGGCGATTTTAAGATAGATTTCGATTCCAAAGATGTGTTTTATGGTACAAGAAAGAGTTGATTCCTATTTTAACGCCCCCCACTCTCGCCAACCTAAAAAATCCCCGTACTTTGGCGAGCTTTGCAGTCATGGGTCTCTGGGAGTAATGCACAAGTTTCAACGGTACTTACGTATTATCCCGGCGGTCCTCCAAGACAAGTAATTTTCACCAAGATAAATGCCGGGCACATGAAATTGTTGATGGTTTGGAATATGATTGGCAATAGATTGCCAGCAAATTTGACGAAAAAGTTGTTTGGCGGAAGTGATCGCCGGCATAATACGTACGTACCGTTTAGGCGCTCCCAAAAGAACTAGATGAAAACTAAAGTAAACAAATTAGCGATAAACGCACCAGTTAAGGAATTTGAAGACACTTTATTATTACAACTACATTAATTGGCAATCCAAAATAAATAAAAATGTAACGGCATGCTGTGCTTACATGTTGTTCCAAATCGCCATTTTAATTCTAAATTTTGATTGCCACATAAATGCAAAAAATTTTCATTGTAACTGCATATGTTTAATGATCGCCACCTTGGCGAGAGTCGAGGCGTTAAAGTAGGAATCAACCCAAGAAAGACATACATGGTATACGCATGTATTATGATGCGCATTCGAAACAATATATAGAACGATGAAGTGTAGTTGTAATATACTTGGCGAATATTGTAAAATAGTTTTAGTAGACGATTTTAAGATAGATTTCGATTTCAAAGATTGGTTTTACGAAACAAGAAAAAAAATACAGCACAGTCATGAATAATATACACTTTCCAACTTAATGGAATATGAGGGAAAAATAGGGACGACGCATAAATTATGATATGATTTTAATATATAGCGCTATAGTGCGTATTTAAAATCTGAAAATGTTTCAGATTTTCATCTTTTTATTATTATTTTTTTTTGGACAAAATTTTTTATGGAATGACTATGAATAAGTCTCAAGGCCAAACTATGTTTGTTTGTGGCTTAGATTTGAGCACGCCATTTTTTCACACGGACAATTATACGTGGCATGATCTCGAGTGGGCAAACCATGCAGTTTGTTTGTGTTAGCTAAAAATATTAGTCACTCTATTCCGTTAAAGGATTGATATTATTTTTTAGTAAAATTATTGTAATTAGCGATATATATAAATGTAAAGAATAAATTACAATGAATTAAAAATATAAATGTTTGGTATTGTGTTATTTTTATATTCCAGCATTGTTCACAGCGCTCCATGCCTCTTCCACTCATATACCACATCCTCACACACTTATATATATGTGTGTGTGTGTGTGTATGTGTGTGTGTAGAGAGGGATGGAGAGAGAGAGAGAAAGAGAAAGAGATAATAGTACAGAGGGTATATTGAAATAATGTAGAAATATCTTAATCTACCTTCCTGCTTTTGCTAATTTTTTCCTACCTCATCCCTCATTCTCCCCTTCTTTTATTATCCCTGGTATCTTGAATATTCCTTCTTTCATTTGGCTGCTCGTTCTTCGATTTTTTATTTATTTACTTTCTCAGTCCTGACTCTCTTGTGACAACTAAGTTTCGACTTCTACTGAAGAAGGAAGACGATTTTTAGCCTGAAACGCGCGTACAGCTTCAAAAGTACCTTTCATGAGTGTTCCTTTCCAAAGTTTTAATCATTTCAAGCATCTCTATCTTGACTGTAAAACTTTTATCCTAAAATGTTATAAATACAAATGTAGAAAGAAAGAAACACTGTTTGAAAAAAAAAATGCTTTTTCTAAAACATATTATTTCTATTTTATTACAATGCCGAATAATCAAACATTCTAATCTCGTGAGTCTTTTGATTATAAAATTGTAGTCAAATGTGTTGTGCCAACATAATTAGAATTGGAAATATTCATGTTCATAAAAATATATTTTGAGAGATGAAAAAAGAAAAATAGTAAAAGATATTTTTTTCTCAGTTTTTGAATAATGAAATTGTGCTTTCAGAAGTAAATAATATAAATTGAATTAATGAATAAGAGACATGAAAATCGATTGCCGTCTTTTAGTGACATGAATTACTTAGTAATTAAGTTTGTCTAAGATGTGTTTCAAAAATTTTTTAATTAATTTTGATTAGTATAATCATAATAAATATCTTCTTTTTTTGTTTTAAATTACTAGCGGGATCTTGAAACAATTTTATTTTGCTGTTCCGTTTTCTATTTCGGGATGGTTTTTGTTTCAATTAAAAATGAGTTTAGCCTAAAATTTTTCAACAGAAGTTTATGCTCTACTGAATAATATTAAATAGAAGTTAGATAGAAGTTATTTTCTATTAACATCACTCTGTAAGGATAGTAGAAACTCGTTATTAATTAAATAAAATGATAATCATAAAACCTGGTTACTTAATAACTGTAGAGGAAAAAAAAATCTAACCATACAGAGACATTCTGTAACGAGAAGTGTATTTTTGTGTTATATTTAAAAATTTTGAAAGGTAGTAATTATTTTACCACATAACACTCGTTTAATGTGCGTAGCCGAAGAAATAACATTTAAAATGAAATAAAATTCTGCGTGTCAGAAAAATAATTAACAGTAATTTAGGCGATAAATAAATAATTGTTGGAAATTTTATGATAAGCCAGGTTCTTCCCACATTTTTCGTGAGGTGTCAAATAGAAGATTAAATGTTTAGAATAGGGTTTTTAAAGTATTTTTTTTAATTTAATTTTGTTTTTGTTCTTTCACACATCAGACTGTAGTCTCGCATTGTTCTAGCCACTAAACTCCGTTCCCGCAAGGACAGGGAAAAGCAGCATCCTGCTTGCCCAGTTCTCTGGAGGGTTAACTCCTCTTTCGGCTGGACTGCTGTAGAACCGTGTACGCTAATGGGAGCTGGTGCGCGTAAAATCTATCGTGGCTCCATTGTACTCCATGTTCAAACGATACCTTTGGTAGTGCCGATTTCAGGTGGTTAGTCCCTCATTTGGAATTGGTTCAAAATTATTGACCAACACTCAGAATTTCAACCCCTTAGAGGGTAACGGCATCTCTTTCCGTGGATGGTGAATCGTCTATCCATGAACACAAGAACAACAAAAACAACATCAGGCTGTAAAAGTAAGTTACGGGAGTGTCCTGAATGCAATATTTGTAAATAATTTGTATTCATATAAAAATGAAAAGTTTAATTTAATAAAAAGAGGAAGGATAAATTACTTCTTTAATTTACAGTAAATTTACTTTTTAGTCATGTTATATTAAGTGTTTTGGCACAATTGTTTGACGAAAAACAGACGGAACTATATAAAACTTCCTTTATGAAAATACTCAGAAAAGCATGTTTTAATGAGCTTAAGAATATGAAAACTATCACATGCTTTTAAGTTTTTTAAATTTCTTGGATTTTTACTTTTCTTTGCTTAATGCTGTTACAATTCAATGCCATACACTTTATCAAAAGAGCAAATACAAAGTTATATGCTTTATAAACACTTTCTAATTTCGATTCCTATGAATTTGAAATATATTTCGTTGGACAGGGAGTTATTTAAAGTACTAATGAAAAAAAATATTGCAAATAATAAAGATTGATTTATTTTAAGTTATAATTAATTAGCACAAATTAAATAATAGTTAGCCGGTACTGACAGAAAATCGATATTTTTCATATGAAAGAACTACATTTGTTTTTTTATCAGCTACAGGTAAGCAGGAAATTATTTAAGACTACCTCACATCTACTTTAATGAAGACAGCTACTTCCTTCCAGGGGAAATCCGCAGTTTCAGTTTTAAGCCGAATAAGAAAAAAAAAGAAAAAATACATAATCAGAAAAGTTAAATTTTGATACATGAACAATAATTTGGGAATTGTTAAGTTACTGTATTTAAAGTATAATGGTGTAAAATGTATAACTGAATATCACTACCATTGTACTTATTTTTTTTATATACTTAAATATAATTTTGTTACGAATCCCGTAAAGTCATCTCTTATTATTTGTATTGAATTGATTAAACAATATGCATGCGCAGAACATATTCATTCAAGCAACACCTAATATATAATGCCTTCATCCTCGCTTTTACTGAAATCTAATACAATAACATTATTATAACGTCACTGTATTCCGATATAAGATGATATCTTGAATAGCATCCATTGCCTGTGACATTAAGGTTATGAAGCGTTTACACAGATGCACTCTGCGAATTCCTCAAACAAGGAATACCCCTCTTTATAATGGATACTTTCACTTATGGAAAGTACTTTGATGGTTCTCTTCATGTGCATTAAGTACCAGCATATTCCTAGCTCTGTCTTCGTACAAGAAATATTGGTAATGTAGGCTTTTGTTTCACAGCATACAATACATATTTTCATTCTATCGGATGTAAAAATCTTAACCAAAATATAAAATAATGAATATTATAAAAATTATCCTTAAATATAAAGTAATCTGACTTATATTTAATTTAAGACAATGAATCCGAATTTTTTGTTTACGGAAAACTTCTCAATTTTCGAATGTTAATTTGTTAGATTCTGCTTTTTATGTCAGTGCATTATATTTTTAGTAAAATATAAGGGAATATAATAAAAGTTGATGCAGTAAAATTAACTTATTTAAGATTAAATAAAAACTCTACATACATTTCGAGACATGTAGTTGTTTTATTTTTCTCTCAAAGTGTATCAAGTATTGACAAAGCCACAAAATAGGAAAGTAAATGCAATCCGAAAACAAATATATTTCTTTAAAAGCTTAATTTTTAATTCACGGTTAATTTGTAAACAAGAAAACCATATTTGTCAATTTTTGGAAATGGTGCCATAGAATATTAGTGTTTAACTTTTAGAAAATTAATAAGGTTTTACTGAACATTACTTATCCAAAAAGGGTTGTTATGTTATAGCACCAATTACAACTTTTTGTTAAGTCGCAACTTTATTTTTGTGAGTAAGGAAATTATTTTAGTCACGTTCCCTGTAAATCACATTGTTGAATGCCAGTTCAATGTTTAGCAAATAGTAGAATTTGTTAAGCATTATAGGCAAAATTAAATGTAATTGAGTTGCTTAAAATATCATCTTTCATCTACACCTTCTCAAAAAATGTATTCGAACATGAGTCCAATTTCCAATGGCAGTTTCACTGTTAAAATATTTTTCAACTTAAAGCGAATCACATCACATGCAATAATAACTAATCA
This sequence comes from Cheiracanthium punctorium, assembly GCA_038373885.1. Classification (NCBI taxonomy): domain Eukaryota; kingdom Metazoa; phylum Arthropoda; class Arachnida; order Araneae; family Cheiracanthiidae; genus Cheiracanthium; species Cheiracanthium punctorium. The sequence goes on along the minus strand of JAWZYV010014928.1, from coordinate 1,135,556 downwards.
TATTTCTTCAAGACGCTTTTTGTGTTATAAATTAGTTAAGTGACAAAAGAAAAATGTATTACTCGAATAATTTTTTGAGTGGATGCATTTACATTTCTTAATTGAACTAGGAAATATCTGTCATCGCGGCTCACTTATGAAATCGAAAATTATATCTCTAAAAATATGTCTTTAAAATTTTGTAGAAAATTCCTTTAATTATTTTTCTATAAGTTTTGAAAGGTTTCCTAAATCATATAATGTGCTAACTCCTATGCAATTGCAACTGGATTAAAATATGTCTCAGAAATGCCACAAAACTGCTACATAAACTTTTTTCACCGGGATTTTTCATTATTCCAAAAGTAAAATATAGTTTATTTAATGCTTTTATTTAATATTTAAGGACATTTCCCATTATATTTCTCATTAATAATATTGAGTCTAACCTGATGACCAACACATTTTTATTAATGCAATAAGTATTAAAAGATATTTTTGTATCACTCTTAAAGTAGTGTTATGATATTGAAGAGTTATGTTTCTAATGTTTTTTAGCACTACATATGTCTGTTTTAGTAGACATGACTAATAAAAGCAATAACACAAATTATTATTCTCACAAAGTAATTCCGACAATCTGACTAGTCGGAACTCGTAATATTTTCGGACATAAATATAATGTTGAATCTTGTCTAAACTGCTACTCTCTGTGGTGCAATTAGAAATAACTTGTGATTAAATGCTCGTGATAGCATCGCATAATGGAAGAAGCAACAAAGGGAATGCAAAGCAAATGAGAAAGCTCAAAGTGCACTGGGAATACTATAATAATCGCAGCAGTGTAGATTTCATTCTGCAAATGACGACTATATAAAATATCTTCTAAAACACATGGTTAGCTCGAATGCTGGGGGACTTTATTATTCCTGTTGCAATTGTGTGCTTTAAATTTTTAAATAAGAAATTCTAGACGTTTATGTATTCATTATTCGTATGCTTAAGCAACGCCAATTTTATATCATGTCTTAAATTAAGTAATTAAGACTGTCAACTTCCATGGTTTCACTTGCAAGCATACAAATTTAAAAAAAAAAATCTGAAAGTTTTAAAATGTTTAATGAACAAGAATTGATATTTTATTGAAATACATTTTTATTTTTTCGAATGAAATGAAATATTTATTAAACTGTTTCTAAAACTAAATTATTTTAAGTAGGCATTCACATTATTTAAATCATTCCACATGTAAATTTTTACATTAGGCACAATTGAAAATTAAATTGAGATTACATTAAATGACAGTTTTGTAGAGCAGCATTTTTTGTTGATGAATTTGCATTACCTTTTAAAATTAAATTCGTTAAAGATATCTGGTTCAATTTTACACTTTCATTTTGATGAAAAATTAAGTATATTATGTTTTTAGATGTTTTATAATGTGTTATAGTAAATTTATTTAACAAAAACAACATAGAATTTTTTTAATATTACGGAAATATTGAAAAATAATAAACTTTAAAATTAAGCTTTAAAATTAAATGTCTCATTACACACTGAGTTGAATATTATCCATCCCATGATACATTTGAAGTCTCAGTGATAATAGAAGTGACATTTGATTCTTCAATTTATAGGGTTCTAAACAATAAGCTTATTTACTTGCTGTTGTTGCTATATTTATAGCCTATATCTCAAAACAGTAACATTAGTTTTACATCATCATCATCATTATCATCATCCTCACGCATTAGACAAAAGCCTGTTCCAAGCACTGCTTTCTCCATCTGCCACGGTCTCGTTTGCCCTTTGGCATGTAGTACAAGCTCTAGGTAACCTCCAGCGTTTCATACGCGGCAGATGATTTTTCCAGCCAATACGATATTTATGTTTTTTTTTAAATAGAATAAATATTTTTAATTCCCTTCTAATATATTCATTTCTTATTTTATGTAAAATTGTGCAGATTTTTACGATCGTGGGTATTGCATCTCAGCTCCCGAGATTCTGCTTATATTTTGGACATCCAAAGTACAAGTGTCTGAGCCATATAATAAAGTTGGAACTGTCATAACCTTATAAAACTTCTGTTGCATTTCTCTTCTTGTTTTCCGCTTTAGGGTTCTTTTTAGAGTTCCACAAATGTGTTAGAGTTTGTGTAGCTTATTTAGGGTATCATTACCATAGTCGTTGGTGATGTCACAACCTAGACAGGTGAAGTGTTGAATTTGATAGAAAATTTTAATATCGATAACAATTCTTGTTCTGACCGGTTCTTTGAGTTTAAATGCCATTGTTTTCATTTTTGAAAATGAGATTTTCATACTATAGTCTTGGCATATTTTATAAAGGATGTAGGTGGAATCTTTGTGGATGTAGGTGGATCTTTGAAAGTAATCTTCATTTGTCTGGATTATTATTTGGTCATCCGCAAAAGTGAAATGTATTGATACAAGTTGACAAATATAACTGGATACCAGTATTTGCTAGTCATTTCCACGTCCGTATGATGTCATCATAAATATTGAAGAAGGTAAGAAGGTTAGTGGTATACCACAGCCCTGTCTATCGCCTTGGTTAGTTTTAATATCCCCCGTGCCAATTTGTATTTTTGTGTTTTGCTATCAAGTCTGGCTTGCTTGAATCAGATGTCTCTGTCTACACAATCAAAAGCTTTTTCATAACCTACGTTTTACTTGAACAACACTAATTTTATTTTAACAATAAAATGAAAATATGAATTAATTAATTCATATGGAATTCAGTGTATTTTTCCTATAAAAAGATGGTATTGATTTTCTTTGAATAGATACAAACCCAGCTATTTTAAAAGCGCTCTATTTAAAGTCAATAATCACTTGAATTAATTTCACAATTTAAATATCATAAGCTGTAAATACATATAAGTAAAATGCATTAAAAAGTATTTGGACTCGTAAATTCTAATTACTTTACATAACATTTTAGATTTAGTTTTACATTTACCTAACTTACATTCTCGATTAATGTGTTGGTTAATATTATCAATCTTCTCTCTAAAGAACAGGCCAAGGTATAACTAAAACAACAAGAATAATATTAATTCAATTATTATTATTATTATTATCATCTATGGTTACAGATGATATTTCTATTTTGCTGTATCAGTACATCAACTATTCACATTACTTTTCCTGATTCGTCTACATATTTATCTTTCATGCCGACTTATCAATATTTTCATCCACATCTAGGAAATATATTTTATCGATCTATTTACGTATCAATATAGTAACATAAATGTATGACGTGATTGAACTGGGCATAAGTATTTACCTTCGGGCATCAGTTCGCAATCATCTAGAGGAATGTATGCATTCAAATTGAAATATTTGCTTGCAGAATGTAATATAAATACACGTAGAAACAAGCATATCTTCTATAATTTATACGAGATTAATTATCATTTCGTTGGTTTAATACTTTGCAGAAGTAACTCAACACGTCAAAATTGCAAGTGTTTGCACAATCGATTTAATTCAAAAGCACAATTATCTAAGTTAAGTATATTTCTGTTAAATAAATAAATAAATACTTTTAGCAAAGAAATTCTATTAAACTTTTTTAAAAATGTAAAAATTTGTGTTGCTAATTGATGTGGTGTTTACTTGTGTACTAACAGGGAAATAATCCGCTTTCCAGAAAGAAAAAAAAATACTGAACTTATATATAGGTAATGCTTAACTGTATTTTCTATTAAAAAATAAATTAAAAACTTGAAATGTTTCATTTTTGTGCTATCAACCGATGGATGTGCCGATCATTCTGCAATTGAGGACAACATCCAGCAGTTTTGTTCATATATTTAAAACGAGCGGGGCTTTTATTTCAGAAATCATGTACTTCGGTTTAAGAAACATATCTTAAATAAAAGTATATTAAAATAACATGAAAATAGTAGTAAAATGAAGGGACGCTTACTATTAAAGTTTTTTTACTAAGTTTATAAAGAAAAAATACTATTGCACATTTGTTCTGTAGTATAAGTCGTACGGAATAAGTTGAATATCGCTTTAGGGATAATGGCTTGATACGTAATACATTACTATTACAAAAGTTACTTTGATTTGACACTGCACAAACAGTTAATGAGTAGCATTAATATCAACAAGCACAATTTTAATTTCAAATACAGAAAAAAAAAAAGAAATTGTAAGTTTTCACAATTTCATTTATGTGCGCATTAATCATTTGAGATTTACAGACTATTTCTCACAACCTAAGTAGCTTTAGAAAAACATAAAAGAGACAGAAGAAGTGGGCTCGAATTTTCATTCACATTTTTTTCTTCTAACTCCCTTCTTCTACTCTCAAAATAATAATAATAGTAATATTAAGAATAACATTTTAAAACAGCTTTCCAGTAAGCTTGCAAGTTACTAAGAAATATCGTGTATATGTGCTAAAGAAAAATTGATCTCTGGTAAAACTTATAGGTGTTTTTTTCTAGTAAATGTATTTATTATAGAGAATGGTACAATATTTTCTCATTTTTATCAATATTTCCATAACTAAATGGTTAATTGTCCTACAAATTCGAGTTTGATATCAAATAACATTTGCACACATTTACATAAATAAGATTTTGGCATAGCAGTTTACAAAAGATTAAAATTTCAATATATATACACAAGTGTACTGGCTTCGTAGGGAAAATACAACGCTGAAAGGGGATATATACTTCGCATAATAATTCTAATCGTACTTCTTATAGCATGGTACAAAAAAGTGAGGTGTTCCAATCAGTTTTTTAACAAAGATATAATGCTAAAATATACATTGAATTTACTATGACAATATATTAAATGTTCATTAACTGAAAATTATTAGAACAGAACAATGACATTTAAACAAAATACTGATATTATAAAGAGAGGCTACACGGAAAACAATTCAAGCATTCACATTAGCAGTCATTTTTTATATACTTCACACAGTACCTCTTTTAAATAGACCATTTATCATTCGGTTTGATGATTTTGAATTTATCCATGCAAACAATACAAATATATCCTCCATCTAAATTTGGATCGCTGTCATGTTAGGCTAGTTCCTTTCGGTTACATAATTGGTAACAATAAATTTTCTCTTAGGAAACATTTCCAGTGCTTGTTTCTTTGGAGTGCTTGGGAAGACAACACTTTTAATTTTCTTCTTGACACTTTTCTTCTGTATATTTGTATTAAGTGTTGCCTTCGGAGATGGGCGTATTATTTCTGTAGAAAATGCTGGAAGTATCTTGATCAGCTGCATTAGTGCTTGCTAGTAATCCAGTGATGAATCGAGTGATCGAAGATATCCTTTTTCAACTACCTTAGGTAGTTAATATGTTCACTCACAACTACTAGGAGTCATTAAATGACCACATTCCTGTGTCTTAAAGACCACCTATAATACGTTTTGGTGTTGCAGACAACGGAAGCCATCGATGTGATCGGTTTAAAATTGTAAATTTCCATCCGTAAGACCAGTGATGACTCTCCATCCACCAATAAATAGCAGAGCTAAAATTCGTTTTAAATATAAGAATGTATGAATGAATAGAAATATGAAACTCCTACTTTATACAAAGGTAAGCGATCAGGAAACATTAGAATATCCAGTCCTCGGTATGAGATCCATTACAAGATTTTGTAATCGTTCCCACGATCTCTTTTAACAGTCGAGAATTTGATGTTTTTCTGAATTTATCACTCAATTACAGTGAAATTTGTAGTATTGTCACAAATTCATGGTGTGTGTTTAGGGATTACACAGAAAAATAAGGGGGAAGATATGATACATTGATAATTAACTTATGTAATCATGTCTTACTTGTTGGATACTGAAAGCAAAAACTTTTCGTAACTACATTTTACTCCGGAGCGAGAAAATCACTTTATCCATCATAAAACCCCATATTACAACCCCATATTACAACTGATTCCTTTGAAGTTTCAGACTTGCAGTTCCTTTTCAGTTCAGACCTGCAAATGTTCCTTTGCACTTTCAGGAAGCTGCAGCATACAGTCATCACTTGATTTTTGCAAGATTGATATTATGCAAAAAAATGCAATGTTATTACTAAAGACCCATGTTACTTTTGACCCCAATATCCCTTACTGTGTAAAAGTAAGTTAATAAAAATTGTAATAACGAATGAACAAAGGAAAATGAATTTATATAGTAAGATTAGTTTTGTTTCATATACATTCTCTAAAATTTTGTAAATATTAATTTCTATTCCGTGTTATCGGCAAATCATGATTTTTCACACTACATAGTATATCCCAGCTCGAAAAAGTCTGCACTTTTTTTGCACAAAAGTATAGATTGTACCCAATTTGTGCACAAAAAGTGCATATTTTTGAATACTTTGAAAAGTATGCACTTTTTGTGCAAATTATCTGCAGTTTTTATGCATACAAAAAAGTGCACATTCTTAGTTTTCAAATATTGTGCACATTTTTTGCCTAAAATAAAAGCATAACTCTGTAGTTTGCAAAAATTGGAAAAAGTATGCACTTTTTGTGCAAATTATCTACAGTTTTTATACATACAAAAAAGTGCACATTCTATGTTCTCAAATACTTTTCACATTTTTTGCATAAAATAAAAATATAATTCTGTGTTTGCAAAAATTTTGATTTTTTTATACACAAAAAATTTACATATTTCAATTTTAAATGTATTTTTTTATGGATGTGTTACATATTTCAAATTTTCATTATTTCTGTCTATTAAAAATCTGTAAAATTTTTCCAAGTACATATTAACATTGAACTTTGTGGAAATCCAAATGTCATATTCCATAAAAGGCACAGGGATGGCAAAATTTTACTACTCCTTTTTCACATTTTAGTCCCATCCCCCACGAAATTTTTGGTCCCCCCACTGGAATTTTTTTCTGGGTACGGCCCTGTCTAGGGACTTTTTTTAGAAGTTGTATGACCACCTATCGCGTAGCTAAATTTTGCGAACAAAAATTTACCAGTTTGGAACGATTTTTAGAAGCATCTCAATATTTAATCGAAAATTTTTTTTTTTTAAATCCGACACCTATAGATTAAATTGAGTGATCATCTATCATGTCACCAAATTTCCTTTCTTTCGCTTTAGTCGTTCATACCTGATCTGCGAACAAAAATGTACGCACTTTGAAACAATTTTTGGAAAATCTCAAAATCTAATGAATTTTTTAAAAATATAGTTCAAGATGAATGACCACCTATCATGGCACCAAATTTTATTTCATTCGCCCTAGCAACATAACAATGTTGTTTCAATGTGAACTTTCGATGTCGTTTCCACATGATTTTGTTCAGTTTTCTCCACATTGTTTCATCATGGACATTGATATGATATTGAAACAACATTGTGAAATCACAATAGGAAAGAAAAATAAAATAACAAGATTTTGTTTCTTTCATGCAAAATTATTAAAATCCATACGGAAATTTACGAAAAATTAAATTGTTGATAATTATCTACTTGAAAACATCATTTTAATTCGTATTTACTGTTGTAAAAATGCATTGTGACAATGCTATATTTTAATACAAATTAATATGTTTTCTAGTAGATAATTATCAACAATTTTATTTTTCGTAAATTTCCGTATGATTTTAATAATTTTGCATGAAAGAAATAAAATTTTGTTTTTTTTATTTGTTTTCCTCTTGTGATTTCACAATGTTGTTCAATATCATATCAATGTTCATGCTGAAACAACGAGGAGAAAACTGAACAAAATCATGTGGAAACGACATTGAAAGTTCACATTGAAACAATATTTTGTATGTTAGCATTTCACATTTAAACCACATTGAAAAAACATTGTTGTGTTGTTTGGGCGCTTCAGTTTTAGGTGATGTGCGAATAAAAAATCGTCACGCACAGAATGACAGAACGACAGACGGACAAACTTTTTTTTGACGGTCGTACTCGGGTTCCAAAAGCTTAAAATGCATAGAAATCGCTTTTTTAAAAATTTTTAGAAGTGTACTGGTTAAGTCTAGTTTTATATATTTAAATACATAAATGTTCCAATTCCGAACTGGAAACAACCATCACTTCAAACTTAAGACACATCATCCTGAGTCAATTCCAGTCTAGTGGCTAGAATGCTTGCCTGCCAAGCCTCTGTTCCCCGGTTCGAACCTAATTCTCGGAAGATTGAAAAATGGAGCAAGTTCTTATGTATGATTAGTGCTGCCATCTATAAAGTGGAAAGTGACCGACCACGTCCTCTACATTTTTTCGTTTAGGTTCCAAGAGTGCACTTTTTGTGCACAATTTAATTTGCACTTTTTATGCACAATTTAGTTTGCACTTTTTATGCACAAGCAGAGGTGCCAAATACGCTCGGATTTTGTACACTTTTTTTTTGTACACTTTTTGTGCAAACTTTTTCTAGCTGGGATACTTCACTGATGTAATTACACTATAATATTTTGAATTAATGCTTTTAAACCTAGTATAAAAACATTTTTTCGTTATTCTTATATTATTTAAGTACTAAAACTTGCATTACTTTCTAATTTCAGTTGTTAATTGATTCATATTTTGAAAAAAATCTGAGAAAAATATTGAGGGCCTTGTAAATGATTATAATTACTTCTGTATAGCTCTAATACTATTCTGATTGAGCATTATGTACCTACACTATTTCAGAGTAAAATTTGGGAGCAAAAATTTACACAAAACAATTTATTATCCGATAATAAAAATTAGTACCGTTAAATAATACAGGTTTAGTTAGTATCAATATCAATGCCTGTTAAATCTTTGGTAAAAAGCTAACTACACAATTGTATGTTTTTAGCGGCTCTGAATTTACCTAAGATGGCACAAAGGTTTGCTGGGTAATTAAAAAAAATTAAGCTCTGAATCCATCTTTTGCCATTTTCTTTTCAATTCAAAAACTGTAATTTGTTTTTGTCAAAATATAATAATTAAATAAATACACAAATGTAATATTTATTTTTCTCAAGGAGATGTTTCACCGTAACAGAAATAATTTTTTTATATACTCACTAAAATTCCTATTGTGTTTCTATCACATACTTTTCTAGCATAATGGATAATAAAAAATAATCCAATTAGATTCCTTGAAATAATTTCTGACAAAAAACAAAACCAAAAACAAAATAATCAAATCAATTCAGCCTCATTCGTAGATATCAGTAAACTCTTACCCCGAAACACACATTCTAATCTTCATACATTTTCCCCAGCTATCTTGAAAATAATGCAAACGGCTTCTTCAACGTAGAGTACCTGCTTTTCCAATTTAAACTGCTCATTTTTCTCTTTGTAAGACTAAAATCTTTTCAGACTTTTTTGGACTTTAGGCTGAAAAACATCCGAAACTTTATCACGTGAATTAATCTCATGCACAGCTTTATCAATAAATTTTGAAAGAAGAAGATGAGAAAAGAAAAGAAACCTTATTTTCAAAAGAAGAGGATTGTAAAATTTTCTATTTGAAAATGTTTCTCTTTAAAGGCGGTTGTAAACCTTGAAGTTACAATGCATTCCCTAGAGATCAATATAATTTTATTACTTGCTTTTCTCGGTGTGATTTGACAAAATTGGAAATTTAAATTTAGAAACCGTAATGAACACGTTAGTTTTTTTCATGTAAGTAGAAATTTAAGTGTTTTCAATAAAGATTTTTATTTTGACAATATAATAAAGATTTAGAAATATTTTCCATATGAATGATTTTCTGATTTATTATTTATTGATACAAGATTAATAGATTTTAAACGTTATGATTGAAAATTATTTTTATTTCGACAATAAAGTCTCTTTAAAATATTTGTACTATGTTTGTGTTAGGATTCAATGAGATTACATTAGCTCATACTCACGTAATCCATATTAGAAGAAAGAAATATCTATCATTTAAACTCAGATACTTGTTTATTGATAATTAGATAGAATTGGTAATTAGATCGTTTAATGCCTACACTAGTTTAATTGAGCATTGCAAAATCTAAATACTTAACACACACTATGTACAATGTGGCCATAATTAAACTGCAGGTATTTAAGGGGTGCTAGAGAGAAAACTACCGAGAACATTCCAGTGAAATTTGGTATCTACACGTTTCAGAACATGCGCAAGTCAAATATGCAAAAAAAATCTCCATTTTCGCCCGATAGATGGCGCTGTACCGTATTTTAAAGCTTACCGGTGGCATATGCAACTTCCAAAACCGATAGACAGAGCATAATGGCATTCTAAGAGGCATATAAACAATATAAAACATCATTTACAGTTTATCAAAATTCCATACAATTCACTTCAGTAATTAAATTTTTACAGTAACATGTAATCAAAAATTAACGTTAATTAAGATCACAAATTAAACAATTATCAAAGGCGCTTTGGAACAATTAAATCATTATTTATTCTCATTAACATATTCATATTGGACCTCTTAATCGTTTCATACGCCGGTATTCTTTCAGAGTAGCTGAATAATTGCTACCATTCTGATAGAATATCATCACTAACAATGCACGTTCCTTCTTATTCAGAGTCATGATTGACCATTACTCAATGTGGTCTTGTTTTACACTGTTCGATGGGCTTAAAATTTGCATATAGGACGTCCATAAGCGCGATATAGCGCCATCTATCGGGTGAAAATGACGATTTTTGTTATTGCATATTTGACTTGCGCATGCTCAGAAACGAGTAGATACCAAGTTTCACTGGAATATTCCTGGTAGTTTTCTCTCCAGCACCCCCTGAACACTTGCAGTTTAATTACGGCCACCCTGTACTTGCAAACTTTTACTAAGGCGCTTGGGCAATTAACCCGTTTGCACCTGTTTTTGATGCATTATTACTTGCTGGGTTTGGAGAACACTCCAAACATTGAACATCTTTTTTTTTGTGATTTTTTTTTCTAAATTGCTTGATACATATTTTTGAAAATTAAAAGTCACTTACCGAAGTAATAAATTTAAATTATGAAAATTACAAGAAAGATATACTAAAATGAATAAATCAACGCACGATTTTTTTAATTTGAAAAATACTTTTACATATTTTCATATAAACCAAACCTAAAACACCTTTCTTAGTAACAAGCTTACTTAATTATTAATTTTAAAGATAGTTAGAGGCTATAAAGAAGTACTTTTGTCTGCTTCAAAACATTCAGAGCAAATTGTATTCATAGGTTTCAAGTAGATTTTTTTCATACACATAATGCATAATCACAAGTATCTTGTTCACAAGGCTCTACAAATTCTTGTTCTGAATATGTAAAATTGCCATATCCTTCACTATGATACTCTTCCTCATCTAAAACTACAATATTTTCTTCAAAATCTCTCAATGCATCTTTAGACTCAGTAGATATAATACATAATAAGTAATGGAGTCGTTTTTCTCCCTCTCCACAGCGATTTCGCCACAATATTTGAAAAGGTGTTTTTAAAAAAGCCAAGAAACTTAGTTTTCTGATTATGATAAATTTAATGAATGCTGTATGTATACAAATTAATGTTTATGAATAAAATATTAATGAAAATGTAAAAATTTGCATTGTATTTGATACTTGAATATAACGCAAACATTTGCGGGCAATCCAGTCGTAGCTTTAGACTTTCTTGCAATTCAACGTCGAAGAAGAATGAAAGGCGCAGATATAAGGATTAAATAAGGTGTTATGTGTATTTTCCGAAAACAAATTACAGTTCGGGCCATTATGCTTGTAAAGGTAGAAGCATTTCTGTATTGCTAGAGTATACCCCCTAATCACCAAGTGCGAGTGATATCGCATTTAAAAAAATTGCGCTATAACTATCTTATTCACATTCACTCTGACCATACAAAAGCCTCACCATGGCATAGTGGTTGTCACTTCGGCCCTCTACTGAAAATGGTAGACGGCCGAAGTGTGAAGGTCTCGTGTTCGGGTCCCATCGCGCGGTCGTCGATCTAACGGTCTGGACCTGGAGGTTTGGTAGGTTTTCTCCAGATGTAACGTGAATACAAGCTAGAACCTTTTAGAAAGTCCTCCTGCCAAGGCATCCCTCATCTTAGGCAGATACCCCTCTCGCAGGTTTGCCTCAATCACACACAATCACAATCTGACCATACAAAATTATGAATAAATATTAGTCGGCTCACAAAAGGTTATTCGGTTATTTTTTTTGTATTAAACAAAATTGTTTTTCTGTTTTATATTTCAAAGATATATAATGTAAAGTATGGTGTCAAAATAGTTGCTTGTTCACAGGAAAATCGTAATAAAATTCAAACATGTTTGTGTTGTTGTTATTACTAATGCCCTCTGGAAACAGCGTAACGGTGGCAGATCCCCCATATAGGAAGGCAATGGGGAAATGGCGGAAAGGGGCGGATTCCCTCTGAATGAGCCCCAGTAGAAGAAAGTCCGACTTAGCTCGGGGTGCCTTAATTTTGAACCAATTCCAGAGGAGGGACAAACCCCCTGAAATGAGCACCCCAAGAGGTAGCGTTTAACAACATGGAGGACATTGGAGCCAGGATGGATTTTACGTGCACCAGCGCCCATTAGCATACACGGTCCCACAGCAGTAGAGCCAAGAAGGAGTTGATCCTCCCAAGCACTGGCCAAGCCGTATGCTGCTTCACTTGCCGTGATCTTATGGGAACGGGGTTTAGCGCCCAGACCACTGCGGGAAAAACATGCTTACATTTCTTACAATTGAAAAAGCCGAATAATATAGCGATTTACCGTAATAATTAAAAACTAAGTTTCATTTTACTGAAAATAAATAATTCCTTTTATAATAAACAAATTGTCAGGTTTGAGTTTCGATGCTTCTAAGAAATTTTAACTAAACTGTTACGTCTAAATGGTTGCTTATTAGGACAGCAGTAAAAGTAAAACGCTAACATTCTTCTGCTTTACAGATTCACGCTTCCAGAACACAAAAATCAAGAAACGTGAAGGAGGATAAGGCATGCATGTGCGTTTTCTTTTCTTTGAAGTACATAACTCTCCTGTTTAAATTTGCCAGTGACGCATTGTCGTTATGTTTCAGTGTAGAAAATAAGCAAATACTATTGAATTATTTTTAATAAATGCGGTAGATTGCACCGAGGGACAAAATTTTTGCCGCATTTATACAAATACTCCATCTTACATAATACGGCTGTGCTGATTTCAAATCTGTGATTAGTTTTGTTAAGAAATCTACAGATTTTTTTTTCTTCTGAAAATGCCATTTTTGCGTAATTATGTTCATTATTTGAATGGGTGTACTTGGCTATAAAGAATATACAGGTTTACATTTATGCATATAAAATGACTTGGAGTAGGCAAGAATGCACTGTATAAGTGCATGAATCGACATTGCGAATAGGATACAGTTATAAAATAAGATAAAACTCACAACGACCTGAGTCATTCGCACTGTTCAGACAAGAATTTGCGTTTGTAACTCTTGCGTTTATGGATTTGACGAGGGCAATATAATTTGATGCCAGTGGAGATCCAGAAAAAATGTGAGAGGACACAAAATTTCTCCACTATTTTTACTTATAAATTCCTTCAAATTTACAAAAGGAGTCAATCTTAGTGTAAGTCTGGGGCACGTGCGCCTTTACCACCCCTCTGGATCCGCCAGTGTTTGATGCTTACAGTAGTATGTTTAATGAACCACAGGAATAGGTTTGATGGAAGTTCTGTGATTGCTCATAATTTATAATCCCCAGATTCTTCGGAAATCGGTCTAAGAGACTAAACAGATGAAATATTGTGCTTTTGTGAAAAGGTGTTTAATAGCCATATTTATAAAATAAAATATCAATCAGAGCTATTTAAACATCTACTTCCACTTGAAGAAGCCATCGAACATATCTGAACCAATGCCTGCAAAATGCATTTATTTGCTCCTTTAACAATAACACTTAAGGGAAAAAATACGTATGACCATGTCTTATCACATCCTGAACTGAAACGTATTTCCGTCTTCTTCTCGAGGGTACATACTGCAGAACAGAGAAATGGCAGCCTCTAGTAGTCATTGAAACTAATTTTTAAAACTTTTGCTCCAGGCTGTATTATTAAATTATTAAATTGAATAAAAAATGTAGCCTGTATAGAGAAACCGATTGCAAATTTGAAATCAGTGAAGCGAAAGCATCCAAGACTTGTTAAAAAAAATCTCATGCAACAGAAAATTTAAAAAATTGTTCCCCAGTGTTATTTTTTTTCTTTTCTACAACTATAGAACTATTTTTAAGAAGATGGATTTATTTTTATTTTAAACAGAACATTTTTTTTTTATTTACAAGATATTGTAACAGTTTATCTTGTTGTAAAGTTGAGCATTTCATCTACACAATCTTAAAAATTAAATTTCAAAGTTTTCTCTTTTCGTTTAGAAACATTTTGCTGAGAATTTACCTATTCACTATAGAGTATTCATATTATTTGTTTCAGAGTTCGGGAAATGGTCTGCAACCTAAATATAAAACAGAGTTTAACTAGATAGAGTAAGCTGTTTGAAATTAGTATAGGTATATTGTACCAGAAAAAATCCAGTTAATGAATTCACAACAGTAATAAAGAATAAAACTTGTTATAAGGTTGATGAGTTAAAGTATATTTTTCTTTCTTTTCTATTTCCTTCTTTTATAGATTGTAATTTGATATAAAAACTTTCTATATTAGTAAAGGTAACTATTTCTACTGACCAAAGGATAAGTATAATAATTAATAAATGTTTAAGCATGCGCAATTGCGTAATTCAAAAGTTAATACATTGTCATTAGTGGATTAAATGTGTTTAAAAACTAATGATTTTCTTTCCAATATTCACCCACTATTATTCGTTACTGTTTAAATATAATTAACTGATTATTTAAATTCGCTTCTTAATGAAAAAATTTTCTCTTTCAAGAAACTCATCCTATTACTAGAAAATACAATATGAACTTTTGAGGAATGTTAAAGTATGTTAGACTTTGACACAGAAACTGTTTGTTGAAAATAAATGTTAATATTCCTTACAGGCCTCCTGCAAGACTTTAACACAGCTTAAACTTCCTTTCAGGCAATTTATTACAGCATTACAGTCACCAAAGAGTTTCGGAATTTTTTCGAAGGCCTTCATGTGGAACTATCATTGACGATACACCTCCCGTCAAGTGAATATCGAGTACAAGACATGTTGGAAGATAAATGATTCTATACCCGAGTCCAAAGCTGTTGAAATGGTGATGTATGTAGCTAAGTTTAACTCCGTTGGGATTATTGATCGTTGTGCCTTTCGCCTGACTTAACGCTAAGTTTCGGTATAAGCACAAAGGTTTAGAAATTAAAGAAACGTGTTTACTAAATGACCTTGTTTCCTTAACTAAAGATATTTGTTGGAAAAAAAGTGTTGCAGAGAAATTTTTAAAAGATGCCCTAGTTTTGGAATGAAGTATTAAGGAAAATATCGTTTAGTGTTATTTATTTGGGCATAGAGTATGTCCAATAAATTCCCTTGCCACCCTCTTGAAATCGGAACAGCAACTTCTGTAGTCAAAAAGGTGTTATCTAGACATAGTAGCCATGCGCTACTAAATGAAATCGCTTTCAGCGTCACCTCGTGGAAAACTGCGGAGTTAGCTTTCCTATCTCAAAAAGAGAGCTAAATACGGAAAGAAAAAGATTTACAAAATTATAGAGCATCATTGATTTACTGTAAAATGACATCTGTGGATTTTAATGCAAAGAAAAGAAAGGCTAAAACCCGCATTTGTTTTTCCATACTTTTCGAAACTGTGGCGTCACAACTTTGTAAATGACTTTTTTAACCTATCTGTTTCCGTTTTCGAGATAATAATGCTAACTTCGAAGTTTACCACCAGATGGCGACTTGGACATTTGGCCGTGAATACCACAAATTAAATTAAAGTTCTAAGCTAAAACTTTTAGTAAAGTATCTTGTGCAAGAAAACAATTATTTTTTTCTCAAATCACTATCGAAATAGTTATGGAGGGATTGACGGATAAATTGAAATTAGGTAATTCAAACAGGTTAATGGCTGACGTCGATTTACGTTTTCTTTCTCAGAAATGTAGGAACTGAGCACGCATAAACTTGATTTTTATTTAAATAAAGTAAATCAGTTAATCAAAAGTTACTTAGATTCACAATTGTTTGTGATGTTGGATGGAAGATTTTTTCTCTCAAGGCTGAATTCAGAAGCTTGATGCAAAATGTTTCAATTCAACGACGATAATGAGAGACTTACAACTTAAAAAAAAAAAAAAACTTTTAAGAAAACAAGTTGACGCCATAATGAGTTACGTATAATCAAAAGAAGACATTAAAAATCCAGACAAGCAAAGTGAGCAGAACTCAGATTCTTATGAATGCATATTTAAGAGAATCTGGACAAAATTTTTACAGCTCATGAGCAGTGCTTATGCACGCGTGTTTAAAATTTCCTAAGAATTTTTCAATATATGCTTATTTGCTTTTTCACAATTAATCTTAAAAAGTGAATTGATATATTCTAAACGTTATGTATTATGTTATTTTAGAATATCATCTCTATTATCAAAGCTATGGTATATATAAATTGCATTAATACTGACAACGATTATTCATTATTTTAATGACTTTTTACAGATAAGTTAAAAAAGTATTTCCATAATGCAATGATATCAATTAAAATTAGTCTTTATCATTTATCAATTTATTCCGGTTACTTATTGAATTGATAAAAAAATCAGTTTCGGAATAAAAATGAATTATTGTCTATCGTATTGTGGATTAAAAATTTATAAGAAAAGAAATGACGAGGGAGTTTTATTAACTGAAGTGTAATTAAAGAAACAAAGATATATATCTCATGATCCCTTTAGAATAAAATACATACTTGTGACATGAATCGCCGCACTAAGTCCGAATGACAAATGTTTCTGAACCAAATAAGCTACTCTTGCAAGAAATATTGAAGAGAAAAAAGCCATAATCCCTCCTCAGTTAAGCTCTTACAGAAAACAGAACATCAACCATAAGCTCTAGAAACGACGAAGATGAAAACGATAAACCTAATCGATTAAGTATGCTCCCTCGTTACTAGATATGTTCAAATCTTCTTACGAAATCCTAAGTCCTACGTAAGATAAGCCATTCGATGGATTTCGTACTAAGAAAGTAGAAACACATGAAAAACTATTTGGAGTCGGACAGTAGGCAGCTTTTGACATTCAGTGACATATGTCACGAATTCCTATTTGCTGCCAATTATTGGATTGATTAATGCGGCAATTATCCGTACGGCTAAAGTAATTTCAGAGAAGATTACAAGCACATAAAAATCGGAACATGAAGAATTGTATTTAGCATGAAAAAATAAAGCAAAATTTATCGGACATAAATGATAGCGATTACATAAATAACCTATAAAGCGATGAGATAAGAATTATCTTTGCTGATTTATGTAGAATTAAAAAAAATGCTTTGCTAGTAAACTTTAAAAAAAAGGAATACAGATTGCTGATCTTAGCGAAAAAAATAATTTTTGTCCTTTATAAGTGCTATAAAGAAGGAGCTTCCATTTATTTTATAAAATTAAAGCTGTTACTAATAAATGCACTGAAAGTTTACAAGTTTGAGTTTTTAGAATTCATTTTGAATTAGGGAAATTTATACATGAAAATGCAGTTTTCGCCCAAGATCAGTATTTCGCTTACAACAGTAAGCGAAGCGTACTGGTAATTTTTCAGGGGGAACTGATGCTGAATATAGGTACTGTGGTTCAATAAAACAAATTTCCAGATGTGTCATTAAGGCATTAACGGAGTTATGACGATGTCACTTGGCAAATATGAAAGCTGCATGAAACGTTATTCATAGTGGGAAAACATGCATCTACTTGTTTTAGGCTGAAATCGTGTATGTACCAAATACAGCCATTTAAATCGCATTCCTAAAACACAATGCAGCGTTCTGTTGACAAGACAGGAAATGGCTTCAAGAAATATTTCAACACAAGAAACAGGTTGGGTTAGCAATATATTTTAATTCTTGGTTATACGAACAAGAGATAGAGAATAACCATCTTTGACCATTCATGAACGCAAGCAATGAAGCAACTGGTAAAACAATAATTCGAACACCTATATGCAGCAGAGCTAAGGGCCTAACCAACTGCTGCCTGGTTGGAAGGAGAGTTTCAACACCGCCTCTTTCCTCAAAAGTCCTTTCGATTTGGTGAGGATGGTTAGCAAAAAATACCTTTTTTGATAGTTTAGTTTCCACTTCAACTATATAAAATAATATTGGAATGCATTAAAGTTTTGCTATAAACCCAAGCTACATTTAAAATTAATTATTTGCGATTGTTTTTAAAAAAGGAAAAAATACCAGTTATGAAATTTTGTATAAAAGGAAGAAAATGAAAGCCATTATGTGAGACACATTAATATGTTTCTTTAAAATAAATAAATAAAATAAATAAATCCAAAACATGTCGAGGGAAGAAAATGCTAATTTTTATAGAAGTTTTTCTAAATATTCAGATATAACCCACAAAGTTTTGCTTTTTAATTCAATCAAAATTTATTTAAAAAACTAGGGAAAATTAAAAAAGTGACTGAAATAACTTCTTTTTTTCTTATTTGAAAAATTAATTTACTTCACTACTTCAATTTGCATTATGTCTAACCATTATTAACTTTTGATGCTTCCTTTACTTTTTAATGATAATTGAAATACTGAACAGTATTTTAAAAATATGTATGTACATTTGAAGATTGTATAAACATATATTTATGAAAATTATTTATCAAATCAATAGAAACATAAGTATCAATAGAAACATAAGTATATGAATACAAGTCTACACCAGAAACATGTTTTGGATTAAAGATTTAGATTTCTGAAAATTCAGTCAAAGATTGGTTAAATCTTTTAAACAACTATCTAGTAAATATATTTATTTACAAATACCAAATTTCTAAATAAGTTGAGAATATGTTTATTCAAATATTTTGTTTCAAATTAATTAAGAATTTATAATTCAAATACACACAGAATGTTTCTGAAAGCAGTTCCATAATTATTCAAATAATACTATCGGAGAAATCTTTTCAGTTGGACCTGGATAACATTTTTGCTAAATAAAATACCAAAATATTCTCATATGCTCTCTAAATGGACACCAAATGTGGATATTATTCAGAAGCAACTTGATAACTCTAATATCTTTCCGAACAAAACAGAGCATGAAGCCTTAAAAGTAGGCTGATATTCAAGTCCCTAAAGCTATTATCTAAAACTTTCTCAGAATTACGATAAAAGGAAATACTCTAAAGTCACTGTAAAATCATATCAAGTCATACTTCTCCATCAACAGAAATTAAATTTGGCATTTTGAATATATTCTTGAAGTATATATGATGGATATGCCCTCAGGGAAATAATCTTCAGCCAAGTGATATTATAGAATGCAGAGAGTGAGACTAACTGCGCCCATTTCTCTCTTTATCTCAAGAAATTCATCATTTATTACTGAGTTGAGTCGAATTTCTTAACTGTTTATGGTAATTTATAGGAGGTTAGAAATACTAGAAATGCGCAGTAAATCACTTAAAGCAGCATTAATTCTTTGTTCAAGCACTGATTTCGAAAAGTGATTTATGAGATTAAATTATGACCTAAAATGTAACACGTTTGCAATTGTCTAAAAATTGAAATAGGGAAGGAGAAAAATACATTCAAATGAATATCGCATTTGCTCTGCTGTATGAATCAAGTTCTGACATTTCGCATTTCCAACACTGTAAAAAATAACCGTACATTGACTTGAAAATTTCCGTAAATTTTGACGGAGATTCTCCGTTTATATTTGGATACAGGAGAATGTCCGTATATCAAGGGTCAGCGCCTCTCTCAAACGGAATTTCTTCTGGAATTTAATGGGATGAAACACCGTAAATATACGGAAATAGTATTTACGTATCAGCTGCCAGTACATTTTGCGTATTTTCAAGCAATTTTCTTTTACAGTGAAAATTTGTGATGCACGAGTTAACTTCTGATGAAAAAAAGTTTGTAAGATTTTCAGCTTTTTCTCACATTTTTTTTTTTTTTAAATTTCACGCTGTCACATTTTATGAATTTTATGCCAAAAGTTTTTTTTTTCTTATAAACATAATACATTTCTTATCTTTGTGTTGCCATAAAGAACAAAATTATTTCCCGAAAAACAATTCTTATCATCATCATTATTGACATGGAAAATTTTGTTTTGCGGACATGATAAAAATAATGTTTTGTAAGTATACATAACACCTTTTTTCCTTTTCATTATTTTCTACTTTAAAACCTGCTGTATAAATATATTTTTAATTCATAAAATTTTATTTCTAATACCATAGGCAAACATTAATTTCAGTATTTAGTTGGAATCCCTTTAAAAACCACCTATTTTATGGAACTTCTGATTGTATATGTTTACACATTTTAATTGTAATCATAATCACAAAAAATTGACATAAAACCTTTTTTTGATGTGGGACGAAGATTGTCCTTAAAACGAGCATCAAATTATATCATTAAGAAATTCAAATAAATGGCAAATAAATGTTTAATTCTGATTATTTGTATTGTATTTAACACACGCAGATACGCAGAGGCTCTATGAATTCGCACTACCACATGCACACATCAGAGATACGAGTTTATATGAAGTAACCGTTGGAATAAACTATAAATTTTACTCGAAATTAAAACCAAAAAATAATTACTATTATTTATATTAAAATTATAACACGGATACTATATAAATAAATCATTTTACAAATATTCCCTTAAATCCTTCGAATTCTAGAATCTGTCAGCAAAGTATATCTTAAATTAAAAGCAGATAAACGATGAAACATAATTATTGCTTTCAAATACTTTATTTTGAAACGTTCGACACAGCCATCAATATAATGTCTCATGAAATTCCTTACAGTATATTTCACTATCGTTAAGTTGCCGTGTTTCAATTTATACAACATAAAAATCCTAGTGAACGTTAGAAAAATTTTAAGTCGCTAGTTACAGATAGTGTATTATGTATCTGTGTCGACAAACATGCTACTTTAAATGGCTGACATGGGACTTTCATTCGTGTTCATAAATTTTCCATTAATGAGACATCCAGAAGATCGTGAGTTAATCTTTAATGTTTGTCACGACTCTCGTATATCTAGACTATCAATTTGAGTGCTACCAAGAGATGTATTAGCATTAAAACTTGCAGCTATAGAGTGTTTCGACGAACAATGCAGAGTCTAAATGAGTTGTCATGTATAATGTATTTACGGAAATTGTGGATCTTACATTAATAACAAAATGACTTTTATGCATCAATTTATGGTTTATATATATATATATATATATATGTACAGGGTGTCCCAAAAATAGTAACGGGCTTTTAATTCTTAAGTGTGTAATATAAATTGAAAAAAATGTTCAAAATAAGGTCGGAAAAAAGTTATGTTACGAAAAAAATCCTAATTTTCAAAAAGTTACATTTATTAAATTTGTATACGACCACCGTACAAAAAATTCTCAGTGTTCAAATTGTACCCCATACACTAGTGAGTTCACATATAGAATTTCAGAATTATATCCTTAAAAGTGTCAGAGATATGAAGATAAATATAACGCTGATTTAAACCACGTTTCAATGGCTCTCGAAAGGAAAAAGTCGCGTACAATGATCACATTTCAGGCGTCATACAGATATTACGAAAGAGAATCCTTTTCTCCGCTCTAGCAATAAACGTTTCATTCAAAATCATGTATAGCTTCCGATCATTTTACTTTAAAATAACTCTGAGACGTTGCATGATGAAAGGCTGAAATTTGGTACATCACCTCATTAGTGCAAGGGGCACGTTTTGCTAAATGGGACTACTTTTGAACGGGGGTCTATACAAATTTAAAAAGTGCTACTTTTTGTAAATGAACGAAAGGAATTTTTTCTTAAGAGTTATTTCCGACCTTATTTTGAATACATTTCCATTTTACACTGCCCACTTATCTCTAATAGATAAGGAATTAAAACCTGTTAACACCTTTTTCGGACACGCTGCATATATTAATGACTATGTCATTTTATCTCTCACCCCGTTTATTGAAAACTGTCCGAAAAATGTGTCCCAAAAACGCGGCATAAAAATGCGACATAAAAGTTGTTGAGTATTTTACATATATTTTAATGCTATTATTTCGTAACAGCTTTAATCTATTGTTACAATATTTCGTAAGCTGTAGAATATGCATTACATATATTTTTCTATAAATAGGTTACAATCATTAAAAAATTCAACAGCTTAAGAAAATTGTTGAGTATTACATTGTTTATTTTTTTATATTGCAATATCTTATCCTCCTGAATTCTGTATCTCTCAATAAACATTTATCTAATTAACTGTAACTGTGCTCGCGCGCATTCTTTTTACTTCTTCTATACTTTTTTCTTTCTTGATGTTACCTTGTTATGCGATGTGCCTGTTTCTTCCGTTCTAATTTAAGAAAGTAAATGTTATGTTAAGATCCCACGCTTACTATGTTTGTGCCATAATTCTGCTAAAATTTCTAAAAGGTTATGAATACTAGATGGGTAAATTTATTTATTTGATGATTTCTAACGTTCGTTTCAAGGTTGCATCTTTCATCCTCAAAATGGCGACTGGAACTTGGTGAATTGAAGCGCTGAATAAAGATAATTATGAAACATGGAAACGTAAAACATGGACTCATAAAATCAAGGATGCATCAAGAATAACTTGTAAAAGGTGTAAACGCATCAGGCACTGGGCTAGCGAATGTGAAAGTGGAAAAAAAATAATTTTAAACATAAGCGTAACAGCCTGGGATTCTTATCCACTCTGGATGACTCGCCAATAGAGTTACCAGCCGAAATACAGTAATCCTAATCGCCTAAAGCTCTCCCAACAAAATCAAATAACGAAAAGCAAAATTTTTTGTGTAAAGATGGATACTAAAAATTATATAAGTTACTTCAGTTATCATCGACCCGCGTTTGCAATTGCAAGGAAAGATCACGAAACCCTTCTACTTCCAGTCGATGAAATAAATGTAAAGGAAGAATAAAAGAAAAAGAAAAAGATGTGAGAGATAAAATGACATAGTCAATTAATATCGTCGTAATATGGCAATAATGAAAGTAAAAAATTAGGGGGTCTCCCCCTGACGAGGCTTGAATAGCCCAGTTATATGTATATATATTGGGAGTGTCAAAAGTCCTATAAAAATAAATATTACCAATACAAGAGTAAACTTGGAAAAATAAATGTTATAAGTTTTATTTCCCGAAAGTCCAATATGTGAACCTTTTGTGACAGCGGCGGATTAATATTATTTTGTAGGGGTGGACAATAAGTTTGTTCCCCAAGAAATATAAAACTTGCAATGTTTCTTTCTCTAGTAAAGTATCCTCCGAGAAAGAAACATTGCAAGTTATGTTCATAACGGGCTTTCTCGTCGTCTGATTGGACGAGGTTCTGCCGACCTCAATCGCTTTCTTCCTGGGACACCTCGCTCTCCGGACCTAATTCTAGGCGATTATTTTATTGGGTTGCATAAAAGATGGTGTGTTCGTGCTAAAGACGAAATTTACGCCATAGGATCACAAATGCATTTGTTACCATGATAAAATGAGTGTGTGAGTGTGGCAAGTATTTGTCCTTAGACTTGTATCTGCCGCATCCCAAAAGAAGGACGGGGGGCGCGAGGGCTACAGACTATGTTGAGAAAAAAGAAAACGTAAAAGATCCTACTTTACTTCCATAAAATTAATGTATACGTCAATTGTCTAACTAATCGCACCCACCGACAAACTAACTGTCCTCCCCACACACACACCTGCAAAAAAAAATTGCATCAATCCGTCGCTGTCACGAAAGGTTCACATTTTGAACTTTTGTGGAATAAAACTTGAAATATTTTTTTCTCCAAAAAAACCAACTTTGTTGCTGTATTGGTAATACATATATTTTAGAAGCCTTCCCTAAATCCGGATGGGAATTGTGATACATACATATATATATATATATATATATATATATATATATATATATATATATATATATAAACTGTCTACCAATAAGTATTTGGGCGCCTGTGATAGAAAAGAATAACTATATTCAAAATCAATAGTTGGTAGAGCCTCCAGGAGAGACAATTACAGCGTGAACCCTCCGGGGCATACTTTCCACAAGTCTTTGTATTACAGCTAGTGGTATTGTCTTCCACTCGGCTTGGAGGAGACATAGAAGTTCCTTTACCGATTTTGGACAGGAAGTGCACCCCTTAATTCGGCGATCCAACTCGTCCCAGAGGTTCTCGATAGGGTTCAGGTCTGGGCTCTGGGAAGGCCAGTCCATTTTATGAACTCCATCGGCACCATACCAAGCCAAGAATGGGGACCAAGGGTCCCAAAAATACCAAAAGAAACACCCGACCATAATTCCATTTCCGACGAACTTGAGTGTTGGCACAATGCATTCTCGCAGAAGACGCTCTCCAGGCAGACGCCAGACCCAGACCCTGCCATCCGAACGGTAAAGGGTGAACCTTGATTCGTCGCTCCAAAGAACCCGTTTCCACTGATCTACGGACCAATTTCGATGTGCTTTGCACCACATCAACCGAGCAGCGCGGTTGGACTTCGTGATCAAAGGCTTATGGGCAGCAGCACGACCATGAAAACCAATCAGATGTGCTTCCTTACGGATGGTATTCATTGAAACAATACTCCCGGATGCCTGTTGAAACTCCTCGCGGATGAGGGCCATCGGTTGGGTGCGGTTCTTCCGAATTTCTCTGGACAGCACCCGTCGGTCTCTATCTCCCAGTTTCGTTGGTCTGCCGACTCGGAGCACATTCCGACAATCACCGCTCACATTCCACTTCTTAATCACATAGGCCACTGTCGATTTTGGGTACGTCAGACCGCTGGATATTTCCCTTAAGGATCGTCCACATTTGTGATACCCGATAATTATAACTTTCTCGAAATCAGAAAGCTCCGAACTGCGCGGCATTTTTTATTCGACTAATGCCGATGCTGTTTCCAACACGATTTATACCCGGCGTAGGCCGTTACGTACCTTAGGACCGCAGATATCATCATTTGCATAGGTGTCCAAATACTTATTGGTAGACAGTGTATAATGTATCACAATTAGCACCCGGGGAAATAAATGCTCAAATTATGCGGAAATTTGAACAGGAAATAAATTTGTATGCCCCGGAAATAAATGCGCATAAATCTTCAAATTAAAATTAAAATTCCCCCTGAAGTGTATTTTGGAGACAAACTTTTTTCTCGAAAATAGATACATTTTTTTTCAATGTTCCGTAATGTTGAACATGATGGTCTTCGATTATAATATAGCCTCTGAGTTTCAGATATTAATTTTTGAACTATATATTCTATTCATACCATGCAATAAGTGTGCTAAAAATCTAGTGCACTATCGAAGCTATAAATTGCCTTTGTACATTTTATTTAAGGCTGCATGTGATACTGTTTGGACCAAAATAACTGTCTTCTTCAAACTAGAAAACAAAAAAGATTCATTAGAATAAATATAATTTTTTAGATACAAGGTATCCCAAAAAAGGTAGTAACACACTTTATCTATCAGAGATACGTGGGTAATGTAAATTAAAAAAAAAAAAAAACATGTTCAAAAGGTAGTCAATAAGGTAGAAAATAGGATATGTAGAAAAAAACAAAGTTTGTAGCTATGTATGTAGGTTTGTGACCTTTGTTCTTCTTATGCGTGTGACTTTCGATCGCATAGTACCGAGATGGGTGGTCACAGATCTACCACATTCTGTATACGGCTTCTCTAGGACAGGTACTAACACACCTTGAAGCGATTTTCTCAAAAATCGAAATCGATTTTTTTTATTTTGTGTTTTATGCTATTTTTAGCATTTTTTTCTCGCATAATACATAATAGCGCTGGTAATTACACTCGAAGTGAAATGATATTTGCATCATCAGATAGATGAAGGGAATTTTCTTTTAATAACAGTTTATTCCGACTATGTACCATAATTTGCAGATTTTTGAGACTTTTTTAACGAAAATCCCTTTTGACGATAACTTTCGTAAAATAATTTTAAAACTATTACATCTTTAATTCTATCCTTCATAACTTTTCAATATTTTGACATATGGTGGAACACTTATGTCGTCCACTTTTAAAAGAAAAGCGGGACAAAATACATATTAGGAGATTTTTTTATGAATTTGTAAATAAAGGAGGAATTTAAATTCTGTAGCCGCTCATTTTAAAAACTTCCCTTTCACATCTTGCAGTTTGGTTGTCTTGGAAACAGTAACAATAAATATAACTGCGCGTAAAAAATAAACGAAACTACTTTTAAACAAGACTCCTAGTTTTCGTAAGTGAGATAAATCTCCGTCATTTTGATGTAACGAGTTAAAAGTCTTTTTCGGAACTCAGTCAGAATAACGCACTACCCCAAGCACAAAATACGCCACGCACAGAATAATTCCGCAAATTCTCATATTTCCGATCAGCTGAGGAGTATAGCCAACTAAGGTACTCCTCAGCTGACCTTACTCACTACCCTCACTTATTACAACTTAAGATTACATTTCATTTTGCAGATTTTCACTCCCGAATCCTGAAATCTGTTAGGATGTTTTTTTATTTTTTCAAATAATAAATTACACACTAAGGTTTTTATTCAAAGTTATATTAATCAAATTCATCAAAATATATTAATTAGGACACTTCTACAAGACTCCGAGTTTTTGTAAGTGAGATAAATCTCCTTCATTTTATCAATCAGAATTGCACACTACCCAAGCAAAAAATATGCCACACACGAAATAATTCCGCAAATTCTCATATTTCCGATCAATAGCCATTTATTACAATTTAAGATTACGTATCATTTTTTCCGATTTTTACTCTCGCATCCTGAAATCTGCTAGTCAGAATGTCTTTGTTTTTTCCTCATAATAAAGTGCACTTTAAGGCCTTTATTCAAAATTATATTATCAAAGTCATTAAGAAATATTAATTAGGACACTTGCTAAATATTTTAAACAACATTTTGAATTTAATGAGCTGATTTGTGGAGTTTTTAAATACGTTACATCCCCCCCCGTTTTCTTAGCAAGACAGGATTGAAATATTGTTCTTACTTATTATCCCGGTGGTCCGCCAAAACGAGCGTTTTTCCGGCAAGATAAATGCCGGACACATGAAATTATTGATGGTTCCGAATACGATTGGCAACAGTTTGTCAGCACATTTTACCGAAATTTAATTTGGCGGGAATGGCAGCCAGGATAATATGTAAGTACCGTTCGTTGCATTTTTGGTATGGATATGAGGATAGTACGCATGTGCAGCTTCAGGTAAATTATAATGTCTGCTGCTAAACATACGCAGGGATAACTGCAAAATACCGGTAGTAGCATTAAGAATCTACGAATTTTAAAACTCCTGTAAAATATTTTTTTTCATAGTATGTATTTTTATTTTACTAAGCTAAGAACTTTTAAAAATAGATTAGCTTTCATTTTATTGTAGAACTAGCTGAAGTACCCGTTCTTCGCACGGGAATGAATGGACTTTTTGATATTACGATTTGTGGTGATTACTATTTATTGTAATAAAGAGATATAGCAAAATGGATATCGCTTTATATTGTGTTCAATAACCATGCATACCGAATTTCAAGGCAATCGTTTGTACGGTGCAGAAGGCCATGCGGCGTAGCGCAATCTAGTGGAGAGTTTTAGCAAAACGGATACGGCGGAAATATTCTTCGCATTCAGATATCGATGAATACGAAATTTCAGGACGATCGGCTGGACAGCCCTGACGACGCGACATCTAGTGGCAAATTATATAGGAAAATGGATAGCGCCAAACTCTTCCCCGTGTTCAAATATCTATGTATACCTATTTTCATAGCGATCAGTTTCACAGTCAAGAAGTGATACACTGCAGCGCGATCTAGTGGTTAATTAAAGTAATGATTTGCTACAGTGCCGTCAAGTGGCGAGTTATAGCAAAATGGATAACGCCAAAATATTCTCATTGTTCAAATAGCTATGTATACTGATTTTCATAGCGACCGTTTGAATGGTCAAGAATTTGGCCTGCTGCAGCGTCATCTAGTGGCGAGTTAAAATAATAATGCATTGCAGTGCCATCTAGTGGTGAGTAACATCAAAAGGAACATAGTTAGAATATATTCTTCGTGCTGAAATGTGTAAGTATAAGAAATTTTATGCCCATCGGTATAGAAGTTGATGCGTTGCAGCGCCATTTAGCGGCATGTTACAGCAAAATGGATACTGAAAAATATTCTCCGTGTTCTAATATCCGCCTGTACCAAATTTCATCGAAATTGGTTGGACGATATTCGCATAGTAAACGGCTAAACGGAATAGAATTCGACGTTCTGCTGCGCCACCTAGTGGCAAGTTAGAGGAAAACGGATACCATAAAAAGCTTCTCAATGATAAAAGACTTAGGTGAACCAAATTTCATGGTGCAGCGGTGCTGGAGTTTTTCAACCTCATACACACATACCAACATTCATTTTTATCTATAACCAGTATCATTATATATCCCAGTCTCAAATAAAATCCAGTTTCAAATCTAAGCCTCGCCAAAGCGCCAACATACGCCATTTTGCAAGAGTTTTTTCAGGAAATCATTCGAAGCATTGACTTAGCAGCAATCAATATGGGAAATGGTTCGGCCGTCAAAAAGTAAAGCACACATTTATTTGAAAAGGGGAATCCCTTAATACAACCGAATTTTTTTTTTAATTATCAACTATAACGTGTTTTATTCATCCTTACTCCGATGTACTAAATGAGAAGATTTCAATTTTCTGAAATTTGGCGGAATTCCCTCAACTTAAATCAATGTACTCAATTGGCGAGAATTCTGAAGATAGATCGCTTGAAATCCCTTAATAACTGCATTATTTCTTCATGGATCATTAAAATTTAACGCTGTATTCTAATAAAACCTTTGCACTTGCTTTCAAAAATATATTTCCTTAAGCTCTCAATAAATTGCGCCAAGCCGAAAACTGTGCAAACCGCTAGAACTCACTTTCTCAAAATCAGCATTTGAGCCATTTTATTTTTTCGCCAAACTAAAAAAAAATTACATATTAGCCTCGGAAATCTTCAATTCTTATTGTTTTGCGTATAAAACATTTCATTCCTGCTCCGATTTCCCATGCACACGATATTATAATAAAAAATTAATAATCTTACAAATATAAACTAACAAAAAAAATCATTATTATTCTTTTATTTTTACTTTGAGAATTTAAAACATTTTATTCGGCAAAATCGCCACACATGGCAACCATGATCCTTATTTCACACTTTTTTCACTACAGGGGCTACAATTACGGAAAGGTTTTTGCATGGAGAACATAAAAAATCTCTTAAATTCCGGGAACGGGTGGACTTTCAAAGTTTTAAAGAGGAGTATGATTTATTCTATATTATTTTACATATCTGTGCAAAATTTCAGGCTGATAGGTCCATTTTTGTGGATTTGTATACAACTCAAATCCACAAACAAACAAACAAACAAACAGAATTTCATTTTTATTTATAAGATTTGGCAGCTCAAGTGGCAGCAATAGACAAGGTCGTACCCAGAAAACAATTTCGGAGGGACGGGCGGGAGGTGGGTCCAATCGTTGGAAAATTTTATGTTTAATTCTAATCGTATCTGAATTTGACATCATTTTGGTGTCACAAATTTCACATTGCATCAAAAACTGAATGCAGATCACGCGCTTTACCGAAAAATTACTTCACTAAGGCTTACTTTTACGACAGTGACGGTACAACTTAAGATTACATTTCATTTTGCAGATTACATTTCATTAGCCAAAAACTTCACGGAATAATGGACGTTTTATACAGATATTTCTATGTATGTGAAATCAACAATGTTTCAAGACTATTATATTTACCCAGGTGTTCTGCAGAGTGAATAAGATTACACATGGATCAAGCTTTTAGAAATCAGAAGACAAATAAAACAGTGGTCCGCACCATTTTACTTTATTTTAGAACTTAACCCCCCCCCTCAAAAAATATACATATATGTGAAAATAAAATAAAATAAATTTTAAAAAATGTGCAGAAGCACTTAAGAAACGAATATATTTGTTTGCAAAACATTCTAATACGTTCTGTTTGACCTCGAATTACGCTGACTCACAATTTGTGTTATCACTTTACAGTTACCCTAGCATCTAAAGTACGTATCCGTAAGGTAAAATTGGTATCACCAGTTAACGAACTTCTCACATTTTGAAATTTCGTGAAG
This sequence comes from Cheiracanthium punctorium, assembly GCA_038373885.1. NCBI lineage: Eukaryota > Metazoa > Arthropoda > Arachnida > Araneae > Cheiracanthiidae > Cheiracanthium > Cheiracanthium punctorium. Next base: position 1,105,152 of record JAWZYV010014928.1, on the reverse strand, counting down.
ATTGAATAATGGAATTAATTTCACTTATATGGGTAAGGAAACATTTTGAAGTACGAAGCACGGGTCAGCAGCGTTACACGTTAAATTGCCAGAGATATGGTGATAAATATATGCTGACTTAAACTACTTTTTTTGTGAAAAGAAAAATCAATCATGTTTAATATATATATTTTTAAAATTTTTATTTCTTTTTATTTTTATTCATTCCTATTTATTTTTTGCACCTTAGCATTCTTCGCTCATATTCAAATTCGCGAATAGCTCCTGATCATCTTTATTGAAAGATATGTCTCAGACGTTTTATGATAAAAGGCTGAAATTTTGTGCTTGTCCACTATGCGTATGGGGCACAGTTAGTAATTGGAAGATATTTTATTGTAAATGGGTTGTATACAAATTGAAAAGTTTTAACAAATTAACAGAGCTTTTTTAAGGTAATCTTTTTCATATTTTTAATTTGTAATTTTTTTCAATGTAACATTTTTGCAATTACATTGTCCAATTATCTCCTATGTATAAAGAAATGATGTGCATTGCCATATTTTGGGACACTGTTTATGTTAATTGTGTATCATTCATATGAACTAGTGGCTTTAACCTAGAAGTTCGTTTTAGAACTTATTAGTATACAGCTATATAGAATGTGAGACCGATGTGGACCAATCCAGCAGGGGAAAAGACACTCAGCATTCTGAAATCTCTGGAGTGTGGCGCCCCAAGGTTCTGGTCAAGCTGCTTTCGGTCTAACGATCTGTTGTTTTGAAAGGTTTTCTCCAGATATATAGTGACTACACGTTAGAATACGAATTTAAAAAACGTCTTTCACTCAAAGAAGCCCCTCCCAGATTACGCAGATTGTCCTTGTGCAGCCTTGCTCAAATATAGCAAAAACTACAAGATGAGATTGCGCTCTCATATTAATAATTTCTTCCATTAGTGTGCATGGCCTTATAGGGTATAAATAATTGACTTAATATTAAAAATTTAAATGTTCTAAAAAATGTGAATGTTTTTATCTGTTTTAATTTGTTAGTTATGCGTTTATTTATTTATTTTTGAATTGAACAGCCATTGCGCACTACTGATTACATGTTTCATTTTACAAGGAGACTACATCAAGAGAAGTGGAGGTATGAACAATTTTTCTTCTCTTTCAAATGTTCAACTTCTTGTTCGAATTATCATATTAGGAAAAGAAAAAAAAGGACTAGGATGTGTTTTAAGCAAATTTTATCAGTCAAAACTGCACCTATTATTTGCTTTGACCAATGCAAGTCACATCATTGCGACGGTGTGACAGTAAAAATATAGAAAAAAATACTTCATATACAAACGTGACGTTTAAAAATTCTGCAGAAGTTAAAGCATTTTTATACCCAAAAGTAGAAGTAGTAATAGCTTGAATATAAACACGGTGTGAGTTGTAAAAACTATGCAATAGTATAATAATAAGGTTTGCTATATTACACTCAAGCATTTTTTGTAAAATAGTAAGTATAAATCTGGAGGTTTTAAGGAATCAATTTTACCTGCACATAAATAATAGATAAAGCTGATGGAAGGTTTATGCTATAAATATTCCTAAATAACACTTAAATAAGAAAATTTTCAATAAAACTAATTTTGTCAAAAAAGGCAATCCAATAACAGACATTTAACTTTTTTTATGTATTGGATTTTTGTGACTTATGGTGCACTGAATAAGTGCATATGTTGAGGAGAACATTTTTGGTGCAAAAATATCAAAATATCACTGCAGTACAGTTTATTTCCACATTTCAGAGTTAAAAATAAAACATTTCTAAGTATTAAAAACTGATTTATTTGTGTTATTAACAGCTTTAACATTTTTTGGAAGGGTAACTTATATTTCAATCATATTTCACGGACGTTTAAAGATATTTTTAAAAAATAATTTTGCATTCAAAATAATTTGAATTAGACTCTCACATCTAAAGCAACTTATTTATGAGATACACTAAAAATACCTGAATTATTATTTTATTTTTTAATGTTTAAGACCTATAAATTGTGCATGTACAAAAAAATGTCTCAAAATTTAAAGTGTCAACTCCGTCAGTGTACTTAATAATTTCACCTAAATTCTGTTACACGAAAATTATTTCAATTCCATTTCGAATCGTAAAAAAAGTCTTTCTGATGGCATGGTGGCACATACCCTGAAGATCAAAATGATTCACTGCCTATAACATCAAACATTCCACTCGCAATGTTAAGGAAATTCTTTGGAGACTACTGACGTTCTTCAATCAATATTATTCCAAGAAGTTCTACTGCGCCATGAATCTGGTTGACGAAATGTTGCTTGTCAACGTATGTCATGTCTTATGGACCTCCAGATCATTTATCTTGGTTTGTGTCTTTTCGCGTTCCTTTCCTCAGATCGCAGCGTTCTCCGGTATAAAGAAATACTACATCTTTATCGAAAAGTTCAATCTTGATAGTTTTCTTTTGATAGGGTTTTCTGATTCTATCCTTATTTATGTATTATTAATGTTGTAAATACAAATTCACATTTTTCGATTTTGTAAAAAGAAATCTACTAAATAGGCAATCCCAAATAGCGTGATGTGATGAATGTACATTATGTAAATAAGTATTATTTTTTCCAATCTACAAATCTGTTTTTATATTCACCTTAAAAAACAACTTCAGTACATCCAGAAAAAGTCGCGCGAAAAAATCAAAACATAAATGAGCACGTGATAAAATTTCTTGTCTAGACAACCACTAAGATATGAGCAAGATTTTACAATTGTGCAGCAATTTCAAAGAATGACAGTTATTAATTCAGAAAAATGTAAATGAGATATTACTCTTTATGAAACGGAAAAAGGAGAACATTTTTAAAAAAGTTGTTTTGCTCAATACTTATCATCATTCCATCCAATTTGGAAAAAAAAAACATTTGATTGTTTTTGTGCTTAGAATATTAGTATTTAAAGCTTGTAGATGTTGGCAAATATTATTTGAAAAATCAGTAAAATAAAATGTACAAAATTATTTTTACTGGTTATTAGAAATATAACATATATAGGGGAAGGTGGTTCAAAATGATCTCTTTAAGGGGAAAATTTGCATAAAATAACATGAATGTTAAATAAAACTTTGGCCCTTTGCCACAGAATTTTACACTACATTTTGGATCATAAACGTATTTTAATAATATTTTAAAACTCAAATTGAGTATTGAAAGAAACAGAAATTTGGAAAAGAGTCCAAAGGGTCATTTTAACCTAATCCAAAGTCAAATTAATCATGATTGGTAAAATAAGAGATGTAAAAGTAATTATGACTATACATAATGAAATAAAATTTGCTTTACAATCATATAGTACGCATAATTTATTTTATGAAAATTTTAAAATAAAAAAGTGTCACAAACTATAACATAGACAATTTCAAAATTCTAATTCAAAAATTTTGGCCTAAAATAAATGCAACGATAAATTAAATAATGTAATCGGAAGTCACACATTTTGAGAACGTCCGAAGGGCCGCCATGATGACTAGGACACCGGTATGGTTGCCCACTTTAGATCATACCACTAGAACACGTCGAGAAACATAACAAACTAAACAAGTGTAATTCGCATCTAAAAACATACTCTTTTCAGTAAACCAAGTCATATTTTCGTACATTAAAGACTGTGTTTCTAAATAAACAGGGAAGTTAGTGTTTACCTTATAAGAGATATGATAAAACACAGTTTTTTGAAGTATTCCCCAAAGCCACGTAATGCACTGTTCGCTTAAATATCGCCATTGCTTCTTCTTGACTATTCATAACTATTTTATATGTTATATAGATGATAGTGCTTCCTCTCTGGAGGAAAACATATGTGGATAATATTGCTATCTAGGATAAATTAAGGCCATCTTCCTGTAAAGCAAATTTTCAGCATTTCTAAGTTAACTTTGAAAAAACATATAAATTATTAAGTTATAGAAACATCCGAATACATATGTATCAAACGTAGCATACACATACACATGAAAATTTTCTAAATTAGTCTTTTTTGTGTAGTATTATGATTCGATTATTACTAAAAAAACGATAACTCTAAACATTAATTTATTTCACATCTACATACATATATTATTGAACATACACCCCTCCTCATCTATACAGCACAGAAATTAATTTTATATAAACAGAATGACTGAAAAAAATTATTATTGTAATTTGTTTCGTTTTTGGTATATTTATCCCTACCATAGTTTTCTAAATGTATTTTCTCTACATAAAAGACAAGAAATTCCTCTTTAGAATCATTCTTTTCGGGAATTAGTGTCAGGAGTCTGCGAAGAAATGCAGCTATTTGTTGCATTAAAAATCGAGTTCTTGCAAAGTGACAGTAATCTAAGAAATAACGCTACTTAGATATCTCGCTAGTGACAATTTGCTGAGACGTGTTTTTCACGATTTGGAACAAAGCAATTCGTACTACAAAGGGCAGTTTGATTCTAAGAATTGTTTATGTTGTTCCATTTTTTAAAATGCGTACATTCAATTTATTACATAACAGTTCAGCATCGTAATTTGAAGCTGTAAGAAGGATAGTAAAAATGTATTAAAACAATGATTTTTTGGGGGGTGTTTATTTACAATGCGGTAACATATTTCTATATTTTCATCAAATCAACATGAAATAAAATGAAGAAAATAAATAAATTTCGAAAGTAAAAGTTTCTTAATAAATAAGTATGTTCAATCTATTGAAAATCACATTTTCAAAGACACAGTCATAATAATAAAAAATATGCATCATACATTATGTCTATTTCCAAATATTGCGTTCTGTACTACCAGGCTTGAACTTAATTCATTTATAATGCTCTAATCATTTCGTAGATAAATAATTACCTACGACATAGTACTTAATTATCTATTCAGAAACAGGTTTTTACAAAATTTTGGTAATTACATAAATTCATATTTATTTATTAGCTAAAATTTATTTCGGCAATTTCTGTTTTAAATTAATTCTAAACGACCATTAGTTAAAAGGAAGTTTTAAGATCGTTTCTTTGTATTTTAGAAATGGTATATTTTTTAAGCACAGATATTGTATAAGATAGAATAATTCATATTGTATAATTTAGATATTGTAAGACTAATTGATAGGAGTTTCTCACATGGTGCTAATTAAAGAAGTAAGCTCTGAATTGTTTTCTTTAACAGTTTAGCAATGCCATTTGTTCTGACACAGAGAAAAAAAAATAATGCGTCTCCGCCAGAGAAAATGATAATGTAATTCCAGTGAATCAAGTTTAGGAGCGAGCATAATTAGTGTGTATTGTTTTTGTTTTTATCAATAGAAACTGACGCGAAATCTTATCATTAATTAAGTTATTATGAAAGCTGATTTATATAGAGCATATGCCTCTAGCCTATAGTTGCATATGCCTCAGTAAATATATGTATTTTTTCATTGTATTTACATTACAATAAAATTCATAGTATTTCATTAAAGGACTCTTTAATAGGTTCAAATTTTACATTTTATGTATTTGAGGCAAAGTTGAACTGATCATTTTTTTATCAAGCTTCACCTAACAGAATTTAATAAATGCTTAATTTTTGGAAACATTTTTCTTCAGTTTCATTGTGACTGAATGTATGCAATTAAACATCCTGATAAGTGGAAAAACATATATATCAAATTACTGTGCTCACATAAACGTTTCTGAAGCAGATCTCTAAAAGTTAAACCACTGAAATTTCGATATTTCTTATGGAACTAATGTTATTAGATTTAAAAAAAAATAAAATGTGCAAAATGTCCTGCACAAAGCTGGATTAAATATGCTATAAATCAAAACAAAACAAAAACGGTTTGGTTTATATCATGTACTAGCCGCCTCCGGCGACCAGCTGGTTTGCCATCTTAAAGAATCTTCTTCTGAGAGGAACTAGTTTCACACTAATTTCCACGTTACTAAAATCTCTCTCATTCTGAATCAATTGGAAATTAGGATTGTTTAAAATAGGGCAGTTATTTATAAATAAAATCCTACAAATCAATGAATGATATTCGTCTTATATTAATATTGAAGAGCTTCTTCGCTTCTTTATATATATATATATATATTCATACATACATATATATAAATTAAACATGACCGATTTTTCTTTTCACAAAATTTCTACATTTCGAAAACTGGCTCTTCAGTGTCCGTATCTTAAAATGTATTTAGCTGTTAATCGTATCTTGAAAGGTAATTTAATACGACTTTCTTCAATCATGAGATCGAAATTTATTGGTAAAATACGTACTAAAAAAACATTTTCTCAAATACTTTCCGTAAGACTATCATTGTCTGTACGAATGGGATTATATAATAAACGGCTTGATATTACAATTTTTTTCGATATAAAATACATAATCAATATAATTTCTGATTAAAGCATACATAAAATCGGTATTGGAATTTATGACGTATTTAATAGTCTGAGCTTTCGCAATTTGTGTCTACGTACAATAGGACAAAAATGACGTACCGAAAAAAAAATGTTGGCAGTTACAAAAACGAAAAGACAACGTATAATAAGCCGCAGAAAATGTAATCTCCGGTTGGTCAGACATGAAATTAATTTTCAATGTTTGTGAAAGAACTCTAATATCCAGGAAGAAATGATTTCTGCAGTTTTTCGCAGAGCTATTTTCCTCTTCATGCGATGTTATGGGCTAGTGACGCCGATATACGTGGCCGGATATTAATTTTTCTTTTTTATGTTGCATTTGTTTTAGCAATTCTGTCAGCTTCTCACGAATTTTATGACTTACTGTAAGTAATGTATCATTTTTTTCTCGTTTTTGCGGCAGCATATGGTATTGCAAGAAGAGCATGAACAAATTACAACTGCACATTCGCATCATTTCATTACTCTAAGTCATAAATAGATTAAAAGTTTTTTTCAAAATTGCTGTAATGAGGTGTTTTTCTTAACTAGAAATAATTGATTTTGAAAAATTGCTTTATTATTTGATTTATTTACACTATTCCGGAGAAATGAAAAATAAATTTCTTCGATTTTTTAATGCGATACATTTTTGAATGCAATTACATTCATTCTTTGAACTCCAAGATCGTGTTTTTATACCACATTTAATTAAAACAAAGTATTGTATTATTATATGTTCTTCCACAAAAAAAAAACTGAAACGAACCATAATTTAAACCATTTGGATCTGTTGTTATTTCCTAATAAAATTTAAGGGATGAAGCAATTTTTAAGTGAGTGACTTTGAATGTCAATCCGCATTCTTGAAATATTTTCTTGAAGGATTGCAGCACTCGTGAAAAACATGTTATTTAAAATAGATAATTTTGTAAAACGAAATATTCTTCAACTATGCTGCAAGTGAAAGTCAGCAGCCAATTTTAGGAGAAATTTTAAATGAAAGAAGATTTACAATTTCGATCAGAAACTCTCTTGATTTCCATATATTACACAGATATTTTCCGAAAATTTGTGTTAAAATTTGATTAAGTGTTTTTTATTTCTTTCCAAAGTGAGAGTCAGCTACCAGTGTAGTTGGACCGCAACTAGGGCCGGAAATTTTTGTTATTCCATTATGAGAGTGCCAAGTAGGCATGCCAACAATCCTCCCTATGAGTGGTCTCCTAATTTTTGACGAATTTCGAATAAAAACTTAGCACCTGCATTAGCAACCAAAGATGTAGCATTATATCACAGGGGACACTGGAACCAAGGCAGATTTTACGGGCACCAACGCCCTTTCGCGTACAAGGTCTTCAAACAATCCAATCAAGAGAATCTGTCCCCATCCCAAGCATTGCCCAAGATTCGGCATTGATTCACTTTCTGTGTCAGCAGAAGAAAACTGAGTTTAAGCGTGAATGAAAACCAAGTTTAATATACTTGGCCACAACTAATAGCCTTAGAAAATTCTATCAGGCCATTTGCATTGAGTGGAAAATTTCCATCACTAAAATAAAAAAAATAAATAAATAAATAAAAATAAATCAATTTGAATCCAATATATCATCAAATACCTTGATTTTTGAAAGGAAGATTCATAAAGATCAGGTCAAGAAAAGCAATTAATTATTTTTATGCTTGATTGTTTTATAAGAGGAATTGAGGTGATCTTTTATCCGATTGTGTTCATATGTGTACTGTTGACTCTCTTCTGTGTGGTGTGTTCTGAGAACAGAAGCTGTGAAACAAAATTTTCTAAGAAGTAATTCTTGTATAGACAATGATAAAATATTGATTATGTCTAATTTCTAAGTGTTTCTGCACAAAATATTTTTAAGAGAGTAGAGTTTTAATATGTCAAGAAAAATACATTTTCAATTTTAAATAAAGCTTGTTTAAGTATTTCACAGTAAAAGTTCAGTAGTTAAATACACTCTTATGTTTTACATTCGTGTAAGTTTTCAAGGAACTTTAATTACTGTAAATTATAATATTAACTGTTAAATGTTTAGGTTTTCGTTTTATTCTAAGAATTTGACTTGTGTATATGGCCTATAAAAGTTGTAATTTTGTTCATCTGCATTTTAACCTAGCAAAAACTACCACTTAATTCATGTTGAAATATTATCTAGGCATAAGAATGACGAAAAGTGTCAAAAAAAATTTTATATACAAATTATAAATATTTATTTGTAAATATTTATATTTCAAAATGTGAATTGTGCATTTAAAGAACTTCAAAGCACATAAATAATCTCGAATATTTACAACTTACTGCTTCTCTGTATTTTTTTTATGACTTGGACTTTGTATGTGTAGATCGATTCTCTAAAAATGGATAAGCATGAAATTTAGTTAATATTTTTGTGTGTGCTCAAAAATATACACACCTCCCGCAAAATAATTCAATCAATCATCTGAAAAACATTTAAAGCAGTTTAGAACATTTTTACTGCGTAATAATATATAACTTAGGCCCTGACGTCCAACATGTTTGCTGAATCCGTATCGCCCATTCGTTCAAACTGTCAACAGAGCATTCAACTCACATATAATTCATAAAATGCTATCGATCATTGGAAACTCATCCGAGCCTGCATCATAATGATTAATGTATTGTTGATGTCACATGGGTTTTTTATCCGTCATATTCTATCATGTATGACAACATGCAGAAATCTATTGTAGAAAAGCCTTATAGTATGAATAAGTCACATTAAATATGTAATTTCAAGGAAAATAAAATTCTATAGATCTTATACACATGGCTCAAAGTACTTCTACACGTAATGAAAAATTCATAAGAATTAAATTTAGCTGCATTGTGTATAGAATGGCATTGAAATGAAATGTTGAAAAGTAAAATATTCAATCGTCGTACTTTGCATAATATTACTCAAATTTATATAATTTGTATTGCACCACTTAACCCATCATCGTCATTGCAAGGTAGATTACATTGGATTTTTCGCTGATTCATTTCTGCGTAGTTTTATATCTACTTACAGTATTACACTTTTTTATTTTGTAGTATTTCAGCCTTTTTGTTAGCTTGTCCAGTGTTTGTCGTTCTACGTGAAAAGTTGTATACGAATTTTAAACCACTTCCAATGGAGATGAAACTTTGTGTACACGTGAAACGCCGATAATACTGGATACTGCTGTTTTTTATTTTTTCGATAACCTTTTTTTTTAATTATTAAATATTTTGTTCCAATAAATAGTGTTTTTTAGCACTTATCGAGTCTTCTCTTCGTAACTACTGATCATACATTTTTTATATTCGCATAATTGGAAAATTCTTTCGTTTCTCAAAATAGATGAAACGAGTTTCGATTCTCTAGCATAAATTTTTAATTTTTAGGGATTTTTCGAAGGAATGACCAGTAATTATTCTCAATTTCTTTACATCATGACCTCGAAAATATATATATATATACTATCTATTCGCAAATTTCATGAATACAGATTGCCCTTTCCTAAGTCTTTTAGAAAATGGACAAAAACATGAAATATTTTATTTTTAAAAAACGTTTAAATAGGAAAGCAATGGAATCAAGCGGCATATTTTGCTCCCGACTGCAAGCAAACTCATTTATCCCCCAGTGAAGCTGCATATCCAATTAAGCTACGGCGAATTATACCAATCTCACACATTGGAATTGATGAACCCAAGCGATAAAGAGTTATATATACATGTCCTTTAACTAAGTTCTCTGAACAATCTTCATTTAAACAAAAAACTGTGTAAATATGTTTCTTTTTTTCATTTCAAACTTTTGACCATCTAGATTTGTTATTAGTTCGATTTCTAATTTGTACAGAAATTTTGGTCCACTTCTAGTCAGACATCACACTCAGTATTACGTTAGAGATACAGTAATGATTCTGTACTGTTAGGAGGCGTATCGCCGTGATATTTTTGCGAGGACTCTTTTTCCGTGAGTGAACTCAAGTCAACTCAGTTCTGTTGCGATGGCGTTTTATTATTATTGATGTTTGGTATACTGTGTTAGATGAGTATGTGTAAAGAAATGTACGCTAATAAATTGTGTTTGTTCCCTTGATTAGACATCTATTCAACATTCGTGGCACCGACTCGGGCAATATGCCTGTAAGTGCAGAACCATATTTAAAAGTTGTTCTTTTGTTACAAGTAGCGATTGTCAGATTGTTCCTTCAGCACCAGTCTGATATATATTTAGAGAACGGATTCTAATGACGAAGTATCCATGTTTCCGCGTGGTAAGTAAAACTCACAAAAATTGTAATAACAAATAAGTTTGTTTAACCTGCATGCTCCTCCGGGCTCATCGACATGGCAGCCAAAATGATGGCATTCATACCGGTGTAATAACGCCTGTACATTATGACTATCTCAAGAGCTATTGTATTAATTTTGATACATAGCTGTTAAGTTTATGGCTGCATGTTTTTATCAGTTTCAGTTCCGCCAGGATACAAACAGAAAATGTATTGGTTTTATCTTAAAATTCTAAAACATCAATCATGAACCGTAGAGTGAGCTCAATTAATTACGAAATCACAACCTATGTACTATAACATTTACAAGAACTTTTGAAACCCGTGAAGTTCAGAAATGTTTACTTATGTGGAATATTTTATCTATTCAACCAGATGGCTGAGTGTAAAACAATTGGCAGGAAGACATACTAAAATTTGTGGTACAGTAGTTGCAAAGAATGACTTCGCAACTCACCTGATCAAGTCGATTGGAGATTTTTAGCTAATACCTAAAACTGAAAGACAGTGCCTCCCCTAAAACAACACTGCACTATTTTAAACGTCCTATTACTAATTTTTGAGATAGCGTGCCAGTCGATATGGTACAAATTGTGCAGCACAAACTTTAAGAAAGGATATAATTACTGTAGCTGACGGTATCTTGAAAACCGAAAATAAAGGTATCTGCTGATAACAATATTATCCTTTTCTATCAAAAGTTTTTCATTGCTTAAGAATGCTGAAAATTCTGTACAGAGTATTTTGAAATGTACAGGGTCTGATTCTATATCGCGGCATACTGAAACGAAGACACTCAAAATCTTTGTTCTGAAAAAATAAGTAGTAAGATGAACTTAAAATCGTTAACTTTAGTAAAATTAATTCATTTAACAACGTTTTAATAGGACTATTAAAAGTGCGAATCGCCGTGAAATACTTAAAAATATATACTTGGTCTTTATTTATATTTTATCAAAATGAGAAATATTTAATATTTAACATTTGTTTAATGTTTTTCATTTTTAAAATGGTCATATTCGATGCTAACATTTAAAATTTCAGTGAAGTTCCAGGGTAAATCGTCAAACATATGCACTAAGCATTTTGTTACGCAAATATCTTTATTTTTAAACTCAACAAATTATAAAAGAAACTACATAAAAATTAATCGAACATGTACATCTAAAATTGCTCTCCTAACAGCATAAAGCACTAGTTTTATAAAATAAAAAAAGGGATGCACTTTAATATCCTAAAATGTAGATACTTTAATAAAAATATCGAGCATATTGAAAAAAAATACATATATATATTTCACTGAAGTATAATACAACTTCCTTCAAAAATAGTAGTGACATACCTTAAACGTAGTATTAAAATATTTATTCCATGTTCAGGGACAGTTTAAGAGGTTTTACAACGTTTTTGAAAATATTACGATCGACCATCCATCATATTTATGACAAAATTTTACCGATGCTTGTAGTACGACAGAATATTGTGACTTCAATGGTTTTCTTCGAAACAAAATAATAAAACGCTGAAATATAAAGGAAAAACGCAGTTAAAATTATTATTTTTTGTGTGTATAAATTTTAAACAAACTGAAATTTTTAAATATTTTAATAACTTCTCGAACTTATTCTTAAGTTGATTACTTTAAGAAATATGCGATTTTATAAAATTAAATCCCCAAACTGTTCTTCCAGTTTCAACAAAACATACTTGGCATTCAATACTTAATAAAATAATCAGAAAGAAACAGGAGAATTAACACTGAATAAATTCTTGGAATACTCGAAGCATTGTTTTACAAGTAATCAGCTTTCTTTGGGAAAGCGTGTACCACAATCAAAATCGAAGGAGCCTAGTACGTCTTTAAATTATAATCTTGTACCGGTAATTTAATAAAAAAATCATATATATAATTCCGTTTTTTTCTTTCATTTATTCAATACTGATTTAAGTATGCTCAAAAATGTCGGATAAAAGCGTTATTTAGAGCATCCATCTGTGACATACAGGTGATTACTTAAAAAAATGAGAGAGTCAAATACGAATTAGTAATACAATGTATTAGAATTTCCCATTACAAATATGCGTGTACGTGAATAATACATACATGTAAGTATGTGACAGAAATATATCTTACATGACAAATTTTATTGCTACGAATTGCTCATGCAATCCTTTTTATGTCTGTTGGGTCAAATAGCTTAAAGTATGTTTGAATGGGCAGAGGCTGTCATAAAATTAGTCTATTACATTCTCTTACTGCAGACACGCATTTCGTTCAGAATGCATATGTATATATATATATATATATATACACATATATAGACACACACGGTTTTTTTTATTTATCTTCTACTACAGAAAATACGTATGACTGTCCCTATGGATTTTTCTTTCTTGCTCTCTGTGTTTCTTCATGGTTAAGTTGAAGTGGCTCTTTATTTATGTTAATGTTGTTAAATTTTACTTTTTGTTAAGCTGAATCAAGATATGCTTAAAATTTTATATATATATATATATATATATATATATATATATATATATATATATATTTCTAAGAAATATTTTAGCCAGTGAATATTGAATGTACTAATTTATTTATCAATTTTAATAAGTATGTAGCATGGAAAAGCTAGATTGCTAACTTTTTAGGGGACGGGGAGGAGGTAGCATTTCGGCTTTCTAGTAATGTTCTGTCTTTAAGTCAGTTTCAGTGTACTGAAAATTTTTTATACTTGGTACAAAATTTTAAGTAATCATCATCACACAGAAGAAAATCCTTTCACTGTATATTTTTTTTTTCTATTGAAGATAATCATAAAATATATTTCGAGTTTTTGAACAAAGTTTAATAAGCTACTAAAATATTTTCCTATTAATTTTACAATAAAAATGTGTTTAAAAGACGCAAATTGGGAAATCTCGCTGTTTAGTTTGTGTCATGGGTTGAATATTTAACTGGATATTTGATTTTGATTTTCAAATGACGTTTTAATGACGAAGCAGTGACTAAAATTTAAATTTCAATTTCTGCCGTCTATTTTTCAAGTAAGAGAGATCATCACGAAATTCATGACATATCAAGAGCAGGGATGCGTTTTTAATCAATTTTAAGGTTCTGCCACTTGCTCGGCACATCGGTACATTGCCTTGACCATATAATCATTGAATTCGTGTACAATAAATCTTTTCTTACATTTTTTAAAAATTATTTACTCGAATTCACGTGAATCGTTTTCAAGAAAATGCTCTTCCACCATGCAAGATTGTGTTTCAAATTTTATCCTGTCGCATAACAATGAGGATGTTAAAGTGGTGCGGGTGCTTAAATGTGTGTGGTAAAACAAAAAAATGTATCTTAATTTAAATTTAACTGAATTTCAGTGAGAATGCCGGTAATTAAAAAGTAAAAATTTTAAACATGAGGAATAATAAGTACTAAATTACTTCCAGATAAAAAGTGCAGATTATGGAAAGCCCTGGCCAAACTGAGGAACCTACGTTTAACCTGTTCAAAATATTTCTTTGAGAAATTTCTACAATGATACTCAAGGTTCAGAAATACCAATATTCTACACTGAATTAAGGCACCCACACCTCAATGTATAGTGGTAATATCAGTGCGTTGTGAAAATAAAATAATTTAATTTATACAATAGCCATGCAAACTAGAGGAACTCACCTGGAAATAAGATTAAAGGTTTGTCATTCTCCACTGTCTCCAGCTGTAAATTAAATAGCATGCAGGGAGACAAAAATTTACTGATTCATTTTGGTACCAACTTTCTTTATTAGAGGATATTTGAAAAATAATTCTCTAGATTAAATAATTTACAACAATTCAACATTCACCTAATTTATCATTGAAATTTTACTAACATATAGAAACATTTTCAAAGTACCTTGCATGGAGCACACCATATTTTCGCCCCTCATCAAAAAAACTTAGTAATAATATTCAAATTTATCATCATTTTCAAATAAATGCATGGATTCAAAGTAATTTGCATAACTTAACTCAAACCAATACTTTTAAGCAAATGCTTAGTATTTAATCTAATATGATGTATATGCTTTACAGAATCACTCAGATTTAAGTTCTCAGCACATAGAATAAAATGTCAAATGAAATCACCTGTTTTGCACTGTAAAAAAATTGATCCACTATGATTTGAAACTAATTAATTGCTGATGAAAATTAACAATTACAAATTAATTATCATGCTGATTTTTGCAGTTATCATTACTAAAAATAATGATCTCAATTGACATGTTATTACACTAATATATTATATTCAATTCAGATATCAATACATTTTCACAACAATATTTCCCCTGTTAATTTTCAAGTTCAAAAATTCTTTTTTTTGCTAGAATCACTTCAATATATTTCTTTGAAGGAGAATAAAATGGAATTTATAAAGTTCTACATTACCACCGATGCCCTTGGCAGTAAATCAAGCTTTTAACACAGATGCTCATCTTAGCTGCTGTCACATGGACAGATCCTTTGGTAAAAATGAAGCGACATCAATTCTGTCTTTTTTTTTTTTTTTTTTTTTTTTTTTTTTTTGAGTCAACACTGATTAATATTTTTGCCTCACAGTAGCATTTTTGTAGCACAAGTGACCGATGATTAGAGATGGAGAATGTAGAGCCCAAGCTTCTTCCAAGTAGGACACAAATTTTTTTACGATGAACACATCTATATTCGTATTATTTGAAGAATTTTTTTTAGCAGTATTTAACATCTCTTCATCTTCATGATTTCATACAAACAAATCTTTAAATAGCGTAGTAAAAATATAAAAATTGCAGCGAGGCGGGGATGCCCTGTTCGTGCAGTCTTCTGCCTGCCAACGAACATTCGAAGAAAAAAAATGTGGGCATCCC
The DNA here is from genome assembly GCA_038373885.1 of Cheiracanthium punctorium. Taxonomy (NCBI): domain Eukaryota; kingdom Metazoa; phylum Arthropoda; class Arachnida; order Araneae; family Cheiracanthiidae; genus Cheiracanthium; species Cheiracanthium punctorium. Next base: position 1,089,527 of record JAWZYV010014928.1, on the reverse strand, counting down.
CGCCTAAAAAAACACGCACCTTTTCTTCACATTTCAAAACGCACAACTGCTTCAACGAACTTTTTTCGAAAGCCGTTGCCACTGAGAGCGGAGGACAAAATTTTTCATTTTCCGCTGAGTCATTCCCCTGACTTGGGTGATCGGTGAACAGAACCAGTTTCGCTGCCTCGTGACGTCATTCCTCTTGCTCTGAGATGAAGAGGAAAGGAGAAAAGTTCACGCAGGAATTTACTGTGATTCTAGTGGCAACCAGACAGCTTTGTTTACAAACAATTTTACGGACGTGCGAAGTTGTTGTGTTTTTACTTGGATGTAATATGCTTCCCATTTTTTTTTTTGTTTGTTACACTACAGTGTAACATCCTTCCCCCAACAGAAAAAAAAAAGAATACGTAGCTTACTCTTACAGATTTTACAATTCAACTATGTGGCACAAATGGATATAAAATAAAAGTTCACACTAAAATGTTTGCATATATGATACCATAATCAACAAGATAAGAAAAAAGGGATTTTGTTCACAACTATGTACATGAGCTCAAATATAAATGTTCAAATATATATGTATATATGTACAAAATGACTTGCAAGTATTTCTTTTTGGTACAGAGTGCGATGGCCTCATGCAATCCCATAAACTGTACCTCTTTGTTTTCTACTGTACATTCAGATTCTCGCTCTTATTCTCATTCGTTTCGAATTTTTACACACACAATTTTGTTACACATTAGCGAGAAAGAAAAAAATTTGAATTTTAGGAAGATGTCAAGTTGAGATGCCAGTCCATGAATCCTCAGAACTATTAAATTAGTCTTTTCTTTAATTAGTATTATTATTATCTAACTTTTTAAGTTTGGCCAAAATTACAGAATCATTTATGCGTTCACCAGACTGTTCTGAAGAACTCCAAATATAGGACCAGCCATACATATTTGGAATTGCAGTGATCAGAAATGCGCCTTTTCTGAACATTGTCTCTCCAGAAAAGTCTACGAGAGCAACACAAGTAGAAACTGTGTTAGAGATTAATTTTAGTTTTTTTTTTTTTTTTTTTTTTTTTTTTTTGTTCCGAGACTCAGAAAAGTTCCTCCTTGTTCATGTTATGGTCTCTGTATTGAGAATATTCGAATTTAGGGGTTTTTGAATGAAAATTTTGCTTACATGCACTTTTCCTTCCCTCAGTGCATCATTCTCAGTTTTATGAATAATTAAATTGTTGTTTCTTAATACTTTTTTAATCTCCCAGGGACCATTATATTTTTTTTGCAGTGCACCTTGTTCAGTAAATTCTTCTAGAAAGACTTTATCTCCCAATTTGACATCCGGCTTTTTTCGGCCTTTTATGTATTTAGAATGTGCTTTGAAATATTGACTTTCATTTATTAATATATTATTCTTGATCTCTTCTGATATTTTTTTGACATTTTCAACATATTTGTTGAATTCCAAAGTGTATTTGGGTTCATCAAAGGCATTTATTGGTAGGTTAAGTTTACGCCCAAAAAATACTTCAGCAGGAGAGTATTGAGTTACAGCATGTGTTGTGTTGTTGTAGTGCAATTTGAAAAATAATAAACTGTTGGACCAGTCACAAACTCTTTCCGAGATAGCAGCAACACTCTCTTTCAGGGCCTTATGAATACGTTCTACAATTCCATTTGAATTTGGATGATATACCGAGGATTTTCTGTGTTCAATTTTAGCCTCTTTCATAAAATTTTCAAACTCATTTGAACAAAAATTTGTGCCGTTGTCAGAAAGTAGTATCTTTGGAATGCCAAATCGTGAAAAATATTCCTGTAAGTGTTTAATTATTGTGGTTGAAGTATAATTTGATAAGGGAATTAGTTCAATAAAACAAGAGTAGTGATCAGAAATACTTCGAATGTAAAATTTTCCATCAATGGATCGAGGTAGTTTTCCTACTATGTCGATTGCTATCATCTCCCCAGGAGCTAAATGAGATTTTGAAACAAACTCTGATGTAGTGTTTTTTGGCTTAGTTTTATTCGCTAGACATTTTGTACAGTTTTCACAAAAGTTTTTTGTATCAGCAAACATGCCCCTCCAAAAGAATTTTTGATTGAGAAGTTCATATGTTCTTGCCACACCAAAGTGAGGTGCATGAGCTGATTTCAAACATGTTTGTATTAGAGATTTCGGAATTAAAATTCTGTTTTTGATGGACTTATCTTTTCTGTTTCTATTGGAAGGTTTAATTTTGATCATTAGTAGTTGGTTATGTGAGTCAATAAAATATTGTTTCTTAGTTTTTTCATTGTTGTCCTTTATCTCTTGAATTAATTTTGAAATGTCTTTATCCTTGCATTGTTCAGATTTAATAGTTGCATGACTGAGATCAAAATCATTGTTAAAAATATTTAAGTTATTTACAGTGAGATCTTCTTTAAGTACTCTAGATAGAAAATCAGCTGGATTTTTAATGCCAGGTATGTGTTTAATGTCATAATCAAACTGTTGTAAATATAGAAGCCATCGAGCCACCACTTCAGGTTGTTTCTCCAAATTTAAATGGTGAGTTAAAGGTTTGGCATCTGTTAAAATAAAAATTTTTTTACCAAAAATTTGTTCATGAAAATGTTTACATGCAAGATAAATAGCAAAAAGTTCTCTTCTGATAGAAGGATATTTAGATTCAGCTACAGAAAGTTTTTTCGAAAAAATTCTATGGGAAAAAATTGACCATCTGTCTTTTGCATCAGTATACCACATACTGCAACTTTAGATGCATCACAGACCAGATAACAATCCTTTCATTCATCAAAATTTTTAATTGTGGGTTTGGTTAAAATAATTTCTTGAATCTTATCAAAAGCCCTCTGACATTCTGCAGTCCAAACAAAAGGAACATTTTTTTTGGTTAGATTTACAAGAGGTTCCATGATTTCAGCGTAGTTGAAAATTAAATGTCGAAAATAGTTAACCATACCTAAAAATGTCTGAGTTTGTTTTAAATTTTTTGGAGCTGGGAATTTATTTACTTTTTCAATATTTGATTCAGAAGGTGAAAAGCCATTACTGTTTACAGTAAAACCTAAGTAAGTAATTTCAGATCTGCAAAGTTGAATTTTGTGTGGGTCTAAAGTTAAATTGAAGTTTTTCAATCTATCGAATACCTTCTGAAGTAAAATTTTAAGTTCAGTAAGTGAATTGGCAGCAACAATAATGTCGTCTAGAAAAAATTGAACATTAGGACCCTTCAAATCATTAATGCATTTTGAAATTAGTGTGTGAAAATAAGATGTGCTGTTTTTGCTGCCGAAAAAAAGTCTTGTGGGTTGGAAATTTCCTAGTTCACAACAAAAAGCTAATTTTTCCCTATCACTTTCCTTGAGTTTGATTTGAAAAAAAGCAGATTTTAAGTCTAAAACACAGTAAAGTTTCTTCCCAGATATATTGTGCAGAATGTCAGATATCTTTGGTAAACAAATTTTGAAGGATTCAGTGACTGAATTTAAAAGTCTGTAATCTACTACCATGCGAAATTTAAGTTGTGATTGATTGGAGTTTGGCGGAGGTTTCTTTCGTACAAAAATTGTTGGAAAACTGTATGAACTTGAACTATTCTCAATTATGCCTGCTTCTAAAAGTTCTTTAATCTCTTTTTGAGCAAATTCTTTAGCAATTTTTGGAATTGGATAAGGCTTTGTCTGAATGGGGAAATTGTGTAGAAGTTTGAATTCTGGTATGACTGCATCAGTAGAACCAAGTGTTTTATATGTCTTGGAAAAAACTGCATAGTTTTCCATAAGCATCTCTAACATATCTTTTTTGTCTTTATCATTTAGGTGTTGTAAATCAAAGTCAGACTCTTTAAGCTCTTCTTTTCTTAGCTGTAGAATTTCATTTAAGTTTAATGCATTAACCTGGAAATGTTCTTGTTCAGTGTGAGCTATTTTAGAATTTTTCTCAAAAACTTGTAATGATCCTAATTTAGAGTTCTTTCTGATGTTAATAATGGAATTAGATGGGTTTTGAATAATTGTGAATATATATTTCTCTTCGTGTACAATATGTAATGACTCCTGCATAGAAAATTGTAATTTAGATTTAATTGGAGTGAAAATTAATTGAGCTTCTTTCTGCAATGAAGTAGGAATTAATTATTTAATAACCTCTGTTGAATGTGGCTGTAAATGAAGATTTGCGGGTGATCTGGCAAATAATTCATTTTTCTGTCTATTACTTTTGGTGATATTGCTAACCTGTGATATAGTAGGCATGGAATTTTCAAATTCGAACTCTTCATTATTCATTATGAGCTTTTGCTCAGGAGTATTCAGAATGATTTTATTTCTTTGTAAGAAATCATATCCAAGGATAATGCTGTATTGAGAGTTCCAATTCTGTTGAGTGACAAAAAATTGGTTTTGAAACCACTTAGTTTTGATTTTAAATTTAATGTTGACAGCAGATAAATAAGGTACAGATGAGGAATTTAATATATGGATTCTAACTGAACGAGAAATGTATTCAATTTTAGAATGTTGTTTGATACTTTCTAAAGCACTTGGCTGAATTAAACTTAAGTTTGCACCAGTATCAAGTAAAGCTTGCATCTCAATATCGCCAAATCTTAATTTAATTATGGGTAAATTGCTATTATGCTGATTACATGACATTACAAAAAATTGTGCATCTTCATGTTTGTTTTCTAAGTTAGTGTTGTGATTGTATTTAGCGTTAAAATGAGTTTGGGTTCTTGCTGAACTACTTTTGTAGTTGTCAAAATTGCAAGAACCCTTATTTAGTTTAAATGATTTCTATTGTATGGGTGTTGTCTGAATCTTCCTGCAGCCTGTCTGCGTCTAAAGTTTGATCTACTCGAGGGATTCCTGTATTGTGAAAAATTTCCTCTGTTTTGTTGCAAGTTATTTGTGGCATTACTAATTTGTCCTCTTTGTGGACCAAAATTCCCCCTAGAATGAATTTGTTTTTGATTTCCCCTGAATTGATTTTGAAAATTTGGATAATACCAACATTTTATCGTCAAGTGTGGCTTTCCACAAATCAAACATGTAATCGTTGGAACATTATTTTGCTCGCTGGTCTGTGCATTTAAATTATTTACACTCAATGGAGCACTAGTTTGTTTCTCAATGGTCTGTTTTAGCTCTTGTATTTGTTGATTACTTTGCACTTGATTGCTTATGAGTGTATTAATCTCAGTGGAAAAAATGTTGTTGACATTGCATGTTGGATCATTCAAAGCACTCTCTACATTTTTAGCAATAGTAATTGCCTTGTTAAAGTCATGGGGATTTTGTTTTTTCACCTCCAATTTTATATCTTCTCTCAAAGCCTCTAAAAATTTATTTAATTTGATTTTTTTTTGCTAGTTCCTGTAGCTCTGCAGCTGAATCAGTAGTGATGTTGAGGTATCTATCTGCAGCTGAGTCTATCTTTTCAGCTAAATCTTTTACTGATTGATTGGGTAGTTGATGTATGTTTGAAAATTGGCTCTGAAGTGTGGCGAAGGATTCTTCTTTTTTGAATTTATTTGTTAAGAGAGATTTTAGTTGGTCTAAAGATTTGGCTTTACTGCCAATGGGATCTTGTGAGATGTATCTGAGAGCCTCTCCCTTACAGTTTAATTTTAGAATTAGAAATGTTTTCTCTTCAGGCCATTTTTCTAAGCTTGCCACATTCTCTATTTGTTCAAAGAAAAAATCAATGTTTTCTTCTGCCTCTCCAGAGAAGTAGGGTAAGTTACTGGCTAAACTCATTGAAACTATATTTTTGTGTGCCATTATGAAATAATTCGTGTAAATTTACCTTAATTTTAAAATTTCACTATGCGCATATATACATATATATAATATATAATAAAATTGCACTAATACCAGATATATAAAGTATAAAATTATAATCATTCAAATATATATATACTCTGAACATTCATTTGTTATTTGCATAAATATACACATGTTACTTATTTCAAGTAGTGGATGACAAACTTCCAGGTGAGATAATTTGTTTTTGTTTTATTTATATATTATTTCTGATATTGTTTGCATACTGCTATTAAATTTACCCAGATAATTTTAGACACACTCACGGCACCAATGTTAAGGTGGTGAGATAATTTGTGTTGTGAAAATAAAATAATTTAATTTATACAATAGCCATGCAAACTAGAGGAATTCACCTGGAAATAAGATTAAAGGTTTGTCATTCTCCACTGTCTCCAGCTGTAAATTAAATAGCATGCAGGGAGACAAAAATTTACTGATTCATTTTGGTACCAACTTTCTTTATTAGAGGATATTTGAAAAATAATTCTCTAGATTAAATAATTTACAACAATTCAACATTCACCTAATTTATCATTGAAATTTTACTAACATATAGAAACATTTTCAAAGTACCTTACATGGAGCACACCATATTTTCGCCCCTCATCAAAAAAACTTAGTAATAATATTCAAATTTATCATCATTTTCAAATAAATGCATGGATTCAAAGTAATTTGCATAACTTAACTCAAACCAATACTTTTAAGCAAATGCTTAGCATTTAATCTAATATGATGTATATGCTTTACAGAATCACTCAGATTTAAGTTCTCAGCACATAGAATAAAATGTCAAATGAAATCACCTGTTTTACACTGTAAAAAAATTGATCCACTATGATTTGAAACTAATTAATTGCTGATGAAAATTAACAATTACAAATTAATTATCATGCTGATTTTTGCAGTTATCATTACTAAAAATAATGATCTCAATTGACATATTATTACACTAATATATTATATTCAATTCAGATTTCAATACATTTTCACAACAATATTTCCCCTGTTAATTTTCAAGTTCAAAAATTCTTTTTTTTTGCTAGAATCACTTCAATATCTTTCTTTGAAGGAGAATAAAATGGAATTTATAAAGTTCTACATTACCACCGATGCCCTTGGCAGTAAATCAAGCTTTTAACACAGATGCTCATCTTAGCTGCTGTCACATGGACAGATCCTTTGGTAAAAATGAAGCGACATCAATTCTGTCATATTTTTTTTTTTTTGTTGAGTCAACACTGATTAATATTATTTGAAGAATTTTTATGATGATAAATGAATTGAATTGTATGAATGAATTGTATTTTTGAAGATAATTATTTGAAGAATTTTTTTTTAGCAGTATTTAACATCTCTTCATCTTCATGATTTCATACAAACAAATCTTTAAATAGCGTAGTAAAAATATAAAAATTGCAGCGAGGCGGGGGATGCCCTGTTCGTGCAGTCTTCTGCCTGCCAACGAACATTCGAAGAAAAAAAATGTGGGCATCCCCGCCTAAAAAAACACGCACCTTTTCTTCACATTTCAAAACGCACAACTGCTTCAACGAACTTTTTTCGAAAGCCGTTGCCACTGAGAGTGGAGGAAAAAATTTTTCATTTTCCGCTGAGTCATTCCCCTGACTTGGGTGATCGGTGAACAGAACCAGTTTCGCTGCCTCGTGACGTCATTCCTCTTGCTCTGAGATGAAGAGGAAAGGAGAAAAGTTCACGCAGGAATTTACTGTGATTCTAGTGGCAACCAGACAGCTTTGTTTACAAACAATTTTACGGACGTGCGAAGTTGTTGTGTTTTTACTTGGATGTAATATGCTTCCCATTTTTTTTTTTTTTGTTACACTACAGTGTAACAGAGGAATACAGGTTTTTCATGTTAAAAATAATAATTTCATGTTAAAAATAACCATAACTTTGCCTTGTCCATTTACATATAGCTAAACACTATCTGTTTACAAGAAAAAAAATTACAAATACCTATAAGTTTATTAACTAGAAAATTATTTAAGTTATTTTTCTGAAGTAGAACTGACGGTCTGTGACATAGATTATTCTCATGCAGTGAAATATATTATTCTGAATACTAAATCATAGTTAAAACGTACAATATTTCTTCCTTTAAATTGAATTGAATTCAAATATCAACTTATCTTTTGTGTACATCCAGTTTATTCACTGGCATTTCATCCTCTAACTATACAAACTATTAATGCTTGCTCATGAGTACACTAGAAGAACCCTAAATATATTCATTAAATCAACGTCTAACTTTATCTTATAATGTGACCATTCAATGTAAATATACAAAGGGAGTTAGTACAAGATTTAATTGTGATAATGCTTAATTAAACCTTATGTTACACCATGCGTAAGTAGTTCACTATTCACTTTGTAAATTAAGCGAACATAGTTTTAAGGGAATTGTTTACCATTTGATTTGCGGAGTTGGCTTTGAACCTGACGAATTGTTAAATTGCATTCCTTTAGCAGGGAGAATATGGTGCATGTAAAAGCATGATAAACATTTTTTTAATTATTTTTCATGATTGTAGAAATGATAATTTTATTCTTTCCTCAAAAAAGGTGTTAATTTTCAGTAGCTAAGATTTATTAAACTGTACGCATTTTTTCAATTTACTATGCACAAAGGGAATCAAAATTTATTGTAAAGAAATTTTAAAAAATCTGGAGTGATTCCACTCGACTTTCCGAACCCTTACGATTAAGATCATTAACATGCATTCAAATAAATTTTAATCGATGAATAATTCAAACAGTACCAGGTTACCGAGCCATGCTCAGAATCTAAAGGCTCCTTAAGTGTAAAATAATGAATACGTAAATGCCTTGGCACGTATCAAGAATCTTCATGGTTGCCAAAGATTTTCATCGCTGTCGGATCACTCATTCATTATCAGGTAAACTTTGGTCGGCATTCAATGTTACAATGGCATATACTTTATTTTGAAGAGGGATGCTAAATATTCGATGGTCGGTGCCATCAGAGTTCAGGAAAGGTAGTTTAACGTAAGTTGCCTCCTTTCCTTCTGTAGCAGATCAACGAGGATATCAGCGAAGATCTTGGGCGATGCATTCACTAACAGCGTCTTCATTACTTCAGAAATATATCTGTCCATATTGAGGACGTTCAAATTCAGCATCAAGAATTTGAGTTGCTTGAACTGTCAGATGAATGAGTTTATAAAAAAAATTCATCAAGTCTGTTATACACTGTTCGCAACGTAGCAGTACACACCAAAATCGTTAATAGTTTCACTCGTCATATACTGTGAACAAAGCCATTGTAAAGTATGCTTTCAAATTTCGAATTCTTTGAAATGTGGGTGACATCGAAGAAACAACCACACCAATTCATTAGGAAATTCGGAATGTCCTACATCAATCTTACAGTCCCCAAAATGGTTTCGGTTAATTTTTGTTTTTACTCTTCAGAAAAATGCAAAGCTCCAGGGTGAATGCAATCCATGTTAAAAAGTTTTAAACTATGATAATAAGTACCCATATTTGTGGCAGCTTTGTCGATACTTAGACTGTTTACCCGAAGTACACTGCTGGCCATCGTAAATGCAACACCCTGAAGGAAGCATGCAAATAATATGAAATTTACAACATGCATTAGCTGAGGTGAGATATGCAAATGATTAGAATTTCAGCGCAGACGCACATCAAGCGCGCCTGTGGCGCCACCTCAAAGCGCTATTTAAGGCTTGGAGATTTCGACGGTTTCAAGTACAGCAATTGTGTTTTTCTTGCTTTTTTTTCAAAAAAACGATAAATTATGCCTCGTAGGAAACAACGATCATCTTTTGATCAAGTATCCGAGTTTGACAGAGGAAGGATAGTGGCATACCGAGATTGTGGGTTATCTTTCAGGGAAATCGGTCGTCGTATTGGACGAAACCAAACAACTGTGATGCGGATATGTGATCGTTGGGTGCAGGAGGGTACGACGGACAGACGTGATCGACCGCATCGACCTCAGTGCACCACGTCACGTGATGACAGGCAGATTGTACGCATGGCAGTGACGGACCGCTCAGTCACATCACGAACCATATCACAGCAGATTCAGTCTGTAACGCATCATCCAGTGTCTGCGCGTACCATTCGACGTCGTTTACAGCAGAATGGTCTGTCCGCAAGACGTCCGTTGCTTTGTCTACCTCTGACGCGGAACCACAGACGTCTCCGCCGCCAATGGTGCGATGAAAGAAGGATGTGGACGACAGAATGGAATGAAATTCTCTTTACTGACGAGTCACGCTTCTGTATGCAACACCACGACGGTCGGATTCGAGTCTGGAGACACCGTGGAGAGAGGATGCTGAACAGCTGCATTATGCACCGTCACACTGGTCCTGCACCGGGTATTATGGTATGGGGCGGTATCGGATATCTCTCTCGCACTCCTCTAGTACGCATTGCCGGTACTTTAACCAGCCAGCGCTACATCTCCGAGGTGTTGGAGCCAGTTGTCCTTTCTTACCTTCAGGGCTTGCCAACAGCCATATTTCAGCAGGATAATGCACGGCCACACGTGGCACGCATTGTCCAAGGGTTCTTCGTCAATCACCAGATTGAATTGCTTCCCTGGCCGGCGCGCTCTCCGGATCTTTCGCCGATAGAAAACATGTGGTCCATGGTTGCTCAACGACTGACCCAGAGTTCATCCCCAGCTGTCACACCAGATCAACTTTGGCAACGTGTGGAAGCTGCTTGGTCTGCTGTACCCCAAGAACACATTCAAAGTCTCTTTGAATCAATGCCGAGGCGTGTGGCAGCTGTGATCTCCAACAACGGCGGCTACTCTGGGTACTGATTTTGGCAGGAACCACGCTTCATAGAATGCTGTAAATTTAATCATTTGTTACTTGGTCAACATGTTACCTACACAATAAATTTTGTTGTGATATCTCTTGTTTTTCTTGGTGTTGCAATTTGGGTGGCCAGCAGTGTATTTGTCGACGTCTAGCTGTTCCATGTCGTTCTCCTTCCAAATACTAATCATCTGTTTCATCTGCTTGCGTTTGAACTGCACGTTCACACATTTAAATTTCTCTATAGTGCTTCAATTCAAACATAAAATACTTATTTTTTTCTAATTCAAAGAAAATACATCATGCATAAACAAATTCTACAAACGTAAATTCAATCTTATAGATACATAAATATAGATGCCATAAAAGTATAATCTTACATTATACTTTTATACATTATAATACTTTTACACATATACTTATACATTATAAAGTTACACAAATATGCTTTAAACATAATTTTATTTTATAAACTCGCGCTTAAGAAAATAAAAAGTGTAACGCAATTTAAATTATTAGTACAAAAGGACACTTCGAAATCATGAAATCAAAAACAGAATAGATCAAAAATATTCTTTTATAATAACCCTAACAACTACTTAAACGTTGACAATAATAGAACAAACGGATGGACTGAAGAAAATGGACTTCTAACCTCGAATAAATCAAAAATACATCGCTCCCATATAGTTACGCTGATCCCTGACTCTGTCACAATTCCAGTTCAACCACTCAAAATAAAACTTTTACCATCATTAATCCAAACAGATTAAAAATGTATTCTCTAATAACTTAAAATTTACACGGTTCGTAGGTGCGATCAGCCTGAAAATTATCATAATTATGTAAAAAAAAAAAGAAAAGAAAAAGAAAAAAAAAAAGAAAAAAAAAAAAGAAAAAAAAAAGAAAGAAAAGATCTGATAATCCGCCCGTTCCCTGATTTTTAAGCGTTTTTTTTTTTTTTAGCTCTATTTCATTTAAGAGAATAAAAAAAGCTAATCATTTGAGTGTAAGAATTATCTATTGCAAGTGACATTGACGTTACATTGAAGTCACGGTTATCAGGCTTTGGAGGAAAAATTACGATTCCAATTCGCTTAAGATAGCTTTTCTAAATTACTACTCAGTTTAACTTTTTTTCAAAAATAAAACGGTTTTCTACGCATTAAGCATGGATATAGGAGAGGATGTTGATACAAAACGAAATGTTTCGAATACGAAATGTCTCTGCAGATTATACAATTCGAATTTCGATGTATAATAAAAATTGAATATGAAGTTATTTGATTTTAAGTGGGTAAATATTAAATAATCTGAGTGTAGACATTCTATCGCCAGCTGTAATTGTCTCCACAAAGGGCTTTATCCTTTAGTTTAGTGATAGTACACAACACAAAACAACACAGTCTAATCCACGTCTAAATAAGAATTGAAAATTTATTAGAAAAAATCTTAGTAACCAGATTTCAGCCTCCCAATTTACTGCTTCCACATATGGACAACTCCCAGCCTGCGGCCGGATGGGGCCCGCCATGGCTTTTGGACCAGCCCTCAGAACAAGTCAAAACCCTGTATAAAACCTATATAAAACATTCAAACTTCCATATAAATCCGAATTATACGGCCCGCGATATCGCTAACATCCTGAAGTCAGGTCCAGTAGGCCACTATCGTAAAGTTCTGCCCGCAACTTTTAAAAGGTTGTCCATACGATGATAAAATAAATGAGTTGAAATCATCAACTGCAGTGAATGAAAACTAAACTGATGGCTGATCATCTGCAAAATTAATTTGAATATCGGCTGCGAGCCCAATTTAGGAATCGATCGTATCATTTTTTCATCGGAGTTTCGAACATCGTTTCATTATAAACGGTTGACCCATTAAAAAAAAAAAAAAAAAAATCGTCAGGGTAACTACATTTAAATATTTATCGTCAACTTGGCGTAATACGGCAGTTAAAATAGAATTAGACCTAGTGCCGTTATTAAAAAAAAAAAAAAAAAAAAAAAAAGGAATTTTCATGTTACGTCACAGGATCTTTTTTCTTACTGTGAATGACTGAAAAGGGTGTCATTTTCATTTAAATTATTCGGCTAAGCTGAAACTTTTATGCACTTTTGAAATTCGCATCATATGGATCAATAAAATACATGAAAAATATTTATTGTTTTAGTATATACGCGAAAATACATTTAGTTTTACGTTAGTTACAAAAGGATAATTGTAATAAATTCAGGCAATTTTTCACATAAGATTTACGAATAGTTTTGTATTAATAACTATGAATTAAGAATAATTAAATTATTTACGTATATTACATCAAGGTGCTTGCGGGGATGGCAACGGAGACTCTTTTTTCTTTTTCTTTCGCTGGTTGCCAGGACGATATTTTGAAATAAAAATAACTTTTTAATTCTAAACAAATTTATGTAGCTGAATGGTGTAATATATCTAGTTTCTAAAATATTTATTTGTCTGTGTTCTGAATATCAAGTTCCATTTATTCTATTTCTTTGCGAAATTAATTTTTACTATTATATATCGATGGCGTGTATTTTTTAATCCGCCAAAAAATTATTTGAGCGTCCCTTTTAGGAAGATTGCATCAAGTGTGTTTTTCAAACGCTCAATAGATGGCGCTATCGTCCAAAAATTTTAAATTTAAAATTTTGAGCGTTTTAGAGATTTTTCAATGAATTGACCTAGCTCAATCGTTTCAGGGGCCCAAAAAACCCCCAGGTACGAAATTTAAAATAATCCTTAGAGCAGTTTTCGAGATCGTTCGGACATACACACACACACACACACAAACATTCCTCGTTTAATATAAGAGCGGATATACCAAATTGAAACTCAATCGAATGCACCGTTTAAACGCTTGCGCACTTTCAAGAATTTCTCCCCATATGCCATAATATAAAAGAAATCTTTGTCGTAGCTCTGTATAAAAGCCATAAGTCCTATACACACCAAAATCAATACCAGTCTTAGGATGGTGGTTTATAACATATATATGAAATTTGAGCTTAATCGAATATACCATTTAAACGTTAGCGCACTTTCAAGAATTTCCCCCCATAGGCCATAATGTAAGAGAAATCTTTGTTGTAGCCCTGTATAAAAAATATAAGTCCTATACACACCAAAATCAATACCGGTCTTGCGACGGTGGTTTATGACATAGATACCCAATTTGAGCTCAATCGTATGCTCTGTTCAGGAGCTATCGTGTTCACTCACATACACATAAACACACACACACACACATATATCTCGTAAAAATAGCATAAATGAATTCAGAAGACCTCAAAACGTGTAAATACACCAAAATCTCGAAGTCGAATTTTTTCATGATTACAATACTTCCTTACATGGTACATATTCAGAAAGTAAAAATAAGCAAAGTAAAAAATCAAAAGAAGGAAAAAAAAACATTTTCGATGAGATAGTGCATTTTAGACACATCTGAACTTTTCTTAATTTCATACTTTCCATTGCATAATCGGATTTTTAATGAGTCTGCCGAGGGCAGATTATGGTAACATTGTGTGTAACGTGGCGTCACAATGAATACTAACTAAATCATGATTGAAATCAAAAGAAGAAAAATTTTCAAAGTACAAGTAAAGGTTTTTTATAAACGTTTGTAAATAGCGTGAAATACTTTTTTTTATGTTAGTATAAATTAGTTTACTGTATTGAGTGGTAAATTATTGGGTGGGCTCAGCCCCTATTCACAATTTATTGAGGGGGCTCGAGCCCCACGGGTCCATATAACTCTACGCTTATGGTATATATAGATGTAAAGTAAATAATGCAAATTTACTGCGGATATTTTTTTTTGATGGAGCAAAATCGCTTTAGCACTTTTTAACATCTTAAACGCCGTATATTTTTTAAGAGAACGGTCATAACAGTGCCTTTTTTTATTCAAGAAAATTGTATAAAAATAACTCCATGTACAACATATGCATTCACTTTAAGGTTTTTGAAATTTTTTCAGCTCGAAAGAAAAAAGGTTAAATTTCCGGAAAAAGCCAGCATACGGGGGGGGGGTGTTATTTTGACTAAATGTGTGTTTTTTACTCATGCGGGAATCATTAAAAATATATGTTTTAAATACTGCAGGAGAATTTTACTAAAATTACTTAATAAATAAATATTTGTATAGTTTCCTTTGAGCATAAGTAAAAAAATCTGGAGTGACTCCACTCGACTTTCCGAACACTTACGATTAAGATCATGACCAAGCATTTAAATAAATTTTAATCGATGAATACTTCAAACATATATACCAAATTGAAATTCAATCGAATGCACCGTTTAAACGCTTGCGCACTTTCAAGAATTTCTCCCCATGTGCCATTATGCCATAATATAAAAGAAATTTTTGTCGTAGCCCTGTAGAAAAACTACCTTAATATTCTGTATACACACCAAAATCAATACCGGTCTTAAGATGGTGATTTATAACATATATACCCAATTTCAGCTCAATCGAAGGTACCATTTAAACACTAGCGCACTTTAAAGAATTTCCCCCATAGGCCAGAATGTAAAAGAAATCTTTGTCGTAGCCCTGTAGAAAAACTATAAGTCCTATACACACCAAAATTAATACCGGTATTGCAACGGTGGTTTATAACATGTATACCCAATTTGAGCTCAATCGAATGTATCGTTTAAACGCTAACGCACTTTCAAGAAATTCCTCCCATAGGCCATAATGTAAAAGAAATCTTTGTCGTAGCCCTGTAGAAAAACTATAAGTTCTATACACACCAAAATCAATACCGGTCTTGCAACGGTGGTTTATAACATGTATACCCAATTTGAACTCAATCGAATCTACCGTTTAAACGCTAGCGCACTTTCAAGAAATTCCCCCCATAGGCCATAATGTAAAAGAAATCTTTGTCGTAGCCCTGTAGAAAAACTATAAGTCCTATACACACCAAAATCAATACCGGTCTTGCAACGGTGGTTTGTAACATATATACCCAATTTGAGCTCAATCGAATCTACCGTTTAACGCTAGCGCACTTTCAAGAAATTCCCCCCATAGGCCATAATGTAAAAGAAATCTTTGTCGTAGCCCTGTAGAAAAACTATAAGTCCTATACACACCAAAATCAATACCGGTCTTGCGACGGTGGTTTATGACATATATATCCAATTTGAGCTCAATCGAATGCTCCGTTCAGGAGCTATCGTGTTCACTCACACACACACACACACACACACACACACACACATACATACATACATCTCGTAAAAATAGCATAAATGGATTCAAAAGCCCTCAAAAGGTGTAAAAACACCAAAATCTCGAATTCGATTTTTTTCATGATTACAATACTTTCCTTGCATGGTACATGTTCGGAAAGTACACTGCTGGCCATCGTAAATGCAACACCCTGAAGGAAGCATGCAAATAATATGAAATTTACAACATGCATTAGCTGAGGTGAGATATGCAAATGATTAGAATTTCAGCGCAGACGCACATCAAGCGCGCCTGTGGCGCCACCTCAAAGCGCTATTTAAGGCTTGGAGATTTCGACGGTTTCAAGTACAGCAATTGTGTTTTTCTTGCTTTTTTTTCAAAAAAACGATAAATTATGCCTCGTAGGAAACAACGATCATCTTTTGATCAAGTATCCGAGTTTGACAGAGGAAGGATAGTGGCATACCGAGATTGTGGGTTATCTTTCAGGGAAATCGGTCGTCGTATTGGACGAAACCAAACAACTGTGATGCGGATATGTGATCGTTGGGTGCAGGAGGGTACGACGGACAGACGTGATCGACCGCATCGACCTCAGTGCACCACGTCACGTGATGACAGGCAGATTGTACGCATGGCAGTGACGGACCGCTCAGTCACATCACGAACCATATCACAGCAGATTCAGTCTGTAACGCATCATCCAGTGTCTGCGCGTACCATTCGACGTCGTTTACAGCAGAATGGTCTGTCCGCAAGACGTCCGTTGCTTTGTCTACCTCTGACGCGGAACCACAGACGTCTCCGCCGCCAATGGTGCGATGAAAGAAGGATGTGGACGACAGAATGGAATGAAATTCTCTTTACTGACGAGTCACGCTTCTGTATGCAACACCACGACGGTCGGATTCGAGTCTGGAGACACCGTGGAGAGAGGATGCTGAACAGCTGCATTATGCACCGTCACACTGGTCCTGCACCGGGTATTATGGTATGGGGCGGTATCGGATATCTCTCTCGCACTCCTCTAGTACGCATTGCCGGTACTTTAACCAGCCAGCGCTACATCTCCGAGGTGTTGGAGCCAGTTGTCCTTTCTTACCTTCAGGGCTTGCCAACAGCCATATTTCAGCAGGATAATGCACGGCCACACGTGGCACGCATTGTCCAAGGGTTCTTCGTCAATCACCAGATTGAATTGCTTCCCTGGCCGGCGCGCTCTCCGGATCTTTCGCCGATAGAAAACATGTGGTCCATGGTTGCTCAACGACTGACCCAGAGTTCATCCCCAGCTGTCACACCAGATCAACTTTGGCAACGTGTGGAAGCTGCTTGGTCTGCTGTACCCCAAGAACACATTCAAAGTCTCTTTGAATCAATGCCGAGGCGTGTGGCAGCTGTGATCTCCAACAACGGCGGCTACTCTGGGTACTGATTTTGGCAGGAACCACGCTTCATAGAATGCTGTAAATTTAATCATTTGTTACTTGGTCAACATGTTATCTACACAATAAATTTTGTTGTGATATCTCTTGTTTTTCTTGGTGTTGCAATTTGGGTGGCCAGCAGTGTAAAAAGTCTCTCTTGAAATCATAAATAAACGACGCCCTTGTACAGTATTCTGGTTTAAAGTGATTTTGTGTCTACCATGATTTAAGGAAGAATGGAAAATTTCTTTCAAAATGCGGAATCAGGCGTCGTCCTTGTGCGCTACTCTGATTTAATGTAATATTTCTACCACGATACAATCAAAAATAATAACTTTTCCTACAAAAAACGCTCAAGCACAAATTATCATTTCTATATATTATTTTGATTATAATAAATCAGATTTTAGAGAACAGCTTCGGTGCCAAGTAGTGTAATGGTGTGCGCATTGTGCTGCAGTGCCACAGCTCCGTGATTCGATTCCCCGTCTGAGTAAGGTTGTATCAGCCTTTAAATGAAAATATGGGGACCTACTTGCTTGGGGATTAGATACTGAAGAGGTTTTGCGTGAAGCTGACTGCCTGTCCGTAACATATGCTTCCAGCGCCCACGGTCGAGTACATCTGGTTGAGCAACGCAAGGCTTGGCCCCGTGTGTGCTGTTGTGTTAAAGTTCGGAGGGATATTTTTAAGTATATACTCATTGTTTGAAAGCTTTACCAGAAAACTTGCAGATGGACAGTTCATATTTTTAACGTGATTATCCTTTGGTGAATAAGTACAATGCTTTCAGTCTTCTATTTTACAAGACTATGCCGGTACGACGACGGTATTCGAACGATATATCATCTTGAAATTTTCCCATAAATTTTGATCTATGTACGACCAACTATTTCATACTGTTATTATTAAAAGCGCAGTCTTGAAATTTTGAGAGATCATTCTTTTTCTTAGACTCAAATTTTGCCTTACTGACAGTGTATGCCTTGAGTCATTTGGGAAAGAATATACCTGTACTATTCTCCCAGCTTAAGTGCGCCCGTGTATGCAAACAAACATACACTAATTGAGCAAGTCCAGCCTTAAAATAGGGATAGGAAAGACGGTTACTTTGAGACTGCCATTTTCGATACTAATGAATAGATCCTAATAAAACTTTAATTGCATTATTATATAGCTTATGCGGCCGAAGTTTTCATCAAAAAAGAAAAATAGTTTTAAAATTTTACAGCAAATGCACGTACGAATATGAACATAAAATTGAATTTTGTTTATAATACAATACCTTCTGACAGAACAATTATTTCATCCGGAATGATCATGATAATAGACACGAACTAACACACATTCACCTTAAAACTGGTTTATCAGAATGACAGCCATTTTTTAGCCACATTCCTGTTCACCCGTGAATGAAACATTTAAATAAAGGAGTAAATGTAATTAATGCATCTGTCATTGCAGCTAAAACATGATTCCTCAGTTTAAAAAAAGTAGATTCATAACTTATTTTAGCTAACTTTCTCGATGAACACGTGATCATGCAGACCACAGAAACTGGATGCCGAGATCTCAATTACTCTCTTAAAAAAATCGTGTACAGAAGATTTGTGTGTAATGAGTCAGTATTGAAAGCTTGCAACGTCCACCATATCTTACATACTGATATGATTGACCAGCTCGACGAACATAACTTACACTTTTAAGTACGCAAAAATGTAAGCTATGTTCGTCGAGAGTAAAAACATTGCGAGAGTAAAAGCGAAATACGAGAGTAAAAACATTGTTTTGTATCTTCCTTTCAATGCATAACAGGACCGTCATTTAGAAAATTTTATTAGTTTGTTGATACAAAATTCGACATAATCATTTATATGTGTATCAGCGTGCCGAAATTTTAACACTTGCAGACACTTGCTACTGACAGCGAAAGTAAGGAAAGTATTGTTGAAACCAGCATCCAAAATCAAAAAAGCATGTATGCAAATAGGTATTATAAGTAATAAATCGAAAGTTGCACAAAAACAGTATTTAGAGAAGTATGGTATTCACTGCTGTTTATTTCTAGTAAATTTGTTTTTTTTTTTTCTTGAAGACATACAGCTGACTCCCGTGTACAGGTGAAGTCTTTAAAGCTGTAAGAGAGAAACACTGATTTAAGAAGTGAATATTACATTTTCAATTTGAATTATATTTCTAAAAACTAAAGAACCTACCTCAGTGTAAAGTCAATTTTATTTTAATTATCCTGTAGATTTGCAATTATATTTGTATCTCAGAGTAATATTCTATTAACATCCTGAAGTGCGATCTAACATTTTAAAATGATTTATAAAGGAAATTATTTTTGTCACTAAAATGTTAAATATACATTTTATAATTCATGCAGTATGAACTAAACAGATGTATGATCTTGGATTTTGCAATCTCTATTTAAATAGTTCTATCCCAAAATACAAAGTTTCTCGAACATTTTGAAGCAATATTTGCTTACAAGATCGGAAAATTACTTTTCAGAATTTGACAGCTTTCATATCTATATGACCACATATCCAAGCTTTGTCTTCTTTCTTGCATGACTTTACAGTTTTCTTTCATGAGTAAAATTTTATTCGTGTGAACTTACTTTAGACATAAGAGATTTGACACACATTTTTGTTGCAACAAAATGGTTTAGTTAATTAAAATATTGAAGTATAATTTAATATCTGTCTGAAACATGTTTCCATTTTTAAAAAATTCTTAAAGTTTATTTTTAGCATTCATTTTCGAATAAAAGTCGTCTTGAAATGAACAATTAATTCTTTAAGAATATTTTTATAACAAAACTCATCTTTATTTAATAAATCCTTCCATGTTAAACGATTTCTAAATATGGTCTTTTTCTAATCTGCTCTAAACTTAACCTGTTTGCTATGATGTCTGTATAATATGGTGATATGGTGGATCATTGGGACAGATCTGGACACAATGTCAATCAAAGCGATTTTTCGGAATTTGAATTACACTTTTTATTTTTATAAATTATGTGGTATTCGAAAAATATGCGTATTAATACCATATTTCATAGGAATCTCCAGACCTAATGTGATCCATGTAAATTTTAAAGATTGGTACTCTGATTAATGGATTCACATGCAACATAGCGAAATTTGAATATGTAAATCGCAGAACAAAAATTTCAGACTAAATTAAAAGATAGATAAGCACATTTACTTCTTAATTCGTAACCCACACTTCATCATCGCTCTTCAGATTTTTATATATTTAGGGTTCATAATTCTTTTTACTATATTAAACAATTTTGTGATTTTTGAAAATTTCTTAAATTAAGTAAACTGGTTTCGAGAGAAAAGAACAAGCACTAATTCTTACGACAGCTTTTGCTGTAAACAGGTGGTCTGTTTTAAATATATTTACTGATCATCGAAAAGTATTGTTGTAGTTTTCAGAAAAAAATAGATGATAGAGAAAATTCAGATTTAAACGCCACTCATCTGTGGCAATAAAGATCTATTGCAAGTAAATGGAGACGTTTTCACTGCGTAAACACTATCTACTGATTTAATAAAAAATTCTATCTTACCAAATTACATAAGGGCATATATGTTTAAAAGAAGCCAATGTGTAGCGCAGTGGTTAAAGACACTGACGTTGGTAGATGGCTCAAGTGGAGTAACAGGGTTCTGTCCTCTCGCGGGGCCGTCGGTCTAGTGGTCTGGAGTTTTGGGCAGTTTTCTCCATATGTAACGTGAATACGCGCTAGATACCCAGAAAAGTCCTCCCCAAGGCATATGTCCCTCCCCCCTTGTGTTTGTCCTTTCTTTGACGTGGATTTATAAGCGGTTCCTCGTGACCAAGCATACAAATCCGAATACATCTTCCAACAACATGCTTAAAAGAACAAATTTGAAAATAAATAAAATGATCTCTCTCGGAATTCGCGTTATAATTTTCAGAAATTCTCTTTTCCTAAATAAGGGAAGTATAATTGCTTTTATACGTATGGCTAATTTACATATCTTACATCCTCAGAAGGACAACAATTCTTTTCCATTTGTTTTCAAGAAAAACAGCGTCTTGTCTTTCGTATGATAGTTTGATTTGTGAAAAAGATCTAAAAAAATCGAAAGCATTTTTGTGTGTGTGTGTTTTCTTATCCAAATAACAAAAGAGGATAAATAAAGAGAACAGTGGGAAATATTGCTACCAAAAGACCAAAAACATGAATCTGCAAAAATGCAGAATTTAACCTAAGTGCATTTTCGGGGTCGGTGAGAAATGTTGCATATTATGTCAAAGCTCCAAATATTAATTTAAAGTAGTTTAATGGAAAATTGATCACTGTGTTTCGAGTATTTACAAAAGCTAACGAAGCAACGAAACTTTAAAGGCGTTTTTGACTTGGTGGTAGAGATAGTATCACAGCCAAACTATAATCTTGATTATTTTTAGGTACAAAAGTTGATTGATTAGTATTAAATGGTTAGATATGTTAAAACGCGTGGCAATTTGTGAATACATAATATTTTGTACTTGTTTAGCGAGTTCATGTGGAGAATTTCGCATCGATTATTTAACATTAGTATATTTGTAGTAGTGTGAAATTGATGAAGAAACTGAAGACATATTCTCCTGCATAAAAATAAAAACAGATTCAGAAGTACGTACGGCAATTCTGTATTCTATGGAAAATTCAATATTATCTCCTTTAAGACTTAAAGTAAGTCGGGATTGTGTTCACAGTTTATCTCTACCAATTTACTAATATTATAAAGTGCCCTCCTTCAGAACATTAAGGCGTAACGCTTTAATGGAAAAAAAAGGTAAATAGGCAGAAACCTAGCACAAATTATTCATCCTATTACGCATGTTTCAAACTCCATTTCAGAATCCATTTACGCAAATAAAGTGACAGCGTCATTTTGTTGGGAACAGGAGTTTGATTATAAGCAAAACAATTATCAACGTATGAGTGAACTAGGAGGTGACACTTCGATCGGTTAATCCATCAACATCATGATAAAATTCAATACACATTCATTGTCGAGGAACACCATTAGTGAATTTCCCCCTTTTTTTCACAATAACACGAAGAGAAGGCAGAGACAGTTTGTATGATAAATGACATGTTTATAATATAGCGTTTAAAATAAAATGCGAATTAATGCTTTTAAAAATAGAACGGTGTTTTGAATACTACACTCTGTTTCCTGCGGAGATGGATTTTCCAAATATTTGTCTTTAGTAATATGCTTGTATTTATAATCATTTTTTGTGTTGTTGTTGTTTGAGTAAATATGGTGTATGGTACGCACGATAATAAGTAAGAGCATGCTCTATTGAGGTATATTTAAATAATTACAAATAGATGTGTCTTCAAAATTATCAAACGCTGAAGGAAAAATACATGAGTTGATTTATAAACATACTAGGAGCGTAGATCAGTGTTGCTCGTGCAATGAGGAGAGATGGTCGTTCACCTTAAATATTTATTGTAAAGGTAAAGAATGCAAATCCTTCCGTTGCAATGATAATAAAAGGACATGTGACTTCCCGCTGCAACGAAAAAAAGAAAAGAACAAGGGACTTGCCAGTTAACTGAAGTTACCGGGAATTAGACGTGGATAGTCTTCCCCGCCCCCGCCTACTTATTTTATCACTTATTTTATCACATATAGCCATTTATCACTAATATCTACACACCTACCAAAATAAATAAATAAATAGACAGAGTCCATTGATGTCTAATCGTGGATATAATAACCAGTCTTCCCGAACCTCACGTACAGAATCCGTGTGTGTTACGCGGAGGGGGGGGGGATTCGCAAGCCTTCTAAGGCTGTTGCAGTGTTGCGGGCGACTGCAGGGGTTAGAAGGGTATTCTCATGGCGAAATTTACGAACTTTCAATGCCCAGTCAGAATCCACTGACAAAATCCACTGACATCCACAAATCCCGCCACCCACACAATAGAGAGAATGTAAGGTTTAGGATATCAGTTAGTTGTGCTTTTAAAAGAATGTGTGAAAGATTTAAAAACAAACTTTTTTGTTTGCAAAACTGTTTCAACTTACAAAGTCATCAAATTCAAAAATATGATGACTTTGTATCTGTCTGTTTTAATATTACAGTTTGCAAAGTTAAATGTAAAGAGTGCATAAATTAGTAGAATATTTATACTCAAACACATGCTTAAACATAAATATTTCAATTTTTAAATGTTATAAAATATTTCCTTTAGAATTTTGATATCATAAAAGGTCACTTTTTTCATAACTCCAGCAGTTATATTTATTTTTTTAATTTTTTTGCGAAGTATGAAAAGTATATATTTTTCACACTTCAACTAGCAGATCTACTAGAAAATTTTGGCAATAAAAAGATATGCAATCAAAGATTTGTGGATAATATCCCATTTATACCAACTCTTCCTTACTTTTGGACACGTAATACGCACAAAACTCATAAAGCTATGAATTTAACATAAACAATTAGAGTTTCAAACTAATAAGAGCAGATCAGATAATCTAAAAGCAGTTTTCCTGTGTTCCATTAAACAGGAGTAGTAGAAAGTCTTTTAAGAGAGGATATTCAAAGTGATAATTATAGGCCATTGTCACAATTGTAAAAACATATCGTGTTGAATTCTTATTGTTTACAGCATTTATCCTAAAAAGTGCTTCGTTACTACAGTAAATATTAAATATATTATTAATTCAGTCAGACGAGATCATATTTCCTGTACTTTGTTATAAGTGAATCAACTTTCATATGTTAAGTCTACGCATGCTCAGTTATCCTTTATCCAAATGAGTTGATGATGTCAGTCAAAAACTCCTCCTAAATGCTAACTTATCTGATTGTAAAATTGCGTATAGTAATGTAGCGTTACCATTTGGCGATGTATTATCGATTGCGACAAGATATGAAATCCTAATGTTTAAAAAAAAGCATTTCTATATTCACACAATTATTATATCCGAAAAAATCATAAAAAATCTTTACTTAACTTTGACGCCGACTTGATTTAAAGAGTTTGCACATAGGTCCTAATCACCCGAATAGTTTAAAAATAGAATGAGACTGTAAAATCAAAGAACAATCGCATAAGGTTGTGTTTTCAGGCGAACTCACTTCGACAGGGAAAAATCTTTAGATCCAACTCAAATTTTATTATAAATACTGTACTGTCAGTCATCCCAACCGAAACAAAGCCCCTAACAATATTTCAAACAAAACATAAGTTTTTTTCTTCCAAAATCAACATCCGTTTTCAAATTTCTAGTTCAATAACTCTGAAAATAATCCAACGTATTTGTTATAGTTTTCCTCTTTTCTCTCAAAATTTGTCGAAAGATTATTCTTCCGGAATTGTGAACTTTTAAATCCTTAGAAATCAGTAACATGCCAAAGGATTACTTCTATAAAAGAGTTATTTATTTGGTTTATACTTCAATGGTTAAATCCGTTCTCTGTTGGCATTTCTCTCAAATATTTTATGAGTCACACTATATTTGGCCTTGTTATGAAGAATAACTGTTTTTAACGATGCAGTCGTGCTAAACAAATTAAAAATGCAGATTTTGCAAAGATACAATGCACCGTGTTTTACAGATATAAAATATTCCAAACAACATTTACATAATTGAAAGGATAATCGGTATCCGAATGCTATTTACTGTTCAAAAAGAAATTTTAAATGTTAATGATTGTGCTTTCGTTTGTTACATTCTTAGGACTTCGCGTATTTGAATAAAAGTTTGCTTATTCTCTACAAGCGAAAAATTTGTTACGAAGTCTTGTTAGTGAACTTACAAAAATAAATGAAAAATAAAACATTTATATGATGGTGAAATTTTTTCGATAATGTAGCTACGCAGAAAGAAAATTAACCATTACTTTTACTTTTTTTGTTGTTGTTTTGTTTTTTAAACTGTTATTTATTAATTTTGTAGAGAGCACGTTTTGTTATCATCATTGTGACATTTTATTTACATGCAAAATGCTTATATAAAAAAAACAGCAAAATAAATGAAGAATATTTGGTGCTTAAACGTTCTACTACGCAACGACGTGTTACAAAGAATCTTTGACTTAATAAATATCGCTTAAATAATATTTTTACGAACATTTTAGACCAAGCTTTTTCTTTTTTTCATCCTTTGTCGAATTTCCGAATAACCTGGTAACAATAAAGTCTTGTAGTTAACAGATAGATAAAACGAAAATTTAGAAATCGTCATCGGATTACTTCAATATTGAATTTCAATCTAATTAATTTTTGTTACCTTTCAGAAGGCTCAAAATATCGTACAGCTTTCGGAATGCTGTCTCTTCCCGGGGATGCACGGGCTGCGCAGCACACGTGCGCAGGGACCTAGGGGATGCAAGCCGATCCTCTTATACACATACCTCTGCTAGTTTTGAAAATTACTTAACAAACATTCATTTGTACCCATCAAAACATAGGCACTAATATTGTTTACAAATACTTTCATACAGCTTTCAGCACATTCGGGTTGCTCAGTTGTGACTTGCGATGTGCAATCCAATTTAGAGCTTACTACAATAATTGAATTTATGTTCCATCAACCACATGGGGAAAATTCAAAGAGACCGTGCTGCTTGACAGGTTGGTGCCACCCTTTTTATAATGTAAATCTAAATTCCAGAAACTGCTGGTCCACATCCCCGAAAAAGGCATTTTAATTACGAGACTACAGATGAACCCACATTAGACCTTAAAAATTTTTGAAGTGCATTTTTGTTGTTTGTCAATTGATGCGACAATCTTACAATTAAATGACATTCGATTTGTTAACAGAACGCGACAAGTTATCATGTTTGCAAAACATTGAATGATGGAGAAGTGGTAATTGGAGAGAGATGAAATAAAAACATGATGTCTCAACCTAGAACAAAAGTTAACACAAGAAAACGTATCGAATATTAAAGGAGCAGATTTTTTTTATGAGTTGGAATTGTTGCCTTTATTTCTTAAAAATAAAGACACTACTCCACTCCATGTATTGGATTGGAGGGAAAGTTCTGTCCTATTTTAAATAGGCAGGTGATTTTTCTTGTAAATAAAGAAAACGTCTGGCTAAACGTCTGGTGAGTCGATCGGATATTTTTGTTTCTTTAGATGCTGTATAATATAAAAGTTGCCCTTTTTTACCGTTCATCATTTACTTGTGATATTTAAATTGAAAAACAACACAGTAGATAAAGTGCATTATCTGATCGTGTAAGAATGTGTTCATCACATCTGATTAGGAACAAGCCGTTTTTGGACAGGCTGGTTACTGGAGATGAAAAGTGGATTCTTTACGAGAATATTAAGAGAAAAAAAATTTACTGCAAACTAGGAACATCATCAGTAACAGTTCCAAAACCAAGTATCCATCAACGTAAAGTACTGCTTTGTTTGTGGTGGGACAGGAAAGGTCCCGTGTACTACGAGTTGCTGAAACAGGAAAAAACCATCAACGCGTATCTGTACTGCAATCAGCTGGATAAATTGAATGCAGCTATCAAAGAAAAGAGGCCAGGATTAGCGTCCAGAAAAGGAATAGTTTTCTACCACGATAATGCTCGCCCGCATACTGCAATGGTGACACAACAAAAACTGAATGCGTTAGGATGGGAAGTCCTTAGTCACCTAAAGCATTCACCTGACATTGCACCATCTGATTATTACCTGTTCAGATCTCTGCAATAGTATCTAACGGAAAAAAAAAATTCAAGTCTTTTGAAAGTGTTTCTAAGGCAGTTGCTGACTATTTTAACTCCAAGGATGAGAACTTCTACAAAACAGGAATTCACAGGTTACAGGTTGAAAGATGGCGACAGGTTGTAACAAATAACGGAGCATATATAGTTGATTAATATTAAACACATATTTTTATAAATGAATTCAAATATTTTCTTTAAAATATGACAGAAAGTTCCCTCCAAATCAATATTAAATTACATATATTCCAATAATTTAATGTCCGTGTTTAATAATGTTTCAACATGTTTGTGCATATATTTAACGCGTCCTGTGACAGTAGCAGAAGGCAAAAGTCTTTTTCAAAATTGAAAATAATTAAAAAAAAACTAATTGCGATGAACCATGACCCAAGATAGATTGACAGACTTGGCCATACTAAGTATCGAATCGGAAGTAGATTTCAAAGCACACGATATCATTAAAAATCTTTGAGAGCTTGAAAGCCCGGGAAATTGAATCCAATGTTTGAAAATATACGTAAATTATTTTAGTGTAAGTATGAAATTAAAAAAAAATGATACATATATATTCTTTGGAGGGGTGAGGGGGGGGCGAAGGCTGATTTTCCACTAGGGCTTATTTAAGATTAAGGCACCCAATATATTAATGCGCCCTATCTATCGATACAGGCTCTCACTGTTGAATAAACTTCGATATCATGTACAGATTTGAAATTTGAAGCCACAGCTACCAACTTGGTCGGCAGAACCAACCTTCAAGCCTTTCACGGCAGCTGTGGAGTTTATTTAAAAAAATAAACCAAGACAAAAAAAAGGAAAAAACATATTTATAGCTTTCAGGACAACGCGGGAAGCTTGTGTCCCACGCAGGGGAGCTGTCGTATAGTGGTCCGTCTCAACCAGAACTGCTATTGTTCAAGAGTCTTACTACTTGCGATTTGCTCTGTTCATGGCTCCGACAGTGGCAGAGTTCATGTTGTTGAAAAGCGGTGGAATAAGTTGGCGATTAGCAGAGATTGGAGAGGTCGAGGAGAAGACTGAAAATGGATCTCATTTTTTGCCTTGCGCTCTTGCTTCTCATGATGCTCACGGTCCATGCCTGCATGTGTTGTTGTGTTGGTTGCTTCAGGTGGTAATTTTGAGTTAGAGGGCAAGAGAAGAGGTAGTGGGCACTGCTACCCGTCACTCCGCAAGGGCATTGGCCCGTTGGATGCCGGTTGAATTTTTCTAGATATGCAGGAAATGGACCGTGGTTGGCAAGGAAGGCGCTTGCTGAATCGTCTAGATTAAAATTATGCGTACCTGGCTTTGGTAATAGGTTAAATGTATGGCGTCCTTTGGTGGTCGTCTGCCATACTCTTAGCCATTCTTCTCGTCTTGCTGAGGCTATCGTGCTTTTCAGATGGGACGCTGGTGCTGGTATGAGTATGGGCGAAACGGAGGCTTCCGCAGCCTGCTTGGCATATTTATCAGCTTTCTCATTTCCCTGTATATTAATGTGGGCTCTTACATGTTGAAGCTCCGTTTTTTTGCTGTTCTGTAGGTATTGCTTAATCTTTAAGACTAAAGGATCATGAGTTCTGTGAGTTGAAATCGCCTGCAGGCTGCTTTGGCTGCCACTGTATATTACTACTCTCCTATCTTGCCAGGTACTTGAGATCCATTTCAGCGCCTCTAGAATGGCTATTAATTCGGCCTGGTAAACACTATTGAACTTAGATAGCGTGATGCACATATGGTGTACCTCCCTATCTCCGTCATATGCTACAAAGGCAGAGCCTGTCCCTAGGTCTGTCTTGGAGCCGTATCATGTACAGATTACCATAATCGATCTCCATTCTCAAATTTAACGTTATATTATTGCGTTGTAGAGTAATTAAGACACACAGACGACTAGGAGAATTCGCACACTGCTCAACTATTTTCCCTGTCGTTTTACTTGATAATGTCCAGAGCAGATTTGGACGAATCATTACAAATATTTTCTTTTACTAGAAGACAGCGCCCTCATCACCAAAATAACTATGGCTTTTCAGAAATCTTTGTTGCCTGGTGTAATGGACGAGGTGTTGACTAAAAAGATGTTTAACTATAACACAAGAAATTTACTAACGAAATTTTTGTCATTTTTCTATACTCTGAAATGAGACTTAGGTTACATTCTTGTCGATCAGCGACCGACTCATTTTTAGAGTTCTAAGTCAGAGTGTTGCTGCAAACTAATGTATCATTTGACAAGTTTAAAGAGTGCCACGCAATCTTATTATGCGACCGTTTATAGATGTCAACATCTGTTACGAATTCTTGCTTTTTCTGACGATTGAATTTTGTTCGGATGCATAGTCTAGCATCTCTTCACTTCTGTGACTACTTTAATGTCATCTATTGCGTGAATAGTAACTGTAGGAGTGTGACTATCTTACTGCAACTCACAGTGTTAAAAACAACAGTGAAAGGATACATTTCGAACATAGCACTATGATGCTATTTAGCTAACAGTATATTTTTTGTTGAAATTGCCCAAATTCCAGGATGCATCTTTTTTAATCAAAAGTATGCCAATATTTATGATCAGAGAAAATATCCTAGTTTAACGGAACGTTCATGATTTTGTTAAATTTTACAAATATGTTTTTAAGATAAACATTCAGAAGAAAAGTACCTTTTTATTTACAGCACTATCAGTCACTGACAGTTTTGTTTAAATTGGAATACGAGGTATTATTTTCTTTATTTCAATAAGTATTGCTTTTAAATGTATACGTATAGAGTTTAATTGTTGTATTTTTCTTTATGTAACTTAGCTGATAGAAATTTTAACACATCATAGTTTTGTAACATTTGTGTTTTAAGTTTGTGGAAATAATTTTGCATAATTTTGCATAAAGTAACCAGCAAAACCTGCTGAAGAATGAATCCACTTATTGGACAACCGCACTTATTTAGCAAGTAATTGTAATTTACAGCTCCAATATTTTGTGACATTTCTTTGCGAAATCGGAAATGAAATACTTTCAAGGGAACTCTTCTTACGCACTTTGCATAAAACTAAAACAGTTCTGCTTTATGAATCTGGATTTTTGCGAAAATATCCAGCTATGGAGGCAAACGTTTTACTAGGTCTGACAGTACCAGGAAGTACATGTACAGTCGATCTCGTTTAATGGAATAGCCAATTTGCCAAGTAACTTTATTCTGATAAGCCGGATACTTCATTATCGGGGATCACATTGACTATTTATCACGGTTTAGTACACTGAAAATTTATGACAATAAGCGGTCTCTTCCTTTAAACGATATTCCATTAATCAGATTGTACTCTTCAAGAACAAAAAGTACAAGAAAACACTGTATCAGAAGATAAGAAAATGAAAACATATAGTTAACAATGTATAATATAAAATATATTAAAATTCTTAATTTTGATTCAGTTTAATATTTAAAACAATCATTTATTTTGTTTTCTTATATGTTTTTTTTCTATTTTTACTACACACCTTTGCAGTGATAATATCTTGCTGTATATTTTACTCTTCTCAACATACCCTAAATTAAATTTAAGAATACCCGCTCAGAAATACGGGTAGCATTTTGAGAAAACGTGACAGCTGTGTTAAATTCATAGTCTGGCTTTTGTCTTTTGACCAACTGTGTTAATGAGATGATTGAAAATATATCATGTTCCCATACCATATTTAACCATCTTTAAATGAATAGTATCAACATCATTTTTTTTTACTGTGGAACATGTTTTAGTAATAATCAGCGATAATAAAATCTAGCATTACATTAAGAATCCTGCAATTGATCCATAAAATTTATTTTCATGTATTATTTATAAAGCTTTAACAAAATGAATAAAACTTAAATATGTCCAAATAAATCAAACTACGATTTTACCAAAAATATAATGATAATATGACTAATACTTGTTAGGAATGCGTTTATGTAGCGATGACGTGAGTTTTTAATAACATATACACTTCGCAAATATACTATTATAATCTATAAACAAAGATAAAAATGAACTTATGTCTATATGTTTAAGTATCTACAATTATGTTCAGCATAAATTTCTAAATCACATGGATAATGGGTTTGAAATTGTGTGTATATATGTAGATACGCGCACACATATACACGCAAAATATTAATTGCATTGTTATAAAATATTTCTAAAAGTTTAAAAATACGGCTGATCTTCGTAATGTAGGTTTTTTTTTTTAATAAATTTCCAGGTTTAGAAAGCATAAGCATCTAAGAGAATAAAATAAAAATTGAACAATGTAATTTTTTTTCAATGGTTCAAGCTCTAAATCGCTACTGAGACTGACGTCATGCCCTATAGCAAGTCTGAATATGCATAAGAGAACAATTAGACTCAGAAGCTGTGCTGCAAAATTTACTCTTCAGGGGAAATAATTCTGCAAGTTCTCATCCAATTACCTCCTAATTAACCTGTATTTCAACGTGAAACATGGATATAAAAATTACCAGATATAGATTGAAATTGAACATATTTTGCACATTGCAAGTCACATTTTAGATTACAACCGAATCCTAAATGAAGAACATTTTTGCATTCGCTATATTTTCTTCTCAGTTTAGTACCTAAAGCCACGTTTCATTTTTCTTTAATAAATGCAATCGATTCCCATTAATCGGACCACTTCGGAACATCACAGTTTTGGTCCTAACCGCCTGGTCCGGTTACACGACTACGCCCCAGTATTAGAAGATGAATCGTGTTCATTGTCAGTACATTACATGTGCCACTACATTATTGTACATTATAAAATATTCACTTATTTTCGTATTCAAATGCCTTTATAAGACAAAAGAAAATGTGCTCTAACCCAGGCAAGTTTTCTGTATCTGCCTCATATCATATTATAATATGCAGTGTGCCTCAAAAACATTCACCTAGGCTTTGGTTACAGACATCCACAATAAATTACAAAGTTACATAAAAAAGTTACAGAATTTTAGGGTAAGGAGTAAAAATTTCAAGAGATTAAATGTAAATAAATACAAAATTTATGTTTTTATACAGCCCCGTACAAAAGATGTCTCAGTCACTTAAATGTGCCCAAATATTAATCAGGAGATATATAACGTTTCAGCTTTTCATCGTAAAAGGACTCAATGGCATGTTTAAACAAATTTGGTAAGCGTCTATGCAGTATTAATAACAGCAAAACTATTATGTATTAACAAAATGATTGTTTTATTTTGTAATTTGTGTATGAACGCTAAAATGCCATTATTTGACGTGATTTTCTTCTTCGAGAGCTTTTAAAAAGTGTTTGAAGTCCGTATTTATAAAGATAAAATGCCTAAATTTTGTAAATCCTCTCATCAATTATGGGGGAAATTTTACTATTTAGAATATTTTTTTTTTGTCAGGGGCAGTATCAGAATTCACATTTTGTATGAATTTGAATTTAATCTCCTGAAAATGTTAATTGATACCATATTTTGTACCTTTTTTTTTACTTAACATTGTAATTTTTTGTATAGGTATTCGATTAATATTGAAGGAATAAGAATTTAGTTCGGTGTTTTGAGAACACCCTGTGTATACACATATATTTATTATTATAATACCTATGTACACAATCTAAAAGTACATAGTTTATTATACAAAAGAAAAATTATTTTATTCCGAAATGTATAGTTTCCTTTTCGCACCAGAGACGTTAGAAAGTTTTTGTCTGCAGCAACGAAAGGGCTTTACAGATTTCTTTTCCTTTCGAACATTAGTTTTTAAGAAATTCAATATTTTAAAACCCAAAATTTGTTACAAAAAATCCCGAGGTTTAGATGGAAGAGATTTAAAAAGAATAGAACATCTATTTTGAGAGGATTTACTCTTAAAAGGGTTATAAATAAAGAAGAAAATGCTTTTTCTGTACTTTAGTTTTTATAAAATTCTCAAAACAAAATAAAGCATGCTTCTTTTTATAGTTTTTCAATTTTTTAAAAGTAAAAAGCCAATATATTAATCTTGTATGAATTCCAATGGAGTTGCGTTTGACCAAATAAAGTGGCTTAAGAAAGAATGTGTACTTCAAATAATGTAATAAATCCGATGTTTGCTTACAAAAAATACAATTTAATTTATTTTACAGTTTGATTAAATAAGTATTAGTTACTTATAAAAAATAAAAAGTTTTTTAACCCCATTAAAAATAATTCTTTATAAGGTAGTATTTTTGAGCTAGAATATTAATAACTAACTTTATTAATTATTTTCTATAGTTATATTCTTTTTCTATACTTTATATGTTTCTTGAATTAATATCCTTGTGCATGCGATTTATTTGAATAAGTATCATGATCTGGTAATGATCTGTAAGTTAATATAATTAAATTTTGAATGTGATTTATTTTCTTTTAAGTCAAAATAATCCGGATTTCCTTACATCCTCGATTTTGAAGAAGTTATTTTTCTTCACTGGCTGCTACAAAATAGATTGTATTAAGAAGTTTTGCTTTACCGAAATTGGATAACAAATTGAAGGTAAAACGAAATTAAGTAAAATTACTATAATATAACTGTAATAGACTGCAATCTTTGTAAGGTTATTGGTGCTATGAGAGTGCGGCATCGGTCTTTAAACTAAACAATAACTATATGCGAGCATCCACTGAAGATCACCCTGTACATGAAGTATACACACACTGATTACGTATTATCCAAAATTCATAATTAGCAGTTCATAAATACGTGAATATTCAGAATTTTGTCCACATTTTATGAGGTTCTAATCTATGATGGAAATTTAGAGAGATTACACAAGTAGCCAAAAATGACACATTTGATGAAATGAGCTTCTATCTCCTAGCAATAATATTTTCTTTTCTAAACTTAAAATGAAAATATTGACTATATTTTACAAAAGTCATGTGAGATATTCTTAGAATATACACACATTTTAAATGATAAATGTTAATCGAACTTTGTTTTGCTTGATAAAATTATGGATGACTAAACTCGCTCTTCATAATGTTTTCAAAGAAGGTTAAGTAAAATTTCAATCCTTGTTAAACACATTATTAAACGTCCATTATGCAATTTATTTCTGATTCTATTCGTGGGGCAATATTTCACAAATTACTAAATTAATACATATTTTAAATAATGGTGAAAATGATTTAAGTGATGTATTAAAAAAATGAAATAATGAATGGTTTTAATCAAACAATTTGCTTGGTTTCCATCTCCATGCTGCCGCCCAAAAACCTCTTATTACATAATTCAAACGCACTGCTCAATTGAGGTGGTGCATCGAAATTGGTACGTAGATGAGTGGAAACGGGTTCTCTAGAGTGATGAATCAAGGTTCAATCTCTACCAGTTGGATAGAACAGTCTGGGTTTGGCGTATGCCAGGATAATACCTTTTACCAGAATGCTATGTGCACATAGTAAAGTTTGGCGGAGGTGGAATTATGGTCTGTTGATGTTTCTCGTGGTATGGACGGGGACCCTTGATCCCAATTCAATGTAAGCTTAAAGCAGACCCCTACACCGTTGTTCTAGATAACAATGTACTTCCTACATTGTGACAATTTCACGGGTTGAATCCTTGTTACTTCCAGGATGACAACGCCGCTCGTCATGCTGCGAGGTCCAACATGGATATGTATGGTGAGAATGGGGTGAGCGATTTTACATGCCTTCTCTATTGATGAAAATACCACTTTCCATGATCCAAAACTTGTTGAAAGCATGCCCCAGAGGTTTAAGGCTGTAATTGGCTTAGGTGGAGGCTCTACCAACTGTTGGTTATGAATAAATTGTGTTAATTTCTTTTATCACATGTGTCCAAATACATATTGGTAGATAGTATGAACTACATGCACTAGACAATGCCTTCCATTTTTAAATCGTACACTTTTGATATTTCTGCTAATATTTTAAAATGTACATGATTATTACCGTATTAGCCCCAGTCTAATGCGATATTTTTTTTTCCCCATCCTTTATCGTTAAAGCCTAACTCGCGGTAAATTCGATTTCTAAATATAGGATTTTTCTAATTATCTTCATTAAAAATTTCGCATTCACGTTATATTCGGGCTAATACGGTAATAACTGACATTTATGAATTTTCACACTTTCGTATAATTAATTAACGTTAAATTATAACGTTAACGTTAAATTATAACAATAGCGTTATAATTGCTATAGCTACCATACGCACAGTTGCATAATACTTTTTTATTCATATAATGACTTATATGCGTAGAACTCCAACGCAACATATTTATTTACTTGTAAAAACGAAAGTGTTTTAAGTAAATTCAACAAAATTTAGATTACATAACAAAATTTTCGCCTATTTTATGAACATATATTTATTGATTCGAAAAATACTCCGTTCACTTAACATTATATTTTTTTAAATGAAGAATTTCTTCTGTTAATTGTGCAAAATATCAATGAAAGTTTGTTGATTCAATAAAATTGTTCGGTTAACATAATGACAGTAAAACTCTAATAAATTCAATAAGAATGACAAAAGTAAATTAATTAAAAATTGTTGAATATATTTTAATAAATACAAAATATGATGTCCCATTTTCATTACTGTAAGTTTTTTTTATAAAAAATAGAACTCCGTAACAGTTTAAGAAACACCCGACATTTTTCATGCGATTATTCTAACAAAACTCTGCTTGTTATAATAAATTTTGTATCCATACAGAATTTAATAGGTTTAATTGTTAAAATGTTTTTGCTATATACCCTTTAAAATGTCATTTTACATTATCAGCAAGATTTATTATTTACATATCGAATGAATTTTTTAATAGAAAACAGCATTCTTTAGCATATACATTTACTTCCTCATAAAACATTTCTGTTTTTTCTAAAACCAAGCATCGGACCATACACATAGCGTTTGCTCTTTGTTATTATTACTATTCTCTTTTTTTTTTCTCTTTATAATCTGAAAGTGAAGAAAAGAGCTTTGAAAAATAAGGGGCATGTTTTAACAAAGAAAGAATACGGTAATAAATATGGATAAAGGTTCAGAAGTTCTACATGAAAAGAAATCGTGAATATTTAAATAGAAAATAATGCCCGTAACGAAAATCGATATTTTGTTGTCCACATTTTACAATGGATTCATGTTAGCATAAAAGAGACAAAGGTAATACTCATTGCTATTCATAAGTTTTCGACCGTATTTCATGTTAATGTTTTCTTTCGAACATGTCAACAAGCACAGAAAGGAAATAGTGTATTTCAGATAACCGCCTAAATTAATAATACACAGACACGGTGTGTGAGTGTTCATTTTTTTTTTCGAAATACTACTTTTCTGTGTATAACATTGTCACCAAGTGCATTAAAATATGAAGCTAAATATATGTAAGCTGATATGTATGCACATGGTTATGGCTTTATTAAAATCAGAGTTGTAACCAAGATTTTTAACTGTCATAAAAACAAAAATCAAAATTACACGAGTTTGAACTTTCGAATGTTTATATTAATAAAGTTATGGTTCGGTACCATGATGTTCAGTATTAAAACAAAATGTGCCATGATCGATTTCAGTAAAGGTTAAACATGCAGAATAAATATCAATATAAGATTTGAGAAACACTAAATATTAAGATGCTTCTGACATGATATCAAAGAATGATATATACGACTTCAAAGCTCATATTCACCAAAATTTTAAAATGAAAACAATTTGTTTTAAAACTATAGGTTAACGGTTATAGAAAAACAAAGAAGTAACTGTCAAGCTTTTATACTGTTATCCAGATAGTACAAATTCTTCATGTTCATTGCTGAAGTCTTTAATTCATGTATCTATCTTTATCTTGGAAATTCACAAGGCATTATTATTTTCTTGTATGTGTGTATCTTCACACAGAATGTTTTAAACTGGATATTTATTCTTAGTATTATATAAATGAAATCCCATACTATTATTTTTGAAATCGAGCATTTATTAAGTAATATTTTGCGTATTTGTACTGCTTTAAACACCAAAAACATTAATTTAACACTTTTGTTTTAGGCAAGATGATCTTGCAACTCAAAGCTTGCACATACCATTTAATTCCTTTCAAGGTATTTGGGGACTAAATTCTTTCTGGAGATCTTTTATTAGTTTTCTTATAAACTGATGGGATTGAAGAAGTTCCAGTAAAAATGTATTTAGCAAGATTTATTTTCCTTGAACAGGAAATATTGCATTCACTTATCTGTCTCCTTTATTTTTAATACGGTGTTCGTAGTAAGTATACCGTAATTGGCATGCAGAAAGTTCAATTTGATCACGTAATAGTGCTAAATGCTACGAGTGTGTAGCATATTTCGCTATATTTAACATAAGGTAATCCTGGAGAAGATACTAGTTAGGAAGACAAAAGTTTCCTGCTAGTATTTTTATGAGCCAAAAGTCGTAGTACTGTGTTATATGAGTAATCGTATCGAGTATTAATCTTAATCCATCGCCTTTAATCACCTTTATTTTGGATCTCATGAAAAATTAACCTGGTGAGCTAAGTATCAGAATTTTCTACATCAGTTTTCAACACCAGTATCTCAAACCAAAATTTGACTGCTACCCTAATGTAAATATGTCTCTAATATTCTGAAAGCCATAAAATACCCTGCAACTTCTGTCATGCTATACGGGTTTTGCTACAGGGTTTGTGAGTAAGACCCTTATAATATTCTATTGGTCATATTTAAACTTAATAAACGGATGTTTTAATTTTATTTGATATTAGCAATATAAGCGAGTTCCGTATTCTTTTAAGCACACAGGTCAAGCAGAAGCGGCCATAACCAAGCAGCAGTACGGAAAGAAGCGTGTATGGAATTTTTGCCATATACTTGGGGAAGACGCAACATGGTTCAGAAATAAATTAAAAGAGCTTTAAGGTATTAGCCCAAAAAATCGTTGTATTGTGAGAATTTTCTATTGATTCTAAAAGCGTTTTATTTTCTCTTTACGATAGCTAGGAGCTACTTTATGCTAGAAAAAATGAACCGGAAGCGTAGTACTTTGTACAGTATTAAAATTTTAAGCGCGTTTTCTGAAAAAAAAGCGTGTTTTAAGCATGTTTTCTTTACAATAAATGTCATATCTCACAACGAGTTTAAAATATTGAGTAGCAAACAATAATGTATTAGTTAAATGTCGATGTAGCTGTGGTTACTTGTCATGAATGAATATTTTTAATCCTGAAGATGAATGTTGGCGATGTTATCCAGCACGAAATATTAAAGCAAATCGACAAAATAACGATCTAGTAAATGATGATAAAAAATGACAACTTTACGTAAACATTTAAGTAAAACTTCTCATCTGAAGTCGAAATGTTGATTCAAAGTTCGTACTTTACACCTTCAAGTTTTTTAAGGCAAGGAAAATCCAAATTACGAACCAAAAAATCTGCAAGATAAAAATCCTCATTTTGTGTATTTTTATCATTTGTGTCATCAAGTATGAACGTTATGAAATCTGACTAATGTGACCATCCTTATTCATTGTGCAGTAGACCAATAATAGTGGAGAAACACAAAGCTGAGATAAATATCTCTTTGCGCTTCCCACTTCAATCTTCCAATAACTGAAAACTAATGGCTTGTCGGATCGATTTACGCTGAATAGTCAGTTATCTGGCTGTGATCCTAAACAATTAATTTTGTTCAGATCTGTATAATGTTTCTCGAGGAAACAGGAATAATGGACATTTATTTTTTCTAATTTGAGTGCAATAACTTGTAAATTAAAAAAAATGTGTAAAAATAATAAAAATCAGAGATTTAAGAAATTCAAACCAACATTCAAAATTATTTAATAATATTTTTGCATTGCTGTAATTTTACTCTATATTTTCGAATTGTAGTGATTTCTTTTTTCGAAATACATATAAAAGTGTTTCTGATATAGAATAACACATAAATATTAGAAAATATTAAGTAATATGGACTTCATGATTATTTTTTATTGAATTGAGCTAAACTTAATTACAGTATTATATTTACAATTTTTTTAATTTCTTTTCTATAAACGTTTGCTATTTTTAATTACCTTCTATTTGTGGAAGGTAGCTTCAACAGATATGAACTAATACAGCTACGTATAAAACATATCTATATCAATATACAGTTATGAGCAGTGACCCTAAAGAATTTGGAACCTGAGCAACATATTTGGTTCTAAATGTCGTAAAATGAGAAAATAAAAGAAACAGGCCTATACTTTCAGATTTTTTTTTATCATTCGACATATTTAAATTTATTTTTTTTTCTCAGCGAATTCAATTACACATTTTAGTTTAGGTTAGATATGTAAGCTTAGTATGTGGGCATAAAACACAAAAAATGTATTTTAATAATCATGTAAAGGCTTACGAAAGCTTTTTTAAAAATAAAGAATATCAGAATAATGAAAATTTGAAACTTTTATTCTGGTTCAATTTATAGATATACGTAAAAGCAGATTATGAAATTAATTATTTACAAGAAAATGTAGCGAAGCTAAGCGTTATTCTTTATTATCCATCTGTATGTAAATTAAAAGATAAAATGTTGTTTTTTTTTTTCTTTTCTTCAGAAAGTGTATTTTAAATAAGAAAATCGTAATGTATATGCTTTCAGTAATCTATATTGAGCAAAAGTTTATAGAGAGGTTTTTAATTGCTCAAAACGTACTATAATAATTGATTTACTGTAAAAATAGGTATTGTTACGAATTTTGGGGAAAAAATACCATACAAGGGTCAAATTTGGTCTAAAATTCGTATTCTACACTTCAAATGATTAAAAGTTGCATTTTTTTTCGTCAAAACCATTTAACTCACGTGAAAGGGAGTTTTGGGTGCCGAAATTGATTAACATTGCGTTTTTGCAATTTTTCGGGGTATATTGGTGCTATCGCTTAGCTGACTTCACATATAAAAAAAACTTATTTTTGCGGCCTAATTTGGTGACGTTTCGCCAAAATGTCGCCAAGCATGGTGACGTTTAGGTCGTTTGGCGTTATTTAACTAATGGTGCCTATAATGTTTGCTTTCCAGCATTAGTATTACGCAATAGACTAGTATTACTCAGTTGCATTTCTGTTACGCAATGGAGGTTCGGGGATGATTGGGATCTCTAATTTCGGACAGCCTATATGAGAGGGGCAGATCGCACACAGGAGTTCTATTAGCTGGAGTCAGCTGTGGCGAGTAGACGTTAATTCTGCTGTGCGTGTGCGTTTGAAGCGACCTATCGCTTTTTTTGAGAAGGTTATTTTTGAAATAACCTGTATGTGAATACTCCATTGTTTTGTACTCAGGATTAAATGTCAGTTTTCCTCAAAAATGTCCACTAAATTTTAACAATTGGATGAATTTTATCGTGTATAAAATACAGCATCTGAGAAAGCTGAGAAAGTTAAACTGACTGTTATAAATCAAGTTACTGACTGTTAACTCCTGTTAATTGTGGATAGTGGATTGTTCGTCATAGAATCGATAAAATTTGTGTCTCGCCCTGTCAGCTGAAAGATTTATTACACCTTTTCAACTACTCTGGACTTTTAAGAGGTGAACCCGAAAAATAAGCAGAGTTTTCCACAACAATATCATTTACGGTTAAGATTTGAAAACGGTTACAGTTTTTCAGACGATGCTAAATGGCGCTGTTTCTGCTGTGAGATAAACCTATGCATGGCTACGGTTCACTTTAAAAGATCTGTTGCCACATTCGCAAAGGAAATAATATGCTAAATAGCTGTAATAGCATTAAAAAGTACGAGTATTTTATAAGCACCAGTAAGTCTATATTCTATTTGCTTCAGATTTATGCATTTTGTTTCTACTTTAAGTACTCTAGAAACGGCATCGGTATTCGCACGAATATTGAATTTAACAAGAGGTAACAATAGATTTCGTTACTACTGTAACTGTATTGCTAGAAATAAAATATCGCATCAAACTACTTATTTATTTAAAATGGGCAGCTGTGAAATGTATTGAGATTCGTTTTCATTAATACAAGTGAATAATTATTTTGCTACCAGAATATTTTCATTTTACACAGGCAGATCATAAAATCTCCTTGTAGAGACAGTGTGTCATCTAATGTAATTCAACATTCTCCCGTAACAACACGTAATGACATCCTTTTGGTTTACTTTCATACAAATTACCATTGTATTTGATCTATTTTTTATTTCCAATGTAGCCAGCAATATAGATATATATTTCTGCCAAACAGAGATCACTGATATACAGATAATACAGCAGAACTACAGAAGGAAATCAGGGAGATAAAAAGTAACATAAGTAAAAGTTAAAATGTCGAGTTGCAGTGTATTTAGTCTCTATCCTTCCAGTATCTGGAATAGAGACTGGTCAGTGAGTGAACTGAGCAAACGAGGAGATGATCAGCGTTCATTACCGCACCGTTGCAGCAGAGGGTCCAGGCAGGACTATCAACAATTTTCAATCTGTGAAGGTGGGCATATAAGCAGGCGTGCATTGCAGCTAGCCGAAAGTAGCTACAGTGCTGTTTCTGGCTTAGTCTGGGATATTATGGATGTTGCTTTCCCAGCATTTATCTTTTATTCTTTCCTTTATTTCTGACAGCAGCTTAGCTTTGATAGTGATATTCATTTTTGACAGAACAGACATATAACGTATTTTGGTGTACGGCTTGTGATGGAGATCACATATTTAATAAAAATTTTCATTTGTGTTTACTTTCTTAAATTTAATACATTTTAAATCAAGCATTTTAACTTCAATTCTCTTCTCATTTTTAACTACACTGTCTATCAAAATTTTGTATTACGCCTTTTTCCTCACATGTTTAATTTTAATTAACTGCCTATTTATCAGGATTTAATGCTTAAATTATTCTATCGCCTTTTGTTCCATGTCAAAAATAAGTCAGTTACATTTCTTTAGCTTTCCTAGCTGTTAAGAAACATTTGTTTCGCATGCAGAACATTTACATTTTATTTATACGCATCTATGCTTAACGTCTTGCTATAAACGTACAAACTTTATTTCCTTTCATTACCATATATGGACATGGCCTCACATCAGTTAAAATACAGCTGAAATAATTTTCTATCCCACGGGTTTACTGTAATTTTGGCTGTCTTTATCCTCAATAATTTGGTACCCAGCGCTTTGTTATGTCTTGACATTCTCTCTGTTGACAAGGAATATTCTGCGATTTTTCGGCGTCTTCAATAACGAATGTATTGTTGGCTCTTCTTTGGGCGTTCCTTTAGTATGCCAAGTTTAACTTTCTCGCGAACCTCCTGATCATTCTTCGATTGAATTTGACTTCCAGCCACCACCATCATGTAATCTTTTCCAAGACATCAAAGTTTGGTTCTTCTACAATTTGTCTCTCTTATAACTGCTTCGCATAGTGACGTTTACCTGGATTATTTATACGAACTACACAACGCTCTCTAATATACCTCAACGCTTCTAAGAGTAAACCTTCAATAGTAATTTAAATCGCCACAACTAAATTCTTCAGCATACGGCTGCCTAATATTTTCAAAAAAACTTATTAAAAGGAATGATTCTGTCATTGATTTTGAATATTTTTCTGTGTCATACATTCAAAATTTTAAATTAATAGTACCAACAACAATTAGAAGAAAATCTTATCATTGATTTGTAATTAAATGCCTAATTAAACTTCAGTAATGCTTAATTAAAACTAAAATTAATGCCAATGTAGCCAGTACTTATTGCAATTTTTAATATTTGTAATAAGTACTTGTAAAATACGCATTAGATTAAATTATCTATAAAATCCTGAGAATACCACCAATGTTTCTTTTTAGCAATGTTTGTTTCAAAAACGAAAGTAAAAATCTCAACTAAAATAAAAGGCTCATGAAAAACAGCAATTAATTAATTAATGCAGGAGAGAGATTTGATTACCAGTAAGGCAGTAAGGTATTATTAGATTTTTTTCTGTGGAATTCGAAAATAGCATTTTAGAAAGAAA
Organism: Cheiracanthium punctorium; assembly: GCA_038373885.1. NCBI lineage: Eukaryota > Metazoa > Arthropoda > Arachnida > Araneae > Cheiracanthiidae > Cheiracanthium > Cheiracanthium punctorium. The sequence goes on along the minus strand of JAWZYV010014928.1, from coordinate 1,046,467 downwards.
GATGAATTAGCGCATGAAAAAAAAAGTGAATAAAAACATTAGAGAAAAGAATGTCTCAAAGAATTCTTGTAGCAACAAAATGAATGACTTGTCTATTGTAATCATTTAATCTCAAGTTTTATCCATACTTTCGGCAGGAAATCCGTTCTCTTTTTTGGTAGATATATAAATATACAGTAACGAAAATAATTGGCGTAGCTTGATTGATAAATGCTTATTGTATTGTCAAGATAAAATTTATTTTGGGTTTTATTTTACTTATAGCTTTAACAATGTAGGAATCAAAAGATATTTAATAACAATGCCCCCAACGATACTTAAAGGTAAAATTATATTTTAAAAATTATAAAATGTAACATATAAATGAAAATATACCTCCGTACGATAATTTCAGGTATCAAGAAATTGTTCACGTTTTCTCAGCTGCAAGAAAAGTTCACTTCCATGCTTAATGAGAAACTTTGGGCAGAGAAAAGGAATGAGAAGTGCACCACGAGTCTAATAGAGCGTAAAAAAACACTAATGTTTAGAAGATAAAATAATTAAAACTTTGTAAAATAGTACCGATAAAAAGTACTTATTAAAGTGTACACGCGTTTAGATTAAAAAAAATCTCGATCTTCATCAGCACCAGTAGAAGTCCTTAAACAGACTAAGATTGTTTACTTTTTTCTGTTTACTTTTCCTTTTGTATTTTTCGGACCCCAGTCCTAGTCTGTGTATGAACATTTACCAGTGCTGATGGAGATCGAGATTTTTCTCGATCTAAACGAGTGTACACTTTAATAAGTACCTTTTATGTGTATTATTTTACTTAAGTTTCAATTATTTCGTCCCATTGGACGTGTCACTGATTGAGCACCTCTAATCCGAGGTATGCAACAACTTTGAAAAACACCATTTTTGGAAAAAAATCATAATACGTTTCTATTTTATATAAAGACTTTTTCAGTAAGATAATAAAACTAAATGACTTTGATTAAAGAATTTCAAAACATCATAAATTTAAACTTTTTAAAAAATTATTTTTCTTATAGCGGGCACTTGCCATTTATAAGAATTGGCCAATTCTAGGACGGAAGTACTATTCACATTATTATGGAGGCACCTAATAGGTGGGCCAGCGTTGCCTCCTATTCATAAATTGAAACTCAAATGCATTTTGCAGAACAACTTTTTTGTTAAAACAAGAATAGCTAATAGCCTAAAAACAGTATTTCTCAAGAACTATTGAAATGCATGTGATTAAATTTTGCATGAGATTCTCCACTGTTTAAATAGAATCCCATGCTACTAACTGAAATTATTTAACCCTTTCGATGCACAAAATAATGTTTTATCTACAAACATTGACAATATGAAGAATGCTATTAAAAATGAAAGTATTTTAATAATATTAGTAACTATCCTTACATGGTGAGCTGTTGAGTAAATATTGTTAGCAGAAATATACTAAAATGTAATGATACTGGGAAATCTTAAATATGTGGTATGTTTATCATACCACTATGCTGGAAAGAGTTAACGTGTGAGGTAATTCAAAATCTTTCCTATGAATCGTGACCAATTAAATGTTAATTCTTCCTATGCTTTAGCATGCGTAGAAAAAAAGCATACAAATGTATTCTAAATTTCTTGAATTTTCTATTCTTTTTCTTTACAAACATTTGTGCTCCTTAAGTCAGTATTTTAAGAAAGTTTGGTGAATCACGAAAAATTTGAGTGTAAAAAGTGAACATTACGAATCATTTCACAATCATTAAGTTTCATTTTCCTGCTTCTGATCATTCACGAAGTGTAAAGGAGCGTCGAATGCTATGAAACCGTTCACTGAAAGTTAAATGATAATTTTTTTTTAATTTGCCGCTCGTCCTTTGGCAACGCTTAAGAGAAGCGTTTCAATCCAAAATCTAACGGGAAGGGATCATTAAATAGCGATCACTTAATGATATTGAATCCGAAAGTAGTGCGTTCGACTTTAGTTTCAATTCAAAACATGAACGGAAAGAGATCACTAAATGGTAGTTGAATGCGAAAGAACAGCATTCATCTTGCAAGGAGAAATTAAAGTTGAACTGTATATGCAAAATAGAATTATGCAAAAGAAAAAGGCTCGCACATCAAATTAACAGTTGCCTTTAGTTTCAAAATCAACTCCATTTCCACGAGAAGTTAACGACTACGTGTATCTGGTAACTCGGGAAAGCATTGTCCATTATTCAATTGGATCCAGCGTTGGCAGTAGGGAATGCAATCCTGATCCTGCGGGACTAGTCCCGCGGGATTACGATACTAATCCCGCGGGATTGACACTGAGAAAAAAATTATTTTTTATTACAATTTATCACCGCTTTCCCAATCAATAGACGGAAAACTTTTGAATATTCATGTCTCTTATCTAATAATAAACGAATCAATAATTGCAATTTTAATTTTAAGAATTATTTTTTTTATTATCTTTGGTAGTCTGGTTCAAACATCTAAATCTAAACAGCGTAATCTAAACTTTTCGCAAACTTCCCAAGCCCAAATGAACTGAAATATTTCATACTAATTTATCTCTTTGCGGACAGTCAGGAATTAATTATAAAAAAGTTTTCATTTTAGTTTTAAATTTTTTCTAATTCACTCTTTCAATTATTTTACTAAAATTAAATCTAGACTAGGAAATGATTCATTGATTTGTTCAATTTTGTACATTCTTTTTTCAGCAACTAAGAAAATAACGTAAGTATGTAAATACATTGTAAATTGAATTTTTCTGTAAATTCCTGATTTTTAGCAACCAACGTAACTAACAGTAATATATTAAGACAGCGTTTCTCAAACGAACCCAAAGCGGGCGCAGAGCGTTTGCAGGGGGGCGCGTGAGTGCTTGTACTGATGCATTTAAAAAAAAAGAAAAATCATCTTATTTATTCTCATTTTAACTCAAAAATTTATCCATTTTCCCTTAAATTGTTCATTCGAACTTTACTGATTACATTATTTTGTAGAAAATTCGACTAAATGTTCATAATAAAAACTGAAATATAAAAAAAAACTGAATGTATGCTGAAAAATGTGAGGGGGGGGGCGTCATCGTAAGTTAGCCTTTCTGGGGGGGACGCGACGTTAAAAGGTTGCGAACCGCTGCATTAAGACATAACTTAGTATATCATTCTGAAAATCATGATTGTAATTTCCATATTTCTGCAATTTATTGTATAAATTATTTCATAAGATAAATTATTATTATTAAATTTAAGTGTCATAGTGCTTAAAATTTTACTTTTTTTACTTTTCTCTGTTGAAATGAAGTCCTAGCTAAATGAATTATCAATTCAGCGGGATTGCGGGATCAATACATCTCATTCCCGAAATACCGCAAGACGAAAAACAGGGCGGGATTACATTCCCTAGTCGCCAGTTTCTAGCACACGCCAATGATATCCTCCCGCCATCTTTGTTGTAGATTTTGAAGTGAGGGTCACTCCAGGTGATGTACAAAAAAGACACGGAGACATGTGGATCACAGCCATGAGTGATAGCAGTCATATCCTGTATCTGGTTGAGGAGATCACGACCATAGTGCATGTCATCGAGTTCTTGTTGTTCAACATCCACATAGTGAGTGCAACGCATCATTAAAGAATTTACTTGTTCTTTGTTAAGTTTTATTAAGTTTGTGTTTCCAATGAACAAAGATGGGTAATGTTTTTCCGATTTGGAAAAAAAAAAAAAAAAATGCTTTACCGTTTCCGAGACTTGAAAAGGGTGTAAACTATCAAAACTCCCTCCATAGTTTTAATTTACCATAATGCTTAAAATACATATCATACAATGCAGCAGATGCTATTCAAACTAGTTTGGCCGTGGAAATAAAAAAGAGAAGATTTTAAATATTTTTAACATTATTTTATTTACGTTAAAATACAAAATTAATGCTATTTTTTAACGTTAATATCTTACTTTCATTCACGATCATTTTTGTTGAAATAATGATTTGATTTGCTCTCCGTTAATGCTTTAAAACTGACATCTTACCCAGCCTATTAATTTTCATTTTTATATTTATCGTGGAAAATTAATACATTTTTGAATCGTTCAATGATTAATTAACCAATGACGTAATCCAGATAATGATTTACGCGTTTTTCAAGCAATTTACTCCTCAAACATTAACTAACCGATAATGATAAAGAAAGTTAATTTCGAAATTGTTACTTTAATTTAAAAGGCATTTACTGTGAAGTCAGATAGAATTAATTTTTCGCCGGATTTCACAGGCAATGTGCAATTTTTCAGGATCCATCCCATTAATTATCCTCGAAAGAGAAAAATATTGAAAAACTCAAAAATCTGCATCTACACATTTTTCATCCTTTTACAGTCAATATTGGAGCAGGGAACGTATGTTAAAGCTCGAGTCTTTAGTATAACAGTCTCGTTGTGTCACGCAATATCACGTGGTATATATCTGTGTGTGCGTGTGTGTATGTGTACGCAATAATCGATAAGTTTAACCTGGTCGCGTGCTAAGTAAATTCAAAGTATTTGAAAGTATCCGAATTCGAAAGATTAAATATTAAAGTATTGTTTGAAGAATAATGATGTTCGTATACTTTTCTGGAATCAGGGTTCTTTCAATGAGTGGATCAGTATTCAGTTTGAGAGGCATTTTCAATTATTTATATTGATTTTAATTCGCACTAAATACACGTATGCGTAAATGATCGCATCTGCTTTCTCGGTATATGCTAAATTTAATTTGTGCACAATCGGAAACCGTACCGCTAGATGTAGGTTGAGTGCCTAAAATGTAATTCTAAAGCTGTGAGGAGTGTGCTTAATGTATGTCATCACGAGGAGTCTAATAACCGATAATGCAGAGTTAATTCATAGGGGTTGCAGGCAAAAATTGTTTGTATACATCAATAGATTATTGAAAATGTTTGAAAAAATTTATGATTCTCCAGTATGAAACGATCAGCTATTTCATGGAACGCCTTTGAAATCGAGTTTTACAGAGCAGTGATGGGTTGAATAGGACTAGAATAGGTCTATTTTCTTTTGTTGCTTTCCATGGCACAATATAATAGGGCTATATGGCAAAGGGAGAAATTCCTAGAAGCTAAGGAACTGATAGGTCTATTTTCTTTTGTTGTTTTCCATGGCACAATATAATAGGGCTATATGGCAAAGGGAGAAATTCCTAGAAGGAAAGGCTTTTAATCTTCCAAGCGGGTTTGAGTAAAATTCCATCCACTTTACTCCAGTTTTCACTTTAATGCATCTATAATTTAAATTATTAATAACACTAAGATATAATAAAATATGTTTTGTTACTTAATAGCTTCTACGTAATTTAAGAGCCTCCTTTTTAATAATTACAAATCTTCCTATTAATTTTTTTTTTACTTTTTTATAATTAAAAAGCTGCATGAAAGTTTTACCGTAAAAACAACTTTCCATTATTTGCCAATTTCCAAAACGCTCAGATTGTTAAGGGGTTCTAACGTGTATTCAAGTTCTGCAGAAAAAGATTCTAAAACGCCAAACCGTTAAATCGACATCAGGTGGGTATGTCAGAGCCGGGACCTTCCCATTTCAGTCATTTACCAATGTTCAGTGTCTTATCAATTCTTACATTGGGTGACCGCTAACACAACTTCTCTAAATAAGAATTTTTGGGTACGCATACGACTCTTGTATGCGCGTATATGTAAAAATTTAAAAGTGAAACGAATTTTTTCCTTTATTGAATAGAATTCTGGAATTTGAAAGATATTTAAAGATCAAATTTTAAAAAAATATATAAAGATACATATAAAGGAAGGCTTTTATGGACTACGTGTTGAAAAATGTGATCACATACTATTTCCCCCTTTGAGAGGAGCATTGTGATCTAATATTCATGATGTCTTCATCCAGTCCAATCTTTACTAACTGTGTACTCGATTACGTAGAATAAAGAGGATATTTGTAATATTACACAGAATACAAATTTAAAAACAAGTATGATTCATGAAGTAAATATTTGCATTCAATGCCTTCATTTTCAAGACAGTGCAAGCCATAGACTTGGGTTCAAAATTTTACTTCTTCAGTTGGTTTAACCAATACCTCCTAGATAAAGAAAGCCTAACAGTCCCTACGTCACCAAGATTTCTAAGATTTGACGTCATCATTAGGCCTCCATTTAAAAGTTTTACTTTCAAAAAATAAAACTCTAAAAACTGACAAATGGCAGTTTTTAACCATGACTAATTAGATAATATGAAATGGAAATAGATCGGAATGAATAATTTTGTATGAGAAAGGTATTTTCATTTTATTTTTTTATTTAAGATATTTTCTAATATTTGTAGCATTCACCAGAAATTTTAAATACTTTTACTTTGTGAAAGTAAAACTGTGATGACGTCATTACTTGAAGGCCTAGTGATGACGTCAAAGTTAGAGTTGTTAGGCTTTCGATATGTAGGAGCTGTTGGTTTAACTCTTCCTAAACATGATCGGTGGGAATTCACAGCGGATTAAAAGCGAACTCAGCTGTGATTTTCGCGAACAGGGCTTGCTAGGTACAGGAATTAATTATTCTAAGAAAGTCGATTTACATGTAAAATGAACATTTGTATAACAAAGTTAAGATTCTGGTTGCTTATCATCATTGTATGAAATTTATCATTGTTTAAAAATATCTTTGAAATAACACTTAAAATTATATATCTAAAAATTGAAGCTGCAATCACAATTTCTAAACAAATTTTTCGTAACATGTAATCATAATCTGTAATAAATCAAGAAAAAATTAAGAAATAATAAATTTTTCTGAAATTATGATGAGCACAGAATCATGATACTGATATGCAAATTTAATTTTACGCCCAAAATCCTTACACTCATTCCTTGCTTACGAAGGTGACGAGTCAGCTGTTATCGGTCAGACAAATGAAAAATAGGGGTAATTTAATTGCATGTAGGAAGGCGATTCGTCATATGAAATATTTAAATAAGAAAGTGGATTCAAACCACTATTGTGGGTCTAATGTTAAGGGGTGCATTGCTTTCTATAAAGAACATTTGTAATAATTTGGGTGAGAGCACCGACCCAGCCAAACTCGTTTTTGATTTGAAAAAAATGCGAATTTTACTTTATTAAACACACGGGCTTTGGGGAAGTAAATTTTGATAACCTGTCTGTAATGAAAATATTGAAACTCCTAACTTTCTCTCCTATTGCAGAATATTTATGCTTTAGTTTTCTTTTATGGTTTAAAAAATAAGAAAAGATAGCAATTTATTAAAGTGTAAAAATAGCTGCCCGATAAATAAGACAAATATGTTTGAAAATTGTAAAAATTATTTTTTCGAAAACTTTTAGTAGAGTTTTCTTGAAAAAAAATAGTTAAAGAAATAATTAAAGAAAGAAAGAAAAGAAAAGAAAAATCGGTACATTATGCTATATATTCAGATTGATTTTAAACGTAAACGCTTTCATCTTGTCAATGATATAATATATGTTTTCTTGCATTTTTTGTTACTGTTTTCGCTGTCGTCGAAAAATCATCCAAAATTCATAAAATATTGAATATATACTTTTCGTAGCCAAACCAGGTCGGTTCGAGATGCAGATAGTGATGCCGAAGGAAGAGAAATGGATAAATAATTAATAGCTTTTGAAACTTTGAAAGCATAAACTCATAGCGGGTGTGGTAGTATCGCTCTCTCCGTCTGCAGTGTCCCTCCTTTCGCCCGCTTATAAAAGTGCACCCATGCATGTATGTATATGGTTTGTCAATTTTTATGTAAAATGTGAATTATTTTTCAAAGTTAACTATTATTATAAAAAAATTTCGAAATTCTGCACAAAGAGGCTTTACTGCATATTTTAAATAGTACGTACCTCATCAACGCCCCCTAGCGAGGAAAGCCGCGGTGCTTACTTGTGACGTCACACCGAGTAGGTAAAGCAAAGCATTTCCATTGGATTTCTCCTCTCTTCCGCGCCACGGGAATGAGGAGACACCCAATGGAAACGCTTTGCTTTACCTACTCGTTGTGACGTCACAAGTAAGCACCGCGGCATTCCTCTCTAGGGGGCGTTGACCGTATTTGACATATTGTGGTTACAAGACATCATGGAATTTTATAGCAGGAGGGCCAAAAATGTGTGGACGAAGAGCCGCAATTATTGGATCTTAGCTGTTTTACTAGGAACTGAATATTTTTAATAAAAGATAGACACACCGACACACGCAAACATACATACAAAGATGCATACATGCAAAGGCCAGTCAAATATAAAAAGAACAGTCCATATAACTTGCATGGTGCGAAGGGGGTGACGTTGATAGGTATGTGTATAGAAGTGTCCTCTATTGGGAATTAGGAAGGAATAGAGCGAGCGTTTATCGCTGAGCCGTAGAGCGAATGTTTGTCGCTGATCTGTTTGTCTGCTAGGCATGCTCGAAGTAAGGTTTCCGAGTCTTTTGCCTGCGTCCAACAGCATTATGGAAGCATTAAGAGGAATTGCGGGAAGCATCGCGTTTCTTGACTGCGCCACAATGCAAACACAAAGGTACGTGGAAAGTTCGTCATCATGTCAGAACGCGTAGCAAATTACTACTCTACTTCTTGTGAGTAATTTACTCTCACATCAAACAAGCGTAATGCTGAAGGTGAGCCATCTTTGTCTTGCACGATAACGCCCGCTTGCATCATTGCAAGGTTGTTTCATAGACCCTCCATAAGCTTAGATGGGAAGAATTGACACATCCTCCATAAACTCCAGATCGCTCCTCGTACACATTTTCGAATTTTTAAAGCCCTGAAAAAAGACATTCGTGGCTGTCGATTTCCTGTGGATGGACAGAAGCGCGTTTGATTATAAGTAAGGCTGTGTAGACAACTAATAATCAAACATTCTTCCGTGAAGGTACTGACCATCTTGTCTCACAGTGGGATAAATAAATTAGCATTTATTTCGATTATGTTTAAAATATAATAAACAGTTTATCAACATTTTCCCATCTGTGTCCTTTTCATTTGACTACCCCTAATGTATGGATTACATTATTTTTAAGCAAAAGAATCGCATTCATTTAATTAGCGAGAAATCATTTTACTGCCTTAAGAAAAATTTAACGTTACACAAATTGTCTTGTATGAAAATACACCACTTTACATTGTTCATCCATCATAGCAAATTATTACTCTACTTTTTGTGAGTAATTTATTCTCACATCAAACAACGATCATGATATTTCCAATAAAAATGAATGCATTCAAATCTATTTATCTCTCTCTCTCTCTCTTTATCTCTCTCTCTCTCTCTCTCTCTTTATATATATATATATATATATATATATATTTGCTAGAAAATTAACCTATAATAGTGTGTTAGCACTGTAGTCACATGCTGGAAACGGTCGCAGAATTTTCAAAGTAAATGGTCTTTTCTTTGAAGGAACATAAAAAAAAATAACACTGCATAAAAAAAAACTAACATAAAAAAAAAATAACACATTAAAGACTGCATGTACTTGTATTGTTTTAAAATTACTTTAAATATTTTAGAATTTATAACATTTGGAGTATCGCTAAAAAGTAATATCGTTTTTCGTCTGTCAATATTTCTCCAAACTACTGAAGCTAATACTACAAAACGTCAGTTTTTAAAATATGTGGTAGATGAGACAAAATTTTCGAAAATTAGTGACTTATGTGAGGTAGGGGTTAAAACATTCTTTAAACATACACGGTATTATCTCAAAGGAAAAAAGACATAATCATAAAATTCTTGCTAAAGTACATCACTCAGGAGTGCGTAAAAACCCCTTGAGGGCATTTTAAATAACGTCCTCAGAGTTCACGTGAAAAAAGTGGAAGGATGACCATTTTTCAGTTAAGGGTACAAAAATGTTACCTATACAATTCTTCTTTAGAATGTAAAGAGTATGAGTCCTGTGTTTAGGTGTAGCTTGTTATGTGTAGCTTGTTAGGTGTAGCTTGTTATATGTGTATACATCTATAAATCTGTGTTTAAATCTATCTATATCTATCTTTGTATATGCGTCACGATTGTAGTTACTTCATGAGGTGAGAGATGAAATTACTTATAATATCTAACTAGAATTAAACTAGATTACTCATAACATCTAACTAGAATAACTCATAATATCTAACTAGAATCTAACTAGAATAACTCATAATATCTAACTAGGTAAATTGTGCAGTTTATGTTCTTTTGTCAAAAATGGTGTGAAATTGGGAAAAAGGGTTTTGTGAAATATATCACAGCAGCCTAAAAACAGAAAAATGCTGGATGTATAAAATGTCTGAGCATTTTCTTTTTTGGTTATTTCCTGTCGTGTTACACCCAGAAGTATTTTAGAGAAGGGAGGAGCACAGAAGTTTTCCGTTCAGCATTGGGACTATTAACAGTTCGTTTACATTTTTTATTGCACCCAGAGAGAGGATTTTCCATAATTTGCATAAAGTCACAGAAACAAAAAGGACACATTTTAATGGGAATATTTTATTACATGTAAGTGAATAAATACTATATTTTTGAATTCACTTACTGACCAGAACAGTTAATGCAGAAATTACTTTTCCGTTGTGTGCGTAAGAGGAAAAAAAATTAAACTATTAGCGTCAAATGCATTAATATTCTATGCATTTCGTTTACATTTTTCTTTAAAATGCAGCTCTAACATATGATACGTTATTATGTTTAAAATAAAGTCCATGTAGAACAAGAAAACTAACATTAAATTGACTTTATAAGACAGATTGCTTCTAGTCACGATAGCTTAAACATCTTAATTTTTGTGGTGCAATATGTTGAGATTGCTCGGAATTTTAATCAGAAGCTGCGGTTATCTGAAGCTAATCAGTAGTTCTAGAAATCAGTGTTAAAAGAGAGCATAAATAACGAAGACAGCTCTGTATTTGGGCAGAAAGAATCCATATTTTCGGAAGAACAAAAATTGATTGAAATTTCGAAAATATCAGAATAATGGGTATTATACATGCATTTTTAAGTCTTAGAAAGTACGACTAAATGTCATGATCAAAATTAAAAATCCATGAAAGGTTCTAAAATTACACTGAAGCAATATATATAATTTTTCATTCGTCGGATTTTTTTTTTCAAATAAATATTCAGAATAAAATGTAAGACATATTAATAAATAAATTATGTAGGATAGGTATTTCTGGGGGGGATTTAATAAATACATTATATCTGGTTTTATTGAAATAAATTTAGCTTTTTGTTTGTTTGTATGCAAATCCTTTACCGAAAAGATCAGTTAAATACATTCAGCAGTTTCCGTATCCTTACAAAGTATAAATGTTAATTAAAATTTCCAATTTTAAAATAACAATAATAATAATAATGGTACCAATGGTAACAATAATAATAATAATAATAATAATAATAATAATAATAATAATAATAATAATAATGAATGAATGAAAGTTGAAATATCAGGAAGAAGGCTACACGTTTCATTTATTTTGCAAGAGTGTTTATATATTTTAGAAATGATGCATTCTTAAAAAAAGTGTGCGGTAAAAAAAATTGTTTAAGTATAGAAATTTAAGTACATTTTAAAAATGGAAAATTCATTTCAAAAGTGGAAAATATTTTAAAGAAAGTAATTGAAAAATACTCACATTAAAACATCCCATATAAACAGAATATTTCACGGCGTAGAATACTGCGAGCAATCTAAATTTCAATAAAATATTACTGCCTTAGTGTTCCTATGTTTACTTTGATATGTTAGACGTTTAGCAAATTTTTTTTATTCATTTTTATATGTAAATTTTTGTATAAGTAATTGTTCTGATGTGTAAGGAAGTTTGAATTTAATAAAATAAACGTACTTAGTGAATTTACTGTAATAAATTATTTATGTTTCTTCCAAGTTTTTCGTATAAAAAAGAAATAAAGTATTATAAGATGCATAAATGAAAGTTGAATTAGTTTTAAAAGTCACTATTGTATTTAATGCTTAGCGATGTGGATAATATAAGTAATTGTTCAGCAAGATCTAGGCCTTTTTACTTTTGTTCATAACTAGAAAATACATTTTTGGTGTAGTATTCATTATAAAACACAGACAAAGTGACATAGCAAATTTAAAACGAATATTTTAATTACACACTGCTTAAAATAATATTAGTTTACTTAAAAACGAAACATATGATGTCCCTTGGTGCGAGATTTCTAATATATAAGTGTGAACATTACAAAAAAAATATGTATATTGTATAACACTTATAAAAATTCTGATACCATGCTGAAATGGCATTTCAAAACTTAACTACAACATAACGGTGATTTCTGTAATTAGTACTCAGACTATCACATGTAGGCAGCCAACCACAGACATACATAAAAAGATTTTTATAAGTGTCTCTCTATTCTAAAAAAAAGTAAGGGCCGCTGTCGTCGCCGCTGTCAAAAGCTTGTTCGCCTATCCTCTCCTAAGCCGTGGGGATTTGAATTTCGACTAAGGTGCCCACAGATTCGAAAAATTCCGAAGAACCTGCTAAGATGACTTAAATTTCGAAAATCGAATTATTTTAGAAGATATTACTAAAAAGCTAAACAAATAAACATAATGGTTGCCAGATTTGGCATAAAATCATCCATTCCTTTGCAACAAAGCTTTTCCAAGTATCTAGAATCGCCTGAAATTTACAAACATCAGTTAGAATTACGCCTATTTTACGCCAAAATAAAAACTATATGAAATAAGTAACTCAAAATGTGTCACACAAAGTTGTCAATTTTCAAATAGTAAGCTCGCTTAGACAACAGGAGTTTAGAATTATCGATTATTCGTTTTTCCAAAACAGAATAACTAATATCTTGAAAATGAAAAATAATTAAAATGCAGATTATTTTAAAGCCGGTTCGATCCAGCTGGATTATTTGCTACCAGTAGAAATATTTGGCGGCGTTAACTATGCCATTATAGCAGTTATAGTGCACTTTGGATATTTGGTAGCGCGACGAGATGGTATAATTCGTGGTGCTAAGTACGCCAGTCTGCAAAATATGAATGAAAATATGGATAACGGTTTTCCGGTAATCTTAAATGAACAGTAATTATAGGTTGTGAGCATGTGTAAATCGCCAAATAATGAAAAGTCGCCATTGGTGGCAAGCTGTCCTATCTGTTCCGTAGCTTTTATTAACTTTACATGTACGCAATTCGCCAAATAATGAAATATCGCCATGGGTGGCAAATTCGCAAGGTGTCCAATAGGTTTTACATTATTAAAAATACAGCTGAAACAGATGTTCTAATTTTATTATGCTTTAGCTCCTAATTAATGTAAATTTGAATGGCAACATTAAATATCATTGTGTTTCTGAGGAGTGCAAATAATTTTTCCAGCGATTATAAGCGGAGTCCGCACTCCAGGTGGAGTATAGCTCAGGACCCGTACAACACGGATTCCCATAACAAAATATCTTCCGTGTTATGACGGGGAGGGGGTCAACTGTAGTGTGAAGTTTAAATTTTTATGTGCCAATGAACATGAAAGAACCAAGCAATGAATAGCTCAGTAACATTCTATCTGATCCAATCTTCGGGTTTTGTCTGTTGAAATTATGTCTTTTTTACGAATAAACCTTATTAGGGGCCGAATGCCTCATACTAAAAGCGAACGTATCGAGTCTGGGGGCCTTGGCCCCTAGTTATAGAAAATAACCAAAATCATTATCAGTGAATATCCTATTGGTTTCTTTAGACTAATTTAACGTAACATTATTTAACGAAATTTTAATATGATGACTCTATAAATTGTCAAAATAACTTCATGTACTGGTGAACTGAAGAACAAAATTAGCTAATTGCTAGTTACAATGGATTTAAATTTATTTTTTAGTAAATTTTGTGGTGTATTTTGTCCAGATACTTCAGGAAATAGTGCTTCCGATCATTTTCAAGCCGTTCTGTGGATTTTCTTTTGACACTATTATAAATTTAAGTGCAGGAAAATTAACCCCAAACTAAACAAAACAATAAGATTTTCGACCGCATTATTCTCGGAACCAAGAACTAAAATTGATTTATCGTTCACAAAATCTTCTGGATCAAAAATCCATGGGAATTCAAGTATAATGTATTTTAGCTATTTTTTTGCACTCAGACACCGGTTTTTACGTACATCAGAATAGTTGTTGAAAAAATATATGGTTTAAAATGAAAGGTATTTTTTAAATTACGCATAAAATAAAAATTCGGAATCCGATGGCCCTTAAATTTCAGTGTAAACATACTTAAATAAAACCCACTCATCCAGCAAACTTAATTAAAAATGATATACAATAAATTAAAAATCGTGTATACACTGAAATTTGTGCCTATTGAGAATTTATTTTGGAGGCTAGTAAATTTTTTGTTCATTTTATTAATGGGAATACAGTTATGAAAAAAAGAACTTTTGAAAAACTCAAGATGTAAGCAGGAGAGAGCCTGATCTCTACCACTTACATCTCAAGTTTTTTAAAAGTTGTTTGTGTTCCAAAAGGCGTGTTTTCCGATTCTCTTTAGTTTTGAAATAAGTTGCTTGATTACGCCAGGGAGCAATCTGGCTGAAGTAGCAACACACTTTCGACCATATACGCCGTCAAAATTGTCAGAAGATGCTATTTTCTACACTTGTTCAGAGTGAGTAAACTTCTCGATCTTTACTCAAACTTAAAATGAACGTTTTAAAATTAAACTGACTGTTTTGATACTGCTTGTACTAAAAAGAAATTCCTTTCTTCACGTAACAATGCGTATGTTTTGCAATTAACTTTCGCAGCTATTCGACCAGGTAGTATCAAAGTTTCAATACGGCGACCGAACAGACTTTCCCACTGCACACGTTTATTGTATTTCATATCACGTTGGAAAACGAGGACCAAATCAGCGAGTCTTGCTGTATCAAAAATAGTCTTATGACGTAATAAAATGGGGAAGATAACTATTACTGATTTTCGTTAAAAATTAGCTGAAAATGGAAAACGATTTACTTAGAAACTGCAAAAGTTATAAAATAAATAGGGAAAGAGAAAACAAAATCGATCCTGGTCTGTAAGCTGTTCGGACATTCTTTACATGTAAAAAGCGTTAGAACATCGAATCGTAAAAAAGAAAGTGACACCGCGTATTGTCTAAGACAAAAAGAAAATGGTTGAAACGCACAAAATTCAAGAAATGGGTGTTTGTAGGCAGCAACAAAACAGGCGTTACATCTTATGTTTGCGTTTACAGTGATTCAGACAATGACGTCTTTTGTAAAAAATGTCATTCTAAGATTGTAAAGATTTTGTAATTAACGAAGTGTGCATTTGTTTTACATAGGCAGTTACTTTCTGAAATACTCTATTATTACCTGTCTACTATTATGATTCGTTGTTAGTTTAGAATAAAAAAAACATATTAATTAACGAGCAAGGTTTATTACCTGTATTTTACAATTTAAAAAAGATTGATAAATTTCAAAATTCACTGAAAAGTAACAAATAGCTGTATGAATATGTGGTTCGCACAGTAATTTTTCAAAGAACAAATTAAAACAAATTACTTCCAAAATGTGTTCATAGATGGGGCTGTATCTCCAGTTTTCAGCAATGAGAACCAATTGGGATTTTTCGTGAGTTTCGAACAGCCTTGACGGTGCGGGAATATTCATTCTAGCTATAGCGACTGCAACTGAGAAAGCGGATTGCGCAGGTTGGTATTTCGAATCAAAGTCCATAAGAACAGTTCAGAGAAAGTTTGGTAACATGTTTAAGAACCCCCCCCCCCGAGTGGAAACTAGCATTTTGGCCTGGCATGAAAAGTTTTCGGAGACTGGAAGCGTTTTATCCAGGGAAAGAAGTGGTCCGCCACGAATATCGGATGAGATTGTACAAAACATGGACATGGATGACTTGAGTACATGGGATAAACTTGGGTATCGTTTAGATGTGGCTCGAACAGCAAAAGTTCCACACATTGAACTCTGGTAATGAAAGGTATTGATTTCTTCTTAATAAAATGGTTATGCACTCAAATTACGCTTGTTTTTCTTACTGTGATAGTATAGCGCCACCTATAAACACAATTTGGAAGTAATTTTTTTACGGTGTCAATAAAAATCGTAAATCTGTCAAGTATAATGGTGCAAACCGCATATTCTTACGACAATTTGTTGCTTTTCTATGAAGTTTTTAAATGTGTCAAAGACATTTTGAATGACCTTTATATATATATATATACATATATATATATATATATATATATATATATATATATATATATATATATATATATATATATATATATATATATATATATATATATATATATATATATATATGTATATATATATATATATATATATATATATGTATATATATATATATATATATATATATATATATATATATATATGTATATATATATATATATATATATATGTATATATATATATATATAATATTTATATATATTTATATATATTTATAGATATTTATAGATATTTATATATATATTTTGAATGACCTTTATACATATATAAGTATATATGCATATATATATATATATATATATATATATATATTACAGGGTGATCAACAAATAAGCCCTGATTTCAAAATTAAATATCTCTACTACAAAGATCGATAGAATTATGCGGTAAACTGTACGTTTATTAGCAAAACTGTAAAAATTGTGCACAACAGTTTAGAAAATTTAGTTACGAAAATCGTCAATAGATGGCGCTCTAATCGCAATGCCCTATCAATTACCTTTAAAATGTGCTTCGAAGTCTAAAACGATCAGTACGACTGTTGGATCGTGAAAAGAGGCTAGCGTAGAAAGTGAAATAATGTATTCCATTGAAGAACGTGTGTTTTTGTTACTGGAATTTCACTGATTACAATACAGTCCTACGGCAACACGCCGCAGTTTTTACAACTGATTCAATGTTCCAATTGGACCCAATATGCAGAAACCATTCACACGCTCATTGTTTCGAACGGTGAAGACTTTGAAAAAACTGTATTCTGATTCCAAAGACTGCTTCACGTTATTGTTTTTTTTTTTTTTTTTTTTTTTTTTTTTTTAAGACTCCTTTCAGAGAAAGAGTTTTCAGCGCAGAGCGCCATCTGTTGACGATTTTCGTAACAACATTTTCTAAACATTTGTGCACCATTTTTACAGTTAACGTACAGTTTACTAAGAAACGTACAGTTTACCGCATAATTCTTTCGATCTTTGCTGTAGAGATATTTAATTTTGAAATCAGGGCTTATTCGCTGATCACCCTGTATAAGTATTTCTGCTAGTTTTTTAGAAAAAGTTATAGGGAATGCAATCATATCCTGTTTACTTCAAAACAAATAAAAATAAAAATTACACACATTTAATTTAAAAGAATTGCTAAAGTATGCTCCTGCTTTTGTAAAAACTGCAAAAATTCTGACAAATTGGAGTATTTTTCCTTTAAAAAACCTATATAAAATAATACAGCATCTGCATTCACTCTCATTGAGTCCATTTTTTTTATATTTATACACATTTTTTATTAACTTTCAAAAAACATGTTCTTCTCCATTATTATAAGAATATAAACATTACCCGCCAATATATAGTATGCCTTAAATATACAAATTTACTTTTTAAAAATCCTCTTTATATCTATCAATATCAAAGGAATGCATTTTTTTCCGAAGGCTTTCGAAGAACTCTGAAATAGACTTTTATTCTTTAAAGATATTGATCATAGATATATGCTATGCAATAAATTACAAAATTACGAAAAAAAAGTACAGGACATTATGATACCGATTAAAATTTTAAGGAGATTATATTATAAGGAAAAAAAATATGTGGCTTCCCTTTTTAAAAAATTCCCACTTAGTAAAATCTGTCCCACATATGAATGAGTTGATGTACAATGTTTCAATCTCCAATGATAAAAAGTCTCAAAGATATGATTAAACTAATTTGGTGAGGGGCTATTTATACAATACCAATTTCAGCAAAAGCATTATATATTTGTGCGAGCAATGTTTTCTTTCATTATTTGTCTGTGTTATCTGAAATGCGATCATTTCAAGTTATTCTTTGAAAAACCTTGAAGAGTGGTTAAAGTCAGCATATATTTATTTTCCTATATTCTAAAAAATTTATTATGAAAGGTCGAAACTTTGTACAGTACGTCGTACAGTAAAGTCATATATACCATTCGTTTGCACATAACGCATACTTTAATTTACTATTAATTTAATTTCCATAAGGGGCAGTCTACATATTTAATTCTGCACCACCTTCGTTTATCTCAATGTCAGCACTGTATTTTGACTTTATTAAACGAAAGGAAACCTTCAAATTATCCTAAATATAAATTTTCTACGATAATTTCCAGAGATATTGCGAATTATTTTATGCGCGTTTTTAAGGGACTTTCAGCAAATTGAAAAACGCTATTTGTAGGTTCCGAACTTTTCGCCTTTCATTCAATTCGCACGCGAGAATTAAAAGAAATAAATATTATTTTCAAGGAAAATATGGTTTCCATCTCTCTTAAAGTTTTTGAACTGAGAATATCAAGGGTAGAAATTAGAATATTTAGTCAGTAGTCCAAATAGCCTGTGAGTACAACTTCCTTGGTTCGTGCACATGATTTAAAGGAAAAATGCAAAACGACTGCTCACGATTTTGAAAATCTTTATAATTTTGAAATTGTTACTGAGCATTTTCCTTGACTGTTGTCTTAGACAGGTGAAATGCTGGCAGGAGTGGGAGGCTGCACTCTGCTCTTCTGACTACAATCATGAATGTTACTCAGCTACGGTCGAACTAGAAAAATGGTTTCATGATTGAAAATTTATTTGTTTGAATTCCATTTAAAAAACGCAATTACTTTATTGCCGACCCAATATTATCACTGTATTTGTTATTTCACTTTCTTCTTTTAATGCTATGGTCTGCAGCGTGTGGTATTCTTATAAGACTTTTGGCGGTATTTTGATTTATTGTCAGATAAAAATTTAGACAGAAAAACGTGAATTCGAATATTTTTTGAATGTTTGATAAAATATGGATTAGACCGAGGACCTAAAGTTTCCAATATTAGAAAAAGGTCAAATCCATGCCTGGAATGTTTATGATGTTAGTTTTCCAGAAATAGAACGCTGTATTAGAAAACATATATCTACTACATCTAATACTATAACTGGAAAAATATTTTATTTGGGGGAATATGGTAGCGGACGCAACAATAGACACTTTGTAGAATCATCATCAATCTGCAAAAACCTCCAATTTATTTGATTCAAAATTTTAGATTTTTTAATACCGCTATCTTTTACTGTGTTTTTGCAAAGAAATCTAATTTATGTTTATTTTAAGCAATTTTAAAAAAAAGCCACTTAATAAACTTATGTATGGTCCCTTAACTCATGAAAATAACACATTTTATTTAATATAAATTAAACTACTCAACGTAAAAATTTGAAATTTTTCACAGCCATGTAATATTACTTTCTGCATCTATTTCCATCGAAGTTTGGCTTAGTCGCTATTCATCATTTTTTGAATATTAATTTAATAATTCATAATTTATATTAATATTTTATTAAAAATCAAAATAATAGTGAATTATGTTTGGGTCATTTAGTTCTAATAGTACGAATAAAAATCAGCTTCTTCTTATACATATTATATGAGACATGAAATAAAGTATGAAAAAATATTTTAACATATGGGTAGGGGGATTTTGGAAGCTCATAACTCACCCATTTTTAGTTCAAATTTATTGAAAATTGGTATCTGGGTTTAAAATGAGCTAAATTTTTGAGATATGAGGTGAAATATGGGGTTGCTATTGAGAAAAAAAAGTTGATGTGAATTTTAATATGTAGATGATCACTTATGTAATTTTTATGCATCGCAAATTAAAGTCTACTTCAATCGTAAACAATTGGTACCTGTAACTTTGCTGTACGACGAACGACGGCCGAATCAAATACAAGTGGGCCTTTTTTTCCTCAGCTGTGCGTCCCCCGTTTAATGTATTGAGCACATTTTTGCAATCAGGAATTTCTGTCCGAGGACACATAAAAAGTTAAATTTTATTTTTATTTAAACTTAATCTCGTGAAATTTTTATCGATACCATAAAATCATGTTCGATTACTTTATGTAAATTTTCAATTTTTTCCATATGTCTGTGACCAGTATTAAAGAAATAAAAAAAAACCTTTGCTTTTCGGACACATTGTATATTTCAATGTCACCTCTTGTAAAATTTCAAAAGGCCACATTTATCGAATAATCTCACAAACAAAACATTGGAAAGGAAGCTGAGTAGCCGAAATATTCGATTATGTGAAAATAATTTAGAAAAACACCTCACGTTTTTGCTAAAGCATGCGTGATTTCAGAGTAACAAAAATGCTTGTCATGCGAATATATCACTTACCACCGTCCCGAGCTACAACCAATTGATGCACTAAATCGTCCGAGATGGGAAAATTATTCGAGTTGTGTTTATGAAGATGAGAAACGTGACAATGCTGATAAATTAGTAAAGTATGATATCTTAGAATTATTTCCTTCCTTTTTTTATAAAGTAATGCTGTTGGATAACGTTTTTATGCGGAATATAATGTGTGGGAGAAGCGGATTTACGTTGTAGAGCAATCATCATTAAAGTTTTTCATATATTTGTATTTGTTAAAGAATTATCGAAGAGATGCTGGAAAATATATTGCATATTATTTATTTATTTATGAATTTCAATTTCTGTCTATTTTCATTTATTTCCCTAGTAGCACAACTAGTTCAATCAACGTTTAAATTACGTTGGAAACACGTTTTTTGACGTTAAAAAAACGTGTTTTAAACGTTTTTTGTACTAATTGTGCTACTGGGGTTACTTTTCTCTGAAAAACGCATTATTGTATATAGTATAACGTTGAAATTTGATGTATTGCATAGTTACACTGAGAAGATAAATTCAACGACTACAGTTTTTAAAACATAAAATTAAAACTGTATGCACACATATACATGTCAAAAGGCATCATGACAAATTCTTGGAACGTCTGTTAACGTACATATAACGTTAAGTAATGTTCTCTGAACTTGTTAACCCTTTCAAACCCAATGTCCATTACAATTGACATACATTTTTAAACCTTATCTCTTTTAACCCATTGACTTCAGAGCGTTGAAACTTGCTCCATGAATAGATAAAAGATCAATCCTTTTCACATGTTTGCGATTTTTGGGTTGGCAACAGTGCGCAGATGTTTACAGCTTGCTTTGTTTGAAAATGGCGTAAGGTTCTAGTCTTCAAAAACGCGAGTATTTTCTTTTATTTTGATTAATATGAATAATTTCTTCTAATGTGTCAGTAATTTTTTTAAACAATGTTTATAAGTGAATCTTAGCATTAGAAATAGTTTTATTGTATTTCTGGTTGTAATTTGGGAAAAAATGGAGCGTAATCACATGTCCATTACAATGGACATTCGGTACACGTGGTTGTGATTCTTTAGGTAGTTGAATTATTGATATTTTTGCTGTCGAATTTATTTTAGGCAATTGAATTGTTTTTAAAACAACAACAGTTTATTAGGAGGATCAAATATTCATTTTTTTATATTAGAAAAATATAATTTGAAAAATTCGAAAGATCTAAAGAAGTTTTAGATTATATAACTAGTGCTGAAATATCAGATACTGAAGAATTAGAATCTGATGATGATTGCTTTGTTGATAGTGGTAATTAAACTGTTGCAAAAGGTACATTTTGTTAAAATTCTTGGAAATTTTTTTAGGAGTTTCAAAAAAGAACATATTAGTTTTGTTACATTTCAAAATGAGATCAGCTTCAGATCTATGTACGGTTGGTTTAGCAAAAAATAATTAAAAAATGGGAAGGCCATCATTATCACCTATTGTACAAAATAAAAGGATATGTCAAAGAGCAGTTGAAACTCGGCCTCATCCTGAGATTATCAATGACTCTGTAGATCAAAAGTTGATGATAAGCACGGAGGAACCCGGTGTAAAAATTACGGTTGCAAAGGTAAAACCCATATCTACTGCAATAAATGTACAGTACATTTATGCTTTACTAAGGGGAGAAATTGGTTTTTTTATATCCATGTCAAATAATTTAAAGTTTATCTATTTTGGTATATATAAAAGCAGGACTGTGTCAAAATTCTTTGTAAAACTAGGTATTATTGATATGTACCTCCTCATGTGTAGTAAAATTACTACACTATTAACTGTTTTAAACTTATTGAGTGATGTAACATTTTTATGTAGATTTGTTACTTTAAAAAATTGATATTTAGAACAAAAATCGTAAGGGAAGTTCAAGCGTTGAATATTTGACTTTTGCAACCTCGTAAATTAATTAGATTATCATGAACTTGCTCCAAGATTATCATGAACTTGCTAAAGACTTAATTGAAAAAAATTTAAAGACTGATTTTGACTTACTCTACCAAGAAGAATTTTTTGATCGCATAGATGTAAGTAGAATGTTTGTAAACGTGCAAAATATGTATATAGCAAAAGACCCTAATGTAGATTTGTAATACTTGTTTGTTACATTATATATTATTAAAATAAAACAATGTACATGTAACTCTTGTGTTTTATTTTCACAGTTTTGGTATTTCTTGTTTACAATATGTTGAAATATTTTTTTGGGGGCAGAGAAGCAAAACTTTTATTTTACAGGTTCGCGTGATGGACATGATGCAAAAACTCTTTTTTACAGGTATGCCTAAAGGACATGTTAGAAAACTTTTATGCTACAGGTACGGTTATAAAACTTTTCTGCTATGCCTCGTTTGCTGGTATATAAAGCAGCTTCGTAAAGGTAAGTGGCTCATTTTTATTTTGCTCGATAAACATTAAGTTTAAAAAAAAAAAAATGTCAAAGGAACTCGATAAGTTGTATAGTAAACCAGATTTACCCGGAAGTTTTGGAGGCGTAAATACATTACACCGTGTTTTAAAAGGTAAAATTAAATCGAAGGATATTAAAAAATGGTTACGAACAAAAGATTCTTATACTTTACATAAGCCTGTGAGACATAAATTTCCTAGGAATAGAGTGATTGTTGGAGGTTTAAACGAACAGTTTCAAGCTGATTTAGCCGACATGCAATCCTTGGCCTCTTTCAACGACAATTACAAGTACATTCTTACTTGTATCGATATTCTAAGTAAATTTGCATTCGCAATAGCCCTGAAAGATAAAAAGTCTCAAACGATTGTGGACGCCTTGAAAAAAATATTTTCGGAGCGCAAACCTCAGTCATTACAGACAGATGCCGGTACGGAATTCACGAACAGACTTGTACAAAATTTCTTGAGAAAGGAAAAAGTTGATTTTTTTACAACCCATAATTCTACTAAAGCCTCAGTTGTTGAGAGATTTAATCGAACTCTTAAAACGAAAATGTACAAGTACTTTACTGAAATGAATACAAAACGTTACATCGATGTACTCGATAAGTTGATACACAGTTACAATCACACATGGCATCGCAGTATTAAAACAGAACCTGCTTCAGTAACCGTAAGCAATCAGGATCAAGTATGGCGAACCCTTTACGAAAATACTTCTCGCCACCCCCTGAAACCCCATTTTAAAATAGGGGATACTGTCCGCATAAGCAAATCAAAAATGCGTTTCGAAAAAGGATACGAACAAAACTGGACCAGAGAAATTTTTACAATTCATAAAATTATAAAACGAAACCCTGTCGTGTATCAGTTAAAAGATTTGAAGGGAGAAATAATAGAAGGCACATTCTACAAAGAAGAACTTCAGAAAATAACAGATTCTGGGTATTATCCGGTCGAAAATGTACTCAAAACGAGAAAGCGCAATGGCAAAACAGAATACTTTGTCAAATTTCAAGGTTATCCAGAAAAGTTCAACGATTGGGTAACCGATGTAAAACGGATATAAATAGGAACGCAGCATTACTTTAGTGAACACTTACAGAGATGTCTTTCTACGTGACGCTCATCAGCGATAGCTCTATGCAATATTTTGAAAACAATCGTACTTCTCAGTTTACAACTCAGTTACCACTGCCTATTGATTTGAATGGAGAATGGGAACTAGGTCTCGTCAATATTATCTATCCTCATAGTTGGTACAATGTGACATCCGTTAACAATTTATTCGGTTTTGATTTGGGAGACGGAAAAGAAAACGGACGAAGAGTTCCCCCTGGATGTTATGAAACTGTACCCGACTTGTTAAAAGCTATGACTTTGTCTTCTCACAAAAATAAAATTGAATTTTCTTACCATGCCGTCACGAAAAGAGTGACTATTAAAACGAAGGAAGGTTGTAAGGTAATACTTCACGAAGGAATTGCTGAACTGCTTGGTTTTCAACCGGGTGTCTACAGCGGGGTGGTCCAGAGTCCTTTTGTGGCAGATCCTAATGCGGCTTTTCCCTTTATGTACGTGTACTGCGACCTCGTAGAACCTCAAGTCGTGGGTGATATACATGCACCTCTCTTAAAAATTGTGAAAGTAGAAGGAAAAGACGGTGAGGTCATCAACGTTCATTACACCCGTCCTTTCTACTTACCTGTTATACGACAGCATTTTCAGACGATCCAAATTGATTTACGGCTGCATTCTGGACTGCTAGTACCTTTCGAAAGAGGGAAAGTGATACTCGTGCTGCATTTCCGTCTACGCCAAATTCTATAAAAAGGTGATACCTATTGAACAAACGTCATTTTTGTTGGGTGTGCCTTATAAGCAGCATCAAGATGTTGGTGCCTTATACATGTTGTACGAAAAAATTTGAAGATTATTATACGGCGCAAGCTGGAAATGGTTTACCTTATTATCAAGGAACAGTTTTACAGAAAGGATATGGAATAGGTGGATTTTTTGCCAAGCTTTTTCGCAGTGCCTTACCATTTTTAAAAAGCGGGGCGAAAGCCGTAGGAAAAGAAGCTTTACGAACAGGAACAATGGTTGCCAATGATGTGTTGTCTGGTGAAAATTTGAAAACTTCTCTGAAAACAAGAAGTAAAGAAGCGGGTAAAACGCTGGCTAGAAAAGCTCTGAAAAAAGCCGACGAGATGATTGGTCACGGAAAGTTTAAAAGGAAGCGCAAAACACCGAGAAGTATCATTCGCTCTAAAGTCAGAAAGGTGAAAGGACGAGATATTTTTGATCCGTGATGGCTTTTCTTTTAAAAGATTCTCCAGAATGCGCCAAGTCTGAATTGGAATTGTTCACCTTGCCGCCTACTCAAACAGTCATAGAAAAAGGTCAATGGGTTGAATTTCATCCACTCTCCAGCGTATCCTCTGGAAGCCCTGTAGAATTTCATATTTCAGGAAGCGGAGAAGAATATTTGGATTTATCGCAGACTCAACTGTATGTGAAAGTCAAAATTTTGAAAGCGGACGGGAACCCTCTCGCAAAAGACAGTAAAGTGGGACCCGTCAATTTATTTTTGCATTCGATGTTTTCGCAAGTGGACATTAGTTTAAACGAAAGACTCGTTTCATCTAGTGATAACACGTACCCTTATCGAGCCATGATTGAAACATTACTCAATCACGGTTACGATGCTAAAACTTCACAGCTCTCGTCGGAATTATTCTTCAAAGATACGGCAGGTCGCATGAACATGTACGATACGACTGATAAGAATCCTAACGAAGGATTTAACAAACGAGCAGAAATGTTCACGCTCAGTAAAACAGTCGACATGATCGGCCGTTTGCATCTGGATATGTTTCATCAAGAAAGACTTCTTCTGAACATGGTGGATATGAAAATTAAACTCATACGCAGTAAACCTCAGTTTTGCCTGCTTGGTGACGGAGAGTTTAAAGTCGACTTAGAGTACGCTTCGCTATTTGTGAGAAAAGTGAGAGTTTCTCCCGGAGTTGTTCTTGGCCATGCTAAAAGTTTAGAAAAAACAACCGCAAAATATCCGATCAATCGAGTAATTTGTAAAACTTACTCTGTTCCAACAGGAAACATGAGCTTTGTTCAAGATAACATCTTTAACGGACAAATGCCTAATCGTCTCGTCATCGCTTGTGTTGACAACGATGCCTTTAACGGCAACTACCAAAAATCGCCTTTTGAGTTTAAACATTTTAACATTAATTTTATCGGCGCCTATGTAGATGGGCAGCCTACTCCACATACCCCTCTGCAACCTAATTTTTCTAACAACCATTTTGTTAGAGCTTACCAGAATTTATTTACAAATGCGGAAGACCGAGGTTTATACCTATCAAGATCAGAATTTTCAGAGGGTTATTCGCTATTCCGATTTGATTTCTCGCCTGATCTGTGCGATGGTTCTCATTTAAACCTAATACGTCACAGCAATTTAAGATTAGAAATAAAATTTGCCTCCCCCTTGGCACAAACCGTTTCGTTATTAGTGTATGCCGAATTTGAAAATCTAATAGAAATTAACAAAGCACGAAATATCCTGTACGATTTTGGAAACTGATGAATTCGTCACAAATCGACAGAATTCTATCGAGGGATCCTTACTGCTCAAGATACTATGCCGGCGTTTTTCCTTCGGATAAGATACCTGTTATTAAAAACTTTCCTGCGGCAATGGTGGTCAATACTGACAAACATCATGAAAGCGGTACTCATTGGTTAGCTATATTTATGCCAGACGAAAAGAGTCTTGAATTCTTCGATTCCTACGGAATGCCTCCGCAAGCTTACGGTGAAGATATCATACAGTTTGTGAAACAATATCAACATGTTTACTGGAATCAAGTTCAACTTCAAAGTTTGACATCTAATGTATGTGGACATTATTGTATTTATTTTATTGTAAAACGGTCTCAAGGCCTATGTATGTCACTTATTTTGTCTCAACTAGCTGGAAAAAAGAATGATTTTCAAATGTTTCAGTTTGTTAAGAAACGATATGGTGTAACTATGATTTTTAAACATTAATAAAGATAATTTATTTTATAAAAAGTCTCATTTCTTTCTTAGTGTGTGTGTGTGTTTGCACATTATTTGGAATATATATAATTTTTTCTTTTTTGTCTTCGAAATAAAAGTATAAAAGTCGAAAGTAAATTTAAAAAATTTCATTTTCAAGAATGGAACTCATAAAGTTAGTACATCCGAGCACTTGTCTCCTGTCCGGACCAACAGGGTCCGGAAAAACGGTGTTTGTTAAAAAACTAATAGAACACAAAATGTTTGAACCTATGCCGACCAATATCGTTTACTGTTATGGAAGTTATCAGCGACTTTTTAATTCCATGAAAGGTGTTCGTTTTGAAGAAGGACTGCCTTTCGACCTTAATACTTTGCAAAATGCCCTCATTATTATTGACGATCTCATGACTGAATTAGCGGGCGATCTGCGATTAAGCAATCTTTTTACGAAAGGAAGTCATCACCGAAATCTGTCTGTCATTTTTATCACCCAAAATCTTTTTCAGCAGGGTAAACAAATGCGTAATGTTCATTTAAATTCTCATTACTTAGTTCTATATAAAAATCCCAGAGACAAGAGCCAAGTGATGCATTTGGCGAGACAAATGTTACCAGGAAAAACTAAGAGTTTTCAAGAAATCTTTCAAGACGCAACAAGTCCTGCTTATGGGTATCTGTTCATCGACTTGCGTCCCGAGACAGATGAGCGTTTGCGCATGCGCACGGGTATATTCCCCAGAGATAAACACTATGTGTATGAGCCGCGATAATCATTTTCTTATCAGATTTGGTGCGAGTAACATGTCCTCCGCAGTAGTAGAATTCGAGGGGTTCCAGCTGGAACCCGACATTTTCATCGTGAAAGAATTGGCTTTCTATGACGTCGATCACGGCTATCATGGTCGGTGGACATTTCTTCCTCCCTCTTCTTGGGAATATTTATCGAAAAAACATAAAAAAACATTCTCGTGGTTAACTCATCATTGTCATCGACTCGCCTGGGACAGTGGTAACCTACCCTATATTAATCTGAATGATATTTTAACTTTTCTGTTTTCAACCTATTCTAATATTTATGTCAAAGGTTTAGAAAAAACCAAGTTTTTCGAAAAGCTGTCTGGACGTAAAATTGTGGATCTGAATTCTCTGAAGTGTCCTAAAATTCAAACACTCAAACATGTAGCACTGGACTGCCCTGACCATACATCTTATTATCACCACTGTGCTTTAGCAAAAGCAGCGGCTTATGGGACCTATATAAAGGAAAACAGTACATGCGTCAGTCATCATTCGTCAGGAGGATGTCAAGCATAGAACACCTCAAGCTTTTAGGCAAGTCTAAAAGTAAAGGGGATTTATTACGTAAATGTCCCAACAGTCTCATCAAATGTGTTTGTGAATGTGCTTTGAATCTTTTAAAAGGGAACGTACCTATATCTAAACGACAGAAAAATAAACTGTTACCCTATAAAAGGACTTTGCGACGCTTAGCTGATAAGAAAGTACCTTTGTTCAAAAAAAGACGTCTTCTCGTGCAAAAGGGGGACGGTTTTTTATCCATTCTGATCCCTGCTGCTGTCAGTCTTTTATCAACCATTATCCATGGAACACGCTAAGAAATACGCTCTCGTACCAGTAGATCGTATGCACCAATTTGAAGAAGAACATTTGAGCGAATTGGATACACAGATTCAACACATCCTGAAAAGTAAAATGAATGAAAATGAAAAAGCTAAATTATACATTCAAGCACTGCAAAAATATGCAACGTTTCCGAATGCCAACTCAGTTAAACCTGTGAAAAAAAGTGCTGATGAGGAAATACCCTCTAATTCTACTCAAGAAAATATTTTGGATATAGAAGGTGATGTATTGAAAACGGTTCCTGTGAAACATAAAAAAACAGCACAGAATATACTAAACTTTTTAGACCAGAACAAAATTTCGTGGACTCCAAATAAAGAACTCAAGTTGGAAGAAGGCGTCATCCCTGGTTCTGACATTGTCGAACTCATCAATTTTCTCTTAAGAAACAGAATGAAACGACCCGCTGCTTTTGATCAGTTTCAAGACGTACTAAATACTGTACATTTTCCCCCAGAATTTGTCAAAAATACTTATTTATCAGGTGCCAAAAAAATGTATGCAAGGCCAAAAGTTGCTAAAAGAAAAGTGCAAAATACTGGCAAAGACAAAATTGTAACTCCAAAGCAATGGTTAACACTGTAAGATTCATATCTGTAATTCTGAAAATTGTAAATAAATAAATAAATAGAGAATGCTGTAACTTTCATTATTGTATTATCATTAAAGTAAAATTATTTTCCGTGACCAATCATCTCGTCGGCTTTTTTCAGAGCTTTTCTAGCCAGCGTTTTACCCGCTTCTTTACTTCTTGTTTTCAGAGAAGTTTTCAAATTTTCACCAGACAACACATCATTGGCAACCATTGTTCCTGTTCGTAAAGCTTCTTTTCCTACGGCTTTCGCCCCGCTTTTTTAAATTGTAAGGCACTGCGAAAAAGCTTGGCGAAAAATCCACCTATTCCATATCCTTTCTGTAAAACTGTTCCTTGATAATAAGGTAAACCATTTCCAGCTTGCGCCGTATAATAATCTTCAAATTTTTTCGTACAGCATGTATAAGGCACCAACATCTTGATGCTGCTTATAACGCACACCCAACAAAAATGACGTTTGTTCAATAGGTATCACCTTTTTATAGAATTTGGCGTAGACGGAAATGCAGCACGAGTATCACTTTCCCTCTTTCGAAAGGTACTAGCAGTCCAGAATGCAGCCGTAAATCAATTTGGATCGTCTGAAAATGCTGTCGTATAACAGGTAAGTAGAAAGGACGGGTGTAATGAACGTTGATGACCTCACCGTCTTTTCCTTCTACTTTCACAATTTTTAAGAGAGGTGCATGTATATCACCCACGACTTGAGGTTCTACGAGGTCGCAGTACACGTACATAAAGGGAAAAGCCGCATTAGGATCTGCCACAAAAGGACTCTGGACCACCCCGCTGTAGACACCCGGTTGAAAACCAAGCAGTTCAGCAATTCCTTCGTGAAGTATTACCTTACAACCTTCCTTCGTTTTAATAGTCACTCTTTTCGTGACGGCATGGTAAGAAAATTCAATTTTATTTTTGTGAGAAGACAAAGTCATAGCTTTTAACAAGTCGGGTACAGTTTCATAACATCCAGGGGGAACTCTTCGTCCGTTTTCTTTTCCGTCTCCCAAATCAAAACCGAATAAATTGTTAACGGATGTCACATTGTACCAACTATGAGGATAGATAATATTGACGAGACCTAGTTCCCATTCTCCATTCAAATCAATAGGCAGTGGTAACTGAGTTGTAAACTGAGAAGTACGATTGTTTTCGAAATATTGCATAGAGCTATCGCTGATGAGCGTCACGTAGAAAGACATCTCTGTAAGTGTTCACTAAAGTAATGCTGCGTTCCTATTTATATCCGTTTTACATCGGTTACCCAATCGTTGAACTTTTCTGGATAACCTTGAAATTTGACAAAGTATTCTGTTTTGCCATTGCGCTTTCTCGTTTTGAGTACATTTTCGACCGGATAATACCCAGAATCTGTTATTTTCTGAAGTTCTTCTTTGTAGAATGTGCCTTCTATTATTTCTCCCTTCAAATCTTTTAACTGATACACGACAGGGTTTCGTTTTATAATTTTATGAATTGTAAAAATTTCTCTGGTCCAGTTTTGTTCGTATCCTTTTTCGAAACGCATTTTTGATTTGCTTATGCGGACAGTATCCCCTATTTTAAAATGGGGTTTCAGGGGGTGGCGAGAAGTATTTTCGTAAAGGGTTCGCCATACTTGATCCTGATTGCTTACGGTTACTGAAGCAGGTTCTGTTTTAATACTGCGATGCCATGTGTGATTGTAACTGTGTATCAACTTATCGAGTACATCGATGTAACGTTTTGTATTCATTTCAGTAAAGTACTTGTACATTTTCGTTTTAAGAGTTCGATTAAATCTCTCAACAACTGAGGCTTTAGTAGAATTATGGGTTGTAAAAAAATCAACTTTTTCCTTTCTCAAGAAATTTTGTACAAGTCTGTTCGTGAATTCCGTACCGGCATCTGTCTGTAATGACTGAGGTTTGCGCTCCGAAAATATTTTTTTCAAGGCGTCCACAATCGTTTGAGACTTTTTATCTTTCAGGGCTATTGCGAATGCAAATTTACTTAGAATATCGATACAAGTAAGAATGTACTTGTAATTGTCGTTGAAAGAGGCCAAGGATTGCATGTCGGCTAAATCAGCTTGAAACTGTTCGTTTAAACCTCCAACAATCACTCTATTCCTAGGAAATTTATGTCTCACAGGCTTATGTAAAGTATAAGAATCTTTTGTTCGTAACCATTTTTTAATATCCTTCGATTTAATTTTACCTTTTAAAACACGGTGTAATGTATTTACGCCTCCAAAACTTCCGGGTAAATCTGGTTTACTATACAACTTATCGAGTTCCTTTGACATTTTTTTTTTAAAACTTAATGTTTATCGAGCAAAATAAAAATGAGCCACTTACCTTTACGAAGCTGCTTTATATACCAGCAAACGAGGCATAGCAGAAAAGTTTTATAACCGTACCTGTAGCATAAAAGTTTTCTAACATGTCCTTTAGGCATACCTGTAAAAAAGAGTTTTTGCATCATGTCCATCACGCGAACCTGTAAAATAAAAGTTTTGCTTCTCTGCCCCCAAAAAAATATTTCAACATATTGTAAACAAGAAATACCAAAACTGTGAAAATAAAACACAAGAGTTACATGTACATTGTTTTATTTTAATAATATATAATGTAACAAACAAGTATTACAAATCTACATTAGGGTCTTTTGCTATATACATATTTTGCACGTTTACAAACATTCTACTTACATCTATGCGATCAAAAAATTCTTCTTGGTAGAGTAAGTCAAAATCAGTCTTTAAATTTTTTTCAATTAAGTCTTTAGCAAGTTCATGATAATCTAACTCATACACAGCACGATCAAAATAGGTATCTACTGTTTCTGTTCTTTTTTGAATACAGTTATGCAAGAAACTCATCGGATATTTATCCTTGCAAGCATAACAGTCTATAAGTTCTGTAATCTTTCTTTCAATAGCTGTTGTCAAACATATCTCTAAAGATTTCAAAAAATCCGAAAAGCATTGCTGATTAATTTCCGGTTGTAATTCCTTTCCTTCCAGCTCTTTCCTTAAACAGCTGAATAGAGTATATGAAATCAGTCCATTTTTCACGTAATTTGAAACAGTATCCTTAGAGTGAACGAGTTTAGAAAACTCTGCACAGGTTAGAACAACATGTCCGGGAATAAACTGGAAACTCATATTTTTCTTCTGGAAGAGTCTCTGGAATACGAAGACCCTTTGTCCGTCTTTAACTTGTTTTGATATGCATAAATCTTGTTCAATAATAAAAGTCTTTTGAGGTGCATCACAGCTGCCGATTCTACTCAACTGACTACATAGTGTGTCCCACACACATGGCGATAGAGAGATGCCGCATTTCGTAGCATGGTAGTAACCATTTTCATCACAGTAATGTCTTCTTATATGCACTTTAGTGAGTCCCGCAAATAAATTGGTAGAGATAAAAATTTCCCCTCCAAGATGTATCATGTCCAATGGCAGGTAATCCAATTTAAAAGAAAAACGACCATCAGAGTCCACATGCACATTCTCCGTCAAGTCCGAGGTCTGAACATCTTTAGGAATGTCGTTTGCTGCTTTCTTACAAACATTTCCTTCTGTTGAAAAATGCATTGTACGTTTCATTTTTCTGATGATTAAAACAAAATAATCAATGATAAAACCGCTAGATTCACAAACACTTGTAAGTTAAAAGCTAACGCACCAACACACACCAAAATAAACACGAGCAACTGAGATACACAGGGTGTTGCCAATCTCGAAATGTAAAACTTTTTCCACTCTCACTGTTGCCATTCACTCCAAATCTTGAAATAAAACCAGCTCAACCCTTCCGTCTAACGTAATTCCCTCCGCGATTGGCCAGCGCAGTCGGTAGCCACGCCTCCGAGCAGACAGTGACGTCAACAGATCCACCCACCTGGAGGGGGTTTCGAACCGTCATGTTGGAAACGCGTTACAGCAAGCATGATGATGCAATACCGAAAACACGTGGTTAGCGATTTTCTTTTCGATGAATATTAAACACGTGCATTACATTCGATAGTAAATACACCACATTAATTAATTATCACTCTTAATACAGATTATTAATACGTAACCATGTTAATTGGATTAATTAATTTCAATATCGCATTAATAATAATAATAAGTCAAACAAGTACAATCCAATTTTGGTAGCACGTGGGGGCAGAAAACGTATCAAGTCGAGTAACGTACAGATTCAATCGCCCTTATTAATTAATGAAATACAGTTAATTAATTCTGCGAATGAAGACTGTCACGTGGTTTTTCATTCACACTCAGGAATAACTAGTTGTCTTAATTAAGCTATTTAATTAATCAATACACACTCGTTTCCACGTATAACTGTCGAGAAAAAGTGACAATAATTAATTAATCACTAATTAACTACAACTCGTTTTACACTCGTTCCCACGTGCCACTTTCTAGAAAAAATCACAAGTCCGCATGTTATCGGCGAAAATTTTTCCAAGTCCGTATTCCAAAACTAAAAAAAACACTTCAATCTTTAGCGATATTAAGTCGGGGCCCGACCAGCCAGGTCGATAGGGCTTCGGACTTCGGACCCACTGGTACGTGGTTCGAGTCCCACTGCCGGCAAGTGTAAAATAAAATAATTTTTAAAAATAAATCCAAGTTCATAAATTATTTCTAAAATTCAATAATAGATGGCAGCACTAATATTAATTAATTAAAATTCATTAATTAAATAATTCATTAAAATCAGGTCCAAGCTCTAAAAGATTCCAAGTCCCATTCCAAAACTAAAAAGGTAGTTCCTAAACATGACACTAGATGGCAGCACTCAAAATTCAATATCAGACGAAAGCACTAAAATTAATTAATAATTAATTAAAATTAACTAAAATAAATTAAAAGCAGTTGCAAATTCTGGCCAAAGATTCTGCGAAAATTTCTAAGTCCCATACCGAAACTAAACCCCGTTGCCATTCCGTGAAAAGAAATTCAGTGTTGCCACCCTGTGAAAAAATACGTTCTGCCCGCAACTTTTCAAAGGTTGTCCGTACGATGATAAAATAAATGATTTGAAATCATCAACTGCAGTGAATGAAAACTAAACTGATGGCTGATCACCTGCAAAATTAATTTGAATATCGGCTACGAGCCCAATTTAGGAATCGATTGTATCATTATAAATTTTTTCATCGGAGTTTCAAAGATCGTTTCATTATAAACGGTTGTCCCTTTAAAAAAAAAATCGTCAGGGTAACTACATTTAAATATTTATCGTCAACTTGGCGGAATAAGGCATTTAAAGTAGAATTCAACCTAGTGCCGTTATTTTTTAAAAAATGGAATTTTCATGTTACGTCACAGGATCTTTTTTCTTACTGTGAATGACTGACTGAAAAGGGTGTCATTTTCATTTAAATTATTCGGCTAAGCTGAAACTGTGATGCATTTTCGAAATTCGCATCATATGGATCAATAAAATACATGAAAAATCTTTATTGTTTTAGTATATACGCGAAAATACATTTAGCTTTACGTTTGTTACAAAAAGGATAATTGTAATAAATTCAGGCAATTTTTCACATAAGATTTACGAAGAGTTTTGTATTTATAAAAATGAATTAAAAATAATTAAATTATTTACGTATATTCCATCAAGGTGCTTGCGGGGATGGCAACTAAGATTTTTTTCTCTTTTTCTTTCGCTGGTTGCCAGGACGATATTTTGAAATAAAAATAACTTTTTAATTCTAAACAAATTTATGTAGCTGAATGGTGTAATATATCTAGTTTCTAAAATATTTATTTGTCTGTGTACTGGATATGAAGTTCCATTTATTTTGTTTCTTTGCGAAATTAATTTTTACAATTATATATCGATGGCGTGTATTTTTTAATCCGCCCCAAACTTATTTGAGCGTCCCTTTTAGGAAGATTGCATCAAGTGTGTTTTTCAAACGCTCAATAGATGGCGCTATCGTCCAAAAATTTTAAATTTTAAATTTTGAGCGTTTTAGAGTTTTTTCAATCACGTGACCTAGCTGAATCGTTTCAGGGGCCCAAAAAACCCCCAGGTACGAAATTTAAAAAGAATCCTTAGAGCAGTTTTCGAGATCGCTCGGACATACACACCCACACACAAACATTCCTCGTTTAATATAAGAGCGGATTTAATACTAAGAAAAGTTACGGCATTTTTGTTTTCAAGATATTTCTTGGTAATCTACTGAATTTTTTTAGAGTGACAATGTCGGTAAACTCGTGAAGTTTTTAAAATGTTGCGGCTTCAGTGCTCTTCCTATCACAAATGGCTTCAACTTGCTAACTTCATCAGCATTAACCGCAAGTGAAATCTTAATCCTCGTTTTGCTTTTTTTCCCGTAAAAGCTTTTTTTATTTGTAGTGCAGAGCGTCTACTAGGGATGTGAGTCATAAAACAAATATGTTTCATCTTCTTCG
Organism: Cheiracanthium punctorium; assembly: GCA_038373885.1. NCBI lineage: Eukaryota > Metazoa > Arthropoda > Arachnida > Araneae > Cheiracanthiidae > Cheiracanthium > Cheiracanthium punctorium. The sequence continues at coordinate 1,010,803 of JAWZYV010014928.1, read as the reverse complement.
GAACGTTTTGATGGTAAATACTGTTAAATCAACCTAGTACCACAGATGTTCACACAATTGTTGCTTTGACATCACAGCGGGTAACACTTGTTACAAAACTATCAAATTGTTATCACATTCTGATTTGTGTGAATATAATCCCTTCTTATAAGCTATGGATACACAACTGGTATTTCTACGAGGTTCGTATAAAAAATTTAAAAAGTTTAACTTTTTTAAATTAACTAGATGAATTTATTCTTAACGGAGTATTATTTCCGGACCTATTTTAAACATATTTTTCAATTTACACTGCCCACTTATCTCTAATAGATAAGGAATTAAAGCCCGTTTCCACTTTTTTGGGACACCCTGTATATATATATAAGTGTGTGATTGTGTACAGGTATTTAGGAATGTTTAACAAACATTCTTTCTCCTTGTTTTCATAACGAATCTTTCGTAAAATAATTTCCTCTGCGTGTAACACTTTTCTGCTGGCAAATAAATTGACCTTTGCCACATTTTCGCCATTTTACCGTCAATATCAGTAATACGCTCGTGTCACAGAATTAACGCTGTTGCACTGTAGTCACGCCATTGAACGTTGCGTGTGTTCAACAATCAATAGTTCATTTCTTCATCGCGTGCTAAGTGAAATGAAAGAAAATTCAGAGAGGCAAAAAAAAATATGAACAATACACATACTCGTGGAATAATGCGAATCTCTGAGAACCTTGCACATGGACATTTTAATAAAAGAAATTTAATATAATTAAGTTCAAAAGTCTGATTTGTTAAACTGACGCAGTTGTTCTGGAGTGAAATAAAAAAGTCATCTCGTGTAAGTTGAAGCTCATATCGTAGAAATTCTATTTGAAAGAACTCTTTAAAAATATCGTGTATTTTTTATTGGAAATTATAACATATGAAAACCAACAACAAAGTAACTTTGGACAGTTAACATAAATATTGTTTTCAACTGAAACCAAAATATTTATGTTTACGTGTGGAATTCAGTTTATTGTTAAGAGTTTAAATTTTACTATTAAAATTAGTTTATTTGTTTACAAATTGTAAAATGGGAATAAATAAACTTGACAACTCAAATGGTTTAAATTTGAAATTATACCCTGTAAATTATTATGGGACCAAAGCAGTTATAATAATTGTAAAACAAACGCATGGAAAATAATAAATAAAAAAATGAATTGATTTTTATAAAATATTCAGTACTTAAATTTGTTTTTTTCTGTTTAGTAAGAAATATTGCCTAATTGCATTATGAAGTACCTAATTTGTACGTACATGGGTATTACATTTTGCACAAATCTATCTATTGTTGTCCGCGTTCGGAGGTAAAAATGAGGAGGTTAATTGGGGATGCTACATTGTGGTATTCAATGGGATTTTGGAGTAAACAAGTTTTCACTGATCAGAAAAAATCTCAAAATCTCAAAAGTCAAAGAACTTTATTTTGAAAACGTTGAGTAGTAACTAGAAATTTATTGAAGTATAGATTTGTAAATATTTCTTTATTTGCCATGTCTGGACGCACCAAACATCAAATGACGATTTTTTTTTAATTGCATATTTGACTTGCGCATGTTCTTAAACGTGTAGATACCAAATTTCACTGGAATATTCTCGGTAGTTTCTCTCCAGCACCCCTTGAACACTTGCAGTTTTATTATGGCCACCCTGTATATATATATATATATATATATATATATATATATATATAGAGAGAGAGAGAGAGAGAGAGAGAGAGAGAGACGTAATGAGTGTTGCGTATTTGAATTCATGCTGCTAATCAATTGTTTAAATTATCTTAAAAATCTTATTAGCCATGCTTCGAACTAGTATGTTGTACTGTTGTAATGCAAACCAACTCTGCTGTACTTGCTTCTTTGATTCCTAACTATTGTTGTAGTACTCTGTAGTACTCTGTTGAAAGTACTCCTCATAGTTTCTGTGTGAGCACTTCCCAAAAGGTCTGGATGCGATGTTTCACCAGACAATAGCAGTACTTTGATTCTGCAGAAACGTAACTCTTGTCGTGTAGGAGGTCTAGATCGGCGCATTTCCTATAGGAATTTCCAGTCATCCCCTTCTAATATGTCTAACTGTAACTACACGGTTTTTGAACTGCATGGAGCTATATAGTGTTCGCCCAAATTTTTATAATCCTAAGAACACTGTCGACCATACATTTATTCATGCGAAGCAGAACGTGCCCTACTGTGTTACAACTTGACTAAGAACTCGCAAAGTTCTTATCATATATTTTGCAATAGTATGCCCAACCATGACAGATCTTGAAATAGAACATTTTCCGCCCCCTCAGAAAACATTTAATCATTCATCCGTCCAATGTGTGTGCGTTTTTTTTTTTTAGTTTAAAGAAAGAGTGAATTTACATTCTGCAATTTTACCATAGGTTTTTGACATATTCTGACACATTGCTTGCTTGTATGCGAAGTGAAAAAACAATTTCCAAAATCGAACTCCTAAAAAATTCTTAAAATTACACAAACAAACTTCTGTTTTGGTTTAAATTACTCTCAAAATATCTCTGTCGCCTATATGTATTTTTGTTCAAGCTGAAACCTTTTTTTTTTCAAACATATTGTTGCCTTTTCGTAGAATGCCACACATTCCAGATCTACTGCGAAATATTTCTTATAAAATATCTGATTTAATAGTTTCGACCATTAAATGTTAATTTAATAATATTTTTTGCACAACATTGAACGCTGCTTCTTGCATTTTGCAGTTACTCTCAAATTAATTTTTTGTTGTTGTTGTGGTATTATGGTCAATTATCTGCACGTGAGATCTAGGCCTATGGATGGGGCTTCACGGGGTCTTTCTAAGTCTCCATAAATCGTGCGTACGCTAAATACTTACAAACTAAAAAAACAAGCAATGGATTTATATTTCGAAGTGGTTATATCACATGAACAAAACTCAGAATATATATACACTTTGGTTTATATGATGGTTATACAGGAGAATATTTTTATCGTCCATAAATTTTTGAGGCAGCTTATTTTGATTCTATTTTATCCAAAAAATATCTGATTTAAGCTCATTCCTTTGTTTTAATAAAATCATAATATGATTACACATGCTCAGTAATTGCCTCGTTGATTTTAACTACGTCGTTTTTGAAATGTTATTTAAAACAATTCGCTTGACCGCATAACTTTGAGATGCGCTTTAATACACTACATCTACATGAGCTCAAACATCCAAGACGTCACATAACAGTCTACCAATCATGACTACCTTTTTGCATTTCATAAACCAATTCTGTCTATTGATTTAAGCAATAGCTTTACTAGTGCGTAACTTTGGTATTGATTAATAGTCTATAGTTTTCGAACTTTGGGAAATTTAGGATTATCAAAATATGTCTTAAATTCGATGCATTACATGTTTACTTTTAAAACACGTAAAAATAATGTTTCGTGACAAGCCCACATTATCTAACATATTAAGGATACACATTTAGAAGTCATATTATTATATATTTTTTGTAAACGTTCTGTTGCGAGCTAAGAAATTGTTTGGTTGTATGAATGAGACAAAACAATGGCTATTGGAAGAAATTGTTTTCCGATATAAACATTTTTTAAGCCGTACCGTTTGGTTATATATTTAATATTTAACAAAATATATCTTCCTTTATTTTTATGGAAAAAAAGTCATTTCACAGATGTGTTTTCAAATGCTTTCGACATGCTTTTTCATGCAGTTTTACAGTAAAAGTATTTTAAATGGTAAATAATAACACATGTTCGTTTTTGCGATGGTAAATGTTTTAAAAGTGAAAAATTATTTTCATAGCTGTATTTCGTCATGCATAAAAAGAAATGACATAAAGAAGTATTATTTTGAGAAGGAAAATGTAAAACAAATTTTCTTTTATGTCCTATTTTGTATTCGAACAATTTTAGCTAAAGTTCTATTTAAATTGCAATTGCATGTCATTATACTACAATGTTATATAAATAAAAAAACGTTTTTCTTTAAAAATTAGCTGCCAGATTTAAAAAGATTTCTTGTGTCAAAATGAAAAAAAAAAAAAAAAACTTTCTGTATTTCTTACTTATAATGATTTCAAATTTCCAAGTAAAAACATTAGAGGATTCTTTCATAGTTGTAATAACTCCCGAATATGTTTATTTATACACCTAGAATGCACGATATGAACTCTAAAAATCCATAAATCATCCCTTCTGCCGGAACAGCTCAAGTAAGGAAAATACCATTTTGGTTGTGTGAACACGGATTTATACGAACATAAAACATTCAAAAGGTTCTATTCAAGCCCTTTCGGATTTTTTAATTGCTATCGTTGAGACCCAAATTTCTATATAAGTAAGAGATCTAATGGTCTATTCCAGAGATATGAGGCAATATGATGATATTTCAATCACAAATATTTTGAAAGTTTTAAATAAAGTCTTTTGATTTCAAACAACTTCCATTGATTGACATTGGAACAATGGCGGAAAGATCCACTAATGTAAAATGTGCGCAGGAAATGTGCTGAACTGGATAAAACAACAGTTTTTAGCATTTACTAATTTCGATATCGGATAATTATTGTACAAGTTGCGCAACTAGAAATGCAGCTAAAATTACTAAAATGCAAATTTTAGCTTCTTTTGATGCACTAACCATCACACCCAATATTAATCTTCAGAATAGCAGATGAACCGGCAAATTCTTAAAGATAGATTATGCTCTAATAACAATGATATAAATATATTCCTTTTTCATAATACATATATAAATTAAATTTTGTAGATGCCGAAAGAGACTTTTTTATGCTGTCTCTCGCATCAGCAGCGCCCTTTTTTGTGTGTGTTCGTGATACTTCGGAACTTCAGTCACTCCTTGAAATGGTAGGACGGGCGAAGGAAATGGAAATGGTAGACGGGCGAAGTGTGAAGGTCCCGGGTTCGGGTCCCATCGCGCGTCCGTCGACCTAACCGTTCGGAGTTTTCCGTGGTTTTCTCCGAAACTTAGCGTAAATACGGGTTAGGACCCCTTAGAAAGACCCCCACGGAGGGCACCCCACCCTTCGACCTAGAGCCCATTCGGAGCTAATCGGTCGTAATCCCACAAACAAAATCAGTCACTCCTTGAAAGCACCGGTCTTTTCACAGATCTGTGTGACATAACAGTGTTTGAAAACACGGTTGCAGAGGTCTGCTATTCTTTGTTAATGTTTTTATCCATGATATTTCTTAATTTCTGAGAGGAAAAATATTCGACCTATTAACGTAGTTTCTTGCTTTGAAGTTGAGTTTTGAGTTCATAAAATTTCGAAGAGACTTGCTTCCTTGCAAAGTGATCAAACTTCCAGTTCGCAGTAGATTCCTGGGTCTCTAGCAAACATTGATGTGCTTTGGACATATAGCTAGTTCACTGCATTGAATTTTAAAATGCAATTTCATCTAGCGGATAGTAAATTTTTGAACGATTTTTTATCTTCTTTCCTGTACTGATTTGATTCCTTCGATATCACTATAACCCTAAAACCTACAGTGGTCCATCGGGGAAAAAAGCTAGCCAGAAATGAAAAATTTCCATTTATTAACTTTGATTCCATCGAGACTTTTAGACCTCAATTTACCAGAAAAATATTGATAAAAGACCAGTTATATTTACATGAAGTTTGTGGTGTGATAGATTCAAGTATAATATTATAAGATTTGAAATCTCGTAATAACTAGTCCGTTTTCGTTCTCTACAGTTTTGACCGCGATAACGAGTCCTTGGATTACATTTTAGCTCAGAACACTACACTCAAAAATCTTAGATTATATTATAGTCCAGTCATTTGGTAGTTTTACCTGGAAAGTTTTGCGGGAGTTTTGAAAGCAGGCAATTTTATAGATTTCGATGTGCTCTTTCCTAATTTCAACTTTGCAACCTCGTATCGTTGCTACTCGCACTGCATTATTCGAAAAATGGCGCCTAAAATCACTTTCTTGACAGTATATCCTTTCCGAATCATTCTACGAAAAAAACAATTACAAAAAAAGAAACTAGGGAAAATTTCTTACAATATATGTAATTACCTTTTTTTCGTAAAATCAATAGTTTTGGCGTACGAGGGCCGCAAAGTGTAGTTCAGTATGCGTTTTGGAAGTATGCGTTCAGTATGCCGAAGGAGAATGTGCTAAATCCAAAATTTAGCACATTCTCCTTCGCTTCGCTGTTCTTGATGTACTAGGTGTTGCGAGATCATTGTTCCTAGTAACAGACGAAATGTCACAGCCCGATATTTCTTCGACATCAGCCGCTATGGGATTTTCAGTTTCATCGCAATACTCTTCGTTCTCGATGTCATCATACGTTTGCTCGAAAATAGTCTCCGATTCTTTCTCTTCATCGCTATCTTGTAATGGAACTTTCGAGTTATCACATGTACCATTACAATCCATGCATATAACGGAGCACTTTAACCCAGCCTTTCTGCATCCACACTCTTTCTGTCATCTCTTTCTGCATTTGAAAGAAATAAGTTTTAACAAGCTTTCCGTATCTGGGGGCTGTAGTGTGGTGACAGGAATTAGCCCGTCCTTGTTTCTTTTTCACCCCCATTGCTCTGCATTTTGTTCATTCCTATACTACTGCTGAACCTGATGATAGGTTCAGAACGAATGTTGACTTGCTGCTCCTTCTGTTGGTGGTAGCGAAGCAATATTAAATTTACTTTTATATGCTAATGTTGTGAAGCTTGCACATCTACAGTTGTTTAAAAACAAACTTTTCTTACTTTTCACATTATTGTAACTGTATAATTCAAGAAGGAAGCGTTTTCCAGCTTTAGCAATGATCTCTGGATCAGCATTCGAATTTTTGAATATCTGGATAACCTCGTTTAAATCTGGATTTTTTCGGAGTACATTAATGAATTTCATTTTTTGTTGATTAAATAATGCTGATGTTGTATCACAGCCGCTGAAGGCATGCAAGAATAAAATATGATTTCCGGCTGGTTTATCTATGATACTTTTTGTTGAATATATTTGTTGCGAAATTTTTCATTTTCCGATTTTGAGAATATATACGTTTAAACGAGTAGACAGAGCCTTCAAACCAATAAGAAGATCTACATATTCGCCGACAACTATTACGAAATCAAATGCCGATGAAATGGTAATTGCGATATTTATTTTTAGCGTATCTGCATCTATCATGTCTTCCATGACCATTAAGTTCTCTCAAATTTTGTCTTCAACATTCCAATGAAGTTGTCCTTGTTTGGATCATTGCCCAGGAATTTGTTTTGTTACACAGTTGGGATCATTGACTCGTCAAAAAGTATGTCTACTGAAGCAGTTTTACGTGATCGTCGGGATCGTTCCTCATATTTGGTACTACGGTTTGCTACATCTTATTGATCCGTTAAATACAATAATGGCATTGGATGTATAGCTCGATCAAACATAGGTAACATATTTATTGCAAATGGATGAAAACGATTCAACGAGATGCCAAATCACTCGGTGTAATAAGTATCCTCCGTTGATGACATACATCGTATTTTCAAATTTATATCTCCAGAATGTTGCTCAAATGCCTAACACATAGAAGATTTAATACATTTCCACATGCCTTCGTCATTGAAAAGCGATAATGGAAATGGAGCAAGTTCGCACGTAAGGAAATTTTCAAGTTCCTTTTCAGATTCTTTTGCAATGCACATTTTTTGGAAAAATAATAAAGTATTAATCGGGACAATGTCGTCTTCTATCCGGATGCCTGCCTTCATAACACCAAGTGATTTTATAAGGTCATTCCGTTTGAATTTTACGGTGCAGAAATCATTTCCAATGATTTTCGAAATGCCATCAGGGCTATCAGGGACAATGAACTCGCAACACCTGGTACATCAAGAACAGCGGAACGAAGGAAAATGCGCTAAATTTTGAATTAGTTAAATGCACGTGGATTAAGCCTACAGGGCATACTACGATTAAAAAAAAAACATGCCGCTTAATCTACCTCGCAAGGTGGTGTGGAAATGATTTTTTTTTTGACCAAAACGCATACTGAACTATACTTTGCGGCGCTCGTACGCCAAAACTATTGATTTTACGAAAAAAAGGTAATTACTTAAATTGTAGGAAATTTTACCTAGTTTCTTTTTTGTAATTGTTTTTTTCGTGGAATGATTCGGAAAGGAGATATTGTCAAAAAACTGCTTTTAGGCGCCATTTTTCGAATATGGAGGCGCAAGCGGTAAAGATACGAGGGGCAAAGTTGAAATTCGGAAAGAGCTTCTCGAAATCTATATAATTGTCCATTTTCAAAACTACCTGAAAACTTTCCAGGTAACACCCTTTTTTTAACCAAATGACTTGACTATTAAGAAAATTCTAAATCCGAATTTAGACAACAAATACATTTTGTTTTGAAATGCTACATGCCAATATAACTCAAAATAAAAACAAGCTAAATTTTTACAGACTGACAGAGATAATTTTTGAAATGATTAAAACACTAAGATACTTAAATAAAAAATTACTCGTTATCGACCTAGCAATTGATTAACGCGCGAACGGAAAATATTTAATGAATTATTTTATTATTTTATTTACAATTAAAATTATGAAATGCACCTTTACCGGTTGTCCAGAGTTAGAAGAAAATATATTTTTTTCTGCCCGCCTTATTGTGCCTGTTCATAAAAGTTTATTGAGTTGGCAAGTGCTTTCCATCGATGCCTTTGCCATGATTTATCATATTTATCTATTGATATTCATTTTTAACCCATTTGAATTAAGCAATGGAAAGCAGCCAACATAAATTTAATATTGAATATTTTATGATTACTGATACAAAGTATCATAGAGTAAACACTTAATTCAGCACTTCATGTGAATATGTGTAATGTCTTGTAATTGCTTTTTACATTGTTGGTCACACTGCATTGGACAGATTTATAAACATAATCATGCTTAAGATGTTTGGCACTTAGAAACTTTTTCCTTTTTATAAATGGATCATAGAGCTTTTCCAGTGGCATTTTCTGAAATTATTTTTTCTTTAAAAAACTGGAATTTCCATGGTTTTACGTAAATTGAAAAAAAATCATACCTAGATAAAAGGCTATAAAATTGTATAGAATCCACGAAAAATGTACAACATATTACTTTTTGATTAAAAAAATATTATTATTCACCTCGAACTGTATTCTAAGTTATAACATACTATTTGTTCTTTTTCTTAAATTGATTTAAGCATACTGCAAGTAATTACAAGTACGTCATATTAGAAACCAATGATTAATGCAAAAATATTTTTTCACGGATTTGGTGACAAGCTGTTAAGTGGATAATAATTGAAATACGATCGGAGACTAACGCAGTAAGCTGTAAAAATTTGTCAGAAAATACGAGACTTGGTATGTGTTTCCGCTCGTACATTTAAATCAATTCCTAACAAAGCATCATTTTTTCCCTTCTGGCTAAATTGGAAACCAATAATGTAATATGATTTGGAAGAACAGGGTTTTCTTTGAAACGCGTCTGAATCCTGAGCAGAATATTCGGATAAATTAGATCGAAGTTCAGATTTTTTAAAATGTGAACATGAGATCTGTTTTCCAGTTTATTTTAGATACACTTGATTAAATAGTTTTCAGTCAAACAGTTTTGTTTGTCTTCGGTATCGATTCAAATTAAGTTATTCTACTTTATGTTGTATTTTTATGATTTATTTTGTATGGCGTGTCCAGAGGATAATGATGTTTGTAGGGCATTCTTCCAATAACATAAAAATACAAATATTTTTAATTCGTTTCATAAGAGCTCTATTGAAACGTATCGAAGGCATAAAAATATTAGTGTAAATTTTTCGAAATTAAATAATTACAAAAGCTCTGAATAACTTCAGTTATTATACGCACTACAAACGATTAAAAAATAAGTCTCTGTTTAGTCGCTGACATATAAGCTCAATACGTTCCGTATATTTTACTTTAATAATCATTTAATGTTGCTGCAAATGGTATCACTTTAGGAAATATATTTAAAACATGTCAAAGCCAAAATTTGAAATATTGCTTTGGTACTGAAAATATCCACAATCGCTTTTAATAATTATAATAAAAAACGTTAATCAAGTTAATAAAATCAATAAGTCTAATAATTTTTAAGTACGTTTTGGATAATTAAATATGAAGGAAAATTTCTTGTTATGAAGATGCGTAAAGCTTACGATAATAATTAAAATTCTGAAAAAAGGCGATTTTGAAAATTACAGTTATATCCAAAATAGAAAGATTTAAATCTTAAAAATTTTATTTTATGTAAGTATCAAGTTCGCTTTACATCTAACAGTTCAACATTTTAAGCGATATATCTTCTTCTTATCATTCTTCTTCTTCTTCTTCTTCTTCTTCTTCTTCTTCTTCTATTATATTAATATTATTATTAATATTATCATTATCATTATCATTATTATTATTATTATTATTATTATTATTATTATTATTATTATTATTATTATTATTATTATTATTACTGTTATTGTTGCTTCAGAATTTGATTTTGCGATACATCACTTTTTTTTAAAACTTGTCAAACTGATTACAACAACGAACTAAAATTTATTTAATAATTGAATATTTTCTTTTAGAAGACATGCAGCTTACATACAACATTATCTTATTTTTACGAGGTTAGTGTTAGCATAATTTATGTTCTTAGAAATATTCTTTTTTTCAAGTGCATTATTTTGTTTTGTTTACCTCTCATTTCAGCGCAGAATATACTCCTTAACAAGGACTTATTCGTTTCGCATCAGGAAAATCCGGGAAAGACTTATGCTGTGGTTGTAAAAGTTTTACATCCCTAATAAAAGATGTCTCGTGACAACATTTTACGATGTTTTGTTTCTCTTAAATTTTGAAATATCTTAAATTAAATCTTTGAAGATGAAACTGATAGAAAACAGTGACGTTCCTGATATGGATTAAAATTATTCAGTTAATATACATATATTTTTAAAATAAAATTTGTCCGTACATTTGATGTGGGAATTTAATAAAGGCGGATTCTAAATATATTGTCATTATTATTTTTGTTCAATTCTTATGAGACGCCGTATATTACGCTTACTCTCGTAGCCAAATTTAAATATTCTAAACCTTTTAATTTCATTCTGCAACATGTACTATACCATTTAATTTTAGCATGATCACTGCTGATTACAAAAATAAGTAAATGCAAGTCATTTCTTATTTCTGTTTCATAATTAATATATTTAGTTTTTACATAATATTAAATAGTGGTAAATTACCCTTCAACTATTTTGACTGGCACTTATAAGAAAAATCTTCAGTTCTTCATAAAATGACTGTAAGAGACGTATTTTTCAATACTGATACCTAAAAGATTTAGAGAATATACGATGAAAACGATTGCCCTTCAAATTGTTAAAGACCAATTTGAAAAAACGGTATATAACATAGTTTCTTTTTAATATTATTATGAATGCCTGAGTATTTATATTAACCATAAAATTAATATATTGGTGTCCGGTCAATTTTATGCTGCTGATATATTTACCAGCAAAGAGCCACATATTTTCACTTTTCTCAGAGCAATTTTTTTTACTTATGTGTATACTGTAAGTGGGTTTGTTAGTATTGGGTGTACCGGAAAGTGATGCTCATTTTTTACATAAAATTCATAGATATAAATATTTTGAACAAGTATTGAGTTTCAACTAAGCTGTGTCTAAGCATAGGACTCATGTTTGTTAAATTTTAAAGCTAGAATTTTATAAATAGCTACCTGAAGTACGCGTCGTTGGCGGGTTAGTACGTACTTGCAGATTTCCAACTACCCAGCAAACACACACAGGTTCTCTGAACGTCTATTAAAGTTCAAAAGACGTTTTCTGAACGTTAATAGACGTTCAGAGAACCGGTGTGTTCGCTGGGTAGCTTGAATTTTCTTCAGCAATGTAGGATTAAAAATAATGAAATTAGTATGTTGGCAAAAATTCCAAAATTAGAGTTTTAACTTCAGTGCATTGTTAAAATATTACAGGTTAGAGAATAACCAAGTCCTGAGTGAAATTGCAAAAACAGATACTGTTTTTCTTTCAAACTTAAGCTTTTATTTTAGTAAAATGAGTTTTTAAAGTGAATAGCTCATTTATCGCCTTTACATATATTTGGATTAATGCACTGTAGATATTTTAATGCTATACCCTCAGAAAGTTTTGTACAGTTTTCATAAATTAAAAAAAAATAAATATGAAAAACGGACAAAATTTGTTTAAGTTCAATAGCCAACTATTATGTTACCTCAAACACGCCTTAAAGTGATAACTCCTTAATATAAAAACTTTACACAAAGTGCAATTTTTGAAAAGTTTTAAAACTCATCCAAATTTAGAAAATATTCTGACATATATTGTCAGTCGTCTGATCTTGTAATTAAATTTCATTCTATTTTCTTTGAGAGATGCGAGAACAACATTTTCATCATTTTCATAAAATCTTTGAAATATTTAAAGGTTTTTGGAATCTATAGCTTAAATTCACTTGCTACCTAATTTCAAATTTCATTTTATTGCATTTTTCAGGAATGGAAAAAAAAACTTTTACTAAATTTCCGCAAAATCTGAAAGTCTATAAAACATTTTGAAGTACTTTCAACGCCTGTGGTTTATGTGACCACCGATGATGATGCTAAAAATTTTATATCATTCCCTTCTGTGGTTTATACGTGCTGGATAAACAATCATTTACACATTTTGAATATATTTTCGCAAAAACATATAATTTAATCCAAAATTTCAAGAAATTCGACTATTACAGTTTTATTTCGTATGACAACGTATCATAAAACTAAATTTCGTTTTCTTTTTCTTTCGATTTAGTCGTTATTGCGTGATGCGGGAACATAACTTTACTCATTTTGAAACGGCTTCAGAAAAATCTATTATGTATGTATTATTTATAAATGTATTTAAAAAATTGGAAATCTATAGTTTAAGCTGAGTAATCACTCATCGGGTCACCAAATATAATTTTATTCGCTTCAGGCGTTATTAAATGTTGCGCAAACAGAAAATGTCTCACGGCAGAATGACAGAACGACAGGCAGACAAACTTCTTTCTGATGGTCGTACTGGGTTCCCAAGGGCTTGAAACGATTATAAATAGCAAAATTTTTGAAATCCAAGTAATTTACAAATAAAAGTCTAATTTTATTTACATAGATATGTTTTTTATTCTTTCAAGGAAAATGATAACCCTCTTCCTGTTTTTTCATGTCTACCCACCTTGTAGAACTATATTCGAAATATTCTGAAATCGATTTTCAGGTAAAGTAAATAAAAAAACTTTGTAAAAAACACATATAAGATGTTATAGGGAAGAAGATACGTACGTTTCGACCAAAAATTGTTTTGGTCTTCGTCAGTCAAAGCCGTTCATCTTAAGGAGCATAGGGAACTTAAAAGAGATAAACAAGCAAGCATGTTGCCTCAGTTAAAACATGCGAAGACAAATTAACAACAGTGTCCTGAACAAGAGGACTGACAGAACCGAGGGAAGACCTAACCGGAAGAAGAGCTTGGAATTTCTTACCCAAAGTAGCTCTGTGAGAATAGAACGTTGTTCAACGTAAGCGAAATTCCGTTTTTCCCAGTTAGCAAACGCAGGGTAAGACTTAACTCAAAAGCAAATGGAGATCATAAAGATCAGATTCAAGAATCGAAACTTTATATCGAACATCCTGAATAAAAGCACGTAAAACCGCCCGCTTAGACCTATTCAGAGCCTTATCAACACGAGAAGAAACGTGAATATTGCACTTAATGTCAATGAACTTAGGAATGACATTACTGCGTTTGCATCGAACAAGAAAACCTAAATGATTCAAGAAACGAGAACGTTTCAATCGTAAACGGGAAAAACGGTTAAACAAAGATGAATCGATACAGAAAACACAAAAACAGAAAAGAAATAAGCAAGAAAAAGCACACGAAGAAGGAAGGAAGAAAAGTGAGAACAAAAGTGAGTGTTAATAGCCCAAATAAACAAAAGAACGGAAAAAAACACTCAACAACCCAACATGCTTGCTTGTTTATCTCTTATCAGTTCTCTGTGCTCCTTGTGACGAAGGGCTTTGACTGACGAAGACCAAAACAATTTTTGGTCGAAACGTACGTATCTTTTTACCTAGAACATCTTATGTGTGTTTTTTACAAAGTTATTTATTTACTTTATCGTTTAACGCCAGTTTTTTGAGTGTTTTTTCCGTCGATTTTCAGGTATTTGTGAGTGTTGCATTTTACAGCAAGAATTTTAGAGATATCTCTTTTCATCTTTAAGATCACGTAGGATTTGTGAAAAGAACGTTTTGGCCTCCTATCTCCCGATAAGTTACGAATTTTGGATAATGCTCTCCAAATTATCACCTGTGCTAGAAGGTTCACAAAAGTGCCAAATTTCCTATTGTTATCTTCAGTATTTTTTAATAGGCAAAATATTGACGCATGAAAATATGGCATTACTTTCCGGTACACCTAATATTTTCGTTAACCGAAAGTAAAATCAGAATAAAGAAGATGATTTTAGTCTGAAAGGAAGTGAAGAACATTCTACTTACTACGTACATACATTTTAACATACTAAATTCATCTCTTTAGCCAGGATAGCATTTGGACGTGACTTCTCATTTCAATGATATTATTTCAGACTACTAAAATATAGCGTTTGTGAAAGTGAAATATTGTATTTGAAACTTTTGAGACTAAAACAACCATAATTGTAACAATCATGATTCTAAGGAAATCATTATTTAAGGAAATGTGGGGGGTTGTCCCGTGAGTCCAATTTTGCTTTTCTTTTTCCCTGGATAAATAGTTGTCTTGATCGTGCTCTGCTGTCTGTTTCTGATGTTAGGTTTTTTTATTTTGCTTTAGTTAGTTTTTTCGCTTTTAGAGAAATTAATGTTGGAGCAATTTCGTAAAAGTCGATATTCCTTCCAAATGAGTGAAGAAAAAGAGCATATTTGGACAGAACATCCGCTTACCCCAATTTTGACAAAATCAATGCATATCTTGCGTAAATACGTAAAAAAATGAAAGCATAAAGACTATCAGTTTAATATCTGCATTCGCTCAAAATTATACAATAATCAATTAGTAGTTGATATAGGCTCCCCATAAAGTTCAAATATAGTGAAAATAAATATCATTTTTAATAGTTACAAACTTAATTATTCCACACACACACACACACAGAATATGGTTTAAACTAAACTCTTCTTATCATTTGGGAAGTAAAATTTCCTTATTCAGGTTTTACTTTAAAGTGACCAGATGTTATATGTATATCTAAGAAAATGGTTTTGAGATAATGTAGAGTATAAATTAGGATTACAGTTAGATTTAGTTCAGATTGAGAAGTAAGTTTAAATCATTGCTTATAATAATGTATTATGTTAACAAATATTGCATCGGTTTTTAATGGAAGTTGACAGTTTTATACTTTTGAGAACAGCTTTCACTTGCAGGTTAAAAAATCGCACTTTGGAAAAATATCTCACCATAAAAATCTGATGGAAAGAAAAACCAAATATTTGAAATGAATTTACAGACATTATGTGCATTTTACAAGTCTGTATTACAATGTTTATGAATTTTCATTGAACATTTCTTTATCAATATAGTACACAAAAAGGCTTTTCATTTTATTCTCAGTTTGGACAAAATTGCATGCACCGAACACAGCTCTAAATTATACCGCATTTTTTGTACCAAAACTATTTACTTTGTTTATAGCACTTCTTCGTTTTGTCTCCTTACAAGAATACTTCGTTCTTCAGGTCTCCTTATCTAAAAGAAAATAATCTTCAGTGGTCGTAAAACTCTTATTGTAGTAATAAAATTCTCCGCATGACAACATTTTACGACATTTTTCATCCTTTACATCAGAGGATACGACAGTTTAAATTTTGAGAAATGGAACTGATTGGAAATTAGTTCGACTTGAAAGGGAAAAATAGAAAGTTGTTAAGTAAAAAACATTGAGATGGATTTTCATTTACTATAATGTAATACATTAAAATCACATTCCCCTTTTTTATAAAATAGTGAACAAAGAATGCGTACATATTTCTTATTTTCTATTCGAAATACCTGGTGTTTCAAATTGTTGCATTTATTTTGAATGCTTATTTAAAAATTTTCCTTATCACAGCACAGTGATTATGAGAGGGGAAATGATAGACGGCCGAAGTGTGAAGGTCCCGGGTTCGGGTACCATCGCGCGGCTGTCGATCTAACGATCTGGACTTTTGGTAGGTTTCTCCAGATGTAACGTGAATGAGCATTAGAACCCCTTAAAAAGTCGTCCTGCCAAGGCACACCCCATCCTTGGCAGATCGTCCTAGTGTAGCATTACCATAATCACACAAATCAATAAATTTAAAACTTACTTGTAAATAGTCTTCAAGTGTAACGCAAACAGATTTTAAATATAACTTTGTACGTATTATAAATTATTGAGAAAAATTCTTAATTTATATAAATAACATTTCTTTTGGTTAACAATGAAAATTTTAATTTTAATGTTTTGAAATAAATATAAATAGTTTTATTACACTTATAAATATAACTTTTGTTTTTTTCTAAAAAGAAGGAAAAAACTGAAAATGCTGTTAAATGAGCAGTAAAAGCCATGTGGATTACTGGATATGAATACATTATAAAGTGCAATTGTTCAACTGAGTTAATATACAGGGAGTTTCAAAAAGATGGTAACAAGCTTTAAATTTTTATCTATTAGAAATAAGTGGCCAATCGAAATTGAAACATATTCAAAATAAGGTAGAAAAGAAAAGACTAAGTTAAGGAAAAAGATCTCTAGTTATTTTTTAAAAAGTTACAATTCTTAACTTTTTAGCAGTACAAAAAAAAAAGAAAAAAAATCCCAGTTAATGAAATCAGCCCTTTACACTAATGAGGTGATTTACAAATTTGTAATCTTTCATCAAAAAACCTCTTAGAAATATATTTAAACAGAGACGGTCACGTGCTATACATGAATTCGAAAGTAAACTTTTATCGCAAGAGCGAAAAACATTATTTTCTCTTATAATTTTTGCATGACTCCTGGAATGCAATTATCTGTCATCATTTTTTCTCTTCGAGAGCCATTGATAAGCGGTTTAATTCAAAGTATATTTACTTTCATATTTCCGAAACTTTTTACCATATAATTATCTAATTTTGTGCGTCGCTTGATGAGTGTATGGAACATATTTTACTAACTGGATTTTTTTTTCCCGGCAGGAGTACACAAATTTTAAAAACGTAAATTGCTGAAAAGTAAAGATATAATTCTTTTAACGTCATTTTTTCTACCTTATTCAGAGCATTTTTTTAAAATTGCAATGCCCATTTGAATCTAAGCCGTAAAGAACTAATACGAGTTACAACCTTTTTATGGCAACCTTTGTAATCGAGTATAAATATGCTTGAGAAAATTGTGTTAAATGTTACAGGTTTGAGGCAGACTATAAAATTTGCCGATGAGGATTCATGGGTAATTGCAAAGCTTTTAAAGTCATTTTAGTGTAATCATCGTTGTAATGTGGTAATCGCTAAATATTTCTTTAACCCTTCAATGCATGATTTTTTATATTTTTACCAAACATTTTTTTTCTTCAATATCATGGCTTAAATACATGTGAAAAAATATTTAAAAAAATATTTAACTATTTTTATTGATTATTTTTTGAAATTTTAGGTTTGATGCATATATGAATCGTCATGCATTTAGCGCGAAAATGCGAGTCACAATAAAAAATTATTTACTATCACATAATTGATAAAATTTGGCATAAAACACTTAATTAATTATTGTTTTCAAAAGATATTGATTTTAATTGAAATTTTTAATTAAATTTAATTAGTAAAATTGTTAACAGAGAAAACGACAATAACAGAATAAATAAAATCAGAAAAAATGACATGCCAAATACTTTGTACTTGATATACATTCATTACTATCAAATTTATGTTGAATGAAAAATTTTAAAACAATTTCTGTCCTTGTTAGACATAATGCTACAGCACACTTTTCGCATCCAATAAATGTTTGGAACTTGCAAGTTGGCACTTTACAGCGAGTGCGGTTTTCATTCCATACTGGAATATGTTCAGTTTTGTCCTGTGGAACACATGTTGGAGGAATATACGCTGCAGGACATCTTTGCCTTTTCAAATTGTATTCATTCTTCTGTAAAAGGCTACTGGGTCTTCCCCGCTTCACAACAGAACGTTCACCCATTCGACTTAGTCCGACTGCAAGCTCGCATCGAAAGGCGGCTAGTTTTAACAAATCATTGGGGTCTGCTTTTTTTTTTTCTGAAACTCTTTTATATAGCAGCCACGTATTTATGACTGCAAGGTCTAAGAAGTGATAAAACAGTCTCATGTACCACTTTCTTGATCTCAGAGTTATTTTATATCTCCCTATATGACTATCAAGCAAATCTACGCTCCCTATATGTTTAAACCCATATGTGATAAACATGACATCCACCACATGGTATACCTCTGCTCAAAACTAGTGACAACTTGCTTATGTTGGCCTGCTGATATCGAGCTTATGACACTTATCACTGCTGTTTAAAGTTCCATGTTTTTGTATCGATAATAGTGTTTTGGTAGATAAAAATTGTTTTGGGTCGACAAGAACTTCACATAAAAAAAAAATATTTTACTTTGTTAGCAATACACAATAATAATTAAAAAAATGCTATATAGGATTTAATACTTTTGAAATGCTATCTTTCTCCATAAATTTTATTTATTATTAGACAATGATGATTATAATAGAATTAAAGAAACAGGAAAATAGTACTTAGTATAGTTATAAATATTACAAATTGTAAATAACGGAATTTTGAAATGTAAATATATGTATATATATATATATATATATATATATATATATATATATATATATATATATATATATTACTTTGTTAGCAATAGCAAAATTATAATTTTTAAAAAATGCTATATGGGATTAAATACTTTTGAAATATGTTTCTCTATACATTTGATTTATTATTAGATACTGATGATTATAATAAAATTAAAAAACAGTAAAATAGTATTTATTAGCCAATTCTTTACTCTTAAAAGCAATTAATTACCTGCTGAATTAACATGATTATAAAAAAAAATAATTTAGAAATTTTTCATACAAACAGTATACATTACATAATGTTTTATGTACCTAATAAACAACATTGCATGTAAATAATGAATGGGTATGTGTGATTTAAAAATTAGCTTGAAGTAAAAGGTATTATGAGTTCTAATAGTTATAAATTCAGCCCAAATTTTAAACTGATTCATAAATGCATCAAACTGCTCTCTGCAGTGAAGCCTATTCATAAATGCATGTTGATGCATATTTGAATCAAACAAAAAAATTGAAATTTTTTACATAAAAATAATTCTTTGGTTAAATCTAAACATAGAAATGAAAAATAAATACCTTGAGCTATATATAGTAAATTTTACAGGTCTCTAAAGTCGAATTGAAGAACAGCAACCACTTGACAAGATAACTGAAAATACAGAAATAAGATTTAAACATTTGGCGCTAATTCAATAACAAGTGCTGCTAAATACTGCCATTTACTGGGGAAAATGACAGTTACATATCAATATGGATGTATGAAGATAAAAATCAGCCCAGAAAACCCCGCCTGTTTTGTGAATTTTTTAAAGCAAAATTCGGTAAAAGTTGGTATGATTCATATATGCATCGCCATGCATTGAAGGGTTAAACGATGAAAAAAAAATATTTGAACATGTGAAAATGTAACATCAGCTGAAAACATCAAGTTCATTTGTAATTTCAGTTCCGTACTATTGAACTTCAGTCGTTTTGATTCAAGAAGCTCGCATGCTATCTATATTCCAAAAAATGCCTATAACACTATATAATCTGTGTATAAATATAAACTTAAGTTTGCATTCAAATCCTTAATTTCTGATCATTCAGTGTGACAAAAAATACTTCTAGCGAACGCAGGGGTTAGAATGCTAAACTTCCTTTTAAAATACCGCTTTCTTCCCTGGTTTAATACGATTAGTATATAGGTGAGTGTTAATGTGCTTTTTCACCGTGATAAGACCGTGTTTTTTGTTTACAGATTTCAGACTGGAAGATCTTTTGAAGGTAATTAAAATGTTTACATTATTATTTTTTAAATCACTTTAGAGTAATCATCTTGTAATGTGAGTATCGTGCGCGCTTTCATCCAAACATAAAATAGTTTACTTTGGAAAACTTAAAATATCACAATAAAAATTACATGAATGTAATAATTCACAGAAAAATGATTTAAAGCTGTTGAAACTAATAAAGATTTTTTTTTTCAGATAAAACGTCTATTGAATGAAAATAATAGATCATAAACAAAGAAAGATTGGTATCAAGGAGTATTTATGATTGAATCGCAAATTTTAGGAACAATGATTTAGAATATATATATATATATATATATATATATATATATATATATATACATTAAACAAGTTAAAAGGCACTATTCAAGAATATAAAATTACAAAATATATGAGTAAGAAACCGGCTTACTTACTGGGCAAAATGTACTTTTTCTAATTACAGTCAAAATTTAAACAACTCGGATACAATAATTCTAAGCTACAAACAGCAATTCTTGCTTTATATTTTTCAATATATTAATTAAAAACAACAATTAAATATTTCTATCATAAATAGAACATATTTATACAACCAAGGTACTAACTTTTCAATCTATTCAGGCGTCACACAACCGTGTGTATTGTGGATTTCGGGCAGACCACTTTTTACAATCACCATATCCATTTAATAAGAATCGTTTTTCCATACAATACTAGCAACACTTTTGTAATCAATATCAAGTGTGCCAGAAAATTTGTAAATCAATACCAAGTGTATTAGAATTAAATTCAATAATTATTTCATTAAATTGAAAACTGTCACGAATCTACAAAATATTCAGTTGTGCGATATAGATATCTATTATCGATGTTGAGTCATTTGTAAAATGTATCAAAAGTAATTAATAAAAGTAGAGAACATATTTTTTAAAGACTGGTAAACTCGTCAGTTTATTAGTAACGTTGTAACCAATTAATATTAAGGGAATGTTATTGTGAAGCAAAAAATTGTTCGCGTTTCTCATTAATATAACTAGACTAGCAAGAAATTTATAAGTCTCATATATATTTAATTAAACTTTTATTTTCTTATGATATATTTACTCCATTACTAAACATACTGCTGCGGTAATTTTTCGTCAGCGCTCCAAAATGCGTGTTACTACAAATGCATCATCTTTCCGATACGTTCGTAAAGTCGAAAAAGTAAAAAAGAATCTTCTTAAATACAGAAATTTTAGAGGTTTTCCATATAATTTCGAATGTGGTAACCTAAAGTCTTTATAAAATATATTGATATTTAATCAGTAAGTAGAATGTCTGATAGAATCTCGGTGGAGTGAAATTCAGAAAGTCTCAGTAAAACAATACTGGTAAATTCTCTAATTCTGAAAAGGAATGTGGCAGTAAAATTAAAAAAACAAAATGTAAATCTTTTTTTAACTTTTACTTTTTCATTTAACTTTTAATTTATTTTATTTTATTTATTTTTTGTTGGTGGAGAGTGCATAAAAGGAGACATAGGTTTCAAATAAGTCTATTGTTCAAAAGCTTACAGAATTTTAGACTTTCCGTTAGGGGAAAAATTTTCGCCCTAACGGAGCGGTTCTTGGCAACATCAGGCCTTCATTTAATGATAAGGCTGGAATTATTGGACAACTTACTGTGGAGGCACCAAATATGTGGACCAACGTTGCATCCCAGGAAGGTACAAACGAAATGGCACGCAAGCCTATGCCAGAAATGGAACCCTAATTCATGGCGCCGTAGAATGGTTTTTAAACTTAAACACTACGCTTCTATACACCTGCTACTTCAGGTATCCCCACTAGGAAATAGTCTACTGGAGTCAGATAGGAAAACATGGAGGCCATACGCCTTCCGTTAAACTTGCGTGACGTCACAGTGTAGAAAATCACTAAAAAATAAATGCGCATTTTACTCGTTCTATTCTTCGAATTAATGTCTACAAGGAGTATTTTTGTACTAAATCGATGATGCTCTAAAACTTTGTGAATCATTTTTTTCCCCCAATTTCGTTCCATTTTCGAGAAAGGAATGCTAACTGCGTAGTTTTCACCAGGCGGTTTCATTCAGTAGCACATGGCTACTTTGCTATACCTAGACATCACTTTCATGAATATACGTGTATATGTATATAATCAGTATTTGATACCCCATTTCCAGAAAATTCAATCATATTAGAGACTCCAATGATTCTTTTTTTAAGAAAAAGTGCATCATACTTCTAGAAAAAAGGAAAAAATTATCCCTACTAATAATAACTATAACTATCCTAACTAATTTTCTGATGCATTTTTTTCAGATAAGAGGCTATATTGAGCAACCCCCACCCCCTCAAAAAATGCCCAACTAGCTAGAAGCACATGAAATTAAATTATATTAAATGTTTGCAAACCTGAAATTTTAATTAAGATTATCGGAATCAAGAAATTATTATTGCTAACACTTAACAAATATGTTATAGATGATTTTATCACTGAACTTTACTAGTGTACTGAGCATGTATACTTGCGCTACTTTCATTTTCAATTTTAAAGATAAAAATTCAGAAGCGTTTGAAATCCAAATCATAAAAATTCTAAACTGTTAAGACTTAAGCAATAAAATTTTTATGGAAGCTTTGCATGCAAGTTTTCTGACATTTTACGAGTATTTCTCTGCTAATACGGCAATTAACATAATGGATATATCTCAGTAACAGCATTTTTTTCTTTCATAAGCCGTACTGTAAAATGAATAGAAATTTTGCTAAATGATAGACTATATTTTATCACTGCGTGTATCTCAGACTTTAAATATTTATGCACTTTTACTTCGTACCCGATGCTATTTTTAAGACTGTGTTAATAGTTGAGCTGGTATATTTAAGCGGGTTATTTAAATTTATCTCTGGTTTGAACATATTTTAAATGCCTTTACTGCGCTATACTCTAAAAAAAACAGTATTAGAGATATGTAACATTCCAAGCATGAAATATGAACACGCTTAACATCATATTCGTTTGGAGCTCTTTCTCTTCTTATTTAGAGTTTAGGATAGCGAAAAATAATATGAAAAACAGCATTTATTCATGGATAACCTTTTTACTTAAGGGCTCTTAAGCGTTATACGGCTCTCCTGCTTCACCGTTTTGAGAGAAGTTTATGATAGTTTATTTGCTTTTCATATACAAAATATCAATGAACATGCTTCTTTTTTTTCGCTTTTAAAATTTATTTCTTTAAAAAATAATAGAATACAAGCTAAAATGCAAAACTATTTCTTTTTACGATATCTATTATTTGAATTTGAATCTCGAATAATTTAAAGATCCTTAAATGATGCTTATTTTGCAATTTAGATGTTCTTAAAATTTATTTACTATATTGGGGTGTATTGCTAACAGCCCGAACATTTAAGCTAAACAAGACTCAGCAGTAATTGTTGAACTCTGTATAGCATAATTATAAAAAAGAATGTACATTTTTTTTAAACGGACCATAGTCCATGTTAGTTGGATGATAATTGTTTACAATGCACTTTTCACAGGACATTTAGTTTGCATTTTGTTTTATCACTTCCAACAAAAACAATACTGTCAATTTCAACTAAAATAGGTTTCATTTGATTCTTTCTTTGAATTAAAAGTCCTCGATATACAGATCAGAATCGATTATGGGTGTCAGTAATTATTTTCTGTCGGTATTCCAACTTCTTATTAAGAGCACGTTCATCAATTTGATCGAAATCTGGCACATCTGCTTGTTTAAAATATTCATGAAAAATATTTAGAGATAATGGTGTCAACTCGTTATCAGTTTCAGAAACATAAGTAAGAGGACATGAGTTAACAACCCCTTCTGTGTCACATAAAACGGTAGTCATTTCCTCATATTCATGGAGTGCCTGTCCCAGAACGTTTCTCGGAATATTTTTTACGACGCCAACTAATTTTTCCCAAAATCCTCCCCACCAGGCAGAAGTAGGAGGGTTGAAGAACCACAGTATTCTTTTCGTTGAACAGCATTTTGCTATTTCGTCCAAGCTGGGGATTTCAGCAGATTAGTTGGCCCAACAAAATTAGTGCCGTTGTCGCAGTATACAACTGAAAGCCTAACCTCTTCGAACAACGAAACGGTGAAAACTTAAAAGCCATCTCCAAAGATAACAGAAGTTCTAAATGGATTGCTCTGTAAATAGCGCACGTGTTTAAACAAATCCAACCTTTACTTCTGTCTTTTAAATATAAAGGACCAGCCATATCAATGCCGATTACCACGAACACAGTTGAATCTCTTACCATTCTCATGTAAGTGAAGATGTCGAAGCAGTCAGATTCTACTTTACATGTCTTAATCAAACAGTTGACTTTGATATTACTGATCTTATAGTTTTCCTAGAATTTTATATCCAATAATATTCTCTCAATATGTTATTGAATGCACTCATTATCAGTCACCTAACCACTTGGTTATCTGAAGGTAACATCACACGGTTTCGAAAATATGGTAGTTATTTTTGGCTTCAAGAGACCATCATCATCACCTGCGTATGTTGGTAAGCTTTTCAGTTTCTTGTCAACCTTTTCGGTAAAAGATAAATCTTGCACTAGCTTAATAATTTTATCAGCTTCTTTAAATTCATGACAGTATAATTCTCCCAACTTTTTTTTAGTTTGATAGATTTTGACAGTTATGAATAAATCTTCGAATCCAAGCTACCATACGTTCAATTTGATCATATTTCGAATAATAATAATAATTATACAGTGTAGATTTATAATGTCAGCACTTCTTACTATCAACGTTGCAAACTTCACAAATTTCTGGTTGATTTGGATGGCTAACATTCAACTTACTTACAACTGTTGAACTTGATTTCTTTTTTTCTCGCGAAATTGCATCTTCTTCCAACAATTTCTCGGTAACATGCCATTTCAATTCGGATTTTTTCAAATATGGAGGATCCTTCCACCATTTGATCAAAGATAATTGATTTTCGAGCAATCTCTTTACAACAGATCTATTAGATTATTGTTTCCGGGTATATGCCTGCAAAGAGCTGAATGAGCAAACTTTCTTATTTCTTGAATACGACAGTTTACAAACACGATCCAAAACTCCTTTCTTTGAATTCAGGAAAACACAAACATCGAATCGGTTCAAATTTGCCTTTTTACATTCTCCTACTGAAGCCCCTCTATTACTGAGTTACATAATCGAGCTCCTATCGTTATAATCATCAATTCTAAACTAGGAATAGCTGCAGACTTCTTCGGAGCTACTTTTAAATTCGCAGCTAGAAATGTCACTTACACATCATCTTATACCTCTATTCATAAAAACAGCGATGCAGCATATGTAAAAAGTCTAGAATCACAGAATGTATGGATACTTGCATAATCAGTATGACTTGCATTGCTTAATAAAGGCAGCATTTAATGGATATCTGGTAAAGGATGTGTAATTCATAAACTCAATTCATAAATTCCTCCTCCATATCTATGGGCCATTCTCACAAAATATTAAATTTTATATCCCTGGCTAAAAATGTCAGTTGAGCATGCCAGTCATGGATGTTTAAAATTTGTTCAACAATTCTTTCCATACACTACAATGAACACGAGTTTAAATATAAAAAATGTAAAACTTCAATATTAAAAAAATGAATTAATTTGCAAATGTCATTACCGACGTGTAATCCCAGCTTCAGTATTCATTGTTTGAATCTTTATTTTAAAGAATTAAAAAAAAAAACTTTAAAAGAAAAATAGCAATCATCCAAGTAATTTCATCTCTCTATTTTCAATATATGTGGAGTCTTGGGCATTTTGGGGGAAAACACGTTAATAGTGCTTATTTAAGGTTTGTCCCTATAGGTAACTGCCATTATTAAGGTGTGTAATATTTTTTTTTCCATATTTGTCCATTAAAAGGCACTACCATAGTTATTGAGCTGTTAAAAGAACAGGACCAAATATTCTTACAATCAGAATATTTCTGTTTTAGTTTAGTAAACAACATTTTATTTTCTTATATTTTTTCTAAATTTTATAGCGAGTATATTAATTATGTCTCAATACCTAGTTCATTATTACTGAAATCCACAATTAATGAATTTAAATTGGTTGTAGGATTTATAAAGAACTATGGGACTACATTCAATATAAATATTCCAATGACTTTTCATTGTTACAAATTAGTCATAAATAGGCTTAAATTTAAAAAAAATTGTCATTGCCAAGGTGCTCTGAAACCATGAAAATGACTTTTAAGGGCAGAGTTTTAAAGTACGGGATAGGTTTAGACTTTAAAAAAAATGCATTACTGTTACTCAGTTGCTATTGTGAGCATTTAATTACATGAACCACTTTAGGTTTGTATAATTAAGTTATTATTATGTTCAAAAATGTCAAGCATGTTTCAATGAAAAAATTGAACAGTCAATTAAAACCAGTAATGTAGCCAGAATTTTTTCTCGGTTGGGAAGTTTAAAGGGAAGAGTGATCAAAAAACAAGACTTTCTTTCTTGTTTTTTGTGAGTCTTTCCATCTAATTTCGGGAAATCTAAACCTCTAACCCCCATCCCTTGGCTACCTCACTGATTAAAACTATAATTAAAGGAAACGTTCGCTACTGGTAATTTTCTAAATTATTGCAGACATAAATAATTGCATTAACATAAAGAAATTAGGAATTAAGGCAATTTTTTAATGAAAATTGCACGTTTCCTGAGAATGACCCTATATTTAATACAGAATCCCATGAGAGGGTATTTTCACATTTTTTGCAATAGCAATTTAGTTATCAATTTGAATAGCCACATAATTCCTACAGTGTGAAATTTTTTTTGAGCATCAGAAAGAATGACTATTTTAAATACAAATTCAAAATGATAGTTTTCTGACCAATCAAGATCGATTTTCAGAACATATATAATATTTTAGATTTCACAATAATCCTAATACTGGAGTAATTTCACTTGAATTACAAATATCATCCGTATACTGCTAACCCTTCAAATTAAATTTTCCTTCACCCAGTATAAGATGAGCTTCATAAATAAATGATAGAATTTCACATTATTTGCTTAATCTAGTCACGAGGTTATCGGCATAAAAATCATTTAAAAGTATTTGTAAAAATTGTTGATCAAGCCTTGTAACCCGTCAGTATTTCCTCTTATGATATTCTAAAATTACTCCAAGGAGAAAACCTTGGAATTTCGCATTATTTTCATCTTTATATGTTGTTCTTCATTCACATCATTTTGTCCCCACCAAAAGGAATCTCAAGTAATCTCGTTTATCCAGTCGGATAGCAATCTGTAAGAATGACTTTTCGATATCAGCTATTATTCAAATCTGAATACTCTGACTCTCAAGAGAAGATTAGGTACCAACTCTATTAGTTTAGTAGAGATTAGAAGCACTGGTCCAAAGAAGGAGATCCGAGCTTTCTGGCAGAAGCATCAACCTATGAAGGAGCAGAAGCATCAGGTCTGTGAGAGAGGTGACGAATATTTGTCAGGAGCTTCTTCGATTATACCCAGAGAAATAGACTCCTTAAAACGTCATCATAAGCTTTTAATAGATTTTCAAAACATAATTTTCTAATTGAGGTTCCCAATTTTTTCAAAACTAGGTCTTTAATAGTGGGCAAAAGAAGGTGCAGTCTTTCATGGAAATGCAACTTCGTATCATCTATCCCCATTAATTGCAACAGTTTTCAAGAACAACTCTTATGTTGAAAGAGCCTTTTCGTCTCTTGATTTCTTCTCAATAGGTTCAATCATACCCAAAACATCTAAACTAAAAAGATCAGAAATATTGGCTTCTTTTGAGAGCATGGAAATCGACATCATTGCAGAATACTCTCTCTATCTCTCAGGAGAAGCTGTGGTTTTTTCTATAACTGTCCATCCTAAATATGTCAATGGCTACTAAGCCGTAAGAATGAACTTTAGCTTTACCGGTAAGTAATCGTACAGCAACGTTTGAGCCGATCAAAATATCATTTGGATCATTCGTAGTTATGGGATCACATAAATCGATATCCATGCCCCTCAATTCATCCATCCAAGGACCATTAATTGCAGAGGAAACGGAAATGCATATAGTTTCTACAACATATGCATCAAAATTGCGTACAAAATATCCATCTAAGCATCCTAACTCAATTTTATATACGTTATGAGCTTTCTTGGCAGTTCTTTTTTTTTCTCCAGAAAGAGAATGCGATAAAGGCTGCTGACGCAGGAAGCGAGTAAAATGGGATACTATCTCTTTCCGAATGTATGACTTGTAATCCTGAATTAAATGAACTCTCACATGTAACATATTGTTTTTTCCAATGGCATTTACCTTTAAAGTTTAGAGAAGAACTTGTGGCGATTTAGAGATAATAGAGAAGTTAACAGCATCTTTGTTCTTTTCATTATTTTAGTCTGTTTGTTTTTTGATCATGATTTATTTACTTGAACTTTGCTATTTGGTAAATCAAGAAACACCATTATATTATGATATACATCATTATATATATATATCTAAACATCTTACATATATTTTACATTTTTTCACTCTGTGACCGATTTTAAAACATGTAAAGCAAGCTTTTTCCCTTAATATTTTGTGTCTTACATCTAAACTCATTTTGGAATCTTTGAAACAATTAACAAAACACAATTAACAAACAATAAATTCAGCACAGTCGTGTTTTAAACTACAAAATACATGCATTATCTGTAGTACTACTCAATAAACTAGCTTCAGTGTAAGAAAAATGTTTCTTTGACTTTTTTAAATGGAATTTCACCCTTTAATGCAAAATTTGTCGTAGCTACATTAATTCTCTCTTCCGATTCAACTTCATCTTTCAAAATTTTCAATAAATTGCCGACTTTTGGATCTCTCGTCTAAGATTTTTTGAGAGCTTGGAAAAGAAGCTCGCGTGTTCGAGCTTCTTTACCAAGCTCTCAAAAAATCTTCATATATGATTCACGTAACAGATAAAGTAATGCCGCACTTTTATCAGTAAGTACAACGAGACTTTCTAAGGCACGGATTTGAGATTCCAAATTGTCA
Organism: Cheiracanthium punctorium; assembly: GCA_038373885.1. NCBI lineage: Eukaryota > Metazoa > Arthropoda > Arachnida > Araneae > Cheiracanthiidae > Cheiracanthium > Cheiracanthium punctorium. Next base: position 981,488 of record JAWZYV010014928.1, on the reverse strand, counting down.
TAAAGTGTGCATAAATTATGAGAATAATTGTGCGACGAAGAATTTGATAACACTAATTTTAACAGTTCTGTAACATATATGAAGTTAATACTTTACAAGTAAATCATCTGGCCCAAAACGAGACTTTAAGCCATTAGCTCCCAACTTTTTTCAGCACATTCTCAAATTTATGTTGATGCTAGAAGTGATAAATAAATTTCCGACATTTGTGTAGCATGAAGAATGCAAATTTTTTTTTCTAAAATTGTGAATAAGACAGGGAAATATTCTCATTTAAACTTGTTATCACTGAGTATTTTGTGGAAATCAGATTTATTTTTCCAGAAATTAAACATGAAAAATAAACTAGTGCTTCAATATTTGAGTGACTTAGAAATTTCGCGATGGTTTAAAAGAGATCGCTGGGCGTTAATAGATTGAGCTTTCAACAGGCTTCTTACAAGCCTCCCTGGAGGGATTTTATGCCGTAAATTTCCGGGTTGGACCCTCCAGTGGGTGTCTCACACTCACACAATTTTAGGCTGTTGGCGGAAAACTTCAAATCACATTTCTAGCTCGAGACTTTCCAACTTTATAATGCAGTAAATACTGAAATTTATCAGAATAGGCAATGCGCGGATCTATATGATTTTTTCATACTGACTCCAAAATTGTATCCAGTCTTTAACATCCCCGTGAAATTTGCAAAATTCTAACTTTGACAACTTGAATTTACAATTACTGCGGATGTTACTAGAGCTGCTATTTCTAGAACCTCTTCACTCGGTTCTAGAAATGCTTGGGTAATAGCATTGAGGTTTCTTTTATCGTTAATTATATTCTCCACTCGCAATATGAGTCTAAAATCATTTTGGCAAAATTCTCCTACATTTTCGTATTCTTTTCAAACTCTTCATCAGATAGATGTAACTGCTAACATATTTTCACGAGTTTTCTCTAATCGTTCATCTTTACTATTAAACACTTTTAATTGTAGTTCTAAGTTAAAAATTAGTTTTATTTCATTATAAAGTACGAGGGCTGTTCTTTTTTTCAAACTTCGCTGGACAGTCAAAAAAAGACAAGAATAAAAATAACTTAGGTTAGGTACATACATTGCTTCATTTTGACATAATCGCTATGAAGATTCAGTCATTTATTAGAGCGGTACACACGCTTTCCGATGCTCTGTTTGAGAAATATTGCTATCCAGTGAGACGGACAAAGGTCTGAACGCTGTTTTGCAAAACTCCATCTGGCCGGAAGCTTTTGATTTTTCTTGCATTCGCCTCCTAGCCAGATCAAGTATAGAAAATCATTCAGATCTTAGTCAAACCACCAGGGATGCGACCATGGGTCTAATCGATGTTTCGGAAATCTACATTGGTCTTGAAGATTTTGTCTATTCATTTCAGGTGATAGGTGGAAATCCCGCTATCAAACGATGCCAACGAGGGGTTTCAAAACAAATTGTAATGTGAGATCCAAAAAGTTCACACTTGATTGTTGATTAAGAGGTGAGTGATTTACAATAGTTCACCTGCTTAAATTGTCAGAGGAATAAAAACCAATATCCTCCAGACAAATGAAGTTTTGCAAAACAGCGTTCAGACCATTGTCCGTATCACTGGCAGCAATGCTTCTCAAAGCGAGCATCGGAAAGCTCATCTAAAGTTTTGACAAATGCTGGAATATACATATCGTTTACGTCGAATCCTAACCATGTGTGTGCCTAACTTTTGGTAATAAAATATTTTTATTCTTCGCTCTTGTCTTTCCTTTCCTCATCGGAGGTTGAAAAAAAAACCTCTTACGTTAGGTAAAGAAATAAGCTCTTGAAGTTTGTCATAAGCTTTTTTGAAACACGTACGCTGTGCTTTGTGAGCCGTTTTTAATTCTTCCATATGAATAAATAATAATTATGGAATCTTACCTATCAGTCTTCAGAATTCAGCTTTACAGTCCTGTCGCAGACGCCATAAAGAATCTCGAGAACTAAATAATACCCATCAACAGAAGATTGAAAAATTATTACTAGCAGTAATACTGGTTCGTAAGAACTAATATGTGAATTTCTGAAAACACAAAATTAAAGTCAAAACAAAGCATTTATTAATACCCCTTAAACATAAATATAACTCCGTTAATTGTAGCAACCTGCTCTCTCTTGAGACATCTACAGTGGAACCCCTCCTTAGTTTGACACATTTCTGAAGAAAGAAAGGTGTCCATAATATAGAAATATATCTCTCTAAGTTGGAAACTTCTGAATGTTGGAAACTTTAGAGAGAACCGCAGGTGTCCAACTTACGGAAATTTCGCTGTACTAATTTAAAACTATGTTTTTCTAAATGTACAGTTGCTACATTAGAAAAACATAGTATTTATGTACAGTTGCTCGGGGTTAAAACAAAAATATTAAATTAAATAATAACATTTCATGAACCCGAGTCTTATCTAAACAGTCTTATCTAAACTGGCAGCTGATTACGTCATCAAGTATACAGTTTAGAGGTTTTATGCCCTTTCTAATAAACATATTTTACATTTTTAAATTCTCATATGAACAGAAAATAAATTGAAACACTTAAAACAAAATAGAAACTTCGGTAATACAAATTTATTTTCTATGTAAACGGAGTATGCGTCGTCGTAACATGTTGTCCTGCATAAAATCACAACCTATCGATGTGGAATCTAATACCCAAATGAATAACCTACATCCAAGGTAGGAATAGAATGGTTAAATTTAGAAAAATATCAAAAAGAGTAATTCTAAGTACTACTCTTATAAAGTTTGGAACGTCAGTTATTTCAGATTTTTTTAAGTATTGTAGTAAGGGTTTAGCAGTCAGTTCACCATTAAATTTCAACCTTCAAACAATACCATTACAGCCTTTTAGTTAAATAAAGGAACCTTTTTAGTGCCACCGTACGCTTTATTCTTCCGTTATTTATCCTCTCGGGCAAATTCATGCAAAGCAAAATCCTCCAAGTATTCATACTATTACTTTGCTTCATAAACTGAAGAAAATATAAGCAAAATATAATATACATTTTGATAAAATGGATGTATTAAAATGAAACCTTGTATAAAAAAAAATATGATACAGGATATTTTTTTCTAAAAATATAGTTTAATTTCAACTCTTCGTTGAAACTCTATCGCTAATACTACGATTTTCGAGAGTTTAAAGTATTCAAATTAAAAATTATCATCATGTAGATGTTACTGCATGGGCTCAAATTTCCCAGGAAAAGCAGAATTAAGTATACACAGTCCGTGTCATAAAATACTTCTTGATAGTCAACGAGTCTCATTTTCATGCTTGATAGAAATTTTATCTCTTGTGAATTATATAATGTGTTATCATACTTTTTTAATATCCCCTTTCCCACACAAAAAGAAAAAAAAAAGTTGTAGAGGCATATCATTTTTCTTAATCGAACCTATGTGTCATACTCCAAACATTTCTTATACAGTGATTTACATATAAGGATATTATAATGTACTTTTTTCCTTAATGAAATAACAGAGTTTAATGGTTATCATTAATTAGTAGTTTTTATTTTTACAGTTTACTGTGGCAAAAATATTTTTTTTAAACTAATGTGTTTCCTGCATTTTTAGCAAAGTTCGCTGGAAATGCGCAATATTCCTAAAAAGACAGGCTTCAGTAAACACTTTTTTTTCATGTTAAATTTTTTATATTTATGTGGGATTGGAGGTGGCAACACCAAAGAGAAGAAGAGGTTCCGACCAAGTATGACGTCACTAGATGCTGGCCTTCAAAAGCTGCTCCACTGCAAGAGATCGACACATTGAGAGGACTCGCGTTCGGGGCTGATCGGACGAGAAACAACAACAGCGAATCCTGGAGCAAGCTGACGAAGACGAAGTTACCCGAGAACGAGGGTAAACAGACCTGCTGCTGCTACACAATATTATTCCCTGCCGAGTCATCAATTTGTCTTCGCAAATTTTAATACATGTTCTAGTTTTGTATTTTCTTAACCTTTATTAAACGTTTTTAAGCTTTACAAGTGTTTTTAATTGCGTTTGAGAAGATCATGGATGCTCGGCGATCCCACAAGTGGTGTCAGAAGTGGTGCACTCAAGATGTTTAGTGCTCAGCCCTCAACGGATGCCTGGGAAGAAATTTTGATTTGATGTTAGATTCTCTGGATAAGTCAACTTTATAAATTTACAAGGTGAGTGAAGCTATCCTCTTTCAATCAAAATGAAGTTAAAAGATTTTAAAGAATTAAAATCTTCTCTGGGAACTGTGAAAGCCGCAAAAATAAAATGCTTGCATAAACTGCTGTTTGACAGTGACGGGGATGGACAAAACAGAAAACGAATTCGCGAGTTTTCAGGATTTCCATTTCCGATTGAGAGTTCGGAGTTTAAAAATAAAGTTCTTAAAACTGAGAGTGATTTTTCAGTAAGTGAATTGATTAGTATTTGTGATGTTCTGTGCCTTGAAAGTGAAGGCTCTTTAAAAGAACTAGCCATTAGAATAATTTCGTTCTTGTGTGACTCTTCAGTCCTCGAGAAAAGTATTGTTCATGATGAAATTGAAAGTGATTTTGAGGAACCGCAGTCTTTTACCGTAACTGAAAACCCTTCTAATGTCGAAATTAAAAGCACAGCAGATAATGTTTCAAAATGCAACTCCAATCTCCCTCCCTTGCAAAGCCGGAATACAAACAACGAAATAGGGTGTAAACCTATCGTAAGTTTTTCTGATATTGAAAGCATTGTTGCTCCATTTGAGGGTAATTCTTTTGAAAAGTTGAAGTGTGGCTAATAAATTTTGAAGATGTTGCTAATATGTTTAACTTGACCGATTTGGATAAATTAATTTTTGCCCGAAGGTGCATGACTGGTAAAGCTAAATTATTAATTTACAGCGAAACAAAAGTGAATTCCTGGGATAAATTTAAACAGCTGTTACTTTCTGAATTTGGAGCATGTTTTAATTCTGCTGATTTGCATGAAATGCTGCAGAGGCGAAAAATGAGGAAAAGTGAATCACTTGAGGAATACTTAATCATTAAGCAATTATGCTCGAGGGGTCATGTAGAAGATTCGGCTTTAATGCAGTATGTTGTAAATGGAATTAATGACCCTATTTCAATAAAATCATTTTTATATAGCTGTGAAAATATTCAGGAGTTCAAACAAAAGTTAAAGATTTATGAGAAGTTACGTCTGGCTCACGGAAAATCAAAACCCCCTCCCCTGAGAGCCGACATTGGAAGAAACGTTGACTCGTCTAAATCCGAACTCCGTTGCTTTAATTGTGAATTCAAAAATCATAAAAGTTTACATTGTCCTAACAGAGATCAGGGTCCTCGTTGTTTTCGCTGCTCGACATTCGGTCATAAGTCATTTGAATGTCCGAGGATTGAGGAAGCAAATCCTAGTGTGTTCTAGTTTTGTATTTTCTTAACCTTTATTAAACGTTTTTAAGCTTTACAAGTGTTTTTAATTACGTTTGAGAAGATCATGGATGCTCGGCGATCCCACATTTATAATCAGAAATTTCTGTTCTGAAGATAGATATCCTCAAGAGTAGCAAATGTTCTGCATTCTTTGTTGAGATTACTATAAATTCCAAAATTTATGAAAAATTGAAGAAATAAAACTCTTACTCTAAGACTTTACAACGAATAACATTCAAAAGAAGTAAAAAATCGTTATCCCCTTTTTACAAGATCCTTCTTTTTTAAAGAATTATAAATACCTAGATTAATAAGCAAATAAGAAATACATAGATTACCCACGCTTGTATGTGTGTGCGCGTATGTATGTGTTTTCTGTAACTACCATACCGCTTGAACTTTTCACCGCCGATTGGTTTAATCCATTTGCATCAAATATTTATATTATTTTTACTTTCTTGTAAAAACTCAGGTCATGACAAAGCTCCTTAAAAATTACTTTTCCTGTTTGCACGATTTGTACTAACAGTTTTACTGTAACAATTAACCAAGTATTACATTAAATGAAATATTATTTATCGTTTTAATATCCAATAAAATGTGCTTAACCATGGCAAACTAACGTCCGAAGGAATATTCATGTCAAGAATTTTAAATATCGTTTTTCCGCTATAAAATATATTTTTCTTTTACAACACATTCCGGCTAAAAATGTCGTTGTATTAAATAATGTTCTACATAAAGGTAATTTTGAAAGAAACTAATTAAATTAGGAAGTTTCATTTGATAAAAGCAAAATTGAGAGGAAAGACAGAGAGAACATGACAGTTTTTGTATATCAAATATTATGTATTGCGAACGTTTCTGTCCGTATATAGTACGAAATCAGTATAGTCACAGTATATAGTATAAACGTTTAAGTGTATCAAACATTAAATGAAATTATCCTCGACGGGCATCTGACTACAGGGGGTGTCTTGGTCCCAAGACATTTTAAGGTGTTTTAAGTTGTATTTACGTTACCTGTGGTGTAACGAGAATATTTTCTGGTTTGTAACGGGGTCTTTTTATGCTTCTATGAATATCTGGGCAAAGTAAAGTAAGCATATGTAATCTAGTACACCTATTCAAAATTTCCATGTCTGTCGTATTACCATGATTTAAAATTATTTTGTATATATTATAGTAGTAAAAAAAGACCTCGAATAAACAGACATTTCTTTATCAGTATTTTTGTCTTTTGTTTTAGAGTTAAAATTAGTTCCTCGACATCAAAATATTTCTTATTCGCATCCATAAAACACAATTAATTCATTTCAACTTTTGCCACGGAAAAAGAAAAAAAACTAATTTCAAATTTTATATTTAGAGTTAGATACTGTAGTAACAGCATGCATTATTGTGCTTAATTTGTTAAATTTACAAGTAATAGAAAAATTAAACTCTTTTTTACAGTTTTTAAGTCTGCACAATCAAAATATATAAATATGAAACAAATAAACGTTAACTTGATGGTGTTCTATGAATATTTATATATTTGATGTGTGTGTGTGTTATAACTGTGTTTCATTTTATTTTATTCGAAAATGCGTCAACAGTTCTTTGAAACCTTCACGGAGCCCTTTGACTCTTATCAGAGGTATCGACGACTGCTAGTATAGAAAAAAAACAGAGCCGTATAAAGTATGCGTGTCACAATCTGAACGTGTATCGTTCTATCGTTTGAATGAATAAAATATTTTTAAAATTCGTTCTCATTATGATGCACTAATAATGATAAAATAGAATCCAATTCCGTTTGAGTCTGATTGGTTAGAAAATGTGTCCCAGCTTTTTTTAGTGTAAAGAAAAGGAAATATCTGAAATCCACCTAACGAAGAGAATTTAAAAAGAAAAGAAAACATTTGAGGTTCGGTAAAGACCGAAGTATTTGACCAAATATATATATATATTAAACTTTTTGGTGAAATTTCCCTTTATTAAATGATACTGTACATATTGTTATACTAAAATCTAATTAGTTTCATGTTCTAGAAACTCTGTGATCGATAATTCTCTCTCAAAATAATAATAAAATAATAATAAACATTGAATACGTGCATATAGTTTTAAAAACAATTACATATGTTATTGCATCTCTCACATGCATTTTCTCAAAATTATGTGCCATTATAAAGTTAATCGTGAATATCAAAAGTTTGCTTTTTTTATTATAATAGCACTTATTTTTTTAATGTACCTGTAATGTTGTGGAGAAATACTGACATTAATTTTTAATGATGAAAAAATAACTATTATGTATGCTTATATTCTTGAACCGCTCTTCTTTTAAGAAAATACAAATCCGTCTGCACTAACAACCTCCTCAATAATAGAAAAAGAAAATTATTAAAGCTATCATTCATTAAAATGTAAGACTTGTAAAAATATAATAATGTTCATTTTCGGTAAACGGATAAAAAGAGGTATTAAAATTACATTTGATGATCTAAGAAAGTAACACACAAATTTCACAGGAAAGTAACATTAAAAACTTGTTTGTGATTTAAATAAATTGATACTTTTTCTAAAACATTAATATAGAAACGTTCCTTTATGCACACTTAATGCAGTATATTCGGGGAAAAATGAGAGATTAGGTCATTTATAGACAGGCCATGGAAATAATTCTTTCGAATCGAATTTATCTCTAACCCTATAATGTACACTGTGATAAATTCTACTTCGTATAATGTATTTGTCCATTTGCTCTACTGCGTTTTCCAGAAACATAAAACCTACTTTTTGCTAAAAGAACACATAAAGAAACCGCATCTCAACCTTCTACCTGTACGTAATGTTTCTGGCATTTCCATTTTTATGGTGGAGGGACGGCGAAAATTGTGTCTTTTAATGTAAGATCTTTTATAACTGCTCTCTTCCTCCGCATTTACGGCTAAAGTAAGTTTTATTTCTCAAATTAGTTAATGCTGTTTCTATGCTAGGAGTTCGTAAATTTTATTTTAAAGCTACACTCTTTGAGTATCAAAACTTTAGAAGGGTTATTACTTCCTCTAGTGTAGCTTGAGTAAAAGCAATCTAATTATCCTCTTTTTGGAGATAAAAATTAAAAATAAAGCTAAAACATAAGTTTATCATCCTTTTATTTATTAACTATAAAAGCATGTCATAAGTATCATGCTTTAATCTTAAAAATAATGCAATTTCTGTTAATCTTCAAAACAACAAAGTATTAAAAAATATTCTTTAAGGAAACGATTTTAGTGATTGTGTAATATATCTATTACACAATTTAAAGCTAGAAGTCCAAATATAAGCCGCTGGAAGATTATAATGTAAACTCGTGTCTACTTTGGATAAATGTATAAATAATAAGTCATTTATTTATATAAATACGGTTTGTATACCAAACATGACTACATTGTTGTTGTTACAAGATAAGTTGGCACATCAAAAGTAATATACATTTTATGAAGCGTATTTTATATTTTTAAAACTATGTACAATGTGAATTTAAAGACGTGAATATACCATTTTTAGGCGTAATCCTCTAAAAACTGGCACTTTCCTCATAAAAAATACAACAATCGAGGTTAGAATGTGAGCATTTGTTATATTTATAATTTGTGTGTTCCAAGTGTAAACCTAAATTTTCTGAAAATATGATCACAATTCGTATTGAAATTATGATCCAGAACAATCTAAGTGGCAATAACCCTTGTAGTACTTACTTAATGAATTTCAACTTCTTACTATAAAACTCAAATAAAATTATCGAAAATATCATAAAACGTTTATGGAGCTTTTAATTTTCTTAATGCTCAAGTGTTTAGAGGTTTAATGGTACTGAATTCATACGTTCTTCAAGAATGTTCGCGAATCATATCTTATTCAAAGAGGAAACTTCAACTCATGTATTTTTTGCATTGTCTGCTCTTGTACACTAATCTGCTTTTGTATTGTCGCTTACTTTTTTTTGCCCATATTGCATCAGAATAAAACACTAAGTTGTTCAAAGTATGTCTACTCAAATATTGTACCGAGGTATTGTACTGTGAATTCTTAATTAATATGTTTATACTTAACGGAAAAGCACAATCATTAATTATAAACATTTTTACCGTACGAACGATAATTCATATCATACGCAGCTATATGCATAATCGTATAACGACATTACTAAGCCTGAACTAATACTAATACTAAGATGATAGTACTAAGCTTGAGAGTCTCTCGGGAACAAATTTTGACCTATAAAATACCATCTATATACGTTTTCCATCTTTTCAAATATTATCTACGAACATTTTAGTTAAGATAAATATATTTATATGGCATCACCAAACAAAATTAATCATAGAATATGATCTAAAGCTACTTTTTGAGCATTCGATAGATATATTTGTACCATACAAAAGTAAGTTTTACTAAAACATTATTTACTTACAAAGGAAAATTTTTTAAAGTAATTTATATCATTTAGGTAAGTTCTAATTGGGTAAGTCAGAAAAATTCTAAGCTAAAATTGATGTTTTCTTATGTGGAACTTTTTTTTGAACTGTAAAACATGGTTTTTCCAGTAATTACTCATTATATATTAATTATTAGTACAATTAATATATATATATATATATATATATATATATAACCAATAAGTAAGACACAAAACATACTGCAAACAAGACATACCTCGCATATAAATATAACAGCTTTAAGCAAGAACTAGGAACCACATTTTGAAAAAATAAAAATAAAAACTAAGCCAAATAAAGTGCAAGAACTAATGTGAAAACAGAATGGAACGGAAATTATAACTACTGTCACCAGGGACCACAAACAGTGGATTATAATTAAAAGCAAACAAAATAATAGGGTTTGGGTTGTGAGGCATATCAAAAGAGATATTAACTCTACCATATAAACCTACCCTACTATATAAAGGAAAAAAGAAATCAAAAAGATAACAAAAAATAGAAATAGCAATTATAAATCTACATACCAGACTTTGAGCACATGGAGGCTCATTTAAACAAGTAATATGTATTGCCAGTGTTAAGAATTGTAAAAAGTGAAAAATGGTGTTGCCACAAAATAAAAGTGTAAAAGTGGAAAGAAGAAAGTATAGGAGTTGCCATATACTAAAAGGTAATATTATTATACTTTAAGTGTATCCAGGTATATTAATATAATTAAATTTATATAGAATAATAATAAATTAAAATTATTGAATAAAATAGATAGTATAGCCAATTAATTATAACATATTGTTTAAAAAATATGATGATTATTATTAGTGACATAGCAGGAATAATAAGTTATTGTATGACAGAAGATATTGTTTTTATACATATTACTCTTTTTTTTTATATGAGAAAATCTTCCTCCACCCGACCCATCCATCCTATTACAACCTTAAAACCTAAAACCCACCCAACCTCCAGTAAATTAACAGACATTAGACACATCATTATCAAGAATGGTATATAATAGATTTTAGGAACTTAGTAGGAAAGTTGTATTGTCTAGCTGACAGAAAAAGTGATTTAAAATTGGAGACTTTAAAATCTTCAGAACATAGAAACTTGATTCTACAGCAGTGATTATAGATGATATTGCGGAATACAGATTTATGTAAGCAGGAGGAAAAATGAGTAAAGCTATTTACTTTAAAGCTAAAATCTTTTCTCTTATCATATATATTGAAACTAAGGTTATTTCTAGGAGTGATGGAGATATCTAGATCTAGAAAACTAACAGAATTGTTAAGCATATCATTTTTAATTAATTCCAGAGCAGAAGGATATTTTATTGGGAAGATCATGTTATTATTATTAGTAGTGTTTACAAGTAAGATATCATCTATATATCGTTTAATTATGATATGTGTATTAGTATAATCTTTTTCATAGTAATATAAGTATAGATCTGCAAGATAACTAGATGCTGAACCACCTTGTGGTATACCATGATTTTGTATATATATTTTATTGTTATGTAGAATATAATTATTATAGATAATAAATTTAGAAACACAACGGAAATAAGTTACATCAACATGGGAAGGAAGCTTAATATTTTTAACACAAGTTTCAAATAATTCATTAATTACATTGTAAAGGTCGTCAAGAGGAATATTGTTAAATAAATCTTTAAAATCATAGGTATATAAAGAGGTAATATTACTAATATTACATATTGTATTGCGTAGATCATAACTATTTCCTATAGAGTAATCATTACGTTTTATATAATATTCATGCATAACAGACAATATATTTAATAGAAGTTTACTTGCTACATTGCTTCATGTATTACATCCTATTGTAACAGTTCGAAACTTTAAAGGAGATTTATGAAATTTAGGGATTAGTAGCAATATAAGGATAGTGTAGATTGTTATGTTGTAGGTTGAGAAGTTTATAGAAAGCCAGAATTGTCTAAGCTAATATATATATATATATATATATATACATACATTTTTACCGTATAATTATTATAAACATTTTTGAGCGAACAATTGCTTTTTTTAAAAAGTGCTTTATTTTATTCCGGAGCAGTAGGCAAATCTGTTTGGCACATTTTAAGTATGCACCAGAAGGCAAAAATCACAAAGGGGTACTACCAGGAGGCTCTTCGCCATCTTCGTCATGCTGTGTGGCACAAACTACCGGATCTGTGGGCAGCGAATCTTGGCATCTTCCTCATGATTACGAACATGCCCATTCTGTGCATTCGATTTAGGCTTTCCGCAAAACACAAAATTTCTGTATGTCATCAGATGCCCTATTCAATCGAAATGGCTTCATTTAACTTTTTGCTATTTCTCAAGTGTAAATTACCGCTTAGAGAGAACTGATTTCAATCAAGAGAAGACAGCCTGCGGAATGCGACGGCACGGCCGCACACCATTTGAAAATCTGCTTTCCAGAATTGTTTCCAATAACGGTAGAAGCTCTGGGAGAAGCGTGCGCATTACTAATATTACTGTCGTAAAACAATTTTTGGTATTGAAATGCCACAAATTTGTAGTAAGCACTTACAAATATGATGAAGTAAATACCCAAGGTATAGCAGAAAATAATTAAAATGGCTGCTTTTGTTATTCTTTTTCTATGTTTTACAAAACATGATGGTAATTCGTAAACTGAACTGTTTTTCCAGTAAACACATAATCTGAATACAACATTCTAATAATTTTCTCTAGACAGTTTTTTTTGTAACCCTATGCTATGATTTAACTGCTTTTATTATTTAAAGAAAAAAAGAAAGTTTTTAACACCCGAAAATATTCATTTAAATAAAAATGAAAGACCTAAAAACCAAGAACTTTGACCTAATTATTGAAGAACCTCAAACATCAAAAATATTATAAGTTCAAACTGTATTAAATGATTGATTTTCAAAATTTAATTGTTAAATTTATCCATTATACCTCTACAAAAAAAACAGATTTTTTCAGAGCCAGAATATATTTGATGATGGATTTAAAAAAGAATATAAGAACTTTTAAGACAGGAACCTCTTATTCCGCTCTTCAAAATTCGAAACGTAAATAACGTTGGGGTACATTACACGTAAAATGCTTTTAAACACTAGGATGCTTAATAAATCATTTATTTCCCTAAAAAATGACAGTAACTTGAAACATTTGAAGATGTTACGCCAGTACGCACGAAACACACAACGCATTGCTCAAGGAAGTAAAAATTCTATGCAGCATGAGCTATTATATAACGCTTTGACAAGCTTCATATCTTTCAAAGTATCTGAAGAAACTATATCTCTTTTTCGGCCTTATCTTAAAGCTTAAATCCCGAGTGTTTTCAACCAAAGTCATAAAATCTTTATTACTCCAGTAAAATTACTTCCACGACAACACTTTTATTACTCGTCCTTGCTGCCTCTCGAGGAGAAATAATGGGTATCCTAAATTGAGGTGTTGTATCTTGATTGAAAAAAGAATTACAAGAAAAAAAAATCTTGTAACCACAACATGTTTGTTCTAGATGGATAAAGTGAAAGGCAATCATGTGTTACATTATTAGTTGTTACGTGTCATTAATTTGTGGAAAGCAGGATCTTCCGGAGTTGTTATATAGTGTGGTACTTAAATGTGAGGGAAGAAACGACCGAAGTAACTAAACTACAGAAATAAAGGGTTGAACTGTATGTTTGGATTGTATGAGTACATTTTTCATCTTGTTGCGTAACCTAAATTGGAAAGGAAAACTTTCGCACTGATTTCACAATCAATGTTCGCAATATTAGTTATTGCATTTGAGGGTTATATTTAGTTATTGAATTTTTGTGTTACAAGATTCATATCCAAGCATTTTCGTTAAAGGATATTTAGGGTGGTCTGTAAAGTCCTATTAAAACTGATTTATTATTTCAAATGGCGACAGCTACTTTTTTTTTAGTTTGTGTGTATATTAATCATGTATGCATGTTTTCTTAAGGAGTAAGAAAATATTTTCAGTTTCAATCAGTAACTTATTTTATACTTACGGCGAGACAACGATGGAAATGATCAATATCATGGATTTACAAAGAACCTAAATTGAACAGCTAATACTTGTTTAGAGATTCAAATCAGAAGTAATGCAAATGCTCTCCCAGTGAAATCATAAATCAGTGCTTTTTGTTGGAATTGCATAAGAGGATGAATGAAATAAACGGATACGTACTTGAAGACCGGAACACACGAATACAAATTTGGAGGAAATTCATCTAAAATGAGCTCGTTTGACACTCTTGTGGCCAGTTATGTGATTGAATGTTACGTTTTGGACATTGGTGGAAAACTGGCAGAGTCGGTAGAACCATTGGTAACAATCAAACAGACAACGGACAACGCGCTAACTGAGCTGGTAACGTCAATCCTACGCTATAAGTTTCAAAATCCCATTATTTTGGGTGACGTCACATGTAAACGTGAGGGATAAGCCACTCCTCTTTCCAGCAGTCTATTGAATTACTTTCGTTTGCCTTTTAGTGCAGGTAAATATTATTCCTTAATGGTTAAAATTCTTGAATTATGATAATTGACGGAAAACGGGAAATTACATTACAATAAAAGTATCTTAAATATACTGAAATCAACTCGTCCGTTGTAATCCTTCTTCTTAAAATAGATACAAAATAACATTGATATTATTGTTGTCTAGGAACACACACATTTTTTCATTCACTTGGTGATCTTTTCAAAAATAAAAGCAACACTCTTATATTACTTCCGAAAACAAAACCTTTGATTAAGTGTATTTTCCAGCATCTGATTGTTGACTCCCTTGACAACACTTTCACAAATTGTTGAAAGACGTCTATTGTGGGGAAAGTGATTTCTTCTTTCGCTTCATTTCGAAGTTAATTGCTTTCGACAATCCGCCACAATGGATGGGGAGCGCAACTTAGACGAAAGTAATTTTCAGAAAGTGCGACATGTGTCCTTTGAGCCTTACAAAATTGTCTCTCTGGTGGATGTTTGTTTGCTGAGTCAATGCATTGGAAACGTTAAAATAAATCTCCGATTTAGGAATGTACTCCGCAGTGGCAGACTGTTGATTGATTTTGTTAAATTCTAATTGACATGAGTGATGAAAAAAATAAATTATTTTAATTATACAGATTTTTTTATTTAAATTTCAGACTACTGTTCTGAATAACATGGCCCTCTCACTCTCTCTCTCTCTCTCTCTCTCTTTGCATGTGTGTCTGTGTGTTTGTTTCCGAAAGAA
Source organism: Cheiracanthium punctorium (assembly GCA_038373885.1). Classification (NCBI taxonomy): domain Eukaryota; kingdom Metazoa; phylum Arthropoda; class Arachnida; order Araneae; family Cheiracanthiidae; genus Cheiracanthium; species Cheiracanthium punctorium. Next base: position 966,324 of record JAWZYV010014928.1, on the reverse strand, counting down.
ATCAAGCTATTTAATAAATGGGATTAAATTTTATACGTGATTTAGAATAAATTTAACATAATATAAATTTAACATTGCTACGTGCATTTCAAAATTCACGTAGCATAGTCTCGAATTTAGGAGTCTTACCCACACTTTCTTTGATCTAGTTAAACTGTAACTGTGGCCAAATTATTTAACAAATGATATTTAATTTTAGTTGCCGTATTTGCCCGGATTAACGGGACCCGAATATAACCTGACACCCAAATTTTTCATCAAGATAATTGCAAAAATCCTACATTCAGATCTCGAATTTAGCATGGGACAGTTTTTTTAGTGACAAAGATCATTGAAAAAACACCATATCATATTTGGGCCATGTTTTTTTTTTTAATTACAATAATGAAATATCTTTTAAACTGTATAAAAAGTAGTTATTTTTGCTTACTGAAATTTATCAAATGGTTAAAATAATAAATTTTTATTATTTTGCAAAATTCTCTGTTTATTCGGAGCAAAAATATGAAAAGTGATATTTTTGTTATGGAGAAACCAGAACGTCTCGGATTAGATTAAAATTATACTTGCAAAATGAAGCTATATACAATTTTACGTTAATTTATTTAACTGCCACTGTAAGAAAAAGTACATAGAGAATAAACTAATACATTCTGTAAGTAGACATTTCTTAGTAACATTTATGGATTAAACTGAACATTGTGTTTATCTTCTTAGATGCTACCTTCATGAAAGATGTCTCATGCAAAATGCTTTGGTAATGCAATGTTTACTTTATTAACATTTTATTATACAGAAAAAATGAAAGTGTGTTGTTAATTATCTCAAAAATATGTTGATAATATATAAAATGTCGCCATAGTCGTGTATTTAATGATAAAATGAAACTGGAGTCTTAACTAGCACATAATTACAATCATTTGCATGGTCTCCATGATCATAAAAATTATCATTTTGAATTTGTAACTACTAAAAATTCTTTACAAAAAAAGTTATCCGCTATAAGCTGATGAAAAGTATAGTTTATTTTTGTAATAGTACAACATTTATCATCCCTCAACGTGGATTTAAGTTTTAAAAAATGCATCATGTCATAAGTTAAACGATTCTTGTGCTTAATTATTCTTTTCCTGATATTTTCGCAAGGTATATATATAGAAAGAGCGCAACAATTATTTTCTTTTATAGGAAGGTACATACATCTCCCTAGGACCGAAATCAATTATAAAGGTTTATGAATAATTTATGGAAAGGTGTTGAGAAAAAATGGGACAACTTTGCTAATTACTCAGTTTGTATGGAAAATTAGTGTCATTAGTACTATTTAACTTACAGAAACAAAAAGATTTGATGGGTTACGTTGTGTATTTTTATTATTTTAAGAAATTACTTAATAGAATTTTGCAGAAGAAAAATAAGAAATAATATAAGACCTTTAAGTTTGTAATTCAATTATTTTAACATTTACATTGTTTACTAGAAATGCATTTGACATTACATCTCTATTTTAAACGTCCATTAATATACAAATTAATAAAATATAAATATCAATTTAACAGTTTTACAATTGCTTTCTTGTGTCTTCTATTAAAAAAGGATAAAACATTTCAGAACTTTTTCTTAAAATCTATTAACATTTAATTATGAAACAGAAAAACAGTATCAAACATAACTTAAATTAAAGAATGTGCTTCTTAATGTGCATAAAAAACAAAATCTGAAAAACATTAGTACTATTTATCAATATACAAGGCGTATAAAAAATGTTTTACTAAACAGTTTTGAAATATTACGTACAAATAATTTAAAATAATATCCCTAAAATATTTCGTAAATGATAAAGAAAATGAAAATGGCTTTATCAAGTCTATTCTTATTTTAAATATTATATACATTGAGTATCTGTATATATATACGCTAAAAAGTGCTTTGTTGAAGTAAAAAAAAAATTGGGGGGGTTAAGTAGTTTGGTAGTTTTGATTTGTAGATTTAACAAAAATTTGTTTAATTCCACCAAATATACTTAGCAAAGTGACTTTTAATTTAATGACACGTTTTTGTTGAAACTGAAACGAAATTTGAGCTAGCTTGACAGTCAATTTACGCATGCGTCAAGAACATACGCAGGTCAGTGAAAGACTGAGCCAGACCCACCTAGAGGAGAAAATCTTATTTTATGGAAGAGTCGAGGATCTGTCTGTATCAATCTCGTCTGCCAATATGTTTAAAAATAGATAATACCAAATACAAAAATAAATTGGGTTTTTTACTCAGCTTGTTAAAAATTTACCAAATCAAGCCTTATTAGTTAATAATTATAAAAACTTAGATTTTCATTTTACTACTTTATAACTTTCTACACATTTAGCTTAAAACCCCACTCAGTGTCCGTTAGACTAAGTTAAAACAATCAAAATCACTTTTCAACAATGTAACGAGCAACAAAATATCTAAAGATGTAAAAATTCTTGGTTTCTAAAAATATTAATATATGTATCGGCTGGAGATGAAGATATTTTGGGAAAACAAATATTAAATACTAGCTGCGTGCCCGTTTCTCGTTCGGTAGGAAACGAAAAATTTCCTCACATATGTAATTCGAATTAATGCCAGTGATGTGGAATCTAAAAAAAAAAAATTATTTGACTCTTGACGTAAAGTTTGCGTCATGTGTACTAACCTGAAATTATTGGAAAATAATGACACAAAAATCTATGTCGGTGTGATTCTCTATCGAAATTGAAAAGTTTGACCGTTTGCAATGAACTTTCAAAATGTCTTATTTCCACATCATACTTTTTTTTTTCAGGTTTACGTTTAAGCGTTAAATACCTCAGACACAACATGAAATGGACATTTTAAAATTTTTTTTAAATAACTACGCACACGTTCTTCATACGTGAAGAAGCGAATATTTTACTAAAATATGCTCATAACTACATCTGATAAAACAGAAATTCATAAGCTTTAAAAAGTTCAAGTAATCCCCTCTATTGAAATTCCTGCGGGTTATATTAACGTAAATTGGAATACTTTTCGTTTAGTAACTTGTAAAAGAACCATCGAAAAATGATGAACGTTGATAAATATTTCATTTTAATCTCATGAAATATTTATCAACGAGGTATATTGTGATTTATTCATATAATATACGTATCATAAGAAAATACGTATATTAATACTATGTATGTTTGCTTTTCCCTCTTGAATGCTCAATTTAAAGAAACAGCTTAGATTATTTGGCACAAATGGAGCCTTTTTATTCTCTGATGATTCTTTGCAATTTACGCATTAGCATAAACAATAATCATTTCAGATTACAGTCGCCATTAAGGAAGCTCTCCATATATATTTAATGTATGCATACTTCTTGTCAGATTGGCGTATTTAGCACCGCAAAACATTTCATCTTGCCCTGGTGGAAAATATCCAAGTGGTACCAATTTAAATATCCGATATAGCGAATCACCGTTCTGTCTCGTGATAAGCATAGTGTAATCTCCAGGAGCTTTTTAGAATAGCTTTAAGTGCTACAGGGTGTTAGTGTTGTAGAGTTTACAAATTTCACGCCCTTTTTAATTTATGATGACACTGTTTAACTGCGGTAAAATAAACCTGGGAAGTTGAGGGAGTTAATCTGGTTAATTTTCACAGTACTTTTCAAACGGTATAATATTGAACCTTACAATGACGCAGAAAAATTAATGTAATCCAACGTTGAAATAAAACTACCCGCAGCATGCATGTGTTTGGAAGCACATATGGCTGCGGCATAGTTAAATGCCAAAGATAAAAACAGTAAATAGAAAAATTTTAATATATCTCCGTTTAAAACGAACTTTGTAACTATTAAAATGAAGAACATTTTCAGCTACGTTAAAACATGTCAGTTTTTAAATAAGCAATGGATTAGACTATCACATAGAGTAACATTCGTGAATTTCTTAGTTTATCGTAAGTTTTAATAAAAATATTGCCTTCTTTTGTTAAAGTAAAAACGCGAATAAATTCGTAAGATCGTGACGTAATTTTTACGCATCTTAAAGCACTTGACGTCACAGAAGTAGATCCGAGAAGATCCTCACTTGCGATTTGAAAATCCGGTTCTCAGTTTAAAAGCTTATCGATAGCTTGAAATAGCACAGTTTTTCTAGTCCTTTCTGTGGCAACCCTGCATTATTTCTCGTGCTATGAATGATTTATATAATGGCGTAAACAGTCCGCATTGATTCTATTAAATTATAAACAGTATGTTATTATGTTACATTTAAATTCGTAAAAAATCACCTAATTTATATAATTTTTTCGTTTTTATTTTAAAAGAAGGCGAAATGTCTGTTTTCTCATTTGCCAAAATATCAAAAAGTTACGACGGATAAAATTCAAGATGCGACAGTTTTAAAATTATTTTACGAAAATTTTTCTCACGTCATCTTTAAATAAAAAAAGTTCGAAAAATCTGCAAATTATGCTGCATATTTAGAAAAAAACTGTTCTTAAAAGAAAATTTTCTCCTCTATCCGATGATGTAAATGCCGTTTTGATGCGAGTGTAATTACCGCCATTATTAAGCATTAGGTGAAAAAAATTCGACAAATCGCCTAAAACATAAAATTAAAAATATGTCTGGGTCAAGTTTTGAAGAAATTGCTTAGAGGTGCACGATTTCATGTTTAGTTCTTCCTGCGTGCCAAATTTGGTGTTACTACATGTAACCGTTTGTCCGGAACGCCGTGGACTCACACACACAAACATCTTCTTTTATAATAAGTAGAGATAGACTAAGCTGAAGAATAGAGTCATAATGTATTTATAACACTTAAATATTTCGCGTGGAGATAGCGGCACGTCTCAAGTTCACTGAATTTTGTGGATCGACAGGTTGACTGGACATATTTCAGAGCAGGCATGGTTTATTTACTGGCAAATTTCAGGCGAGGCTGAATCTGTTATGGATGATGATATTGCTTCATCGAAAGATAATGTGTTGCCTTCATTACTACTTGATTACGCTCTCGAAGGTGTATACAATACTGACGAATTTTGACTATTTTATAAGCTCTTTCCCGATAAATCTTTTGTTTTAAATGAGACCTGTCATAATGGAAAGATGAGCAAAGAATGTCCAAGAGTTTTGACATGTACAAATTCAGCTGGCACCCATAAGTTAAAATTGGCTGTCACTGGAAAATGCATGTCTCCGGGATGTTTTAAAAATGTTCGTACGTTCCCAAGTGATTACCTTTCCCAAAGACATTCCTGGATGACCAGTAAACTTTTCACAAACTGGATTCAACATTGGATACAATTTTTGGTAAACAAAAGAGAAAAATTATCGTCTTTTCTGACAACTGCCAGGCACACCCAGAAGACTTCCTCTCATAAACATAAAACTTGTCTTTTTGCCACCAAATGCAACATCTAAGTTGCAACCTCAAGACCAAGGCATGAATTACGTTGCAAAATAATAAAAAAATAAATAAATAGTCTAGCGATACTTGAGAGATATGGAGTGTGGCAATTGAAAAACAGTTAATGTTTTGGATTCCACAAATTACATCAGCGCAGCTTGAGCCGAAATTAAATCAGATGTAATGAAAAAAACTATTTTCGGAAAGCTGCGTTTGATGTGTGGAACAATTCAGTGCAGGGTGACACTTTACTTCCAAAAGATGAGGACTTTAAATCAATGGAGAATTTCCCTGATTACGTGACGGTGGACGATCACCCCGTGACTAACAGCATTCCGACTCTGGATGAAATAATCGCTAATGCCACGTTTGAGGGGAATGCCCACTTGGACGTCAACCAACAAGAGGAGAACGACGAACGAAACAGATTGCCACACCTACCGTTATTACTGACTTGTATTTTTAAGTGAACTGTGAAAAGTACTATACTCTTTGGAACTTACGGAGGAAATGTTGACCTAAGTCAACAAAATTGATACGTTTCTTGCTGCAAAACATAAGCAGAATCTTAAACAAACAGAAATAGATGTTTTTTCCTACCACACATCAGAAATGTGAAGTTCGGTGCGTAATATATTTGTAATTTGTACAATATGATTTATATATTATATGCATCTTATGTATCAGGTTGTAACTAAAGTTCTCCGCCAAATCTGCTTGAGTCAGCTCATGCGGCACCCAGCGAGTGAACTTGTACATCAAGTTTATGTGATGCATAGCACGACTAATGGGCATGGCATTAATGTCTAACTCTTTAGCTAACTCTCAAGTGGTTAAATACTGATCTTCTTCTCGCAGGTGGCCCTCATCAACATCAGCAGGCCGGCCAGAACGCTCATCTCCTTGAATGTCACAGGCCCTGTTTTTGAACTTTCAGTACCAAACCTTTACCGTGCCATTTGTTACAACAGTAAAATCTAAATTACACACAAAATTCTTTGACATTATGTAGCTGATTTTTTGCAACAGAACTGGAAGTAAATGATGGTAATCCAGTAACGTGATAGTTCCATTTCAGACACCCTGTACTTAATGATAACAATATTTTTTAACAACACAGTGTTCCAAAGCAAGTCCCTTTCTTTCAAAAGACAAAAATTGTTTGACAAAATATGAGCAAACACACCAACGTGAACTGTTTGCAGATGATATTTGTAGCGGCGGGAAACTTTCGTTACAACCTAATAGTTTCTAAATGATGAGCATCACATACTATTTTTTTTAGAACTTAGAGTTCGTTCTTTTCCAGTTCACCTTAAGACGCTTTCCTGTTTAAGACGGGATTTGTAGCTGGTCCCTTGAAGAGCGTCTGAAGTGAGTTCTGCTGTATATAATACATAAAACAATCAACCAAGTGTCAAAAGTTTTGACAATTTGTATCTTTAAAGTGTACTTTGTACATGGTTTCGAAATAATAATATTAATTTCTTACCACATGAGGGCAAAATATATAAATTTTTAATATGTAACACATTAGTAAACATTAAATACTTTTTCGAAAACTAGAAATTTCTCATGAAATGATAAATAATAAATTTTTGTTATCTTCAAACAATTTCTATGAGTATTTGAGTCGTTGATCTGTTCGGCAAACATCGGATGCATTGATTAAGCAGTTTTTTAAGTTTCTCACATTTCGTTATTATATGGTTTAAAAATTCATCTTATTATTGCAAACCCGGGGTGCTTTTTATAGCGTATATTTTAATGCTTCTGTATTTTGGAATGCATATTATAGGACTTTAATATAACTATCAATTCAAGCGTCTTATCAATTTTTGGGATGTCTTTTAATGTAATGTATTAAATATAGGTATTAAAAATAGATATATAATATTTTACATGAAACGTTCTATTTTTCACATAGATTACGTTTTACAACTCAACACTATTTTTCAATTCCTGAAGATGCTTTAAATTAGGTTTTCTTTATATTACACTTTGGGTCAGTAAAAAGAAATGCATGAATGATCCACAAATTCATATATTTGTAAATCGATTTTTTTCATTGAAATAAGAGTTAGTCCTTTCATACATTGTTCACAAATACAAAGAACAAACCCATTAAAATTGTTTTCACTTTATTAAATCATTTGTTTATTCAGTTCATAGAAAGGATTTTATCGGTGCAATCTGCATACATTTCTAAGATTTGCAAACTTCATTACAATAACGATTGTGATCTGTTTGTTAGAGCATGTTTCTATGAATGAACTTTGTGTAATCTAGAAATCTCTTAGAGATTCGGAAAACAATTGTTTGAAAATTCAAGCTAGAACTTTCGCAGATATTCTTGTGATATCTTCCTCTTATCTGATTATTTAAAGAATAATAATGTGTGGATGCATCAGAGTGGAAACACTTAAATTTGTTTATATTAAGGTTAAGTGAAATTGAAGATGTTAAATTGTTTTAAATCGATTTATTTGATAAATTGGAATTAGGGAACGGTTAGATTTATATAATTATGATTTATAAATGTTTTTAAAATATATTTCATTTTTATGGTTAGTTTGAGTTAAATGAGTCACATTTTCAATTCCGAGTGCATTGCTTTCTGCATGTTGAGAAGAAAAAAAAACAAAAAACATAATGTTATTTCACTTTATAGGTTGGAAAATTGATCTTTTCTTTGAAAGCTATATTTTGGACGAAAAATATCTATGATATTAATATATTTTTGAATATTGAAGACTTAATTGCATTTTTTAACGGAACATGTATATATACTTTTTATACAAAATCATATTAATTTACAAATGTATCAGAATGATCATAAAAAACTGTCTCTAGTCTGTTTCTAGAATTCTAGTGGCCGTGCTGCTCAACCAATCGTGATGAGTTTTCGTTTACAGTTATTCAATGGCATGATCTCGGAATTCTGGGGAAGGCAAAGAAGGGGCACTCACGGTTACGGTTATAGATAAAGAAACTCGAAATTTTCTAAAAGAAATTCCCATATTTTCTGGTTGCAAAATGATCGACGCACGCGCAAAACCTAAAGAGCGTTCGAGCGGTGCGCGTTTCACGAAAAGCAGGCGTGCTGTACACGCACAAGAAAGTTTTGTCAGCAGTCAATAAATACGTATACGATAAAGGCTAGATATCAATGACAAAAGGACATTCGTGAGATATTCAGATTAAAAAAACAAATAAAAGGCAGGAGAGGAATTTTGTTTATTCAGTCTAGAGCTTGCAACTTGCCGATGCAATGACTTTAGCAGAGAGAGTTAAGGTATTCCTTGAGTAAGCATCAAACGTGGGGTGATACACATACCGTTTGAACGTTCTCCAGAGTTTTCTCTTGCGTTGAACATTTTGTGAACATAACAAAATGGGTGTTACATTTCGAAGATTTTGAATTTGTGTATCTATAACCGTAACCGTGATCGCCGATTTATTGCCATTTACAAAAATCCGAGCTCATACCTCTGAATACATATATCCGAAATCTTATCTCGTTCAGACGGATCCAGCGGGAGGGCGCAAGGGGGCACGCTCTCTCCGAGAAAAAGATATTTGCATTAGATAAATGTTCTTTCACCAAATTAAGTGGGCTTTACACTAAATAAAAATGAGTATTCACGATTTGCGCCCCCTCCAAAAAAGTTTCTGGATCCGCCCTTGAGTGTTGCACCCACGAGTTCACCTCTGATAAAATCAGTATTGTCTGGGTATTCGATCAATCCAAATCGGAATTTACTATTATCTTGAATCGTTCCCGAAACTTTAGAATCAATTAATTCTTTGAGGGAAGTCAGTTTTTGCTAATTATATGTTGAACAGGTAGAAAGGCTTCATTTTCAATGTCGAAAGAAGCTATTTCTTCTGAGAATGAGCGAAGCTCATTATTTTTAATGTCCAAACTAAATTTATACGTTTTTATGAAGTCCAGTCCGAGAATGAAGGAGTCCATATGATCGTATCTGGGATTCTCAAATCTGATCTCTACTCTTGCCTTTCCGCAAAATTTTCCCACTTCTATCTGGTCACCTGTCACGGACTGGAGGACCAGTCAGGGCAGAGTCCATATATTCTTCAAATTTAATTTCTTAGCAATATATGCTCTTATGAGGTATACATTAGCCCCTGTATCTATCACCATGTGACACAACCATTAATGTATCATAGAACAAATAGTCCATTACTGCAGCCATTCATTGAAGAAATCTGTGAGATTTTTAGAAAGGGAGTTTGAATATCTTCTTTATTTTTTCATCCATATATTCTCGACTTTCTTTTCATACTCTTTCGCAATTTATCTAATTTTACCAAAGCAGCTTCCATTTTCTACAATCTGGATTTCTTCTCACTTATCGTTTAAGGATTTCATCTTTTCCAATCCAGCTTCAATTTTTTCTCGAGTCCCGCTTGCATATCAGCTGCCCCGGCTGCAATTCTCTTCTCCAAATCGACTTCCACCGGCTCTTGTAAAGATTTTATCTCGTTTTCACCTCCTCTTGTCCGGTTTCAAATTTCTTCCCCAAATCAGTTTCCATCTGATTTTGTCTGTCTTCTTGTTCAGCTTTCTATTCTACATCATAGCCCATTAAAGTTGTTGTTTCATTTTTCCTGTCATCCATACCATGCACTAGAAAATTAAAATCTTTCTTTACAATCCAGAATCTGACAGCAGTGTTGCAAGAAAATGCAGTTTTTAATTATTTGACGGGCAGAATAGGAATTTTAGATTATACTTTACTGTTGAAGGTGTGGATCAACATAGAAGATCATTCCATTGTCCTAAAATTCAGTGGTTTCATATGTACACTGTGAAATACTTCATGAATATTGGTGTCGGTGCGGGTGCTGAAGTTTACAAAAAACATTTCTGTTTTTACATAGCAGTGGGTAGCAAAACAACTAATTTCGATTGAGGAGGAGGCCATAAATCCTGCACCATTCTACAAAGATAAAAATCTTTGTTTACTTTACATTCTGCAAAACATAATACAAACTACTGTTATGCATGTTAATAATAACGCCTAAGAATGTCTGGCATCTACAATTGTAAATTTTCCTCATGCCTCTGCTGTTGCAAAATTCCGTCTTTTTACTGGACAAAAACCTTAATGTTCATTTGTTTAGAATCGGAGGTGGCAGTTTCTCAAAAATATTGAAAGTCTGAAAGGTTAGGTCTAAGTTTCCAAACTCTGTGTATTTTTAAATGAATAAAAAATATTGAAATTTCATATTCGAACATTTAGATTGGACTGGGATGAATAACAAAAAGGTATAGATTTTATTTAGATGTGAGAAGTTTGGATTTAGAGGTGATAGTAGGGCTCAGCAGGTCTTCTTTATGCATTTTTTGGAAATGTGCAACCTTATTTTAAATTTTGTTACGTGATTTCCTTCAGTGTTATAAAAAAATATTTAATGCTGTAGGCTTGATCAGTATGAATTCGCGAAATTTCCGAGCTTTTAATGTTAAAAATTAAAGCACTGTATTTCTCAAGAAGAAAATACCTACTACAGCTGGCAGCGGTCCATATGCTAGAAAACGCAGAATGAAATGCATATACGTCTCTAATTAAATTTTGTTTAAAAAATGTACTTAATAACCCTAAAGTCATAATTTTAATGCTTACATTCTTGAAAATTGAGACTGTAAATAACGGTATCTAAGAATTACATGAGACTTTCCACACTGGTATAAATAACTCTTCAGAAAAAGAGTTCAATTGGAAAGTGAAGTGTGAAATGTAGGGTTTACTGCGAAACAAGGAAATATACCCGAAATTTCAAGTAGTAGAATGGGTTCATATTCTAATTTTAAATTTTTATATTTTGAATTATTTGCATAAAATCGACATAGACAGTTTATATTCAATATTAAAGTGAAAAAATTTTTTTACATACATAAAAATTCGCTTTTCTGTTGCGTATGTCATATTTTCATAGCAATTTACAAAAAGAATAAAACTTAACCAAAAAAATGCAGTTCTTTTCAGAAAAAGAATATAATTGGCTCTCTTAAAATTTAAATCTCATGTAAGTGGAATACATGCACAATTCGAAAACAAAACAATGAATCTTACGACTCATTTATTTCAAAAATTCTGGAGTAAGGAATTCAATGAAGAAAAATCAAATTTATTGTTTACAAATACTGGCATTTGAAAAGAAAGTATATCAAGAAAAACAGAAGAAAATAAGCCAATCAGGAACGGTTTTTTTTTTTTTCTGTTCAGTTACACGTAATTATCGTATTATCTTGCCGAAGAAATATCAGTGAACTATAATAATATTTTAACGGAATAAATAAGAAGCATTCCGCTAAAATGAATTCCTGTTAGTGATATCATGTATTATAATAACATAAACGTATGGAATTTACACATCATTTTATCTGTCGAAATTTGTATAGTTGAAACATGCTTCATTGGAATATTGAGAACTTTGTAAGATATGGGACATACAGACTGTTTCAAATGCCTCTTCACAAACTTTTAGATATTTATGATAAAATATAACAAAATAACTTGTAAGCACATAATAACGTATGACATCAAGCGTTTTGTCCTTATTCACGCCTTAATACTCACATCAACAGAAGTTATGGAGAGTCAGCAAAACACATTATTTCACTTATGAGAAATTAGATTAATTTTAGGCAAAGGTATTATCCAGAATGGATAGTCAACAAATTTTATTTTTCTTACATGATTCATTAGTTTAGGAAATAGGATCATTGTTCTTGAGATCAGTTATAAAAGGCGGATGATGTTTCAGACATTCTTATAGTGATTTTTTACGGATGCATAAAGATGTCTTTTCAATTCTTTATTTTCTTAAAATTTTGTATGGAACCTATTGAGAACACTATATTCCATAAGTTGAAATTTGAAAATTGTTAACAATACAAGATGAAATTATTAATGTTAAAAATCATTTTAAACATTACTAATAATTTGATTTCTGGAGAGCATTTAAAAAATAGAAGTTACAAAGCAGTTTCTTCGGGGTTTTCAAAAACAATCTGATTAAAGAAGTTAGTCTTCATAGATTATATTTTACTATACATTTAAATCAATTTATTTTATTTATATTAAACAATTTATTTTATTTGTATTCCGTATTTTACCAAAAAAGAGGATTTAAACACACATCACATCGGTGTATGAATAATAAAAGCTAAAATACTAATCTTGCGTTATTTCGAATAAAAGAAATGAATTTATTCTCCGCTCAAGTACAGATCTTAAATTTTGCTTAAATTTTCGTCAGTGACAGATGGCTGTTGCAGTTAGCCCTTCGTGATCTCATTCATCTTCAACATAAATTGGAAGACGCACAGTCCGCCACTGCTGTTTGGGGGAATATCAGTAAATCTTAAGAGAATATGGCCGAAGATCATTTTGAACATTTGGTGTCTTTGGCGACAAACGTGGATTATGCAAAGCTGGAAAAAATAGCTGAGACAGCTAAGAAAGTGGAACTTGAAGAAGTCTTGAAACCTTTATTATCGAAAAGATACATAGTCGGGCTTCAAAACCAGAAGACATTGCTACAGATCCCGCTTCTGCGTAACAGATTTGGGTTTTCGCAATGCATTTGAATGGAAAATTCGAGTGCGATTTCTTTTTTCTGAAGATTAAAGGTTAGCGCAAGCAGTATCTACAATTTAAATAAGGTGTAGCTGGGAAATAACACAAGAAACCTTAGTCATATTTTATGTTGCTCCAAAAATTAGTGGAACAACTTATAGGTTATTTTCGTGATTCATCTCGAAGAGAGCGCAGAAACGGAATGTGCATGAGAAAAAAACGGACATGCGATGCTCCCAAAAAATACCTGAACTTTCACTGCCATCATCCTTTTGTCGGAATATACAAGATCCCGACTAATTGGCCAACATTCCCATTATGGGCAACTCCATAGAAACATGGACATGACCATTAAAACTTTTATTTTATTTTTTTATAAATTGTGTGAGAAATTATTCCGGATTGTTGTAGCTGTTTTGGCAACAGTTTATTTTGTGAAAAAGTTTCTTTTTATCATCATGGCAACTCTTCAAAGTCAGACATCAGAAGATTTTGTTTAACGCAGCGTTAAATTTAAGCAAGATACGTTGTTTTTCTAATTTTGTAAATTTTAAAATTATATCTTCTGATTATTTCTGATAAATAAACTCATAATTTTATAAAAATAATAAAATAAACTGTCAAAGTAGTTATATATATATATATATATATTATTCCTTAAAGATTTTAGTGTCTAGAAAATGTAGAATGGGTTACCAAAATATAGTTATGTTATTCTTGCAAATGTAATAAATTATCATTTATTTTAAACTTTAATATTCCCTTCAGCTTTTAGCCCTTTTACTTATAAGAAAAGTTTAAGAAGAGGTAGCACCCATGTGTGTTGTGTTTCTTAAATAAAACTATTGCAGCATGAGTTACCCTATGATAATTTATGCTACACCTATAAAGTGAATTCATTTGTTATTTGCATTAATATCATGCATTTAAGATTAGTTGTAGTAACTGACTAAGTTAACATAAAAATAGGTTAATTGTTAGTATGGTTACGCCTCTTGGGTACTTTTATGAGCAATTATTTATTCTCACAAGTCTTAACGTATAAATTTTAAAATCACATTGTACAATTTATGTGATGTGTCTCATAGCTGCAAACAATCAGAGTTAAATTTACATGATTTAGCACATTGTACAATTTATATAAAGTAAAATAACCACATAACAAAGTTTTGCCATATATGTTATTAAGTTTGCCATATATGACTGTCTTTTTTTTAGACCAGATGAAAATGATATATCCAACGTCACGTTTGACCACATTATTCAGATTTTATCGAATGCAACCATGGACTAGACCAGAAGTCGTTTGTACTCTGACTTCAATGAGGAACTACCTAAGTTTCAAAGACGTTAATTGTTTTTATTAATAGTGTGAGCAAAATAAACGAATCTAAATACCTTTAAATGCTAAATAAATTCTTAAATTAAATTTTATTTTCCTTTCTCAGTCATTCTTAAAAAAAAATCCCTCCAAGCTGTCACCTGTGTTACCCAGTCATGTAGCATCAGTTATGTTACATTCAATGTCTTTTAATTCAATAACCAACTTTAAAAAATATCCCATACAAAACTAAATATATTTTGTGATAAGAAAGGTAAATACAAACTACTTATAAAGATAATAGAACGTAAGAAGTAGAATATTGGTAGAAATGCAACTTTGACCTTTCTGGCCACAATTTAATGTCTTTTTATTTTTTGTGGTAGCATGAGCTACCAGGCAATTTTAAATAATATTTCAAAATATTGATTAGTTTTAAGGCTTTTAATGTAAATGATTGAAAAAAATTAAACAATTTCCAATCAGCATGGATTTTGTTGAAAGAAAATAAATGTATTTTTAATTATTAAACCATGTTTGAGAATGAGATTTTTTAACAAAATGTAAAGTTACCGATGACTCATCCTTATGCTTTCCAACGGTATTTCTCATGGATATCTCACGAACTCACTCAGTCATTGGTGTCTTCCCTCTATCATCTTTTTATTGGCTGTTTACAAAGCTGATTTTGTGCATTCATACATATATCCGCTTTTTTTTGTGATACGAACGTACCGTGCCAGTATTGTTTAGGGCTTTCGCATGCGCTGAACATTTTGCGACGAGAATAATCTGGAGCTGCCATTTGAAAATTTTGAGTTTCAATGTCTATAACCGTAAGCACCACTTTGTTGCTATTCACAGAATTCTGAGTTCATGCCTCTGAATAACAATTCGAAATCTCATCTCGATGGGTTGATCTGAATGGCCACTAAAAGTCCACATATCGGGATCAATTGTTTATACCGCAATACTGTATATTGCTAACGAATTTAGCCCTGCAAATCAGCCCAGCCAGTACGTTTGGCGCGTCGCAAATGTTATGCTTTGCTCACAATATTTGCACGAGAATCAACCTTATACTAAATCGGTTATTCGTTACAAAGACGCAGAATAGCTTGTTCTACAATCTTATTGCTGCATGCTTAAAAATGAAGTTGTCATTTTTAGCTTTGAATTTCGAAATATTAACATCCATACTATTAAAGCGTTTGATTGAATGTAAATCAACATTTTTATCTTCTGTCTCTCCCCGAGGAATAAAATGAAACAAAGTAACCTCTGTTTTGATGCAACTTTGATCGCAAACCTTTCCAAATGTCAAACGTTTAACTTAATTAAGAATTCTCTTAAGAGATGTTTGTGGCTTAAAGTGAATTCACTTGCAGAAAATTAAAATTAATGCTCGAATTAACTAAGAGGATCCCAATGTTTGAATGTTATTCTATGTTCAGTTGCATCCCAAATCTTCGATGTTTGTACGCATTTTATTTCCACGAAATGAAAGTTGATTAAATTAACTATATCGAAAGATGTGATAATCTCAAATAAGTCTCTATGCACTATTTTATCTAGTAATAGTATGCATTTTCTTACTTCTTGTATTATTTGAGTAATCATGTTAGAACACTGTCACTTAATTATGCCTGAGGCTATACACTAGAATAAATGCACCAGAGTTGAAAGTTCTGTTGTTCACTCAATGTACATAATGTAAAAAAAAGAAACCAAAGAAGTCTTGAAATATTTGAGTGCATGTTTATTTATTGCTGGTTGACAATTGTTAAAAAACCGTTACGTTTTTCGGAATAATTAAGAATAGACAATGATTGAAGAAATGAAACTAAGTATATATTTAGTAGGGACGATGTGCATTTATTGTGGTGCAAAATGGTACAAACATCACCACATCGAAGAATTAAAAACTTAAAAAAGGTACTCCTTGGATGATTTCCAAACAGCCCCAAAAAATTGATCTTCAGGTCAGAATGATGCAAACATGAGTACCTTAGTAGATGTATGTTGACCACAGACGCTAATGCACATTTTGCATCTGTTCTCCACGGTCTTCACTAAACTATCGAGGAGAACTTGGGGGATATTGCCCCACTCCTTCTCAAGGCGGTTTTGAGCTCTTGCACTGTTCGGGGAGCGATGGTTCTTTGTGCAACACATCTGCCAAGAGCATCCCAGGCATGTTCAATAGGATTTAAGTCGGGACAGCTCCGATACCTCAACATTCCTGTGTGGCCGCGCATTATCGTCCATAAACAGAAAGTCTGGAACCACAGCACGCCTAAAAAGATGAATATGATTCAGAATAATCTCTCTGCAATACCGTTGCGATGTAATGCTTCCTCGCTTAAAGATGCGAAGTGGTGCTCTGCCATCGTGCATGACTCCTGCCCAAAGTATCACGCCTGGGCCATACCGATCACGTTCAGAAGCAAACTGGTATGCATAACTAGAGGTATGTGCCGCCGCGCCACGCCGCCGCCGCCGGGCATTTGTACCACGCCGCCGCCGCCGAGGTCTAGGCCGGCGCGCCGACAAAGAACGCCGATTGCTTGCCGCAGCGTACAATCGGCTTCAAAACTTTTTAAAAAATTGTGCCTAAACTTTCAACTGCTTATTTTTTTCTGGATACTTCTTACCCTTTTATTGGCCAGTGTTCCCAATTGAGAACATCAAATTAAAAATTATTTGAAAAATTAAATGTTATCAATATTGACTAGAAAAAAATAGCAGATAAAATTAAAAGTTGACTTGATTGTTGAAACGCAAGTTGCATTTCTATCCTTGTGGGAAACTGGAAAAAAAAATCATAAAAATAGCCATTTTCATAAATTTTTACAGAGCTATCTTGACCCCCTCCCACTTCAAGCTTAATTCATATCTTTATTTAAATTTAAAAATAAATCTTTCATTAATTCTTAATATTTCACTTATTATTTAAGCCATTGGTCCACAACCCCGGGCCACGGACCGGTCCCGGTCCTCAGATCAGATAGTACCGGGCCGCCAAGGAACATTAAATTCTTTGGATTTTATTTACTTTGGTGTATTTCTCACGGGTTTTTGCGACTTTGTCGTGTTTGTGTTTATTTATACCTTTGCAACAGAAGAAATATTGTAATTCTTTTAACATTTCTCTTTTCGTTTTCCTGTTTATTAAAGATTTCAAGAACATGAATTAAAATTGCAGTCATAAAATAGAGAATAAATGTTCTTACCTTAAAACTATTCCAGACAACAATCTGCCGTTGAAATGCTACATCACTTTATATTCTTTTTTTTTTGTGTTTGTGTGTGTAACTGTATTTTATTTTGGAGGCATGTTTAAATACAATTAAATTTAAGTTAGTAAATCAAACCAATCTAAATTAGAAACATTGAACGCCCTCGCCCTCAGCGGGCCGTTGTAAAATTATCAAAAGTTGACCGGTTCGTGGCGATAAAAAGGTTGGAGTGCAAAGATTTAAGCTACCCATCACTATATCATAGCTGCCAACCGTTCCAATTTTATCGATCATTTTCCATCGCTATTTATGAACAATTTTATTTTACATTAAAAATGTGGACTTTACTTAAGATGCAACTGCCACCGAAAAAGTAGTAGTTGGCAAGGGCTGAAAGGGAGATGTGAAGTGATGACTGAAGTACTAATGATTTAAAGTAATATATTTTAAAACAAGAACTCTTAACAAATACTGGTGTTGGAATGTAAAATTGACAAAAAATCGTATAGTAACACACGCATATAATAGCACATTTAAAATGAAAAACCAAATCTACTAAATTTAGAACTCATGATAAAGGCGCATGAAAAACTTAACATGATGATTTCTTTTTAAATAAAATATATTGGAACTGTTAATGTCCATATTTTTATGGTAAGAGTATAAAATAATCAGCTGTTAATTTATAATGAGTTTTAGCAAAATTTTAGTAGCTTTGTTTTCTTGTTTAAAATTTATAAATACAAAGTTCTGCAACTAAATCCTTTGACCTTTTTAAGTGGAGAAATATTTTGTATGTATATATATTTCATTAAAAAAAAAAGGGTGGAGAGGGCTTGAATTGAAAACAAACTATTTTTAAAATATTTTATTTTTTATTTTTATTTCATAAAAGAAATGCACACTACAGATTGAAATCCATTTACAGTGATTAGTTGTTTTAGATTTTTTTAAAACGATCTAGAGAAGGAAAACATATGAAACATCCATAAATGTTATTTATCCACAGTGTGTTAAAATACAGTTTTTATCAATTTTACATTCTAACACCAGTATTTATTAAGAGTTCTTGTTATTAAATGTATTAATTTAAATTATCCACATATCCGGAAAAATAGGCAACGAAAGTGGCACCAAGGGCGTACCCAGGGGGGTGGTCCAGGGGGTCCTCCCATTGTCCCCCCATTTAAATGACTAATATCCTCTAATTAACGCACTAGAAGGCAAAATATGCAGAAAACGAATTCAAAATATGGCTGGATCTGAATTCGGTCTGTAAAAGGTTAACACTAGTAAGTAGTACACTCATGACACTAGCTACGATTTAAATTTTTTGAATGAAGGGCGTAATTTGATTGCTTAAAAGCAAATGTATCAATTTTACACTAACAGCTAAATGTATCGTGAATGAGCTATAAGAGTAACATAAGCCTATGCGAGTTTGATAAAATCTATTGTTTCTTTGGCAGTAGAAATGTTTTAAAAGTGCACCGAAACGACAGGCTCATACTCTGGAGCCCAACCACTGACCGAGCGCATAGTGCTCTGAAATGTGAGACGGAAGGAGCCTGGTTCAAACCCAGGTCGCATCCGCCGACCTAACCGTTCGGAGTTTTCTGTCGTTTCCTCCGAAATGCTTGTTAGGACCCCTTAGAAAGACACCCACGGAGAACACTCCACACCTCGTCCTAGAGCCCACATGTAGCTAATTGGCCGTAATCTCACAGCAACAGAAACTCATACTCAAGACTAGTTTTCATCGTCTTAAAAAATCTTTTAACGTCAGTTAATACATAGGTGTGTGTGTGTTCGTACGCATACGCCCATTTTCATTATGCTCTTTTTCAATAATTTTTTCACGCCGCGGTGCGCCACCGCCGCCGGGTTTCTGAGGTCGTTACACCGCCGCCGCGAATTTTTGTGAGGCGCAGACCTTTATGCATAACGTGTCTACGCTTTCTCTACAGTATATTGTGGCCAGAATCACTTGTCACACTGAAACAAGATTCGTCGGAGAACATTACTCTAGACCAATTTTGGTGATCCCAACCAACATGTTCCTTATACCTGCAAAATCTCTCTAGACGATGGGGTGGATGAAGTCGGATGCCACAAACAGGCTTCTGTGCATACGAACCAACTTGATTTAGTCGCCGTGAGATTCGTTCTTGCTGAAACATGCGTACCGGCGGCGGTTGCAAGGTTTGCAACTATCTGGCCAGGAGTGTAATTTTTATTCCTTTTTGACACGATGGCTACATACAGATCCTTTAAAGGAGTGGTGTTACTACCACGATCCTCCCGCATGCTTTTGCAAAGAATTTCCACCTTTAGCAGCCTGTTTTAATTGTGAGATGACGTTATTTGATAAACACCCATTGCAGCAGCTACAGTGGTGACACTTTGACCTTCTTTCAGTCATCCAACTGCTCGTCCACGATCATAGTTACTCAAATGATGTCTTACTGGCATTTTTCTCTCAATTAGTGCAAGAACCAAGCAGAATTTCAGAGAAAAAACTTTTATAACATGCAGCACTATTTTCGTCAAACCTCTAACAGCATGGATTTTCGTATGAATCATGGGCTTGTATGCATGGTTTTTTACACAGATAAAGAGTCCTGGTTTACCACGCCCTCTGAACTTGAATTTACTGTTATTGATCAGCTGACTGAGACGCAATTTTGCATAAATCACTTGCTCCTTAGCAATTGTCAAGCAGTGTACAATATGTTCCTTGAGAAGAAAAAATGCTTTCGAAAAAATGTTATAATTAGTCGCCTTAGTTTGTCAAGTGCAGCTAGTCTGACTTTGGTGTCTAGAGATAAACAAGAGAAAAGCAAATCGTGCAGAAACGTAAGACCTTGGTTTGCAGAGCTGATTCCAAAATAGCTCGGATTTACCTTTAGGTACGATATGTAGGGCGAAAATGTTCAGGAAAGACGTTTTGGGGAATTTTTCGGGTGTTTTTTAGGCATCATTCTAGGTTTTAGTCGAAAGGCGGATGATCAATAACGGATATATTCAGACAGCACTACTGCCAGAAAACTTTTCCTGAACTGAAAAAATGACTTTTGAGAGTGCGTCTTTATATGCTAATTTATTCCACATTTTTTAACGAACAATTTCCGTACTCCTTGGAAACGTTATATTTCTGTGAATTCTTCTCGAAAATTTGAATAAAGAGGAAATATATTTAGTTGAATCTGAAGAAGTTACTTCAATTCACTGGAGAAAACAGAAAAGGAGATATTCCGGCAGCACTGCTGCGTAATTTCCGTGAATTGAAGAAATAACTTTTGAGAGTTTAGATTGATAGAAATATCAGCGTGTGTTCTACACGGACAGTAAATTACAATGACCACTCACATGTTTCTTCTCTAATATATGTCCTTCGCAAGTGTGTAATCCTACTGCTACAGCTAAATTCCCATTTTTCAGCTAACTTTCTTTATTCAGGAAATTAGTTTTAATTTCGTTTGTTTTGGTACAATAACATTGCCCCGTCTTTTGAATTTCAATTTAGCCTTTCCAATTGAATTTAATGTTGAATTTTTAAAGTTCTCTCCCTTTACCCATTTATTCACTAAACATTTAGCGCCCCTGATAGCACGTCAGCCATTTCTACATCAAGGATTAGTTGAAAAATGGTATTGTAGACGCCAGACACAAGGATTAGCAACATATCTGAGCCTGATTTAGCACGTGATACCTGATCTGCCGAATTTTGAGAATTAACATCCGAAATCAAGGCCGTACCCAGGGTGGTGGTCCAGGGGTCTGGACTCCCACTCCACCCCGAAATGTCCACTTTTCTTAACAAAATGAAAGCGATGAAGGCTTTTTCTGAAAAGTTTGGCCTTTTTCACCAGTTGAACCTACCCGATTTTTTTTTCTTGGTACGGCCCTGTCCGAAATCGTGCTAAAGCATGATCAGTGAAGTTCAGGCATGGACTCAGCAAAGTAGCATCTTCTCCATATTTATTTACTGTACTAATCGTTTTGGAATTAAGCATTGTAAAAAACGACTTTAAAGATCTGGAAAATTATGGAATACCTCGAAAGGCGCAAATGATGTGTGTGTCCAGAAAGATTGAATGATTTAGACTGTATGGATGAAGTTGATTCCAAATGTCGATATATTTTAAGTAAATGTACCGTGTAGACAATGATTGTGTGCGTGAAACACAGTGAACATTGCTTATATGGATTTATTATACGTGTGGCCGTTCTTTTACTTACTCGTGACTGGCATTTGGAATGGATTTCGATAGCCTTCCGCGCATCCTCTTTTTGTGAATTTGTTATGTAATTTGTTAGTTTATTATTTACAATTTATTTATATTTATCTACACAAATCAGCAATCCATTAATAATTTAATTTCAAAGTGTGTGAAATTTTCCTTGCGGTAGAAAATATTTCAGTGAGCAACGGCATTGAAAGAACCAATTCGAAAAGTCCACGATCTTGGATCTCTTCAATGTTGCCAAAGGAAAAACTAATTAATCTGACCAATCGCAGCAAGCTTAAAAAATGAATGTGACTGCGAAAATTTTGGAGAATACCATAGCATTGCATGCGTGTGTTTTAATCTATTTAAATAAAACAGAGTGTAAACTGTCCGTTTGTCTGTCTGTCTGTCTGTGTCTCGCGTAGCTCCGAAACGTGTGATCGTAGACCTACCAAATTTTGTACGGAAATTCTCCAAGACGGGTCTCGACACACCTCGAAGCGATTTTTTCGAAATTCGAATTAGAAAATGTTTTATTTTATGTTTTGTCCGATTTTTAGCGATTTTTCTTGCGTAATACATAATAACGCCGGTAATTGCGCTCGCAAGAAAACGATATTTATAACATCGTATAGAGGAGAAAATTTTCTTTTAAAAACTGTTTGTTCGGACTGTGTAACATAATTTGCAGATTTTGGGGAATTTTTCAAATAAAATTAAATTTGACTCTGACTTTCGAAAAATATGTTTAAAACTGCTGCATCTTGAATTCTATCTGTCATAACTTTTTTATATTTGGGCAAAAGACGGAGCACACAATTCGCCGACTTTTAAAAGAAGAACGGGGGAAAAATATAAATTAGGAGAATTTTTACGAATTTTTAAGTAAAGAAGGATTTTCATTTCAGTAGCACCTGCTTATGATTTTCGGTTTGATATCTTGCGGTTTGGTTGTCATGGATACAGTAACAAAGATTAAAATTGCCATTTGAAAAAAATAAATAAAAACGGGTCCCGCGAGCAGACGATTTCTTTGCTTGGCTCGATTTCCTTTTATAAATACTGGATTTATTTGTGAGAAGAAAAATTAAGCTGATATAAATAGCGCAGCCTTATCTCTTATCTCTTTTCTTTATGTAAGGGGTTGCAAGAGAGGGTGACGTATTTTTAAAATTTAAAAAAAAAATGTCCATTTCATGTAGTGTCTGAGGTATTTAACGCTAAAACGTGAACCTAAAAGACAGCATGTCTGAGGAAATAAGACATTTTGAAAGTGAGAAGTTCACTGCAAACGGTCCATTTTCACTTTTTTGATACCGAATGACGCTGACATAGTTTTTTTTTTTTTTTTTTTTTTTTTTTTTTGCGTGTGTGTCATTATATTGCAATGATCTCAGGTTATTACATATATGACACAAATTTTAAGTCAAGAGTGAAATAATTTTGCTTTTTCTAGATTCCACATCACTGGAATTAATTTGAATTACACATGTGAGGAAATTATTCGTTTCCTACCGTGCGAAGAACGGGCACGCAGCTAGTGTAAGAATAGAAATTAAATATGATTTCTGGTTGTCGTAACAACGTAATACCTGGTTGTGGTAAATCTAAACTGTACGTTCATTGAGCTTGAGTTTAGGAAGATCTACAGCTCTCTCCCAGCTGTGAGCACTAATATAATAGTCGCGCAGCGATTATTACTCTTCGTCAGCTGGAAACAGTAAATGCAGGCCTGATTGCAAGAAATGCAGTGAGACAAGATTTCAAGTAATGGTTCACAACAAAATACAAAATTTTAGAATGCCTCGAAGAGTGAGATTATCTGAAAGTACAGGGTATCCATAATTAAACTGTAAGTTTTCAAGGGGTGCTGGAGAGAAAACTACCCAGAATATTCCAGTGAAATTTGGTATCTTTACGTTTCAGAACATACGCAAAATGAAAAAACGTAATTTTCAGCCAATAGATGGCGCTGTGCCGTATTTCAAAGCTCACCGGTGGCACATACAACTTCCAAAACCGATAGACAGAGCATAGTGGCATTCTAAGAGGCATATACACAATATAAAACATCATTTAAAATTCCATACAATTTGCTTCAGTAATTAAATTTTTACAGTAGCATGTAATCAAAAATTAACGTTAATTAAGATCACAAATTAAACGATTCACAAAGACGCTTTGGAACAATTAGATCATTATTTATTCTAATTGACACTCATTGGACCTCTTCTTAATCGTTTCATACGCCGGTATTCTTTCAGAGTAGCTGAATAATTGCGACCATTCTGATAGAATATCTTCACTAACAATGCAGGTTCCTTTTTATTCAGAGTCCTGATTGACCATTACTCAATGTGGTCTTGTTTTTACACTGTCCGATGGGCTTAAAATCTGCATATATGACGTCCATTGGCATTGAAACACGATATAGCGCCATCTGTCGGGTGAAAATGGCGATTTTTATTGCAAATTTGACTAGCGCATGTTCGGAAATGTGTAGATACCAAGTTTCACTCGAATATTCCTGGTAGTTTTCTCTCCAGCGCCCCTTGAACACTTGCAGTTCAATTCTGTCCACTTTGTATTATTTATCTTTATCTGAAAGTAATATTGATAATAATAATAATAAAAATTACAGTTAAACGTTGTATCCTTCAAAGAGTATCTAGTGAAACACTCCAAAAATATTCTTTTGCCTGCACATGCTTAGATTAACGGGAAAAAAAAAAAAAAAAAAAAAAAAAAACTGTCATAAAATAATATACTTTTCAAAACTTTGCTGAGATGAGCGACCGCTAAATATTATCCTATTTTAATGAAGTAATTTTATTATATGTATTTTACTGCCAAACGGCACCTGATAAATACCCACATGCCTGAAATTCACAAATTATTGTTTTCGACGCATACCCTTCCATGATCACCTAACCTTACAACAGCGGAAAACAAAGAGCATGTACAAATCATAAACACATTTAATTCATCTAATGTTCAGGATATCCGTTCAAAATTACCCCTGTACATAACGTAAATAATTTGATTTTTTAATTGTAAATAAATAAACTTTTTTGGGTTGGTGCCTTGAGATTAACGACTGGCGAGTTCTGCAAGCAGCAATATGTATTGCAATTGCCCCATGCACCTGGGAAAAAAACACTTATCGAGAGTCTTATTTATGCATTTAAATTAAAAAGAGATATAATTCTCAGAGTAGTTAATATTCAGTAATTTTTAAATAAAAAATATGTGCTTAAACCTTGTAATATTTGTACATTGTATAAAAAAGGGAAAAGTATGTTGCATTAAAATATAAATTTTTATTTTTCTACATATATTTTTCGTAATCTTACACCAGATTTGAAAAATAATACTACACTTAATGAGCTTAGTGTTCTGTGACATGAGAGTTTTTTTTTTTTTTTTTTTTTTTTTTCTTATCTTGAAAATTAAAGTCCTGTAATGTCCCAATTTTTTAAAGGTACTATCAGTTCTGTTATTTTAATCAGAAATAATTTTTTCTAATTACCATTCCATTGTAGCATTCCATTACGTATTATGGAATGCTACATTTAATAAAATGAATAGTTCAAATCGATTCATAAAATTGTTCTAATACATGCGTATTTATCTTTTAATACTTCGTGAAAACTTGTACAGTTCTCTAAAAATACAAAACAATTTACTAATAATTTTCATATATCAGTGAATTATTATTGATTTTTATCTATTTTTTTTATTAAAATATCTCTATCAATATTTTTTTCTATTTATGACATTTACATATTACATAAAAGAAATCATTATAATTCAGTTCAAAGTAACTGTACATATTTGGTGGCTATTATTCATTGACCATGCCGCATTCCCTCTCATTATTTGTCAGACTTTAATTGCTACTAATCAGTAACATGCATTATAAAGCAATTTAGATACAAAAGATTAATATCATGAATGCATGAGGACGTCTGAAAGCCAGAGGACGCATTTGTGAGACTGGTTACAAATGATGTGTTAGCGACACAGCTTAGACTAATGGAAGATAAAATATTGATTCAACTAATGAGTGTAATTACAGCGATAATGTACTCGTTTTAGCGCTTTCTTCATATTTATCTCACTCATTGCATTCAAATAGAAGTGTGAATGATTTTGATTTATATTTTAATGGTTTATTTGTTCTGAAAAGCGGGTGAATTTCACTAGCTCACTGCGTTGGAAATTTAATGAGTAACTGCTAGAATGCGTGAAAGTTAATAATATTTAAATTTTATTTCATCACATGATAAAAAGTAAAGATTAAAGACAACATATAAGAGAATTGCACTTTTATAGTGCTCCAAATTAAGCAATAAGTATTTATTTTCAATTTTTTTTTGTAAACTGGTCTTATATGGAAAAACATAGTTACATAGTTCTATGTTAATTTATGTAAAAGTTTTACTTTGTGAGAATTTCAATTACCACGAACAACGTTTGTCTTCAAACTATACTTAAATTTTCAGCAAGCCAAAATTTAATAATTAAGTGTAAAAACTGGTGCTGTAACTTATTTACCTATTTAATTAATAATCATATTTTCATTCGTAGCATATGTCCGCTCATATTCATCATTGCTAGAAACCTCAATACTTCGTACATGTAAATATTACTCAGATTATGCTGTAAGCGACTTTATAAAATATTTTTTGTTGTGTTGAATCTTCAAATATATACACAAGATACACACTCTATTGATAATGAAGTTAAAGGGAGTGCTAACGATTTATAATAGCTTCGTTTATGTTTTAACTTTCATAAGACAAAGTTCATAACGTCAAGTAATTTTCATAAGACGAGTAATTTACTATTTAATAAAAGCTCATTTATTATAAGCTTTGTATAGTTTAAATGTTTGTGAGTGATGACAATTCTTTGTATTGAAAGGCACGCTGGAGTAACAAAATTGATGGAAGTTATAAAGATAGGTACAACAAGTGCAAAATAAAACAAAGAATGCAGTGACTATATATAGCTTTGCAAACATTAAAATATATTTTAAGTAATTAAGAAAAGGTGACATTATACAGAAAAATCTCTTCAGTTTTATCATACGTCAAAATCGTACGTCAAAATTGCAATAACTATAAAATTACTTTTCAGCAGGAAGTATTTAATGGAATACATTTACGTTATTTTGTAATAATGTATGGAAGTGCCATATAAAAACAACAAACAACTACATGTAAACGATATTCCTAACGAAACTATTGTGAACCTGACATTTAAATCTCGCATTTCATCTCTATCATTACAAATATTTGAAGAAAATTACAAATAATTTTTGAATATGGTTGAACTACAAAATGCATTTTCTTTAAACTTGTATATAACTTCTCCATCATTTTCCAACTGTACTTTTGAGTGAAATCATTTTTCAGCCTAGTTTTTATTAGCAGAATAATATCTATTCTAATTTGATCATACACTATCTGACCAAAAGTATCCGGACACCCCCTAAAAAAGTGGTTTTGGCGGGTGACGCAAATTTGATGCGGAGCTTAGTGAGTTCGATCGTGGCAGTATAGTGGATGCCACTTTTGTGGGAAATCAGTTCGTGAGATTGCGGACATTCTACAGAAGCCTAAATCCACTGTGAGTGATGTAATTGTAAAGTGGAAATGTCGAGCCAGTGAAACTGCAGAAAAACGGAGTAGTAGAGCGAAAAAACTTAGTGAACGGAGCCGCAAAACTCTGAAATGGTAGTGGAAAACAATCGCAAGTCCTCGTTGGTGGAAATTTCTCAGGAGTTCCAAAGTTCATCAGGCGTTATACTCTTAAAACTGTGCCTCTTATATGGAAGGCACGAGCGGATTGTGCCTCCCACTTTTTTAACATGAGAGGCACATAGCCAATGTACCTCTCATATAGTATTAAAAATGAAAGGCACATCAAAATAAAAGGCACCGCTAACACATCGGATTCTGTCAGAGGCACGGAACAAGATTTGTGCCTCTCAACCATTGCTCTTGACATGTGTGCCTCTGATTTTCAGGGATACATTGCAAGCATGCGCAAACGATTTAACCATCATGCACTCGGCTTGCTCGGTGCTCAACTCAACTCAAAGCAAAGCAACACAAACAAACAAACGTTTGCTGTTTGCCGACAAATTTACGCCATCGTTTGCTTTGTAGAAATTAATTTAAAAAAAAGGTATATAGTGGATATACTCCAAACAGTGGACTACTCCACGAATATAAAAAATACTTCACACTGTCGTCAGGAAGAGACAGTGTGAACAATTTCTTTTATAGAACACTGGAACGAATGGATGGTACGACTACTGCAATCATCCTCCGGTGGATCACAAAATATTAGAAAAGCCTGGAACAAGTAAGTACAGATCAATTTTCACTTGATTTTAGTCATTTTTGTATACAATATAAAACTTTCCGATTTAAAATTGAATACAGTGTTGTACAAATGTATGTCGTAGTTCGCTTTCATGACAATTTCATTTTGGCCTACATTTTCGAAGATCGCACAGATCTGAGGCTTATTCTTCCCCCTGTTTGATTTTGATAAGTTAGTTTCATGTTAATTAATATATCCCAGTCCTTATTTTGTGTTCATTATTATATAAAAGATATTATATGTTTGCTATCCTAGATATTATATGTTTGCTTGCCTAGATATTATATGCTTGCTATCTTAGATATACAAACGTTTGCTACCTGATACATATATTTGGTATTCTATATGTTTGTTATCCTAGATATTACACTGCTGGCCATCGTAAATGCAACACCCTGAAGGAAGCATGCAAATAATATGAAATTTACAACATGCATTAGCTGAGGTGAGATATGCAAATGATTAGAATTTCAGCGCAGACGCACATCAAGCGCGCCTGTGGCGCCACCTCAAAGCGCTATTTAAGGCTTGGAGATTTCGACGGTTTCAAGTACAGCAATTGTGTTTTTCTTGCTTTTTTTTCAAAAAAACGATAAATTATGCCTCGTAGGAAACAACGATCATCTTTTGATCAAGTATCCGAGTTTGACAGAGGAAGGATAGTGGCATACCGAGATTGTGGGTTATCTTTCAGGGAAATCGGTCGTCGTATTGGACGAAACCAAACAACTGTGATGCGGATATGTGATCGTTGGGTGCAGGAGGGTACGACGGACAGACGTGATCGACCGCATCGACCTCAGTGCACCACGTCACGTGATGACAGGCAGATTGTACGCATGGCAGTGACGGACCGCTCAGTCACATCACGAACCATATCACAGCAGATTCAGTCTGTAACGCATCATCCAGTGTCTGCGCGTACCATTCGACGTCGTTTACAGCAGAATGGTCTGTCCGCAAGACGTCCGTTGCTTTGTCTACCTCTGACGCGGAACCACAGACGTCTCCGCCGCCAATGGTGCGATGAAAGAAGGATGTGGACGACAGAATGGAATGAAATTCTCTATACTGACGAGTCACGCTTCTGTATGCAACACCACGACGGTCGGATTCGAGTCTGGAGACACCGTGGAGAGAGGATGCTGAACAGCTGCATTATGCACCGTCACACTGGTCCTGCACCGGGTATTATGGTATGGGGCGGTATCGGATATCTCTCTCGCACTCCTCTAGTACGCATTGCCGGTACTTTAACCAGCCAGCGCTACATCTCCGAGGTGTTGGAGCCAGTTGTCCTTTCTTACCTTCAGGGCTTGCCAACAGCCATATTTCAGCAGGATAATGCACGGCCACACGTGGCACGCATTGTCCAAGGGTTCTTCGTCAATCACCAGATTGAATTGCTTCCCTGGCCGGCGCGCTCTCCGGATCTTTCGCCGATAGAAAACATGTGGTCCATGGTTGCTCAACGACTGACCCAGAGTTCATCCCCAGCTGTCACACCAGATCAACTTTGGCAACGTGTGGAAGCTGCTTGGTCTGCTGTACCCCAAGAACACATTCAAAGTCTCTTTGAATCAATGCCGAGGCGTGTGGCAGCTGTGATCTCCAACAACGGCGGCTACTCTGGGTACTGATTTTGGCAGGAACCACGCTTCATAGAATGCTGTAAATTTAATCATTTGTTACTTGGTCAACATGTTATCTACACAATAAATTTTGTTGTGATATCTCTTGTTTTTCTTGGTGTTGCAATTTGGGTGGCCAGCAGTGTATATGTTTGTAGTGAATATTTTATGTTTGATTTTTTCTAAACTGATATTTTACTGTGATTTGGCGACTTTCGTCACCAAAATATTGGCTTTGCAGGATCGCTACAGCAGTTGGGCCATCATATTAAAACTATTCTTATGAAATTATCTTAAGATCACCATCAAACATGCCGCCAAGATGTTTGTTTTCCCCAAAATTCTCATACAGTAATAATAATAATAATACATGCTACATCAATCGATATTTTCAACCTGAGTTGCATTGGTCTGTCATATCCCCCCCCCCGCATATACAGTGAAAAACGTTTAACACGAAACTGAGGGGACCAACATATTTTTTCGTGTTAAAGAATTCGTAAAAAAGAGCAAAACTCACTAATATTTTCGATGTTCTCATATTTTATATCGACCTCCTGTTAAACTGGACGTAGGCTGCATCCATTGGGATGAAAATCAAGTATAAAAAGTATTATTTAGGGGGGAAAAATAAGTTATCTTTTTTGAAATGTATTTTTCAGCACCATATTGTCAGCAAATTGTTCCAGATTGCCGACTGATTTATTCATCTCTCCATTTGAATGTTCATTTAAATAACTGCGCATACTTTTTATCAGTTTCTGAACTTCTGAAGTAGAGGGGACGGGAACAGTTTCGGTGGTTTCGTTGTTGGAATCTACAGAGAATCTTTTGCATCTTGAAGGATAAGGATTCTATTACGGGGAGGGACCTGATGATTGGTACTATTGATACTTCTAGGATGACCAATGGAAAGAGGAACAGGGTCCGAGAATTTAAGCAATTTCACGAATATGTTCAAGTGACTTTCTCGCAAACATGCCACGGATGATCAAAAACAATTTTTTTTTTCGTGTTAAACGATTTTTGTTTTGTGTTAAAAGAAAAAAAATGCATTAAATTGCATAGTTTACGGTTCCAGATCACTGTGTCATTTCGTGTTAAACAATTTTTCATGTTAACTGCTTTCGTGTTAAATGTATTTCACTGTATATATATATTCTATTGAATGTTATAATACTAAATCTGTTTTCATTCTTTAACTTCAGTATGCATTGAATTAGGAATTTATATTTGTTCCCTGCTTTTTTTAATTATTTGTTTTGAAAAAAAAAATGAACCAAAGAATTTACTGAGGTTGAAAAGTTTGATATATCAACGGATTTGCAAAATATATTTTAAAGGTAAACGTAGAAGATATTGTTGTTATCAAATAAATACCTCTTAAGCCAAAATGAAATGATTGCTGTATAGAAGAGTACCAATTCTTGTTCACAAAATTTTTGGCAATGAAATGCTCAGTTTGAAAACCTGGGATCTCTGTTGATCCAGAGATTTAGAGTTGCCAACTCTCCTGATTTAGGTGGGAGACTCCAGATTTTTCATCTATCTTCCCCAAGCCTGCTTTTGAATGTATTTCCCCTGTTTTTTGATGTTTTTAAAATTTCCTCCCGATTTTTGTCATTTGTTACTGGAAATAGATTTTTTTTCTGTTTATAAGTTCTATCTTTCGTCATTGTCAAAAGAATCATAACATCATGTCATTCTATCTGTATTACTTTTGCATCACCAAGAGTTAGCTAAATGCATCATTTATAGTAAGTGAATGTGCATCAAGAGGTGTAAGAGAATAATAAAAGCCGAGTATTTTAACTACCGTTTTCTTATGCCTCAGATCATGCCTGGTCGCAGAAACCGTGCGACGCGGCGACACTCATCGCAGATTCTTGAGAAGGTCTGCAGACTATTTCCGAGTTCATATTGGCCGCTTCACGGCCTATTATTTCGCTATGATGTCATGCGGCCTGTGCACCATGTCTGAAGACTATGCTTGAACATAAAGCTCCTTCTGCACAATGCTGTTCGTGCATGTGAACTTTGCCAGAATTGTAGATTAGCAATTCAGATTCACACAAAGCCCAGCCCTACCAGTGGCAGAGTGCATTTGCGCTCTCAACTGGAAGATGGCCCAGGTCGAATCCATCAACCTAGCCATTCGGACTAGGTTGTATTTCCGTGGTTTCCTCCAAAACTTTGCATAAATACAGGCTAGGACCCCTTAGAAAGTCCCCCATGGTGGGCAATTCCCTCTTTGACCTAGATCCCTCGCGTAGATAATAGGCCGTGATACCACATTTTATTTCATTTCGCGCAAAAACTCAATATTTCATCTTTTGTGTAGAATTTAATCATTTTAAATGCATCGATATCGCCTATTGCATCAGTGACTTCATAAGCAATCTTTCCCTCATCCTTTTTGAGAATAATCGTATTTTCATACATTGCATTAGATTTTATATCAACAATTAAAATTACTACATATTTTTAATAAATAAAATATTTCTTGTTAAAGCGCAATATCTCGACAACATCCAGGGAGTTAATAAGCAATTACTTCTCTATCCTTTTTGTGAAAAAACATATTTTCGTTTATTGCAAGCCATTGTACTAACTTTTGTATCAGCAGTTAAAATTTAAAATCAAAACATATTTTCAATAAATAACGATTATTTAATCAAAATATTTCTTAATCTTTTACATGAATTTCTATTTTTCAACGATTACCTTGCAGACTATTTTGGTATTTTAAAATCTGCGTTGCAGATTGATGTAGAAAATTCTGCAACTGGGAGATCATGTATCAATAGATCATGATTGTTGATTGATTGGTTAAACATGTTGCTTATTCAAGCATTATTTAACGAATTGCTCTTGTAGTGCATTCTGATTGTATTTTAAATTAGCCTATTAATAGCTCATCTGCAGTGGCATAGTCAAAGAGAGGGATAGGGGGATCACCCCCCCCCCAAGTGCGTCTGCTGTGGCGACCCCCACGAAAGTTCTGTCTGCCCCCTTAAAAATTCGCTAATTAAACCCAAATGTGGAAACTGTGGTGGATAACACCCCGCTAATTATAAAGGATGCCCCAACTTCCCAATAACCCACTACCTAAACAATTAACGCAAATAACCCAACCTAATCAATTAAATCAACCTAAAAGAACTTACGCTTCCGTTATTAAACCACCCACCCAGCAAAATATTTTCCAAGAGATCGCTAACGTAACTCAAGAAATTGAAAAAGAACTAAGAGTTCCCTCACCGTGTGATTTACTTAAAAAACTTCAGTCTATTTTAACCAACTTAAAAAGTCTTAAAAACTCACAAGAAAAGATAATGTACTTCATTATCGTGTTAAGCAACGAAGCCTTTCTAAATTTGCCAAGTAATTCTGTGGAGCCGATCCGGTAAGCGGGATCACTCCCTCTTCCTGGTTTGTAAGCCATTCCGGCTTTCAAACCTCCCCCCTCTCTCTGGTCCAGTTGTAACCCCTCCCCTCGGGGCTGGGCCAACTGTTCCAACTTCTGCTTCAAGTATTCAAGCCTTCGGGTAGTTCAAAATTCCTCGGTCCTCTCGGTATAGCTATCATGAGCGCAGTAGAGGGCGCTTCACGCCCAGGAACTGTGGGAAGCATATCACGGAACGGAACGAAGAATCATTCTTTCGCTTATTTTTGGGTGATGGGAAAGGCTGCAGATCTAAATAACTTTTATAGAGGGCACATTGTAATGGCTAAGGCTATAGGTAAAAATTAGCGGTCGCCACTCGCCATGTGGCGATTAAACGCCCACATGTGACGATAAAAAGGATTGCCATTGGTCGCCACTTCAGTCGCCATTCTCCCACTGCCATATCTTTTTCAGAAATATAAAATAAAGTAAAAATATAATCTAAATCTATTCATAGCATTTTATGAAACAAACATAAAGTTAATTTAGATATGTATTATTCTGCACAATTTCAAAGAGACATTAATTTCTTTTAATGATTCTTTCAGACTGAAGACTCAAATTCATAGTAAAAAGTTGTTTATTTTTATAAATTAATACTTTTTTAATACAATTTAATTTTAATTATAATAAATATAATACGATAAATTGATTTTAATGATAATAAAATAAATGATTTAAATTTTAAATAAATAAAAAAAAATTGGCTGGTGTGTGGCGATTAACTCAAAAAGTGGCCATTAAAAAAAAGGACGTTACTCGCCACTGGCTATTAATCAAATACCCTAATTTTTACCTATAGCTAAGGCTTGGAACAAGCATTTCGAAAACTGCACAACTCGTGGGTTGTTCGCGATCTATAGTTGTTAGTACTTATAAAAAAGCACCAAATGCTGCAATCTATGTATTATATTCCTGTATATTTTTCTGATGGAGGGGGGGGGGAAATGGTGTTGTCCCCTGGGTGCCAGTTATGTTTGTTACACTAACTCACGTGATTTATTTTATACCTAGAAACCAGGGCCAGAAAAATCTATTACTCTACATGTCTGGGGCATGTAAAATTTTCAGCCGGGCATGTATTTTTTTTTTTTAGCCACATGCCCAATATTGGTGTTCTAGAACAGTAAAATATAGTAATATTTTTTGGGCACTCAAATTTTTGGTTCAGGCATGTATTATTTTAGGTTACAAGCCCGACTGAGCATGTAACTTTTTGGAGATTTTTCTCTCCCTGTTAGAAACAAAATTTAAATATTCACAATTTTCTGAAAATCCAGCACCTTTAAATTTAACATATTTTTTTCTTTCTTTCTTTTTTAATTAATCTTATTAGAGTTTCTTTCTACATATATAAAATTTTAATCATATAAGGGGGGAAATTTTGGTTAATATGCATATTGTAAATAAACACTCAATAATGAAATGTATATTAATTAAATGATATGTGTGCTTTTTATTACTATGTTAAAATATTTTTATTCTAGGTAAAGATGCTGGGCCGTTTGCACCACTTTTTGGATCAACAATAATTAATGAGCCTGGTACAAATGAAGGTGTAGAAATAGCTTTTCTCCTAATGAAGACATTCAGGTGAGACTACTACATCCTTCAAAAATTCTCCATAAATGTAGTCTTTGCTCATTTGAAACACAAAGTTTTAATGCATTTAATTGGCATGTAAACAAATTTCATAATGAAAAATATTTTTTTGCAATTTGAAAATTGTAAAAAGAATTTATATTCGAAGGGATCCTATAGAATGCATGCGAGCAAATGCCAGTTGTCGGTAGTTAAGAAAATGTCAGTTCCACAAACTCTTCAAGAAGAAAATGCAACAGATTTTTTGCCTATGGCAAATAATTTTGCAGAAAAACAAACTAAGACACTGGAGATAATGACTGATCTTTGCATCGAATTGGAAGGCAAACACATGGCTTAGCATTTTAATTTCCAGACCTATACTATTAAAGGTTTTTTAGTTATCCCCAAATTAATTCAGGAAGCAGCTTTGTTACTCCTCCCCCCCTCCCTTCCACTAGAGATGAGACGGGCTCAGCCCGGGCCCGAACCGGCCTCGGGCTCTGAAATTCACAATTGTGTTCGGGCTCGGGCTCATGAAAAAATTCTCCTTTATTGAACATACTGCTTGAAACATATTTTAAAAAGCGATTCGCGGAGAAAATAAAAGTACTTATAAAAGATAAATAAATAAAAATAGCGGCACGGGAGCCTAGAAGGTGCGTGAAGCTCTTTGGGTATTCTAGAACGGCTGTTTATATTCCTTAGTTAGTTATGAGATCCTGCATTTTTTGATAAAAGATGGATACAAAGAATTAGAAAGTGCATTGGGAGTTTGCAACTAGTATTTTTGTCTTTGATTTGCACAAGCGGCAAAATTTATTGTATTCTATCAATGAAGTAATTGAATTTTTTTTAATCTTTAGCTGAAATTTCGGGCTCGGGCTCCGACTTAAATTATTGCTCGGCCTCGGGCGAGCTCGGATGAAAAGTCCTCGGGCTCGGGCTTCAAAAAATGATCCCGAACTCATCTCTACCCTCTACCACCAAAAACACCATTAGGCTATTTGTCAATGCAGCCTATTTCCTTTTCCCTTTAAAAATAAATCTAAAATTTTTCCAGATTTTATATATGCACTCAACTATTTTCCACCACACAAGAATTTCAGATTAAAAAAGAAAATCTATTCAATCAATTCTGCCTTATAGAGGAAAATAATAACTGTAAGTGCTCATATAGACTCGTTCGCATAATTTTGTTGCTCAAAATTGCATCCATTGTTGTTTGGCCCCTAGCGGTGAAATGCTTTGGATGAGTGCTTATTGGAAAATCTAAAGTACCCATTTCAGTTATGAAATCAGATTCTTGATCGGAATTTAATTCTATGTTAAAATCTCCTACTAAAACAGTCTTACAATCATCCTCCTTCAGCAACGTTTCTAACATAGTGTCTAATTTATCTTCATAAGAAATTCGAGGACTAGTGTATGTTACTGCAAATCTCATATCTTCAATATACGCAATGATCATTTGAACACCATTGATCTGGCTCGTGTAGGCACGGGTAAAGTGTTTCATTTTCTTTTTATAAAGTTTTCCTCTATAAAAATCATAACTCCAGATGGCTTTCTGTTTTGGAAACCACTGTCTATCCGTTCGACCAGAGTGAATCCTGGTATTTGAAAATCATCTGAAGGAATAGTCCATGTTTCTGTTAGTAACTCCAGATGGCTTTCTGTTTTGGAAACCACTGTCTATCCATTCGACCAAATTGAATCCAGTTCGACCAAAATATTCCGTTAGCAATATCAAATCACTCTGCAGAAAACATGAATCAAACGGAAAAGTGACCACGGCACACCGCGTAGACAAAATCCCGTGCTTGAAAGAAATAGCACCCGAGTGCTAAAAATATTTATTTGTCAATCTAATTAGATATGATTTCCTTTTCTAGACTTGGAAATCTAGGAACTGTTCTCCTTGACAACATATTTTCTCAAATGTACTCTAAAACACTAATAATGACAAGGAAGTGGAAAAAATGTTCTATGAATTAAAAAAAGTATAAAACTATCTAGTTAATTGTAAAATCCTTCAGTTAGAAACTGAAGTTGAATTGAGACTAGAATATCAGATGAAGGACATGGAGAAGAAACTGGAAGAATCTCTAAAAAAAATGTCCTCTGAATTTTCAGTGGAGCCATCCTTATTAGAGATGGAAAAGCTGATGCAGCCAAAAACGGCAATGTGGAATGCAATTACATTGGTATCTTTCATCTGTTTTTGGGATAAAAGTGTTTATTAGACATAGTGAATTTATTGCTTAAAATAGTTCTTTTATAATATGCTTATTCAGTTAAATTTATTTTATACTTTTTCAGTGTTCAATTTGGCAATGTGTTAAATTAAATTTTGATAAAATACCATAACATGCAAATTAAATAT
Organism: Cheiracanthium punctorium; assembly: GCA_038373885.1. Classification (NCBI taxonomy): domain Eukaryota; kingdom Metazoa; phylum Arthropoda; class Arachnida; order Araneae; family Cheiracanthiidae; genus Cheiracanthium; species Cheiracanthium punctorium. The sequence continues at coordinate 929,069 of JAWZYV010014928.1, read as the reverse complement.
AATTGTATTGTGGAGATTTGTTTATAAATAATATTATTGACCTGCCAACTCTACTGAATTTGGCAGGAAACGCATGCTTTTTAAAGTATATTCTGATTTTTCTGACAAATCTCTTTCCTTTAGATAATTTTTCTTAAAATCCCCACAATTGCGAAAAAAAAAGAAAGAATGACTCACTCAAAATCTATCATTTTTTACTTTCCAATTCAGAAAGTACGCACTGAGGAACGGGGTTGTTTTAAATGGAAATGTAAAGTCATGAAGGGGAAAAATATTTCCCATTGTTCCCCATTCATAGGGAAAAGTAAACAGATTGCTCAAAATCCATAAAAATCTACTGATTTTTTGAGTATGATATTAATTCTTTTTCTTTCTTATAGGATGATTATAGCCCTGAGATGCAAAGGTCTGGCCCAAGTATATTTTTTGGCACGAAGAAATGCTTAACAGCTGGCAGGCAGGATTTATCAGTGGAAACGGGTTCTTTTTAGCGACGAATCAAGGTTCACCCTTTACCGTTCGGATGGCAGGGTCTGAGTCTGGCGTCTGTCTGGAGAACATCTCCTGCCAGAATGCATTGTGCCAACAGTCAAGTTCGGCGGAGGTGGAATTATGGTCGGGGGTGTTTCTCCTGGTATGGACTGGGACCCTTGGTCCCCATTCATGGTAAGCTCAACGCCGATGCCTACTGCACTATTTTGGATGACAATGTGCTTCCTACGTTGTGGCAGTTTTACGGGTTGGACCCCTGTTACTTTCAGGATGACAATGCCAGTTTTCATGTTTTGAGGTTAACCAAGGCTTGGTAGGGTGCCAATGGAGTTCATCGAATGGACTGGCCTGCCCAGAGCCCAGACCTGAACCCTATCGAAAACCTCTGGGACGAGTTGGATCGCCGAATTAAAGGGTTCACTACCCGTCCAGTGAAGAAACTTCAGTGAAGGAACTTCTAAATCAGTGAAGGAACTTCTATGTCTACTCCAAGCCGAGTGGAAGACAATACCACTAGCTGTAATACAAAGACTTGTGGAAAGTATTCCCCGGAGGGTTCACACTGTAATTGCCTCTCGTGGAGGCTCTACCAACTATTGATTTTGAATATAGTTTTTCTTTTCTATCACAGGTGTCCAAATACTTATTGGTAGACTGAAAAACACTCAAAATACTGGTGTTAAACGATAAAGTAATTAAAAAAACTTTGTAAAAAACACACATAAGAAGTAAAAGGAAAGAGGATACGCGTTTCGTTCAAAAATTGTTTTGAACTTCTTCAGTCCAAGCCCTCGTCGTAAAGAACACGTACGACGAAGGGCTTGGACTGAAGAAGTTCAAAACAATTTTTGAACGAAACGCGTATCCTCTTACCTTTTACTTCTTATGTGTGTTTTTTACAAAGTTTTTTTAATTACTTATTGGTAGAGTTGGATCGCCGAATTAAAGGGTTCACTACCCGTCCAGTGAAGGAACTTCTAAATCAGTGAAGGAACTTCTATGTCTACTCCAAGCCGAGTGGAAGACAATACCACTAGCTGTAATACAAAGACTTGTGGAAAGAATGCCCCGGAGGGTTCACACTGTAATTGCCTCTCGTGGAGGCTCTACCAACTATTGATTTTGAATATAGTTTTTCTTTTCTATCACAGGTGTCCAAATACTTATTGGTAGACAGTGTATTTAAATGAAACGAGCACTGTTGAAAGAGCTGCCATCCTGCTGTTGGGTGTATACTATGTAATGGACTTAAATTTCCCATATGCATATGGACAATTTTTAGGTTTAATCCAGAATATTATAGCTAAAAAAAAATTTCCCAGACCGTTCTTGTCAAACGTTTTAAAGCAAATGACGAAAATTGTAACATGATTTAATAAATAGTATTAAAAAAAACAGATATGTTTGTATTTATTGCCTTGTTTTAATTTATTTTTTTTAATAAATTCTACTGAGTGTTTAGCATTAAATTTGAAAATTAAGGCTACTTCTTTTTCTTTAGTGATTTTTTACATGTAGATACCTTTAAAAAAGTAAAAAAAGCTCAAATTTGGTGCCAAAAAATAAACAATGATCTTTTACATCAAATTCAAACCAAGCAAATTTATGGATCAGTTAGATTTTATTTATAAGATTTTTTTGAATTTCAAATCTCAGGGAAAGAATGACAAGACTTTAAAGCTGATGTACAGAACACCTTGATCACAACATCAGAAGGACTACACATTTATGGTACCCCATTTTAATTTTGAGATTGCATATTATAACAAGCAATTTATTGATGTTATAAGTATCATGTCGTCAAATGCAAGGTAGTTATGCTGAATTGGACTACATAAATGTACTTCCTAAAAAAACATGAAAATAAAAATTCTTTATATAGAACAAAAATTTGCTGAAGGTTCTATTACTTTTTAAAATTTTTATATTCATAAAAATTCAAAATGCTCTGATTTTCTAGCTTTAAGGAAGATTGGGATTTTCACCTCTTTTTAATTACTTTAAAGTTTTGTTTACTCAAATAGTCATTGTATTTCTCTTCATTTTTTTCAATGAATCTAAAAAATATATAACATTTACATAAAAACTTTTTTCATTATTAGATTATCAGAAAATTTGATTTGAATAAATTATTGAGAACTTATTTTTGTGAAGATAAATGAATAAAAAGGATTTTTTAAATTAAATCTATCATTAATTTTTACTCCAAAAAAGGGCTTATATTTTGGATTTTTATGATTATCTATTTCAGTCGAATTCTGTTTTTTATTAAATTTTTTATGATTCACTAAACATAGGTTTTGAATGTTTTTAGCCCCCTTAATAAGCAATAACAGGCATTTTAATTGAAAGTTTGTAGTTATAATGCTTATTCTAAGTAAAGAAAAATTGCTTAAAAAGGGTTTCGTGGGAGAGGATTATGAGACAGTTTATTAAAAAAATTCATAAAAAACAGAGAATTGTGATGTTAAAAGTGTCTTCAAACTGATTTTGGAGCTTTTAATTTAGCCATAGGTGAGTAAGAGTGTTATTCACTACTGTAAATCCACAGACGAAAATGATTAATTAAAAAATATAACTTTAGTAGGAAATCATTTTCATGACTGGCTGCAAAATAAATAATCAAGTATTAGAAAAAGCTGTTCACTTCTCTTTCTTCATAAAATTTATAAAAATGTTAATTTAAGAAAAGAAATTGTATATTTTAAATTAATAACTCATCTTATTAGAAGTGAAATACAAAGTTATATAATGTAGTTTTTTTCTTAGTCAGAATAACCAATGAACAATAAAATTATCTAAATGTAGTTAAGAAAATAAATGTAATTTAACAAAAAGCTTTTATTTTGTATACATGTAATTTATTTTGTTGAACTGTATTACTATTGCTTACAGTTATATTTTGGGGGAAGCAATTCTAAACATGGCCCAGCATTGGATAAAATAGAATTTTTGAAATGTGTTTGAGGAAGTGGTAAAGATTTAAGTTGATAAAATATTTAAATAATCATATGAATTCTTATTTTAATCACTTATTAATTACAATATATTATTAATAATATAAACCTGCATAAAAATATTGTCCCTGATGGGATTTGGGGTAAACCTAGATTGGCAAGTGTATAAGAGGCACTTGAATCTAAGTTTAAAGGCACCTCTTGTGCCTCTTAATTTCAGACACCTCTTGTGCCTCTTAATTTCAGACACCTCTTGTGCCTCTCAAGTTTCAGAGGCTCATTGTGCCTCTCAATGTCAAAGATGCCTCCCATTTTTCAGAGGCACATTGTGCCTCTCAATGTCAAAGGTGCCTCTCAAACTTCAGAGGCACAAATGAACAAAATGTGCCTCTTAAATCAGAGGCACACTTTTTAGAGTGTAGTGTTAGCAGCAGGACTCTTCGTCGAGAGTTAAACAACTTGGGATTCCATGGTCGTGCAGTCGCTCACAAGCCGAACATCACTCCACAGAATGCGAAGCATCGGTTGCAATGGTGCTGAGATCACTGTCATTGGACTGTGGACGTGTAGAAAACTGTTTTTTGGAGTGATGAATCTCGCTTCACAATCTGGCTGTTGGAGGGACGCGTCTGAGTTTGGCGGATGCCCGGCGAACGTTTTTTGCGTGACTGAATTGTGCCGACTGTTAAGTTTCGTGATGGCGGTATAATGGTGGTGGGCGTTTCTTGTGGTTGAGCCTGGGTCCGTTAGTTCCTGTGGTTGGACACATGAACTCTGCGATGTATGTGGACATTCTGGACAATGCTGGACTCCCAACTGTGTGGCAATATTACGGGAAAGGCCCATTTCTCTTCCAGTAGGATAACTGCTCCATTCACGCACATCGAGGCTTGCACAGACGTGGTTTGACGAAATGAGCGCATATTACGTAGCCAGCCAAATCGACCATCCTCACTGCAAGCACTCACCTCAGCCGTGATGGACGCCTGGAAGTCAATTCTTATTGCCACATATTAAAAACTGGTGCAAAGTCTTCCCAGAGGGGTGCAGGCTGTCATCGATGCAAAAGGGGGACCAACATCATATTAGTATGTGCCTCAGGACGCTTCAAGTCCATACCATTGGGTGTCCGGATACTTTTGGCCAGATAGTGCATCTTTCTAAAAAAGATTCCAATTGCACTGCATCATGCATTTTCATCGTATTTCAGAAACCTAAACCGATATATATAAAAGTGAAATATCAATTAATATACACCATCATTTCAACATAAACTAACATACATTTCACTATACCACTACATTTCACTTACACTTCACTTAACATTTCAACATACTAAAAATAAATTATCTGGAATATTTTTACGTAAACAATGCAATTTTTTAAAAGCAATGAACAGCTTATACTCGACAACAACTTGCACTGACGAGCCAAGACTATATGATCACCTGCAGATTTTTCAATGAACTTGTCTGAATGACATGGAAAGTACGCAATTAAGTAGCAATGGTATTTAAATGTTGCTGGAGAAGGTAAGGACTCATTCTTGCACTTACGCTTGTGATCGACGGGAAGGCTGCTGATATAAACGAATTTCATAGAGAGCAGATTGTAATGACCCGAAGACTCGGAACGAGAATCTCCAAAACTGCGCGACTGGTCTGTTGCTCACGATCTGTCGTTGTTAGTATTTATAAAGAGTGTATTAGTTACTGTGAAGCCAGCAGTTGACGCCAAGATGGTGGATGTCCATTCGTCGGAGATCTGAGACTGTCTTGCCTAGTACAACAAAATCGGCAGCAGACAGGGCTCCGCTGACAGCCCAATATAATGCAGTGTTTTCAAACACCACCTTGTTCCAATATTTCCACTTCCTGTGACCGCTGCTTAAATATTTCTTACAACATGTCTCCAGTTATCCACCAAGAACTCGCGGCATCCATGACCAGGCGAGTTGCATCTGTTTTGAAGGCGAAAGGATGCGTAACGCGTTATTGAGTAGGTGGTCATAATGTTTTGGCTCTTCAGTGAATGTTGTTTTAAAAATGTGATATGTTTAAGACAAGTAGATGAGAAGGAGCTTGGGAAGAATATAATGAAACTTTCAATTCTTTATTCCGTATTTGTGACAGTTGCTATATTTTTCCAAACTCTACACAGTTTCAGAGATTGAAATATTATTTTGAAAGTAGTATGATACATATAAGACACCATCAAACTATCAACTCATGAAAACAGCATCAAAAGTATGTATATCATAAAATTTCATCAAGTTTTTTCGAAAATTTCGAAAATCTGAATATTCGAATTCATAGACTTTAAAGTATTGGTTTCAAAATTATTTTCTTCGAAACATTAGGGAAATATTTGTATATTAAGTAAAAATAAATTCCATGGAAAACAACTGTTTCAGCCAATCTTATTTTGGTACCAATTAAAGCTATATTATGAATTTGACACTGCTCTAGAATTGGATTTTTGTGCCTATAAATTATATAACCTGATATGTATGCAATCGGATATATTTTGCATTATATTTTGAATGCATGCTAGAATTGGTAGTAATAATAGATTTTTTAAGCATGGAAATTATAAATAAATATCCCTGTTTTATATATTTTTTCTGGCATAAAACAATGCAAGGTGTCATTATGTAAAATAGTAGTCTACAAATGCATGGTTTTCACTGCAATCATAGAATAAAGAAACCATCAGACAACAAAATTTAATTTTAAACATTTATTTCCGTGCATACTGGAATATATATTCATATGCATATTTCTTAGAAACTACAAATACATTCCACAAGCCATAAAACTTAGAGCCGAAGTACCTTTCTCTCATTCTTTATGAGAGAACAATTCTGGTATGAGAACATCACAGCTGAATATGTATTCTTAATACTTTAGAAAATATGTAGACAACTTAGAATTTTTCTTTTTTAAACTTACTGTAATATTTCATGATATTTTTAAGAAAGTGCGAAAAAAATATGAGAAGAAATATATTAGAATAATTGATATTGCAGCAAATCACACACAGCACAGTAATAATACTACGTGAAAAATTGAGAACTGGAAGACATTTTAACAAGACTTCTGATAATTTTGCTTATAAAATACCTGTATAATGTAGCTATTGTGAAATCGGTACATTATACAGGTATTTTATGAATTATTATGAAATTTTTTATGAAATTTTTTATGAAATTATTTATGAGATTTGGATTATGAAGGAGAAAATGTTTTTCAAAAAAAATTATAACCTTTAAATTAAAAAAACTATCACTTCATTTTGAATTCCATGAGTTGTTGATAAAAGAATAATGTTTGAATGAGCAATGCGACTTTCGAACACTTTTTCTGTGATACTTATTACTATAATGAATTTCGAAAATTGCACCATTTTTTTGGCTTTCAGAGAGATGTCTCTTTAATATTTTGCACATAGTTTAATATTTTCTTTCCTAATTAAGAAAAGGAAAAGCTATAGTTGTTCTTCATCTGCTTTTGAGCACTTTGAAACACATTTCTTTTTATCATTTTTAGTATTTGAATACAACTTCATGTCAAAGTGTCTAACAGAAGACTATTATATTTTTCATGATCAAAAACTTTTAAAAACTGTGTTATTTTCTTTTGATTATTAAAATTGCCATAATATACAATGTGTTAGCAACACAACACAAATAAACATAAATATCCACATTTATATTTTTCCGAAGGACATGATCCATTAAAATTCGTGCCTCTGCAATGTAAAAATTTAAAAGACAATATACGGAGTGACACCATGCATTAAGTGAAAGAAAGAGGAAGAAAAGCATAACAATAGTTGAATCGCCGTTTTTGATGTTTCAAAATATCGTCAGTTGCGAATGTAATATTTTTCTGCAAAAAAACCAGTAAAATGTATATAGTTGTACTTAATTATGATTTAATGTAGGATAATTATAAATTTTTGTGCTAATGCAAATTTTAGAGCTATCGGTGTCCTTTATTGGCTATTTATACTCCAGGAAGAATCTCATTAGTGCTAACAATTCAAAAGGCGAATGTGTTTACAAAGATATGCTCATTCATCACTTACCATTTTGCACTACTTTCAAAGTCAATGCGATATATATCATGTAGCAGCAGCAGTTGAAAACTCTTATACAGCTTTAGAAAACTAAAACCAAATAATAAATTAGATATTGCTTTAAAATAAATTCCTTTTTTAACTATTTCCCAAAGCAACACTTAACTTGGAAAATTATGTTATTTTGCATTTTTTTGAGCAAGTTCTCATTCGAGAAGCACATTTAGAGAGGGTTCATAGATCAAGATATTATTTATTGCGTAGTATAATAATAAAAAAAAACATTTAATAAAGCAACCTTTTGGGTTACCTTACAAGAATTGGAAGAATTGCATAGATATACAGTAAAACTTCCATGAGTGACCAGCTCCTTCATCGACCAACATTTTAAAGCACTGATTTCTTATCTTATCTACTTAATGTGAAAAAATCCTCTAGAAGAGACCACACAATCCTCTGTAAGCGACCGAATCCGGTTCCTTGTCTTAAAATTTTCTAGCATTTTTCAGGAAGTATAGTAAAAAAAAAAACTCTACTGTAGTAAATCGACAGCAAATGCAAACATACATACACACCACGTAGAAATCTTGAGGTTTAGACAAGATAACGTAGTTTAGATAAGATATGATAAGGAACAAGTGATTTTACCGCTCGCGGGAGGGAAGGTGACCGCTCACGGAAAGTTACACTGTATACATATGTATGTAGGGGAAGGTGACCCAAAATGATCCCAGCGGGCAAAACAATTTAAAATTATGTGGTACCACTGTATACATATGTGGTGCATCACTGTCTGTTTATCTATATATCTATCAACCTAGATAGATAGATATATCGGTAGATAGATAGATATAGATATAGATATGTGTGCGTGTATGTGTATCATAAAAATTAAATTAATCACCTAATTGATTTATTGTACAAATAATTTAATAAATACTAAAATACTTTAGCAAATTATATATATTCTACTGATATAATATTCCAGAACCCTAATATATGCAAAATTCTGAGCTATGTGAGATATCAAGATTTGTTAGATGCATATATTAGTCTATTTTCAAAGTACCACCAATAATTTTCACATTAGCGAAAGAAGTTTGTGATTTCTGTCAAATTTTATGCTGATACTAGACTCAAAATGCTTGTTCAATCATTTTTTACTGTAAAATATTACACGCATGTTTCAAACATAACGCTTTTTACATAAAAAATTCACATTAAATAAAAAAATAACTTTAAATGTAACCATGTTTATTCTTTTAGCCTCTCATGAATAAATTTAGAATTAATTTTAAATGCAAATCAGCTATCTGAAAATTACAAGGGATTCTGTGACAATAAAATCTTTCACTGCATTTCTAATGCGCGTACTTTGATTTCTTTCTTTTAAAAAGATATTGATTACGTGTAAGACATTGTTACGATCTGTGTAGTCCGCTTTTAAGTGCGAAATGAAAGTCGTTTGATTACATGTTCCCAGAAAAAATTTTTATTCAAAAGTCGAAGTTACATTAAGGTTAATGATGATTATACATGGTTCCCAGTTTTACTTTTTCTTCGTGATGAAATTTTATACTTTTTAGAGGAATCGCGTTTTTAAAAAAAATTCTAGTTATTTCTTTTGCATTTCGTTTACTTTCAAACTATTTATTCAAGTTTCCTAAAATATTTCTTTATTTGTAAAAAACTTCGGGAACAGCTTAAGCATATACACTGTCCTCCAAAAGTTAAGGTACAACTTGTTTTTGTGAATAATATGGAACCGAATGAACATAGAAGCAAAATATTTGGACTAACGGAGCAGTAAATAGTTCATTATTGAGTACGACATAGAAATTTACATAAATTCAACACAAACATGGTGTAAAAGCAAAAGAATACTTTTGGTAGAAAAGTCCACTTTTGGAGGAAACAGTTTATCAAAGCTTTTTGTGAAAACATGTGGTGGAAATATTACAAAAATGAGTTCTAATAAGGAATGTGCCCACCTCTAACTGCATTGCACTGGCAGCATCGCTTCTCCATGCTGCTAATTAAGTTGTCGGACGCCTCAATAGGGAGCGAAGACCACGCACGGATTAGTCCTTGCTCCAGCTCATCCAACGATCTTGAAGGAGGACTTAAAGTAGCCACTTGCCTGCCAATGCAGTCCCAAACATGTACTATCGGATTGGGTTCTGGAGATTGAGCTGGTCATTCCATTCGCTTGAAACCTTGACTCTCAAGATAATCCTCAACAAGCACAGCTCGGTGAGGTCGGGCATTATCACCCATCAGAATGAAATCATTGCCAATAGCAGCAGCATATGGCCGAACATAGGCATCAAGGATCTCGTCCCGATATCTCACACCAGTCAAATTTCCTCCATGGAACACATGCAGGTCAGTGTGACCACCGAAAGAGATTCCTGCCCACACCATGATTCCATAATCCCCAAAACTGTGTCTTTCAACAATGTTGGGTTGGTTGTATCTGGTGCCTTGTTCTCTCCAGACCAGTACACGCCCTGAATCGCACTGCAATGTAAATCGGGACTCGTCAGTGAAGAGTACAGAAGCCCATTGTTGTCTCGTCCAGGAGACATGGTCCCTTGTGCAACGTAAACGAGCACTTCTGTGACGTCCGTTCAAGGGTACACACACAAATGGTCGTCTTGCCTACATACCTGCATTATGAAGGCGTCTTCGTACTGTAGTGGCTGAAATTCTTCTTCCCGATGCGACAAAATGATCTGCAACGAGCTGAGGTACAGCAGTGGTTCTCCTTCTTCGGGCCGAAAGTTCTAGATAACGGTTTCTGCAGGTGTCGTAACTCGAGGTCGGCCTGGAGCAGGTCTTCTAGACACTGAATCTATCATTTAAAATTGATTCCACAGTCGTTGGACCACACTACGAGACACATTGAGACGTCTAGCAGCATCAGCTTGTGACAACTCCATTTCAATCCATCCAGCGTAAAGAATCAGGTAAGCGATTTCTCCTGAACATTATTAGACTGTCTCGAACGAAATTAACGACAAAACTTGCGATCAACAAACACACACAAAAATTACAGCCTATGATACAAAAGTTTAGTTTTTACACATTTTCTCCCACTCTTATATCAGTATCCATTTCTTTAAAAGTAAAAGTGGTGACGATCATTTTTGCATATGTTTTGGTAAAATTTGTTAGTATTATGAAAATAAACTACAAATTTTCTTGCTGCTGCATTCCTTTTTTTTTATGGTCAGCTTCGAAAAAACAGGTTGTGCCTCAACTTTTGGAGGGCAGTGTATAACGTTGTAATGTAATTTGTGGCATCTAAAATATTATTGTACAACTTAATTTTGAATACACAATAAAAAAACAATTTTATTTTTATATGCATTATATAATTTAATGTCCACATTTATGTGGAAAATTTCCTGGGTATTCCACATTCATCGGGATTATCGAGGAAAAGTAAACTTTTGGTCATTTTAATAAACTTTTTGTACTGCCTCTCATCTAGAGAAATCTCAGACAAAATGTACGTTTATATTATAATGCGAAAAAAAATTAATAAGCGGATTTTGCGGGAAAAAAAATTCCTGATAAATTTTGTCTAATGTCTGCAGAGATCATTTGTTTTTGATTAACGTTTGAGAATAAATATAATTGTTTATTAATCTTTACTCGTAAATCTCTGAAAAATCTCGTTTCACTGCTGTTATTCTGCATCAGACGAATTGGTTGCGTGTGTGTGAAATCTTTTTTCTAATGTAATGTGATCTAGATCCAGGTATTTTTCACTTTTCTGTATTGAATTGAATTCATGCTAAGTTCAATTCTCAAAAAATGCATCTCATCATCGCATTTCTGAATTGCTACCCTCTTCTGTATACACCATTTACAGGTGTTCCAATAAGAATACCTAAATTTTACACAGAATTGTCGCTTAGAGTACATAAGCAAATGCTCAAAGAACAAAATCTATACGAAGCACAATTTCGTTAAAAAATGCGAAATACAATATGACGTCCTGAAAGGCGTTATAAAATAGCGCAAAGGGTGTACACAGTCTTCTTATAGTATATTCACCCTCTACAGAATGTTTCAACAAGACCGCCTAAATTTTAACCAGAATCTTCTCTTGGAATACAAAAAAATGCTCAAAGAAAAGTATATATATCACCCACATTTTTGTTAAAAATGAGAAATTTCAAAATGCAATATGACGTTATCTAAGGCGAAATAAAAAAGAAACTATTGTAAACACTCACATTGGTCTTTGCATAAATTTTCAGACACCAAGATCACCAACTCTTACACCTTTTAATTTATTCTGTAAAACCATCTGAAGGACTTGATCTATCGAAGCCAAGTTGCTTGAGAAAGTGACTAAATGCTCCCGTCTATGCTTTGTCTACCTTTTAGGAACATCATGCTACTACAACTCATGTAGTCAACCATTTCAATGAGTGCGAATGTGCACCTCAATGTGCGCTTTGAAATTGGAATAACTTCCTATATAATCGCACATGAAAATATCGTTGTTCATATTTGGAATTTTTTTTCCCTCTTTCTTACTTTTTTTATGCACTGGAACATGAAGCATTAGTCTCGCATTTTACTCAACGATCCTAGTTTATAAATTATGTACATTTTCTAAGCGATGAATCTATTTATGCAGAATTTGAATTTTCTCAGGTACTTTGCAAATACATTGTGTCACACTTTTCATGGAATCTAAGAAGTATAGGTCACTTAACCTTTTGACATCAGTAAGAGCAGTACTTGTCTCATGAAGTTTAGACAAAAAGCCTGCTTGGCGGACTACTGTTGTCCCAGAAGTTCACTTCCCCCTCTCCAAAAAGTGTACTTCTCTCCGGGGGGGAATGTTACTGCTTCTAAAGTTAAGAAAAGAGATCTGTAAACAGAAGAGGGAGTTTACAAAACAGCCTAACAACGAAAGGGGTGAAAAACCTAATTTTTCAAAACATCTAGTCGGACCCAGAGTGAATATTTAATGCCATGAGCCGGGCTGAAAAAGTTATAGACAAATGAAAGTCAAAGCCGAAATGCGGGCTTACAAATGTAATCTTCATGTTCCTGCTGTAATCACTTTTTAAAAAAGTGTATGTATAATCAAGCACGTCGCTGTGTGATTGCGATTAGCTTTTAACAAATTTGCACTTCTCAGAAGTTCGGCACATAGATCGTGAGATGTCCTGTATAGGAAGAGAGACAGGAGACGCTCGTTTTGTTAAAGCCGCATCTATTTCTAGGCTGCAGTTCGTAATACGTAGCCAGTAGGTGGCTCAATCTGTAGATGTGGAGCTTTAGTAGTCAGGACAAGAGTCTCATATAGTTTCCTACGCGTTTTCATGTGGAGAAAACGAAGAAGTCTGTTTTTCAAAATGCTAATTTTGGCATATGCTTTTATATTTTAAAGTAAAGAGTCAATAATCCGGACAACTTTAATTCGAATTCAGTTCCAGTAAAAAAAAGAGTTGAAGTGATATATAAATAAGGGAAGCCTTTGCCACTGCCTACTGGTGAAAATTTTTAAATCAATTTTCTTCAACCTGTTATTTTGTTGCCATCAGCAAAGACTTTCCTTACTTTATCGAAAACAATTGTCTACTTTCTTTTATAAGGCTCGTTTCCTTGGGTATTTTTCATGCTTATATTTTGAGCTAACAAAAGTAAACACATTAAATATTGCCAACTTCAAAGCTTCCATGTTTTATTCTCTTTTTCTTTATTTATAATTAATTTGATATCGAAATACTTTATATATTTTTTAAACTGCAATAAATTATGACAATATATAAAGTATACAGTATTTTGTAAGTATATATGTACTTACATATTCTACGTTACATATATGTATGTAAATTCTTTCTTCCAAATACAATATAAGTTCGGATTAATAAATGGTTTTATTTATCTGCACCAATTATTCAACCACTAAAGTAAATTATTAACAGTCTCAGCTAGTTTCCTCTTTATTATTTCCCGATCGTATTTTAGTTAATATTTGAAAATTCGGACATTATGATAATTCGGACGGTATCCGGTCAAAATTAATCTGGATTTTCAACGATCTACTGTATTTGTTTGAAGTAGTTTACTGGTACTGCGTAGATTTACGATTCTAATCCTATGTTAGAGTAGTTAGTATCAGTTTAATATTTACTGCGATAAATTGCGCCGACTCGGGGTCTTTTTCTCAACAATTAATTTGTTCTACGACGTTTAAATTTGGTTAAACAAACATCTTGTATGGTTACATTCTCTTCACTAAAGTTTATCCGTTACTTGTACAGTTTTATTTTGTAGTTCGTTCAAACATACTTTTATTATACTTGTCACTAGCATTTTGATATTTAATAATCACCGATCATTATAAGGAGATGCTTATTTATTACAAATTTTTAGAGAAATAAATCATGTTTGTTCAGTTATTATACAAACTATCCTGAACTTGAAAAATAAAGGGATGATTTCTACAGAAATGTAATTAAATTAATGATTAGTATTATCTTTATTTTCAACCCAAGAGATTTGTTTCATGCACATGGAAAAAATGAATAGCTAAAGAAAGTGTTGGGTGGAAATATTGCTTAAAAGAGACCCAACATTTATTATTTAGCGTTTATTAAATTTTCTATAAAAGCCGCAAAATTACGTTCTAAGCAGTCTACATTTACAGATTTCAAAATTTTGTTACATAAATTCTGTGTCAGAAAGAACTAAATATTTTGCACCTTTATATCTTACTGAGAATATTTAATAATTCATAATGCATGAACGGGCTCAGTCAGAAAAGGTTTCAAAATTCATGAACATTGCATGGCAATTACACTTTTTATTAATCCTGTCTGTACTTAAAACATTTCTTAACTCTAATTCTCTAATTGAAAATGCAATAAATAAGAACAACTATAACATCTATAAGGTAAACTTTCATGTTATTTAGCTAAGAGAACAACGTTTATACTCTTCAGTTTATTTTTCATCACATGATCAATTATACCCACGGGAAATGAATATTTTAAAAGTAATTAACTGGTAGCTGAAAAGTTGTTGAATAATTATTCTTGTGAGAAAGCATTTCTCCTGATTACCACTATAATAATATGATTTGTCCCAGGAGAAAAATCTTAATTTCCTGCAAAAACCGAGTAATGATACATACAATGAATTGGAAATGAATGTTAAAATAATTTTGTATTCTAAGTAATATTACTATACCTAAAATCGATAGTAATAATACAATCTAAATTTACCTAACATGTTTCATTTTTTTTCTAAATATAGTAGTCTCGCTGTTTGGATAAGTATTTTAGTTTAGTTTCATTAAATTAAAAAGGATATTGTTACTGTTAAGCATATATATATATATATATATATATATATGTATGTATGTCGATATTTTATATTCTACTTTTGTGTCATTTTGATGATGATGATAATTTTTTTTTGGATTATCGCGTAAGATATGCTTTATCAGCAGAAAATTAGGCTGAAAAAAAACCTTTAAAACAAAAATATAATTTATTGTTACATGTTTTTCTTCAAATAATATTACCGCTAGGATTTAATCGACTATAACAGCAACAGCTTATGTAAAACTTTTGGTAAGCTGTTATTAATTTAATGTTGTGGTGAATAATCTTATGTGAATTGAAGTGTAACATTTTCTTTAGTTAACAGAAATGCTTAGTTAAATATCAAAGTTTAATTAAAAATATTATTATTGTAATAGTATATATTTATTAGCTTAAAACACACATTTGCTTAACTTTAATGAAAAAAAATTCTCTGAAAAAACTTTTAATAGTCAAAATAATTTTCTTGGAAGATTTTATTAAGCATTATTACACAATTATGCTAATATGCGTGGGCAACAGTAAGCTCTATAATTTTCACAATTTTATGTCTGCTTCACTTATAAACACAAGAATTTTTTTTTTAAATTTATGTTTCAAGCCAGTACAATTTATGTATCATTTATACACATAAGAGCACATTTATTTTTAAATTATTTGAACAAAAACTGTTAATACGCAAATTATGCTGCGTGAAATTACTCTATATCATATATAACACACAAAAAAAAGGAAATATTATTCTCAGTTTGTATTTTAACTTCTTTCTTTGTTGCTTATAAATATGTATATTTTTAATCATGTCTGCTTCTTATTTCTCATATTAATACTGGAAAACCAAGAGTAGTCCAAGTTTGTTAATCAGAAGATATAAAGAATAAAAAAATATATAAATAAAGCAATTAAAACATTTTTTTAACTAATTGCTTTATTCGTTTATTCAGCAGCTGTGAATAGCATATTCAACATATTTAAATTTCCAATTAGAATAAATTAAGCAGTGTTGAAAAGTTTGATATGTTTTAGCTTTTAGTATACGCCTTGTCGTTTTTTTATTAAACATTTAATAAACATTTTTGATAATGGGATATTTAACAATTCTTATTGCAGTTATCTCTAGAATAAATTCAAGACTATTATGTGTATTTTACGCAATCATATATACCTTCAAATTAGTTTAAACATAAAATAAAGAGTTTTTCTAATATGTGTGATTAGGCAAGATACGATAGCTTAATCATTGTGAAATAACCTCTCAGTGCTTCTGAACGAATTAAAAATATTTCGAAAAAACAATAATTTTAATTTTACTGTTAATAACTTATAGTTTCATCACAATGGTTTCTTGATTGTGAGAAATGTTTAAAAGGTTGTTATAACTTCCGCTATAAACAACATTCTGCAGCTGAAATAGATGAATGAATTGCCACCAACATTGGTTTACGGATATTACACGGGATGCGCTGAAGTAAATTTTTGAGAAACTTTAGCTATGAAAGTGCCCAGTAAGTGACGCTTTGCATGAAAATTCAGCTCAAGAAATGACTCATGTTACACTGCTGAAATAAATTAAGAGAATTTGCATATTTTATCGAATTTCATGAACAAATTTAAACTGAATGTAAAACCATTAGATCTAGACAAAAATCCAAATCTTGTACGTCAAATACGGAAGGGTGCACGTGTGTGTGGGCGGAGACAGTACAGAAACAGGCTTTATAAGCGCGCTTAAGTTAAGACGCATTTCGTTCGCTAGCACACCTTGGCGAATTTCTTGATGTTATTTTGCAGTAATCGGTTAATTTCAAATTGTAACATTAAAAATGAGTAATCACCAATGTTTAGATGATGCAATGAGGGAGCGAACAGTGGAGAGGCTAGAATCAGGACAATCTCAAGTCCAGATTTATAGAGAGTTCAATTTAACGTCCAACGTCGTGTGTAACTTATCCCAGACAGCACAGCAAACTTGCATCAAACATTCAGCAAGCTTGATTTATTAAGTCAATAAGCTTGAATTAAGCTTAAAAATTTCAACCGTGTAAGCTTAATGCAAGCTTGAATCAAGTGTTCTAGTTTACACTTTCTCAGCTTGCATTAAGCTTGACATTTCAAGCTTGAAAAATTTTCCTAAAAAAAAAAAAAATCCTAAGTACACGGGGCGCAGGTCGGCGAACTCGCCCCACATATTTTAATTTTCCACGCATTTTCCCCCTCTACGCTGAAATTTCAATTTGTTCCCATCGAGTGTTCATGGCTGGAATAGAACCCGGGACCTTTGGGTTAGCAGTCGAGCACGTTATCCGTTCAGCCACTAAGCCTTGGGCAGCTATGACTAAAGTTTGAAGTGACTTATCACGCTGTTTTCTCGTCAGATTGATAAGTGGGCGATGTGTTATTTGCTTCTTTTATTTTTCTATGGGATGCATCAAAATTAAAATAATATTATGTGTGATTTAAAGACTACTAATAGGGAAATAAACATAATATAAACTTAAGAGCAGCATACGTTTTAAAACTTTCAGTACCGCAACACTCATGAGCAATACTGCTGGCCAAAATCGAGACAAACGACTGATTTTGAAATCAATTTCGTAGTATAATTGTATTTTATTTTGAAGAATTTGCATATTTGGAAATACAGAATGGGTTTACTTACTTAACACAAATTTTGTGTTAAGTAATCTGAAATCAAAGAAACAGATAGGTAAACGTTACTTCGAAATGCTATATCACAGTTGCTAACATGTATGGAATACAAACACTTTAGTCTTTTTTGTAAATATTTCTTAAAATAACAAATAATTGAAAAATTTTGCTATTTTTTAACGCTAAAAATTCTCTTTACAAATGTGGTTAGTTATTTTCCTACATATTGGTATTCTATATCGATATAGAGCATTTCGAAGAATTAAAAATAAGTTTAAATTAATTTATACAAATGTAAATTTGAATTATTTTCATTGTTCATATTTTATAATTAAAAAAATTATTTAACTTCGATTTTTTTATCCTTTGTAATTTTATTTTAAAACTACAAAAGTATAAGATGTAAGATTTTTGGGCCCTAAAATCTGTAGGCCCTGGGCAGTTGCCCCCTTTGCCCTGCCGGTAATATGGCACTGGTAATAAAATAAAACACATCTTTTACGAACTTTCAGCAAATTTGAGGACGCTAGACAATTAATGTCCATTCTCTTTCACAGATGGCGCCATCACTGCGTACTTTGAAAGCTAAAATCTAGCTAGTATCACTTGTCAAGCATAAATCAATCTGTATTTAAGCTTGACAATTCAACTTGACTCCTGCAACTTGCTGCCAGCTTAAAATGATTTGAACTGTCAAGCTTGCATTAGTACGTCAAATTCAAGGAAATGTCAAGCTTGATTTAAGCTTATGTGCTGTCTGGGTATGGAAACAGTTCCAGGAAACCGGATTCATCGCGAGAAAGCCTGGTCAAGGTCGTCAAGAGCCACGACGGCCAGAGAAGATCGCTATTTGTCCATTATAGTGAAGTGTAACAGGAATGCTACAGCTTCTCAACTCTCTCGTGACTTGTATGAAGCCACAGGAAGCCGTGTGCCAAGGGTGACTGTTTCCAAAAGACTTTGCGAGAGAGGGTTGTTTGCAAGACCTGCCGTTTGCGTTCGGTTCACTTTTGTGAACTGGAGAATCAGTTTAGTATGGTGCAGAGAGCATAGAGATTGGAGTATGGATCAATGGGCGACTGTGTTCTTTTCACTGATGAGTCCTGGTTCAGCCTAAACACTGATTCTCGCCGTGCGTTCATATGGAGAAAACCAGGGACCAGCTACCTACACTCCAATGTCCGCTGAAATCGACCATTACGGCAGAGGCGGTTTAATCCTCGGGCAGGCATCATATTTGATGGCGGCACACCTTTCCGTGTCTTTGAAAGAGGACTGTGACTGGTGTGAGGTATAGGGATGAGGTCTTGGAGCCCTATGTTCGCCTTTTCAGGTGTGCAGTTGGTCTTGAGTTCATTTTAGTGGACAATCACGCGAGGCCACAAAGAACTCTTTTGGTCGACGAATTTATAGAGAGTGGGGATATTCGTCGGATGGATTGGCCAGCCAGATCTCCAGAACTGAATCCTATAGCGCATTGTAGGGGAGGCCATTGTAACTCGCAGGGCGATTGTAACTCGCAACCCCCTCTGAGAACCATCCAGGGAATGAAAACAGCGTTGCTGAACGAGTGGGGCCAATTGCTACAGGAAATAATAAACTCCCTTATTTCAAGTATGATATTACGCTTCGAGACCTGCTTATCTGTAAGAAAGGACTATCTATTAACCCCTTTTTTTTGTTTATTCTCCAACCACTGTTTCATACCTTCCAACTCCAACGTGTGTTACGCACGATCATGTATTACAATTATTGAATGTTTATTAGTTTTGTCTAGTATCAATGCATGTACATATCAAATGTCATAAAAATCGATCCAATAGTTCTAGAGATAATCGACCGAGTCTGCAAATTCTCTTGATTTTTTACACCAGTGTAGTTAATGAAATTTAAAAACAATTTAATACATGTTTAACAATTAAATACATTTAAATTTTTCTTTCAATGCTAAATCACTTCGTATCGTTACGTGCAAATAAATGTACACATAAAAACAACAACTAATTAAGAATAGGAAAAATCCTTTATTTTTCATTTTGCTTCTAAAATTTAAAATTGAGACTTTTCAATAGAGTAAAACAAGGAAGAATGCTTGTTTCCTATACTAATTAGAATTATCAGGGGATTTCCTCTTACGTAATTTGTCACTTAAATTAAGAGAGATTCTTATGTGTGTGTTTTCACAAGCTTGATGAACGTTTTAAAAATGTGAAGAGCAAAGAAAAATTTCCTAAAACATGACAGGTGAATATAAGCTGATTTTTTGGCATAACGGTAATACAGATTCAAATAGAGGACCATGGCCCAAAATGATCTTAGCAGACAAAACGATCTACATGTTTTCTTAGATACAGGTAGCACTCTCTACCCGGTATTAGATAAACTAGTTGTCTTAAGTGAAGAAGAAGCAATCTCAGTATTCAAGAACTCACAATATTACGCGTCTAAATTGCTTGCCATGGACAGGTCAGCAAAATGATAAGGGCGTATTTATTTGTACCAAACTATGGAATTATTTAACAGCCAAAACTGATTAATTTCGCTGAGCCCTGGTGATTTCTATTGAAACCTTAGGTTCCACTGAACCCACTTTAGGAATCGCTGATCTAGACCAGGAATCAGCAGACCACTGGTTGTGCACCGCAGGGTTGTATCTACCGGCTAGATGGGCGGTCCCTGGAGGACAGAACGCGATGGCTCTCAATAACATCATACTTTAATTTCTTGACGACATGGAACTACTCTCTTGAATGTCTACCGAAGCTTCGTCATTGCCAAGAGACAATGGCCAACAGACTCCAACGAAAAACTTCAAACCAACGTATTGTACTATTTCACTTAAAGGCTGGTGGGAAGATCCCCATTTGCCTCCACTGGACGATGATTTCGTATCCAGGTACTTTCATCCCTTCCCTAAAATGAAGAGTGACTGAGGAGGTCAAATATTCCACACGAATGAAAAGCAAGCAACATTCAAGAACATCTCACAACACTACTTTAAACTATACTACACTACAAAGATTTTTTAACACTTTCCAACAAGGTGGGAAATCGTTCACGATTTCTGTTTGTCTGTTCGTCCGACTGATTGTCCGGGCTCTAACTGCCGTAAATATGCTACGAAGTTTATGTATGATATTATTATGTACAGAACCATATACCTTGTTGAATATGATGTATGTGGACTTATAGTTCTTTTACACTAGCAGCCAAAAACTTGCAATGCATTAATTACGCTCTATAGGTAGACATTCTTTAAAACGTATTTTAGAATATTCGGCTATTTCGAACAAAATGCCATCATAAATGCTATTGAGGGTTAAAAAGTAATGACCTCTATTTAAAATAGTATTTATAGCATTTACAGTTCTTCTACAGAAATATTCAAAAGAATTTCATGAATTCCATAGCAGTGTTCATACATTCTTTCCAA
This sequence comes from Cheiracanthium punctorium, assembly GCA_038373885.1. Classification (NCBI taxonomy): domain Eukaryota; kingdom Metazoa; phylum Arthropoda; class Arachnida; order Araneae; family Cheiracanthiidae; genus Cheiracanthium; species Cheiracanthium punctorium. The sequence goes on along the minus strand of JAWZYV010014928.1, from coordinate 908,097 downwards.
ACAAAATACAATAAGTATACAAACTTATAACTGTTTACTCTTTATTTAACATGTCGAAATAACGTTTAAAGTTCTTTTACAGGTTCTCTCAAAGTTGCATTAATATTGATAAGCATATTTTCTTTTCGCAAATATCGCCAAAATCTCGATACATTTGAGGACAACGCATCGCCAAATTTATCGATATTATTGCAGTTGCAAAGTACCCAATGCGTTTGGCATGATTTATCTTTCTTGTTTGAAGAGAATATAGAAAATATCGTCTAGCAAGATAACAGCAGTATATGTACTTAGATTTAATGACAAATGCATATTTTTATAAAAATTCTCTTGTTATTTTTATGGTGTTTCGAATGTAGATTAAAAAACTTAATTCCAAATTTTAGTTGCTCAATTTGTTGCCAAATTTTAGTTGCTAATTGGAAATTTTAGTTGCTCAAATCTGTTTATGAACAACAAATTTAAACTTGTAAGCCGTGTATCTATTGACTTTAAATTATATGAAATTTGTAAAATTACAAAATATAATCACTTTCCGTTCAAAAATAACTTATTATAATGTAACGTTTTACCTGATTCTCAAGGGTAAGATTGTAATACTCTTAATGATAATTGATGTCATTTTGAGTTTTAAGTATTACATTTTAAATAAGAAACAGAAGCACAACATAAGGTAAAGGATAGCTTTCCAAAAGCTAAGGAGCTACTTAATCACAAATAAATTTTAAATTTTCCCAGGAGATTAATCCATCAATTCTACGTGAAATATTTTCCCAGTTCAACTGCAAACTTTGGGAAAACTAATCTATCATCACGGGAACTTTCTTGTTGACATAACAAAACACTTTTGCAAATTTCTACATTCTTAAAACTCCAAACTTCGTGTTTCTGTAAACAGTTTTTCGTTTCAGGATTTTACTGCGATTAGAGCAGGAAATAGATATAAATGCTGTTTTTTTTTAGCAGGAGTTTATCATATTATGAATTATGAGAGAATTGAGAATTATGAATTATGAAAGAATTATTGTTGCTTAAAGGCTTTCTTGAAAAATGAAAAATATTAATTTTTATGCATTCTTGTACATACATATGATTTCTCGTGAGATAGTCAATTTGTAATTTTACAGATATTTCGTAATGAACTAACCATGATAAATATTCTGTAACTAAATAATATTTCGTGATAAAATATTTATAAAAAATTAAATTTATCATTAAAAGTGTTATCTGATTTTCTTGCGCAATTTTGTTTATATCAAATTATGATTTTGATGTTATATAATAATCTATTCGTTTCGGTTTGCATACTAAAAATTAATACATAATGACTATAAATTCCCATTACACATGGAACTCAATATTTATGAGGGGGGGGGGATCATGCACACTATCAGTCATTCAGTTTAGCCCTTTTTCCATTTTGTTTATAATAGATTAAATTTTAAATAAGCTTTATTATAATTCTCGAAAGCTAAAGGGTTATCATCGCTTCAAATTTATAGTGAAACTCAAAGGTTATTTGAATTCATTCACACCATCATATTTGCCAGTTAGTTCTAATAGCATTATGCTTATTATGTTTATATTGCTAGGTAATATTCATGAAAGTCTAGAAAAAAATACCTCTCTCAACATCTTTAAAATTTATAATTCGATAAACACGAAATGAAAAAAGTTCGAAATCACAGATACAACATTTCAGCACACAGTATGTACACAGCCTTGTCATTGATCATAATATTTGTTAGATCAGTGCTATCTCGCAAACTTTCAATCCTGCATGTAATGATCTTGCCGTAAAATCCCTATAATTCAAGTATAACATGAGCTGTATCTTGCAGACTACCTTCGTAAAAGCAAAAATGAAGCTTGAATGCAATATTGATGGATATCAAATCAAAAACTACAGAAACATACAAAAAATTATCTTTTGAAATGTATCAATTTCATTCTGTAACCTTTAAATACCAGGTCACTGCGGTACTTTTGGGAACGATCAAGTCCGCAGCCTCGCAAAAACTATATCAAATCTATCGAGACTATATCAAATCTATCGAGACTATATCAAATGAGGATGTTCAGGAATATAAATCTATTTATGTACTAAACATCAAGCATATAATGGATCCATATTACAAAGTACAAATTCACAATGGAATGGAATCAACGTTTGTGAGGGCTGAAGATATTTTAGCAATACAAAGCATTTCACGCAGGCAAGGTGAAGCCCAAGACCGTTTTCAGACTGGGCAGGACTGTCTCGCAGAAAATATTTTCATTCCATGAAATATTTTCAAATCCTGGTTATACCTCTGTAATCGTCACCTCCGATAAATAAGGACAGCGCGCTGTAAACAGGAAGTGGCAAGATGGCGCATTCGGCAGTCCTTTTTCTGTGCTTTCTAGTGTAATGTGTTTGTTCCTTCCAGTTAAGTTTCTCTTGGATTATAGTGTAGATTTTTGTTAATTTGTGAAAAATTCAAGTAATGTATGTGCCGGTATACTTGTCTATTTTAATTACTGGCTGGCTGTAATGCCTTATAGATGTTCTGCAGTTGCCTGTCGTGGGAACTATAAAAATGGTCCATGCATGTTAGTCTTTAAGTTTTCGGATGACCCGGTGATAAATAAAGAAGTGGTTTTATTTTCTGAAGAGAGATGGATTTGAAGTTTCTGAAAATTCTAAGGTATGTACCTATGTTTTAAAATTTAGATTTGTTCGATTGTGTAATGTGCTTTGATAGTGAATGAATAAATTTCATTATGTTTGCGGAAGCATTTAAAACGGAAATTGCTATGAATTCAATGTTTTTGGTTTTAGATTTTTTAATGTAAATTAATTAAAAATTGGAGCTTTCCTATACTTTTTATCACCGATGTACAGTTACTTAATGAAATCTGAAAACAAGTTTATATGTATGCTGGAAATACCCGATGTTTGTGTTTTACTAATGTTTACTTAAAATATACGTTGCAATCATGCTACTAAAGTTTGTTTGAAGAATGCAAACAGTAGAAGTTAAATATCAGAACACAGGAAATTTATGTATTTGTTCTTGAGAAGTTGAGAGTGTAACCTCGCTGGAAACATTATTTAAGCTTTTGTTTTCTAACTAACGTTTACCAAGAACATTACATTATTCTCATGTTTAAAACTAGCTTTGGGCATTTTTCGTTTTATTGCGAAATTTTGATTTGTTAGAACATTTACTTTAATCATATTTCTATCTAAACATTAATTAATTTAATATTAAGTTACTGTGAATTTGAAAGGGTGAACCTTCTCATGAAAATAACAAGTATGATAGGGCAGTGATTCTACAAATTTTATGAATACTTACATTAAAATTTATTTTGTGTGTAGTAAATATAATGATCGCTACCTTGAAATTTTCTTTTACTTTGGTGCATGTATGATTTCTCTACACCTTAAGGTCACAACACACCACTGGCATTGAGAAAACCACTACAAATGATAAATTTAAACATTAACAAACGATAAAGAATGTACTGTTGTATGAAATAACTTTGAAAGAAGATTAATTCATTTCAGGATGTAGTAAGATTTAATTTTGAAGCATTTGCAAGAATAAATTGAAATTTTCCTATCGTAGATTATACAACAATTTCTCTTAATATGCTTTAGAAGATTTTTCTAATACATAACAATAAAATTTAATGTGAATCTGATTCTTTTCCCCCACTTACATAAGAAAGTTGGTATTGAGTTTAGTAAATCCGCGTGAAAAGATATTGAATTTGATGAAATAATTTTATAAAATGGATATTTTTTTCAAATTAAAGTAATAAGCTCTTATGAAGAATTTTTCTACTTTTATAAAGGCAGTGTTTCTCATGTGAATGGATATTTTATTTACTGTTGAAAAAGAAAAAGTTGAGAACTAATTCGATCAAAAGTCCTTCAAATGAACTCAGAGCACTGGACTTCGGAGTCGGCCATTTTCTATCGATGTGGAGGCCCTGATTATCGGAGGTGACGCTAAGGGAATGCCATCCCGCATCGTTTTCGTTTGACGAGATTGCGCATATTGTTGCGTCCACTATTATTTCTCTCTGAATAAAATGTTTTCCATTGATAAAAGTATATACAGTAGAAGTATGCCTTCCATACCAAGCGAATGCAATCGGGCACTGTTCTTCATTTCGCGGAATTTCGGAATTGAGATTTGTTGATCCTGCGACATTGACATTTCAATCAAATATAAATTAATTTGAGTAGAGAAAAGTACGAAAAAGTAAAATAGTAAGAGCTATCAAGTTTAATACTATATATTATTTGATAATTAATACAACACTTTACATAAATATGAAAATTTTAGTCGTAATATTGTCTTTTAGACGGTATCGGGATTGCATTCTTTAGTGACGCTGTAATTAGGTAGATCCAATGAATAGACATGCTTCGTCGATCTGCATCGCTTTACGGTGACTCTGAGACAACGCTTTACTAGCTTTTAAGGCAATGACTTGGTCACTGTTTCTATTTCACTAGTTATGTTTCACTTTTATATTTATTATTATTATTATTATTATAATTGTTGTTGTTTTTGTATTGTTTATTCTATCTCTTTTTTATTTGTTCCTGCTTTACAATTTGAAAAAAGATATCTGAAACATAAAGATATTCATTCTAATAATAAAAAAAGACAGAAAAATGGATATTTTATTCTAGAAAGTGAATTATAGATACTACGACATTTTACTGCGTATAATATACCTTTTTATACTAAAAAATGTTTCTACCAGCACATGAAAAGTAAAAAATACACGGAGAAGTATTCCGTTTGTTAATTTTCCTATGGAATTAAATTATTTCTCTCATATAAATACTATTGAATCTTATTATTTGTTTTATATTTGATTTTTTTTTTCGTTACTTTACATACCATTTTTTTTTTTCATTTTCGTTAATGATCCATTTCACATCAACATTTTTTACGTTTACTTAATTAGCCTCCAAAGCTGCTTAAAAGATCTTTTTATTCGTGTTTTAAGCTCAAAACGTAAAACTCAACTTAGTATTCTTAGTGCATTTTACTTAAGATTACAGGAAAGTGGATAAACAAATCTTATAATAGGAACTTTTAAAGTTTTAGATAAAATTACCTTAAAATTGAAGATTTCCTAATCATTCTGAGGAACTGAATTGAAATTTAATCTTATTATTCAATGCTTAATTCTGGACTTTTCAAAGACGGTAGTTGTTTTGAATATCTGTAGTTAAAATGTAAAGTTGACAGCGAATTTATTTTTTAATCAGTTATCAGATGGAAAAGAAGTTTTAAAAAATCATACGATAAGAAGAATAATAAACATTGTATTTTAGATGTTCTAAAAGCAAACAATGATCACTCAAAACCCGGAAGAAACACTGATGAATATAAAAGTAAAAATAAATCCGTTTCATATTATTATGGTTATTTTAAAATATATTAAAGGCATATTGAATTTAAATGTACAAATAATTATGCACGCTGACTTGATCTGTATCCGAAAAGGGACGATAAAATTGTCATTGCTTCTTTAATGTTTGTATTCCTTATTGCTTGTGTATACGCTAGATGTGATATAGTAACGACTTCATACACGGTTGAATAATAAATTGGACTGTGACACTGTCGAAAAAATAATAATAATAAATAAAGTTAAATAAAAATGAGTACTTTTTACTATCTTTTTAATAACATATTATTGAATTAAACTGGTGATTTCTTTCTACTGGTGAATATATTTGCGTTATAAACTGCGCCTATTTACTAATAAAGGAGCAAATATCATCGAATATTTCGATGTGCTTATTAAAATATTAGAAGTTCATTACTTTTTTAAATTTTAGCAATGTGAGAGCAGATTAATACACAGAGATTTGGTTAATTTTTTCGACAGTATTTTGAAGTTCACTTGTAGTTTTCAGGCATGCCGTTAATCAGAAATGTTACCTTACGTTTAATACAAATCCAAATTATGGAGGTATGACAGACACAGGCTTTTATTAAGGCTATACTTCAAGGTTTCAAACTGAAAGTACACTTTGGCAAAGGTCGATAATGGTTTCATTATAGGTCCTACTCCAACCTACGTCACAAGAGAACTGCTGCAGATTGCTAATTCCGGTAAAAATATTTTTCATCTTCTATGAACGTAAACATGTGCCGACATTAGAAAAGTATAGTATCTTCGGGTAGTTAAACATTCGGCAGGTGAAACTTAATCACTGACGATAAGACGAGATGGAAGTTATAGCTTAAGAGCATCTTAATTTCCATTACTCAGCTGGTGGCATACATAGATTGTAATTTGCAGTAAGCATCTATAGTTGTTCCCGGCAAATCTAAATTTCAATGTAGGATGATTTTTGCTGTTGAAAATTACTCAGTTGTTAAGCACAAAGTCTTGAGTTTAGTCCTAAAATCCACCAGTTAACAACTGTAAATCCAGTTATCTTGACGAAAATATTTGTGTTTTTAGATTCGGAAGACTTGCATGTGAATTTCACACAATCAAGCATGTTAAAAATACTTATCACGATATTAAATTGTTTCATAAAAAGAAAATTCATTGCTTTAAGAGATCATTAAAAGCAGCAGAAAAATCTAAATCCCATCAAGTGAGAAAATACTGTTCTGTTAAACTTATTACTTTTTCTTTCTTCCATTAAACTGTGATTCTGTTAAACTATTCACGTGTCACGTACCTATTTCCCATTAGAGCGACTAAAGCTGATTAAAGACATGTTTGGATAATCGGATCTAAAAATGACCTGCATATTCATTAACTATTTTTTATGATTAACTTAAACGTCGGAAAACAGCCTAAAGCATTTTATGTTGCATAAAATATACTAAACGTTTTAAAAATATCTTGTTCTGAGATAAAAAGTAATATGAACTGCAGTATGTAAGACTACGCATTTATAGGCGATGTGTATTTTTAATTATAGTCTGTCAAAATCACGTGTTTTTCTAGAGCATTAACTTCGTTTCTCAATTTTTATGGCATTTTAAAAACTTTGTTTTTCCTTTAATGGATTTAGAATGTAATTTTACGGAATTCTTATTAGTTTGCCACATTCAAATTTTTTAAAACTATTTGAAAATAAAGTTTTAATTGTATCTTATTATTTTTTTTTTCGTTTTGGCTTGAAATCGATGTGAATATCGCTGTTTTAAATGATTTTAGGTCAAGCGTGTGAGGTGATGCTGAACCATGTTTAAAATTATTTGAGAGGTAGCTGTATGTTTTCTTAATTTATCTTAAAGAAAATCATTGATAGAGGACTAACAAATATTTTAGATATTAAATTAAGTACTTGGTACTAGATAGTTAAAAAATGTCATTTCGAACAAACTTCTTTCACTTATTGCTTTTCATGAAAATCTGTGTTATTCAATATATGCTGATGAATGTATTTTCACAGCATCAAGTTTGAATTTTAGTTACGGTGTTTTCTACCATTAGATAAGTAAGTGTAAGACATTGTAAGTAAACACTAAGTAAAATGTAAATCATTTTGCTCATTTCTAGTTCAACATATTCCTTTTAAGGTACACGACTGGTACCTCCGAACACGGAGAAATATTTTGAAAAGCATTCTATAAATATATTACAAGCATTTTTTAAAAATTAAGTTTTAATAAATATTAATTTTGGATTATAAAAATTTAGTATACTTCAGTATTATTTTTCTAGATGTAAAATATATGTAGAAATTCAATCAATTTCTAAATAAATTCAAAGATAAAAAGGGAAAAACTATTTAACTTATTCGAATAAAAGAAACACCAAAATGAACTACATGCTTTTATCTAGGGAATGACCTATAATCTCAAATATTTTGTTATGGATTAAAATTTTCGAGGTAGTTCGATTTGTTTTATTATGGAATTTTTGATAATTATATACTGTTATTTTTATATAACGGGCATTATTCAAAAAAATATTATTAAAATAAAAATCCTGACAGTTCATGACCTAGATAACATTATATAGATAGACCCTTCAAAATAGCATAAATTTACGATGGCAATATTTTACGTTATCCTTTTTAAATGAGTACATTTTGAGCAAATATCAGTTTTGTGAAAAACGCATTTAAAGTGTAAAGAACTGCACACTTCCGACTTGATGGGTTTCTGAAAATCCTTAATAACAAGCCGTCTAATTAACGTGGAGTCAAAAAAGAACCCTCTTTCGAATTCTCAATAAATTATCTATCCAATGAAAAAAGAAAAAAAAATGCCCCGTTTTGCTGAAATTCGTCTATTCAACGTGGTCGTGTGCCTTAAGCAAGCATACATTCTGCAATATCTGACATTTATAAATCTAATTAACAAGTCGAAACGCCAGAAGTTCTATGAAAGTTAGAATAAACACCATGAATTACTCCTAAAATATTTTGAAAAAATTCAAATATTTATTATTGCTTGTCTAGTTTTGTACAAATAGTAATGAACAGGCAAGTGCTCTTGATAAAGCATAATTAGCATACAAATTATTTTAATAATAATATAAAATTAACTAAATATTTTAAGGATTTGTGTTACAGTCTTAAATTGTAAATAAATTAAGCATTCATTAAAAAATAAATAAAATGTTACTGTCTTTGCTCACCCTGTACTTGCACACCGTAACTAAATAAGACGTACCCAAATATGGTTACTGGGTAAAATTATATGAAGTAAACACACCTATAATTAAGACATTCATTTAATTTTGAGTTTAAATGCCAGTGTATGGCCTAAAACAGCGTTTCTAAACCTGTGGGGCGCGACCCCCAAAGGGGGCGCCGAGCGTTTGCAGTGTGGGGATGGGGGGAGCGCAAGAAAAGCCAAAGAACAGGCAGTGATGCATGTTTTTAAAAAAATCATCTCATTTTTACTCAAAAAAATATATTCATTTTCTCTTTATATGTTCATGCAAACTTTACAGATGACATTATTTTGTAGGAAATTCGACTAATTGTTCAATGTTAAAGATTAAAAACTGAATGTATGCTGAAAAATGTAACGGGAGGGGCGCCACCATAATAAAAATTCATTTTATTGTGTACTGCTGTGTAAAATGCGTGAAGGCGCAGTGTAGGTAAATTTAGCATTTGTTACATAATCTCCTAATTCGATATGCTAATTAAAATATCAAAAGATGTGCTTTTTGTTTCTTTTTTTCACGTATAAACATCAATTTTTCATTTTTCATTTTATTTAATGAAGTGTATATACACGTAATTTAAATACCACCATTAAACAAAAATATAATTCAAATTTTGCTTCTCAGTATCATATTTTGCTTAGGGAAAATTATGATTTAATTAAATTAAGTACTCTATAATAATTTTTTTCAGCAAAGACACTTGAGAATACTTAATAAAGGAATACCTAAGCAAAATATATATATTTTTTCTTTTTCATATGTATCCATGTATCTCCCAATCTATCTATCTGTCTATATTTATTGACCTCTCTCTATTTATATATATGTGTGTGTGTGTGTGTGTGTGTGTGTGTGTGTGTGTGTGTGTGTGTGTGTGTGTGTATAGGTGTTTATTATATAACCCATATATGTATATGTGTGTTTATTATGTAACCATATTTATATATAAATATATATGGTTAAATAATAAACACGCATATGGGTGTTTCAAAATAGATGTTATAGCGATTATCTTTTGAACAGTAAGTGATAGAAATATATGTTCAATTGAGAAAGTTAGTCAAATAACGAGCAGATTTCACAAATGGCATTTTTTTACTGGGGGCAGTACACATATTAAAATGTGAAATTTAAATTTTATGTGGTTCCTCACTCCCTATCACTTAGAAAAATGTCGCCCTTTGTCCAGGAAAATTAATAAAAATATTCCTGTGTCTCTATGTGAAATAGTTAACGAGAAAATTAATTTTGAAAATGGTGACTTAAACCTATTTTCCTAACTGTGTTGGCGTCAGTTTTCTGGCAAAAAAATCTTTACTTTAGGATATCAATTATGAGTTGATAAAAGATAAATAATGATCAAATTGTTGGGAAAAGTAATTAGACACGTTCAAATGTGTGAAATTAACAGGTGCGATATGTACAGTTTAACCTAAAATGATCGGTTCTGCTTAATTAAATTAGCGATAATTTAGTCTTAGCGAGGTCATACCCTAATTATCAGGATTCTAGGGAAGGAATTTTAAAGTGTAAAAGAGAATGACAAAATAATGGCGTAGGTTACTATGGTGTGATAACTTTCGATAAAAACTGCCAAACATGCTTCACAGGAAAATTCTAGCTAAATTAGGACTTGAGGAGTCAACTGCGTCTATCGAGTGACTGTTAACATAAATTAACGCCAGCTGAAAAGTAATTACATTTTTCTCACTTTAGAGTCATCCCCTTTGTGCTTGGCGACAAATGCCAAAATTTTCAAATGGCAATATCTCGCTAACTATTTCATTTAGAGATACGGGATTTTTAAAATTATGTTTTCTAGACAAAGAGCAACATTTTTCTAAATATAGGTGATAGGAAAGGGGAGACCGTATAAAAAACAAACTGGTATTTTAATATGTATACGGCCCCTCGTAAAAATGCCATAGCTGAAATCAACTCTTAATTTAAATAACTTTTATAATTGAATGTATATTTATATCGCTTACGGTTTAAAACATAATATCAGTAGCATCTATATGGTTGAATTCAATTTCAAAAAGCACTAATTTCACGGTTTAACTCTTTTGATATTTGGAGGTACTTTGCTTTAGAAACCAGAACGAAAAATCATTTTAGTTGGATCATACTACAGAGACATATTGGCAAAAAAATTTCTACTGTACGTGAATATCTTGTTGCGTTGAATTTACTTTGACTTTTTTTTTTTAACACTAGGGTGCTATTTCGCTGAGAACGAGAATTTTGTCTACGCATTTTTACCTACGCGATCTTATCCACAAGTTTCGCAGATATGAACTGTCACGGTGAAGATATTTTCAAATGTGTTTGCCAGATAGCGTAGAGAGGAGGTGAGTGTTAATAAAATGTTGAAAGTCGCAGAAGGTTTGCAAGTTTTGATAATGGATCGCTAAATTGGGTGCCAAAACTTGACAATTTATAATAGAGGGCAGTATAGTTAGAAAACACCTAACGAATATTGTAAATTAGTTTTAGTAGGTAATTTTAATGTAGATTTTAATTCCGAAGGAGTATTTGAAAGAACAGAGAAGACAAATACGGTACGCTCATAGATTATGATATAGTTTCTTAATGGTATTTATAAATGTGAAGTATAGTTTGACTATGCCTGGTTAAAATTGCTAAACAGTTTTGGTAGGCGATTTTATAATAGATTTCCATTTCGAAGAAGTGTTTTATGGAACAAGGAATTAAAACACGGTGCACTCTGGATTATGATACCTATTCCAAACAGTATTTAAAATGTCTACGCGATAGAGTTGGAATTTGCCTATAGTTTGAATGTGCCAGGCGAAAATTGTTAAACAGTTTTGGTAGGCGATTTTAATTATTTCTATTCCGAAGAAGTGTTTTATGGAACAAGGAAAGAAAGCGCGGTACACACATGGATTATGATGCCCATTCCATAAAGTATTTAAAACGGTGAAGTATAGTTGTAATATACTTGGAGAAGATTGTAAAATAATTTTGTAGACGATTTTAAGATAGATTTCGATTCCTGAGATGAGTTTTATGAAACAAGGAAGAAAAATACGGCACACTCATGAATAATGATACACTTTCCAACTTAATGGAATAAGTAAGAAAAATAGGGACGGCGTATAAATTATGATACGTTTTTAATATATAGCACTTTAATGCGTATTTAAAATATAAAAGTGTTTCAGATTTTCTTCCTTTTATTTATTATTATGTCTGATATTCTGCATCGGTTCATAATTTGCCTACACTTCTTATGTTTTTTTTTTGTGGGGAGGAGTAATTCGCATTTATATAGATGTAGATTTTGTAAGTACTTTCTTATAAAAGTATTATCTCACAAATTTCATTTCGCACTTTTTTTCATTTGCATTGCAGCTTCCTCGGATATTTTTGTGCGTGCATACCCGTCATATACCAATATCATTTCCATGTTAAATGAGCATAGGTACAGGCATAACTGCAAGAGAGTACTTTCAGTTGAAAAAACATTTTCTAAACAACCACTCTTTTCTAAACATTTACTTTTTATATTATTTCCTTCGAAGAACTTTATTCTGAAAATTATTCACATAATTAGTTCTCTTGAGGTACGCCTGATCAAACTTTTTTACAAAATTTAAATTCTGCTAATGCGATAAAAATAAATTTATCTGATAGTATTTTATTTGATTTAAATAAAAAAGTGGAAAATTTAGTTTTTGTATTATTTGTGTAAACAGACAAAATATCTTTGCGTTTGTTATTTTTAATGATACTTAGACACTGCTGAAATTTAATTACACTCCTGTGTAATATTTTGTTTTCTGAAATTGTTTTTACGAACAAAACAATGGTTTTCAAATCTATTAGAAGTGCCTATTACTTAATTATATTAAAATTTTAGATAATTTTTATTATTATTTATTTTTTGTCACTTATTTTTTATGTAAAAAGATTAAATTAATTTTAATTATTCTAAAGAATGAAAATTATTCTAAATACAGTAATAATTAGTTTGGCTGTTAAAGCATAGATAATAGTATTGCATTAAAATGGATTTCTTTTTTTTTCACTATGAAACTCGTTTATATCGGAAGTAAGATGAAATCATAAATTTTTAAAGCAGTTCCAACTTAAAAATTCCGTCCTTTCTATTACCTGGATAAGTTATTCTGAATAAACGTGTATTGAACAGTAAATATTTTATTCGCTTTAATAAGGTGATTTTGTTTCCCTTTTAAAGATCATGCTGCAAAGCTTGATGAAGTATGTAAATTTCAAAACGTATTTAACTCGTTAGATGTGCAAAGAAAGCCTAGATTGATGTTTAATTTAGACATTAAGCACCATTTTTCAAAACGACTTTAATAAATTCCTTTTTCTAGAGATAAAAGAGTATAAAAACAGTAATCTCAAATTTACAGTGCAATAATTATCATTTTTCTCTGTTTTTGAATTCACAAAAATCAAAGACAAATTTGTGGTACCATAAGGCAAAGGGAAAATCACGCTTTGAAATATATAATTTACCATCGAATTTATTGACTGTGTCAGTAGTTAAAAAAAGATATGAATTATAAACCCTCGTTAAAATATTTCACTTAAAGCTTATAATATATATTTTTCATGACATATATCTTTATTATTAAAGTTAAATATATTTTAATGTAATAATTATTGAAAAACAAACGCCATATCAAAAATTTGAAGAAACGGATTTGACTGTTCAGTGTTCACAGCTATCTTTTAAAAAATGAAACTTTTTTAGGCAAGTTAATTTTCATTAAAATGTGTTAGTAAAGTAATTAAGTGTTGCTAAATTTCCACATTCAAAATTATTCCACTGTATTTTTATAACTGTAATAGTTACGACCAGATAAAAATAATATAGGAAAAGTTATTCTGACCTGAAACAGCACGTGCTTTTCTTACGTCACTAAGGAAACATTAAGGTAAAAGTAATTGAAATGTACTATGTATTAATTGTATTTGACTGAAAAATAAATTAATAATTTGGAAATTTTGCTTTTTTTTTTTATAAAAATTCAAACGTTTAAACATTTTTATCGTGGCCTATGAACCATCATTGCATTCCAAGATATTAAAATTGTACGTGAAAAGATTTTGTAGTATAACTAAATAAGAAAAATAAATACCGAAAAAAAAATTGTTTAATCTACGGAAAATTCTTCAAAACAAATAGTTATTTTTTCTTAATGATATAACTATAAAAACAGACGATGTACCAAGAACAATAACAGCTGTTATGATTTTATTCTATTATTTATTAAAAGACCAAGAAATAAATAATCTAAAGAATTACTTCCAACTTTTTCAATGATTTTTAAATTCAATATTTTTTTCTTTTATACAGATTTTTAACACATCTTCCCTGCAAGATGGCATTTTGATTGAATAGTTAGAAAGGATAAAGTCATTACTTAATTTGAATATATTATTTCCTCACTAGGGCAATTTTTATCGTTTAAAAAAAAACAAGAACAATAGTCTCAATTGTCCCTAGAGAATTTGTAAGAGTAGGTATCAAAAGAAATCAAATGGCCTTAACTATCTTAATGGTAGTCATAATTAGCCACTTTTTTCAAATTTTGTGACTTCGTTAATCAGCCCCTTTAAATTTTAAGAATATAGCTCTACGAAAAGGAAATTTTTACAGGGTGTTCTTAAAAAGTTTCCCCCTTAAAAAGTCTTGTTAGTGAAAACAACATTTTTCCTATAATTAAAATAGTTTGCATAGTTGAAATTTTCACAATGTGATTGTAATAACCCTACTTAACCCTATACCATAAAGCTGTTTTGAATATTTATAACGCCTTAAGGTTGTTACGATGATTACTTGGCATTTATTTACCTTATTGGAAATAGACCAAAGAGTTGAAAATTTCAAAAATCTCCCAAATTACTGAAGCTACACGTCTTCAAATAGTGTTACTTGTCCACTCTGTACTTGAAGTGTGCCCTTCTTCGCTAAAACTTTATTAACTGATAAATAAACACCAAGTCTTGACCCATTTCTGTCCAGATATTCTGTCCAGAACAATAAATAAATCTCTGATATCCTCTTCTTGAACAAGGAATGATTTCTTTTAAAATCATATGTATAAAAATTGAAATGTCAACATCATACTTGGTCATGATAAAATATTTCATCGAGTTGAGGTTCAATGCTCGTGTATAAAGGCTAGGAAAAATAAATAACGTTTTCCATTGATAGCGAAAATGCCGCCCCAAAAAAGGGATTCTGGGAATAAATGAGTTAAGAGAACGTGTATCATCCAAAAAACGTATATAGATGTTAAAAGGATTAAAATAACTATAAACAAGCTGCTGAAATCGTATACCGAGCAATATCGCGAAACCGATGTAACATGCATGCATGGAGCACATTTGAACACTCTGCGTGCAATCGATTATTAAATCATCACTTTTTTAATTAATAGTTTATAAAAAATCCACTTAATTGCTATTTATGAGTATTGATACTCAGACGAGCCGCATTCCTTCAATACTATCTGCAGTGGAAATGCTAGGCATTGCTACAGCTAATAAAATCCTCAACTATTACTTTGTAAGGACGGATAATCAAGTTACAGATGAGCCAGCTAAGATAATATAAAAGAAGGTATTCCAATCATGCAATGCATGATAGAAAATGTGTCAAGCGGTAGCGCCACCACGAGCAGGTATTGCAAATCTGCAATGCATGATGGGAAATGTGTCAAGCATTGCAGGTTTGGAATACCTACTGGTGGCGCTACCGCTTGACACATTTCCCATCATGCATTGCAGGATTGGAATACCTTCTTTTATATTATCTTAGAGCCAACAAGTGCCAATGATTACTGGGTTTCGTAAGTCTGCATAAGACGTTGCGGAATGAGTTCAAAACCGTGAGCTGGTTTCAGCATCTCTTGCATGACTATTCCTGTGAAATCTCGTATCACGGAAAAGCAGCCAATTTCACTGCCATAGAATATGTATAATCTGTAAAATTCCAAGAAAATACATTTGATAATAAAACAATATATAACTGATAAAATAATGAAAAATCACCTACATTAGAATTACGTAAATCTTCAGTCTTTTTCTTTTCTCCATCTTTCGGAGTTCAAAGATGGAAAAAAGAAAAGGACTGAAGAGATTGACGTTTACTGAAAGTAACATAATCGGGAGGAGGTGGCCTAAAATGATCCCCTTAATTAAAAACTATTATAAAATACAGCAATGTTTAGATAAAACGTTGGCCCTCTGGTTTCATATTTTATACTATATTTTTCATCATAAACATATTTTAATAATATTTTAAAAGCACAATGATTAATGTAAAGATAGACTTTCGAGAAAATTCCCAAAGCATCATTTTACCCTCTGACAAAGGGCAAAATGAGCCTTCCTCGAAAATAATTATAAATTGCTTTTTATCGGCATAAGGAAAGATGTAAAAATATTTATAACTACACACAATAAAATAAAACAAGTTCTTCAATCATATAGTATGCATAATTTATTTTATGAAAATTCTAAAATGAAAAAGTGTCACAAACAATAAAATGGGATATTTCAAAATTATAGTTAAAAAATTATGGCATACAGCAAATGCAGTAGTAAATTAAATAATTTAATGGGAATTCCCGCAGTTTGAGAACGGTTGAAGGGATGAAATGACAGCTAAGACCCGGCATAGGGATTTTTTCAGTCGACGGATCATTTTATCCTTCAATATGGCTGCCCACTTTATGTCTATTAGGTTAGGCCCATGTATAAGCGTAATATTTTTTTTACGTTGAACGTTACGATACCTTACGTTACGATACGATACGTTACGTTACGACAAACGTTGTTTTTTTAAGAGTTCTTCTCAGACACGTAATACGCCGATCGCTTAAATATCGTCATTGCTTTTTCTTTACCTGGCACAACTAGTGTATGTGTTACTTCCTAGATAGTACCCTGATCTTTAAACCAAGTAATATTTCAGTACATTAAATACTGTATATATAAATAAATAGGAAAGGTAGTACTGACCTTATAACAGATTTTTGTAAAACCCAATTTTTCCAAGCATTCTATTTAGACGCGTAATACTGTGACCACTTGAATGCTGCCATTGCTTCTTTTACACTTGGCGCAACTAGTTTATGTGTTACCCGGTAGCTATCGCTACCTGTATCTAAGAAAACATTTGTGGATCGTTTTCCACTCTAGGATCATTTGGGGCCACCTTCCCCTAGTTTATTCCACTTAGGGATAGTTTTCATTCCTAGCACTTCAAAATGCATCACAGCTGTAAAAGCTAAAAGCAGCACAATGCATTTTACATACGTTTCTGGTCTTTCAACTTTTACGCTTGATAGTCTTAATAAACTTAACGAGTTGAGATTTTTAATTATACGACTTTAAAATTATTCATATGTAAAACACGCACTTAACATTGCGAATTCTCTAAAGCATATGTTATGTTTTCATATATCAAATATAATGAGGAAGAATTCAAAAAGATAAAGAATTCTCGTATTTATCTATGCTAGGAAGAACTTTCTGGAATTATAACAAACCGTTTAACGAATGTCTATGTTATACAACTAAAATAAATGCATAGTTTTAGAATAAGTTTAAATGTGTGTGGACTAATATTCACATTTTTTGAACGCCCATAGCTAGGATTTTCAAATTGATGAATACATATTATATATATGTATGAAAACATTAAAGTTAAATCACAGCTTTTGAAAAGTAATTTTTCATTAATTATGAATTCAAAATTTTCTATTGTATCCAGTAAATCCACTTAACGTATAAAGAAGTAAAAATGCATTTAAATTTCTAGTTGCCTTACTACTTTCATTTGAAAGCTTTTTGAAGGCAAGTCAACGTTCAATTCTAATTTGACGATTTCAAAATTATTGGTAAAAAAGCTAATCCTCCATTAATACTTTCTGTACCTAAATATCACTTGGCCTGTATGTTTTTGGGGTAAGAGTAGTGTAAAATTATTGTACGTAAAACAGATATGACTTTTTTTAAGCAAATTAATTTTTTAAAGTTTTCAAGTCCCTGCATTGCTGCATATTCAAATCTGAAGAGACTTTTTCTTTTATTTTTTGTAAAAATTGAATAACGTGTATGTTTTGTATATTTTCTTCACTGTTAAATATTTAGATTTAAATATATAGTGCCTCAAAGGAGTCAAAATTAAATCTAGGATCAAATGTATGTTATACTACATTTAAGTAACAGAAAGAAATTGAGTTAGAAAGAAAGAAATTATTACACCGATTTCTGCGTAATTCAAACAATCTCTATTCTTGAACAAAGAAGTAGAGCAATGCTCTTTTATTGTTAATAGGTGTTTGAAGAATATTACTAAACGTTCTTTGAACGCAAATGAACTTTCAGAGGACTTGTCGAGCTACATGTGTAGCACCCGTATAATACAAGCCGTTGATAAATGAATCACAGAAAAATAATATTTTAAGTATTGTTCTACTTTACGTATGAAGCATAAGGAAGCGCAATAATGTAGAATATTTTGAAGTTTCTACACTGTAACTCAGGCAGAAGACAGGCGTTCTCTAATAGTTAATAGGCGTTCAGAGAGCCCGTGTATGGTGCCTGAGAATACTTATTAACCCGTATGCCGTAAAATATCGAGTTTTTGGCCTGCGGGATTCCCCTAAATTTTTTGTTTCTTTCTCCAATACGAGCTTCTCATAAAAAAGGATTTCGAAAGCATTTTTCAAAAAGGTGAATTCAGCGTTATTGTTACTTAAATTAAAATAATTAGTACTGAATAAATAAAAGAATTTTTTATGAATATTTACATACTGCACACATTTTCTTGCATCATCCGAATTATCTCCACACTCACCCTCTCAATTTACAGAAAAAAATTATTCACTTCGCTTATCATCAGTTATATTATGAAATATATATGATAAATCACCTTCGGTAAATACTTGAAGTCACCTTAAGCTTTTCAAAACCTCAAAAAAGGCGTTATTTGACGCTCTTTATTCTCAAGCCAATAAACCAAAAGGAACTAACTAGTGGCATATTGTATTCGACTGCTTTCTAGTGTTTATTCTATTCATAAACGAAAGAAGTTTTGGGCGTGCTACACGCGTTTGTAACGTTAAAATCAGAGTCCAGCGTCGTGAAAAAGAAGTCCAGATGGGCTTTTTTAGCTCGTCCTTATCATTCAAAAAGAGAATGTATGAGTTGAATTTTTGCATCTTTATAAATAACAAGTTCAAATTCTTGTACTGAAAATATTAGTGTATAGAGATGGCTTTAAATTCATGCGTTCAGTGTTTTTGCAACGACCTAAGAGTTTTTTACCTATGCCAAATTGTACTTCGCCAAAGTTATGATCCAAAGGTCACTATCAACTAAAATACGAAAATTTTAGGATTTGGATAATAAAAATATGTTATTGTTGCAATGGCATGCATTTATTTCATTCCATAATGCTGTTTAATTAAAAATTATTATTATCATTAAGTTCCTTTTAAAACTATTCTACGTATAAATAAACACCAGTTCTTGTTTTTTTCAATTCCTACTATTAGGTCACACTCTCCCTATCTATATCTTGCACAAATTTTCCATCATTAATAAAATACTTTTTTATTCATCCACTCAAATTCAAATACATTTTTTAAACTTGTAGTGGATGACACTGGATGTTAATACAGTTTTGGTTCCTATGAACTGGATAATATATCTACTGGACTACCCAAAAGTTTCTAAATAAATTACTCTCTATGCGCCGAAATTCATTAAACTCGTAGATCTCAAAAACTATTAGAAGTACAATGTTGAAACTTTATATTCTGGATTTTTGTAACACCTAGTTGGGCACCCGCCATTTCGGTCCCATTCGACTGGATAGTTTATCTACAGGGCCGCCCAAAATATTTTAAACACATTATGCTCTATGGGCCGAAATTCATTAAAGCGTATTTTAGAGGTTTTAGGTTAGTTCAAACGACTCAGAAGTGGTCTATGCTGTTAAATTTTATAAAACGAATTTTTCCATCGAAGAAAGTGTCTTTATCATTTATATTGCTGCCACAGGAACATTCAGAGCATTTCCAACACTTTAGGTCAATGGCGGTTTTAGGGACATTCATACATTTCAAGTACAATATCGTATTACCATATAGTTAGGTAATGGTCCGACCACAGTCACGTGCCTCCCTCAAGAACTACGCCAAAAGTCGCCAAGCTTAGCGACTTTCGTACGTGTGTATGTATTTTACTCTCAAATCTCAAAAACTATTAGTCGTAGAATGTTGACATTTCATATATAAGTTTGTTGTAACATTTAGTTGCGCATCTCGATTTTTGGTTCCAATCTACTGGAGAGTTTATTTACAGGACCACCCAAAAGAATTTCAATACATCGATATCTATGGACATCTTCAATATATTACATCTGTAGTCAGTCATTGTTTGGTCCATCCACCTAATCTCGCCATTTGTCATCGACCGCGACGAGTTTTGCCAAAATATCGCCAAATTTGGGGATAGCCAGTCGTTTGGTCCTTGCACAAAACCTTGCCATTTGTCGTCGACCTTGGCGAGTTTTGCCGAAATATGACAAAATTTGGCGACAAAAATTATTTCGCATTTCGCATAACTCTAAAACTTTTAACCGTAGAATGTTGAAATTTTGTATTTAGAACTACTGTAGCATCTTACTGTGCATCTCTTTTTTTTTTCCAATTCCTACTATTAGTTCACACTCTCCCTATATTTATTTATGAATCTTATTCAAATTTCCAGTTGTTAATAATATACTTTTTATTCATCAACTCAAATTCAAATAGTTTTTTCAAATGTTAATTCATTAATTGAATGTAATTAATTAAATTAAATAAAGAGTAACTAAAATAATTTTTTTCTTTGCTGACCCAGGTAGGAATTGACTTAATTTTGTTTTATACATATGTTACTTGTTTTCTAACTTTATTTTACAATTACAAAATATAACCTATGTTTATAAGTTACAAAAAGTCATGATTATAATAATACATCCCCCCCCCCCATAATTTGTGTAACATTTTTATTTTTGTAGTATGGCGTCCAGTATAGTAACTTAACAGAACTTATAATTTCTACAATATGATGAGTGTGCAGATATTTGAAAAATCTTTTTTGTTTGTTGGGACTTATTTTATAATGCGAACTTTCATATTGTCACATAAATTAGCATCTGCACTATGCAAGTAAAAACATTTATTTTTTTATCATGTGACATCTTATGTTATAGCAATAATGAGAAATATAATTAAAATAAAAAACATGTGAGAAATTAGAGAATTATTGACGAAAACACTAAACATAAATTAATGACAAGAAATTCTTTTTGAAGACGAATTTAAAATTCAGACTTAAAGGAATACTGTGTTAATTATTTAAAAAAAAATTCCTGAATATTTCACAATATGAAAATTTAAAGAGATTCGAAATTATTTTCACGATATTGAAAATTAAAAGAGATTTGAAATTATTTTCACGATATCGAAAATCATGTATTCAGGAATCTCTTTTCGATTCGAAAGAAAGATTCGAAATTATTTTCACGATATTAAAAATTAAAAGAGATTCGAAATTATTTTCACGATATTAAAAATTAAAAGAGATTCGAAATTATTTTCGCCGGAGTTAACTGATTGCGAAGGAAACATGGTGCAAATGATTTTGTTCTTTAGGTAGCTATAAACTAAATTGTGAAACAGCACACGTAAATAGCGATGTTTATTATCAAATAGTGAAAATAACTACTATATGCAAAAACGGCTATTTACAAAATGAAATTTAAATTCATCACTATTTTGCATAGAAAATGGTGCATCAATTTAGTGACATTTTAAAAAAATCGTACGCCCATTATGTTATGTATTGACTAATATATTCCAGTCATGCTTTTTAGTAAAGCATATTTGCGGCCAAAATAGTTTGAATAACGATAATTTTACAGAGAAAAAAGCTTTTAACGTTCAAGTCTAATTTAAAATATATATGTATGCTAAACTGTTTTTCAGCAATTTCAATTTTAAAACTGTTTCCAGTCGCTATACGATTGATCAAAATAGATTAAATAAACGCCACAAGGGTATTTTTTTTTCTAAAATAATTCTTTCAAAACGTATTCCAATGCATATTTTGAAGATAAACATTCTGCACAAAAAGCACTTACCATGTTGCATTCACATTTCTTTAGAAAATGCCCCAGGCTTTCACTTTAGAACATTTTTTTACATTCGATATTGGCTGACCAATGTAAAGGCCATATGGCTGAAGGGAAAAATCGAATAACATGCATTCTGTTACGTATCAGCTTCAAAACAGAAAAGGAAAAGAAAAAAAAGAAAGAAGGATTTCAAGTGGTTTTTGAAACTTGCATTAATGTTTGACATATTCTTTTAAAGCATTTTTCTTATTCGGTATAAAAAATGCGCATAGCTTTAAGGATATTCTTTTGTGTGGGAAGTGAGCGTGCTGGGAATTTTAAAGAGTTTTTTTTTTTTTTTCATGCGTATGGTATTGTGTGTGTGTGTGTGGGTGGTATACACATTTTCTACAGCGTAATAATTACAAATTTTGTGAAAGTTTTCAAACTAGTAATATTCATCATATACGAATATAGTAAAATGCGGAATGTTCGTGAGTATATGGGTATTTACTAGCAAAAATCTGATGCAGCAAACTAAACATTCCAATAATGGAATGCTTCTCACAGTTTATGTATGAGCATATATATATTTATCCCTATACATGTCCCATACGGGGGCCTCACAACTATTGGTACAAAATTTAAGGGGACGAAAGGCATATTATGAGGAAAAAGAATCACATAGCAGTGTGGAGTTGGAGGCGTTGTCCTGATGAAGCTGTTAATAATTGTTTTGGAACAAGTGCCGAAATAATAGTGAATTTTCAGACCGTTGTTCGTCATACATTAACTGTGTTTCACAGAAAATTTATTTCGTGGTAAAATTGTTGGAGACAAGTTGTTTATGAATCTTCGTTAAGAAATCAGATGTATTCTTCAACACTTTTCTCAAACTGATTATTAGCAGGTCAGTGGAAACATCATATTAGACCCCACATTGCTATGCGATTCTGATTCCTTTTTGTGTGCCCTTAAATTTTGCCCCCAATAGGTATGACACACCCTGTATGAATGTACATATTGATAGATAGCGAGTTAGATATAGATAGATAAAGTCTACACATTCAAATAAAACAAAAGATACTCATGATTTATGTATGTTAGGTTGTCACACTCTTTGCATTCTACCTACCTTAAAAATGCATCAATTTATACAAAATTTAAAAATAATAATTATCTTGATTTATTTTTGAAAAGTATAATGCGGATATCTGCAAAACTTGACGCATCTTGAGTCAGAGCTCGAGATGCGTCAAGTTTTTGCGACACGAGTTCAGAGCTCGTGTCACAAAAATAAATCTTCAAACTTGATGCGTGAGAGTATTTATCGTGTATTAAATAAACAAACTTAACATATTTTCATCAGAAACAACTAAAACCATCAGTATTAAACAAATTATGTAATTAAAAAAATGATATTAAAATCGGTTCATGCAAACAATGCTCCGTACGAAAGAAAAAAAAATACTTATTTTTATCTCCGTTTTAAGTGAGTACGTTAGAGGCAAAAATATTTTTTCAAGTTTGGTTTATTTATTTAACTTTATTTTGTTTACAACAGCATGAATAGTTCTATTACTGTCGGAAATATTCCGATAGTACGGCTGCCAGAAAAAATTCCGTGAACTGGAGAAAAAACTTTTGAGAGTGTAGAGAAAAAATATGAGGTAGGATAAGTTGTATTCCATTTGACCTGGGCACACTCTGAAATAATACGCTTAAAGAGCTCATCGGACAGTTTGGTGGGGTATACAGAATTAGTTGTGTCTCGTCCTCAGGAATGAATGTAGTTTCAAGGCTACTATTTTGGACAGTCACATTATCCACCATTTAAAATTTAATGTTTGATAAACATTAAGTTTCACCAAAAAGGTCCCTATTTTTCCCTTTTATTGGACTATGCCATTACTTTTCCCCATAATTTATTTTTGTATGCTGAGAAAAATATTTTGTATCACATTTCAAATTGACAATACATTTTAAGAAAAAATCTCGCTCCCATGAGTATTCTTTCTTGCTGTAGAAATATCATTACTTTAGGACGCAATATAACTCTTGCACAGGTAATCATACAAAAAAGTGACAAATATTAAAATAAGTAATTTATTTTCCAAAAAGTGATAAACTTTACAAGCACATTGTGAGATAAGAAATTTAAACTTTGACAAAATTTGCGTTCATAGTGTGCTGAAATCCTTCTTATCGGTAACCCCATAGTCATTATTTCTACAACTTTGTTTGCTTGTTTATTTGATTACCGCCGATTATCTACATTAGGGGTATAGCACCCGAGGGATGATGCCTTCTGTGCGTGTTTTTCTAGGACCTCCACTTTCTGGTCCCACGGGTCACTAAGTCGCCTACGGGGACCTTTCTAACCCGTATTTACGCTACGTTTCGGAGAAAGCGAAGGAAAACACCGAGCGGCTAGGTCGGCGACCAAGGCATACGTTTATTACTATAGAAAAGCACTTACTGCATCACATCTCTAACTTTAATCATTCGAGTATTTTGAGACTCCACTTCGCCTTCTAATATAACCACAAATGTACTTATCTCTGTATGTATATACAGGATATCTGCAATTTAGTTGAGGTAAAAGAATGATTTATTGAGTGTAATTTACAGGGAAAAAATAAAATAAATATTGTTTAAGATATGACTTCCTTTTGTTACATTGCAAATGTCCCATCGGTAAATCAGTTTTTACCGCAGGTTTGACAGCATACTTAAGTCGATCCTGAACTGAAATAAAGAATTTTAGTGCGAATTCTTTATTTCAGTTCAGGAATGAAGGGAGGAAGTGGCGGAGTGTACAATTGATCCTTTACAAAACCACATACATCGAAAACCAGCGGAAAAAGATCTGGTGATCGTGGTCACCATTGAATAACAAATTCAAGACCAATCCAAAGTGGCTACTCAGCATTAAGATAAGATGTAACGTCGATGTGGTAACAAGGTTCGCCATCCACATCCTGTTTGAAAAATATAACCCCCTTGGATGTTTTTTTTATGATTGGCTTAAACGAAATCCGTAGCATGAAAATAAACACTCAAAAAACTGGTGTTATTAAGATAAAATAAATAAAAACTTTGTGAAAAAAACACACATAAAAGGTTACTTCAAGGCGTAACGATCGTTTCGACATGCTTGGTTGTTTATCTTTCTCAGTTCCCTCTGCTCTGTTTGGCGGAAGGGTTTGTCTGAAGAAGACCGAACGAATTTTCGGTCGAAACGATCGTTACGCCTTGAAGTAACCTTTTATGTGTGTTTTTTTCACAAAGTTTTAATTTATTTTAAATCCGTAGCATGTTTAAAGATAGAGCCAGTTATGATACCCAACGCCATCTATGAATAAACTTAGTAAATCCTATTACTACTAATGGGATTTTAAACTGGTTAATTTTTATTTATTATTTCCGAAATTCTTAACTTATGAAATTACCCAACTAAATTGTAGACAAGATGTATATATGCATATATATAGTATATATATTAGAACGTTCCCTTATTTAAGGGAAAATTAATCATTGCTTTGAAATTCTTATAGATTTACATTACACTAGGATCACATCCTTTTAATAATTTATATCCAATGTGTCGAGTACTTTTAACATGAATAGCTGTTACGATAATTGCGTTCTATGCAAAGCTGAAGTAACAGTAGATGCCCAATATATTCCTATCGCGTCATGCAAGTTGTACATAATGATTTCAAGTTTATATAACAAAATGTACTATAAA
Source organism: Cheiracanthium punctorium (assembly GCA_038373885.1). Classification (NCBI taxonomy): domain Eukaryota; kingdom Metazoa; phylum Arthropoda; class Arachnida; order Araneae; family Cheiracanthiidae; genus Cheiracanthium; species Cheiracanthium punctorium. Next base: position 882,496 of record JAWZYV010014928.1, on the reverse strand, counting down.
CACCTGATTAATAATACAAGTCTTGCGTGAGATGAATCCGTGATTACATTAGCTGAGTTCATAAAGATTTAGCGGTATGGTCGCTTGCATGGCTATTGCATTATTACACAATGTACGCATTACCGCGGCTATGAATCCGCGCAGTTGTTCAGGGTATTGTATCACATAATGTGGTCAGTTAATAATGCAAAACTTAGAATTTGTTTATGCTTGCCAAATTTGGATCTATATCGAGAATTTGTCATCTGAACTATCATGCATAACTGAAGCTGGCATATAACCGATTGTTAATTGTGAATATTAGTAGGAAGTTGTGGTACTAGAAGCATTCTCAAGGATTATGCTTATAGTTTTTGATTTAGATATTCAATTAAACTTGTTGCAATTATTTTACAATTAAAAAATTTAAAAAAGGAAATTTAATTTTCAGAATACTTTTGAAAGAAAAAAAAAACTGAAAACAATGTATTTATTCTTCGACATATCTTCATATCTCAATAATGCAAAAACATTCGAGATATAATATCCAATTATAATATTGCGAAGAGAGTAGATGCATAAATGTGTAAGTGTGAGTGAGTTTTATGTGAACAGCCTGACCTATGAAAAATGCTTGATTTAACTTTCTATAGCACTAAGGAAGTATTAAAAATCAGAATTCGGGTCTTTGAAAATCCATGAGTGCTTTCATTCATTTATGCCCGATGTATTCAATAGGTGTATTTCAGTAGGTGAAATAAAATTGTAATTTAATTACGAATTTCAGAATTTTTTTTCATTTTTCTTGTTTTGTAAATAGTTTCATTTCTTTCTATATAAGTAATGAAACACGATAAATTCTGAAAATACAGTACACTCTCACTAATCCGCAACCCTATTTTATGCAAATTCCTGTAATCCACCATACATTTCAGATATAAAGGAATAATTTTACATTGCAATTTTCTTTTCATAGAGTGAAAGACAGGTGAAAATTTTGTTTCTTGAAAATGAAATGACTAGAATAAGAAGTTCTCTGTAATTCTATAGTTAATTCATAATCATAATTAAAGGAACTGTTTGTTAACTATTCAGCATTATACAATATTGATACATGGCCAGGCTTGAAATCCTTCCATATTCAGTATTATATTGAATTTTTCTTGAAAAATATCTGTTTGATGCAGAAACAAACTTGTTTGTCCAAGCACAAAATATTTCTTAGTCGGTTGTTGGATCAAAATGTCAAGGTAATTTTAAATTTGCAAGTGCAATAACTGTAAAAAAAAAATGGATGACAACCAAGAAATTACCCATAATTCGCATGATTCTATAATCCGCACAACCCTTGGTTCCAACCTGTGTGGATTACAGGGAGTTACTGTACAATATTCTCTGAATGTAGGGCACGCTTGATAAAACTTCGTTACAACACTTGACCGTTGTTTATGACGATAACTGCCAAACTTTGCACTATCGTGACAGTATTTACGTCATTCCGCTTGACTCAAAATGGGTATTTGTCTCGAATAACTGCAAAAATTCTAGGGAGTTGCTTAGATATGTCCATTGGGTGAAGTATTTGTTCTTGACACATCCTGACAAATTTTGTATTTTTGTGACAATACTCAACTCCTTAAATAGCCGATAGTCGCAAACCTAACGCTTTGATAACCGTCTTAATAGTTGGGTCGTCAACAGAGATCTGTAAGTAATGATTGCATCTCAATGTGTCGAATCAAACATGTATTATTTTTATAATATTGAGCATTTGCAAAAAGTAGCTTCTTATTTATGTGCTCATTTACTATTAATTTGTACTAAGCAAAAAAGTAACATTTTGTTGCCCTGAATATTAGAATCGAAATTGTATGGAAATGGTTTCAGTTCTTCTTTCAAAAGTGATATGCCTGAAAATTTTTATTTTGCTACGAAAAGTTATATTATTTATCAAAATAATATTGAAGCATTCAGTTAAAAATTGTCCATCAATATTGGATATTATTTGTTCACAATAATAACTGTTGTAAGATTGTTTTAAGTACTCCTTGTTCCAGTCGCTTCCTTTCCAGATGCCACTGTTAGGTTTTGTGGCAAATCTAAATCCTAATCAGCAATCTATACTCGATCTACATCTTTCGCCATGTCCCCAAGGCTTAAATTAGAGCAGATATTTTCGACACAGAAAATTTCTCTGGAATATCTCTCGTAAGATATATTGGGTTATCGTACTATTTTAATGTAGTTGTTCAGAGTTAGTTCCAGCACCTAAAAAAAGTATCGCGTATTGCGCATTTTTTAGACACAACAATGAGGAAAGAGAAATTCTAACTTTTAAGTTTACAAAAACATTCAAGAGTCACCCAGCGTTGGCTAATACTAAAGATGCTTCGTCTGTTGTAAATTTTTCGAATCAAAGAATCTCTAATTTATTTCTGCCTTTTTTAGCCTTAGTGCATGAAAATCTTCACTGTATGCTGACCTGTTTTCGCCATAAGGTATGCAACTTAAATGTTTGAATCTCTCCTACATTCCTCAAAGCATGGTTTTTTATCATTTGATGAAGAGAAATAGTATTAATTGAATATCGAGAAACAGCCACTTCTGTAAGAGATTCGGGTAATTCTTTCAATTAAGAGAATCCACCTTCACTACTGTGATTGGAAAAATCAAAGCAACGTTCAAGGCTCTACAATGATTTAAAATACACCTACTATAAAGTAATGTGTGTAATATGGTGTAAAATAACAAGGATACAACATTAAATCTTTACAGAAACCTTTGATTCTTATATTTTTAAACAACGGGCATTCTTACTTAATTTACATTTTGAACACTACTTTTGTCTGCAAAAGTCAAAATGCAACTAAATTATATTGCAGAATAAATTTAGCCATATAACTGACATTCAACTGTTTCACTCTTTATAACAGAAAGAAAACAACTTAAAATAATAGAAATATAGTGTTACGTAAATAATTATCATGAACTATTATGAAAATAAGTTAAGTACCAATTTTTAAGAGTCAGGTAGGCTTGGATAGTTGACATTTTTGATTTTGTTGAAATTCCCAGATCGGTTCTCCTTGTAAATTTGTGAGATATGTGTTTAACTTTTAAGGGAAAAAATCGAAAGCTGGGGGAGAAGGAGGGATAGATATAGCTAATTTAGTGAACGTAAAAAGAAGTGGCATAGTCAACATAAAGATTTCAAATTGAAAAGCATATTTTGTTAGGTCGAAGATGATTCTACAGTTTTAAATAATTCACAGGTAGCAATACTAGAGGCGAGATATCCTGTGTTTTGAATCTGAAATAAAACATGAACCATTTTACTTACTTCTAGTAGTTTTGTGACTTCTAGAAGTAAGTTCTTTATTGTATTAAGATATACAAATGCGAAAAGCTGAAGAAAGTGCACCTTAATATAAATTTTAGAGATTGCTTTTAAAAAAAATCCTTAAAGCAGTAAACAAAAGGTGGATTTAAAATGTACCTACAAATTTAAGATTTTAAAATTATGTTTCTTAACCTCTTTGAAGGTAATAATTGTTGATAATAAACTTTTAATCAAATGGCCGAATTTTCACATAAAAAAGTAATCGAAAAATGCTATTTCACTCTTTTTTTAATTTTTGATGATAAAATTTTAAACTACAGAGCTGCTAATTTTTTATAAAATAATAAATCTGAATTACTGTTTTTAAACATTACTATTTCATTTTTTACAATGAGATTGGCAAGTATATAATATATTACATAACATGCGTAAATATGCGTACGTACGTAATAAGCATATTATATATTTAATTGCATGCATGTATGAATAAATATAGCAGAATGTGAATGTATTTAATCGAGCTTCAAAAGGTTAAAAAGAGAGATAGATTTGTTTTATAATCCTTAAGGATTATATTTTTATAATCTGCTTCTCCAAAGCTAAATAAATATAAAAATGCATGTTACATTCGGGATTTCTATAAATAATGCTAAACTTCAAAACTTACTGATAACGCACAATAAAAAGGCTTGAAAAATTATAATTGGAATTTTTATCGGTGTCTAAAATGTTCATCTTATCTCGGCTTTATCGTTCGCATTAGTTTATTTAAGAAATATATTATACAGGAGAATATATTTAAACTACCTCTTAAAAAATAATTTTAGAGGAATAGTAGGTTATAATAGTAAGAGTTCAGGATGAGATTTTCTAAAACTAATAACTTTCCATCTAGATAGTTTCTTAAGAAATGTAAACCAATGCTCTTTATGAAACTTAATCTAAGGTTTATAAATGAAGGAACAGAGTTTTGCTCCCATTTATCTGATTTTCGAAATATGAACATCCATTTCTCAGAAGGTTTTTAATAACTATTAATACTAATATAGATATATTCATATCCATTTTTCATAAAATGGAAATATACTTCATCATATTTATCAATAAGAGACGTTATTGTGAATATAATAGAGGAAAATAGCTGTTTTAACATTTTTCAAAAAGAAGTATTCAAGTGTATCGAATTGCTGTGGTTTGATATGCAAAGATAATTTGCCCGTTCATACAAATGATTACAATTTTATGACCGATGAATCAATAGAGGGGTACCAGTGTATGGAAATTGTACATTCAACAGATGTATATGAGGAGTGATTCTCGATTTGATGGCGAACATTTTTGCATTACTTTGACTGCAAATATTTTAGGTAAATTGCAGCAATGTCTCACCGAAAAATGTTTCCCCATTATAAGAATAAGTAAGATTTTAAAAGAGGTTTTAGTGTGTAATTGAGGTTATTTGTACCTTAGTCGCTCACCGACGTCACTAATCGCCGAAACGATACGACGATCAAACGATGCTGGTTACTTGGAATACGACACAACGGAAAGACAGAGCGATAGTTAGATCAGCTGTCCCATCACTGTAATCGTTGAAATAAACTAAAATACTTGTCAAGTGCATCCATGTGTCTAATATGGCTCTCTTCAGAGGACTCAGATAACGGAGTTTAAGTTGAGTGAACTTGGAACGATTGGAGATATACAGTGTTTAGTAACAAGTAACTTTTCTAACTGTGTCTTGACAACTATTACAAACGTATTTGGAGATTTACAGGAAAGATATTCCTTTGTGGGGACATCCTATCTTTATTATCACATTCTAAAAATATTCACAACAGGGCATTATGATCTGAGAAAGGCATCTTCCTTGATAGCCAGACACCTCTGGCATACTCCCATCACAACGATATGTCTACGACATTCTGAAATATCTTAGATTGGTTATCTTGTGTTTTGTGCCATTATCGTCTTACTTATAAAAAATATAATGAGCCAAATGCACAAATTGCTACTTATTGTCTTCAAGCTTGCAAAACTGTTTCTTGGTCAGTCAATTCTCTTAAGCTGTCTTTTATGGAGAATATTTGGGACGTTATCGGAAGGCGGTCACCCAATTTTTATCATAATTGGAAAACAATTTTTTAGCTAATTCATTTTTTTATTATAAGCGCTCACTCGAGTAAATTTTTTTGAAAAAAAACATGACGAAGCACTAATTCACATCATTTTCCAGCAGTTTCAAATATGTATCTTTGTATTACAGGTATGTATCTTGGTTTTACTTCCACGAATAATAATTTATTAATTATCACAAAACAAACAAACTGAAACGATCCGTAATTACTTAAACTTTATTTTTAATGTCGTAGTAAGCTTAATACTTTTGAGCAAGAAACGAATAATATATTTTATTCTCAGCTTTGATTCATGCGAAAATCACCGCTAAGTATTAGATTATCAAGAGTGCGATCTCTTAAAATTATTTGTAGCACTGTATTCTCTCTCAACAGATAATTTCAGGGAAGCACAGAAAATACTGTAAAATTGAATTGCAGGGTATTCAATAACTGTTTGTAATAGTTTTTGATAAATTTTCTATTTATTAATGCGTATCCGTGTATTAACGCTACTAAATATGTTCATATTTTCACATTTCTGTATATTATCTATACAGTCATATCTGTAATGCTCGTAAACTTTTCACGGTCGGCTGCAAAGTTAAAACCTGCTTTACCCTGGGTAAAAGTTTAACAAATACTTGCATAAAAGTTATGGTCAGTGTCTAAATCGTTGATGGAGAAACAGAACAATTTCAAAATTATTAAAGTAATAGTTGCACATATATAAGATACGTTTTAAGAACTGAAAATGCAATTCTTTTTTCATAAAAAAGCATAAAATTGTTAACATTTTTCTGTTTTCTGGCCCGATAATGTATGACGAAAAAGGGATACTATGTAATTTTTATTTTTAGGATAACAGTTATTTAAACTCAACATATCAAGCTACATAAAAATTTCAGCTCTTCATAAACTTTAAACAATATGATACATTGTGTATCAAAGTGTTAACATTTTAACTATCTGCATACAACATTATTAACAGAAACGTTTATGAGACAATCTTTCATTCATAATTAGGTATGACACTCAAAGATAAATTAACAAGCATTTTCAAGATGAAGTCTCTGAATTAAATGACTCAATTAAAGGATGTTACTTAGTTTTGAACCTGTAGTATGAGCTAACGTCAATGAAAATCTTTAAAATTAAAATTAAGTAGGTTATGCTTTAAATCTAACTATTTTTAAAGAAGTAAAATATTTTTTCTTTAATAAGTTTTAACATGTACTAAATTTACAATGCAATGTTAAATCATGCCAGGCACATACCTTATACAACATTTTCAACAATGTTTTCATTTATTTGAATAATTGCGTTCTAAATAATTAAAAAAATACTGTTACTAAATAATTATAAGGGAAGATCATGCCCATACTGATTTGCATGAGTGCTGAACGCATCGTAGCATAATTCAGTATGACATATAATCAACAACTATTCTTAGCTTGGAACGTATAGAAATATTTTGCAATTCAATGTTTACACAACATGGGGATTATGCTTTAGCGTGGGAGAAAAATTTTATGCAATGGCATGCGAAGTGGGATACGAGAGGTAGAGAGATAATGAATGAATATCTACGAACATAGGACTCATTAGTCTTTATTTACCATTGGATTTTGCCTTCATTTTAATAAGTCGCACATTTCTTGGCACATATCATGTGTATTGCTCACATGAAAGTTAATGATGGTTACCAGATCTTGCTTAGCCATTTGTCCAGGATTTTTTCGAAATGCGTCTTGTTAAGACGAAAACGCTAAACACAAAGTTTCGCTTAAGAAGGGAAACAGTGTCCCCCACCACGCTAAATTGAAAATGATTAATAATTCCATCGTTCAATTCGAGCATGAAGACAAACATCTTCGGTTTAAGATGAAGTTAATATTGTACCTCATGGAAAAATGAAATGCCGACTGAACTAGGATGAACCGAAGCTGATGTAGATATCGACAAGACAGAAAGACAGATGAGTTTGTGTGTTTATATGGTAAAGTTGAAAATATGTCTTTTTGCTTAAAACTACTGATTAATTTAAAATGACCATAAAATATTTCTCTATCGTTCAATTCTTTGATATATTTGATTTAATGATTTATTTTTAAAATCGTCCAAAATGCTTTTGTTATTTTATCCGCTTATACAAATTTCGGTTTGCACGAAAATAATGTTGTTACCCTCCCACTTCGTCTGAAAGAGAGGTGCGACTGTATATATTTCTTCACTATGAAATTTTCTTTTGTTATTTCAATGCAGCTATTTGAGCAGTATTTTTGAAGAATTTAGGAGGTTTTATATATTCAGTCCGAAAGAAATAGTGCAACGCTGAATACCAGATAATAGTTATCCATTACAAGATATTTTGTGCTGAGACAAGCCCACACGAAGGGTATATGCCTACGGAGAGTGCCTTGATCGGAGGATTGTTTAAGAGATTCTAACGTGATTCACCTTATTTCTGGTAAAAGCCGACCAAAACTCAAGACCGCCAGATAGATACCGCGTGGTGGGCCAGAACGCTTCAGCCATCTATCATGTTTAACTAGCCATGTTTAGTGTCTGATCCACTCAGCCATAGTGGGGTCACTAAATATGTATTTCAGTGTATTCAGTGTACATTCCGAGTTCGATCAACGAGCAGAATTTACAGTACAGTTTTTTCTTTTTAAAATAATCACAAATAATGAAATTTCGTTTCTGCAACACAGACAATTAAATCAAACTTAGACAGAATTCAAATAAGCGTCACACCACACATCTCTTAAGAAATATTACAGATAGAATCAAGAATGTGCTTTTTAGATACAACAATTTATTTTATGGATAAAAATTTAGGCCACAAAATGTATCAACACATGTAACTAATAGCTAAAATTTGTCTCAGATTAATTGTTCACATCAGTGAATTTACGATAACGCTGATTAAAATTTAAGATGACATTTTCTGTTGCAGATTCATCAGCTCAAAATTACGCAAGAATTCATTTTCAACGGAATAAAACTAATTAAAGAGTGAAAATAGATACATGAGTTTTTCTTTGTATTAGTCTGTGTGAGTGGAAAAAAGCTCACAAAAAGATAATAATTAAAAATATTATTAAAAAAATTGCTTTTTATTTAAAAGTATCATATTTTCAACACAATCAAAACTGTTTCATGATTCAGAACAAAAGGCTGAGTTAAAAATAAAGGACATGATCAAAACTAAAATAACATTTTCAAAATTATACTTTTAATTAAAGCTGTACTTCAAAAACACACTAAAAATAACTGGTTAATGAGAATTTATTTCAGCCATACTAACAAAAAGTATTTCCTTAACTCTTTTTCAACAATGCTGAGTGCAATGATGAATGTTTAAATAGAGTACTCAAACTTAATTAAACATGGCAGTGTACAAAATTCATATCTTTATGCGATAATAATTAGTTTGTGAATCATTACCTCGGAAAGGACATTTTTATCTCATCGCATGTGGTTACTTGTAAAATGAACTGTTCTGCTAATGAACACTCATTAACATATTATGACCTTCTGATATAATTTTATGACTGTAATTTGCATCCTAATGATCCTGTGAACAAATGTACTACTGCAGTAGCTGATTTATATGTAACTCCATGTACGACATATTACAGTAATAGCATACATAATAATAAATAAAATTTATAAATTATAATACATTTAATATAACAAGAACGCTATAAGTTTTCACTTTAATATCAGATTAGAAGAAAATTTAAATATGCTTTCATAAGATTATTTCTGGTATAACGTTTTTAGTGTGAAATAAAAAGAATGTTTTGCAGTGATAGTGATTTGATAGACTGTAGAGTGGAATCTTGACTACTTTGTATGACTTACACGAGGAATATATTCCAAGACGTCTCGCATAAGTGAAAATTTTAAGTTGTGAGAGGGGGTACATATACGACTTTTTGAAACGTATACACGTTTCTTCAATTATGGGAGCAATTGATTTTATTTCTACTATTATTAATACACGATTATTTAGAATAAGTATAGAAAAAGTTCCTTTGTTTGCGTGATATGTATTAATTACAGTTGTTTTTTTATTATTATCTTTGCCGGTATTAGCTGGTGGTATTGCTATATTATTAACTGGGACAATTATAAGCACTTCTAAAACAGTTTTAAGGAACCCCCTAACTATATTATTACTATTTCGTAAATAAAGTAATGAATAAACAATGTATTGAAAAAGAAGTGTTATTGAACATAATACTGTACAGTAGGGTGGAGTGAAAATGGCAAAAAAAAATTTTTTTTTGGATTTTAATATTTCCTGACTCAACAAATGGTGCTGTTTGGCTCAAAAGTCACAGAAAAAATCCTAGTCCATTCACTGATTGTCTTCAGGTTCCACACTGTGCTCAAAGAAAAGAATGTTAACATAAAAAGTAAAAAAAATAATTTTTTAAATTTAATTTTAATGTTTACAGTAACTTTATTTTATAACTCAAAAACAGTTCTAACTACTAAAAATAAACAGTAAAACATTGCCGTTAACAAAAAAAAAAAAAGAAAAAGAAAAAAAAAAAAAAGTCACTAACTTGCAACCGAGCGTCATAAGTTTTGGGGTGTATTTTGAATACATAGCTATTAAATATTTACATACGTATTACGTCATTTTTAAAGACGATTAATATTTAGAAAGCACACTAATACAGAAAAGGAAATGATACTAAATTTACCTTTCGAATATTATTGACTAATAAAACACTTTACTGTAATCAGTCTTCAATTTTGGAGTCCACATGCCGGGCAAAATAACTAACTTTGGTATCAAACTTTGGAAGTTTCTTTCGTGATTTGATTCCACAACGAATGTATCCATCTCTGGCTTTTGCTCCACATGTTACCAATGATGCTTGCGTTAGTAGTCTTACATTCCTTTCTTCTGCTTGAGAATGACAAGGGAGCTTCTCTATTTCAAATTCTGAACCGTTTCTGATCATACTTGCTACATCTTCGTCACTGAGGTTCATGGTAGCTGGTGGTTCCATAGGATTGTCCCAGTAAATCATCCGAAAATACTCCTCTGTTTCGAAATTTATATTTGGAAGATCAAATTGGCGTATTTTTCCCTTCCAGTCAGTTTTTCTTGCTTTCAATATTCTTCTTAGGCCAAGTTCTTGAATATGTGATCATTCATCAAACAGCATTGCCGACAGAATATTTTCAGAATTAGCAAAATAAGAGTTCCTCTGAATAACTTCATGAATGATTGACTTAAAATCTTCTCGCAAGAATGAACTTCTTTTCATCATTCCAAGCTCCATGAATGTAACTCCAGGGATTTTCTTTATTTCAAACCAACATGGCATGTAAACTTTCATCACATAGTCTACTAGGAGTTTAAAGCATTGGTTCGGCAGTTGGCACATACAGGCGCAGTATTCTGTTCGCTTTAGTGGGTCAGCTCGAATGGGGCATCCTTTCTGGACTGCTGTTTGCCAATTCTGGATGGCACTGTCCCGAGCATACTTCCCTAGAAATATCGGAGAGGTACTTTTGGTCTGCGCTGAGGTCTTTTTTTACCAATTTCAGGCAGAGCAAGAGGAATAGAAACAGAATTTGTTACAGCAGGGGTTTCGTACGTTTCCAGGGATTTTCCTATTCTTCCAGAAAACTCGTGTGGCCCAGATGTTTTAATTTTTTTTTTTGTCAATCTAATGGAAAAGGTGGCAAAGAGGTAGTTCATTAGTATGCAATAAGCATACGAACCAGTGCAGTTTATGGCCAACAAAGATTTCAAGCCGTCTATGTCATTTTTCTTCCCAACGTTGACTTTCGTTCCAGCGCCCCTAACGGCAACAAGATCCGAAAGTGTGATCTCTTTCTGTGTAACGAAGTTGATGATGCTGCAAGTAATATCAGTACTAGAGCCTGAATACGGAGTCACATGTCCTACGTGAACAGAACTAGTTTCTGACAACATAACAATATGCTCTTCCACTTCTTGCATTATAGTTTCGTCCTTTCTTCCATCGAGGTATATGGCGTACAGTGTTACTTGTGTAGAATTAAGTTGTGATCGTATCTTTCATTATATTTTTTAATAACTGGAATTACTTCTTGGTGACATACCACATGTAAGGAGGCTTTCTTTCAAATTTTTTCAACGTCCAAAGAAATAATTTCCATGATCTCTCTTAGTAAAGGATCCTTCTTGTTCCCCTAAGCTTCCACAATATATCATTTTTTGTGAATAAGAAATGCTTCATTAAATCAGAATGCGTTGGTAATACTGCCTCTTTCTATTGTACTGGAATTCCGAAAACACTACAAAACATTTCACTTCTAGTTGTGGTCATATTTAAATTCAAAACTCCATATTATTTTGTCAAATATAAATCAAAATTAATAAAACGTATTTTTTCAACAACATAGCTTCGTATTACAAATTAGAAACAAGCGGTTGAACCAAAGGCAATCCAAAAACGAATTATTCCACACAGTAAAAGTCTAGTAGATTTTAGAGTATAATTTGTCTTTTTTTATGTACAAAAAGCCACTTCTGGATCTGATATCTGGCAGTAACGTTTCAATAAAACAATTTATTAATGAGAAATTAATTCATTAATATTATTTTACAAATTAATTAATTATTTAGTAAAATATTAAATTTTAAAAAATATTTTTTTCATAAAAATTATTAAAAATTTGAATAAAAGCCAATATAAATATTCACTTGAGGCGTGGAACCTCAAGATGTCAACATTTTAAGCTGAAATTGGGAGGCAATTGGTTTCAGATAGTTTGACACCATATAATGTTTCAGGCAATGTGAATTTTGAAAAAAAGTTTTTTCGCTCCACTCTACTGTACAGTATTGTAAATGCAATAAATTCATGATCAGCAGGAAAATGTGTGATCAGTATGAGGCTATACGTTGTAGCTAACATCTTATCTTTCAATATTAAACAATAAATTAGAATTATAAGAATACAGTGCTATCAACAAAGAGCTTAATATTCTTTTAAATTTGGATTCAAAACAGAGCTAAAGATATACTTTGCTCAGACAGGAATATGAATATACGATGCTAAAACTTTTATTATTTTGTATTAGAAAGGCATTAACAATGTGCTGCTATGTTTATCAAATAACAAAGATGTTTTTACAGGAAAATACGTATTTGGAATATTTAAACCTCCTGTCGCTTCTACCCTTTCTGTATAAATCATATTTACCACTGGATGTGCTTTTAACATAAACTGTTCATTTTCGGTAATACACTGAATTTCAATACATTGAAATACACGAATTTTATACACGTTAATTTAGTTTACGTATAACAAAGCCTCTCTCTCTAAATAATTGAATTTTATGCAAGAACACTCTCCGCCTACAAAGTTTTACACAGCATTTTTAGTATTTTTACAAGGTCAAAGAAAAGAACTCGCATAGGTTAGGCCGCAAGAGAGAGAGAAACTTTAGTGAGAATAAAAGCACACAAAAATCTGATGTTTAAAAGTAAAATTTATGAAAACACTGTGGCACACATACTTAAAAAAAGTATGTGATATATTTACATTTCGGGTGGTATAAAGGATACGACCTTCATCAGCACTAAGAATTTCCAACTTCTACGAACAAGAGAGGGCGTTTTCCTCCCTCTCCTGCTTGTATGAGTTTGGAGGTGTCATAGCTTTTTCGCACAGTTCAAGGCATAAGTCTTAAATTATTTTTTTTCGTGGATGCAATTTTCTATGCATGTTATTTACGATGTGCATCATTAAATATTTTAGTGTATTATTTGTATAAAGTCTTCGCCCCCTTTGACGCAAAGGTGTACCAAGTGGGGGTACTATATTCTGTCTCCAGTGTTTCTTCGTGGTTTGGATTTTTAGGTGTCTTGATCAATGCAAGGCCATACCCTAGGGGGGGTGGACCAGGGTGTCCGGTCCCCCCAAAATGTATAATTTTGTTAACAAAATATTAATAATGAAGTCTTTTTGTGAAAAATTCAGCCTTTTTCTTCATTTTGTTCCCCTCCGAAATTTGTGAACCCTCCCCGAAATTGTTTTCTGGGTACGGCCCTGGATCAATGCATGTGTCCCTACTCACTCAATACTGCACAGCCAAGTCAAAATAAAAGGAAAATAAAGCTATTGAAGTTCAAAAGCTACTAAACGAAAATAAAAATGATTACAGGAAATATGTAATGTACCGTCTTCTCTTTTAAGCGAAAAGAAATAAACAGGTAACCTGTTAATCGAAAGAAACTGTTGTTTAAAAGATAAAATAATTTAAACTTTTAAAAAAATAATTTATCAAAGTATAAACGTGTTCCGATCGAAAAAATACGATCTTCTTCATTAGCAGTATTTAATCAGTAGCAGTAAGCAGGGACTCCAACCGGAACTAAGCCGAAAACTGGAAAAAACCGTTATTTTGCTCGAAACGAAAACCGGAACTGAACCAGAAAAAAACATCGGTTTATTCCGGTTTGGTATATGTTCAATCATTTTGTTATTGTAATCAACTTATCAATATTTTCTAATTTAACGTCAACCGTAAATTATCATCATTACATGTACAGTCTGTTTTCGGTTCACAGAGCCTTCCACCCGTTTTCGCATGCGGAAGTTCTGATCCAATTTCATCAAAATAGGGGCAAACGGAAGTTTAACAAAGCTCTTTTATGTTTATAACTCTGTTTACACTTGGACTAGCAATAAGTAGAATTGTTTCTGAAATGCCGAACTTAAATAAAACGGAAAACATCATAAAAACACAGCGAGTCAAAATAGAGCTTCGAAAATTACTCATCTGTACGTATCAACCAATTTTACGTGTAGAATCGTAATAATAATAGTCTTGTTTGTAGTCCTCTGCTTTAGAAAAACGGACGGTACATTGCTTCTCAATTTTCTGTTTGAATTTTCTACTGCTTTTCTGTTTTAGTTTAGCATGAAACTAGTAGTAGAAGTCAGATTTAATTCAGTTGATGATAGAACTACCATCGTTTTATGATCGAAGATGATTGAAGATGTTTACAAAGAAGAATATACATAAAATAAAATTATTCATACGGATCGGAACCGAGAACCGTTATTTTTGGCGGAACGAAAATCAGAATTGAACCAATTGATTTTTTTTTTGGTTGAATCGGAACGAAAAAAATTACGGTTCGAAGCCCAGCCAGTGAATCCATTAAATTATGAAAGTATATACACTTTTTTCACTACCCAGTCCCAGACTGTTTATAGACTTCTAGAGCTGTTGAAGAAGATTGAATTTTATTTTCGATCAGAACACGTGTATGGTTTGATATAAGTACTTTTTACGCGTTATTTTTCAAAGTTTTAATTATTTTATGTAACTGCTTGTTTTCCAGTAATGTATGCGCAAAATAAAGTTTGTAAAAAATGTTCTACACACTTTTCATGAAAATGTTAACCGTCAGTACATACATGTACTGACGGTTAACAACTTGCTTGTTCGACAGAATAAAAAAAAAACGAAGAAAAAACATTATGATGTTGAAATTGCAAGATATTTTTCGGAATATCTATACATATGTATTCGGTGACATGGAACGTTTTTCACATTTTTAAGCGTACTTGGCATTTGCACTGAGATAGTTTCAAACATTCGATATAGTTTCGATTCGAAGCAGTTTCGTCTGAGTTTTATGTAGAATCAAATTTAGTGATATATTTTAAATTTCTTTAGTTTCTCAGGAAAACCAAATATATAAATAAAAATTTAAATTAAACACTGTCATTTTTCTTTCTGCTAGAAGATTTTTCTTTACGTGTGTGTGTAAGAAATATTTTTCTAACCAGAGTTGAATTCGATACCTTCTTTATTACTGAAAGGAGAACCGAGTACTTAACAAAGTCACAAAATCAAAGCTTTCTAGACAAAAGAGTAGTCCCAGAACTATGCATGTTCAAAAAAGTTGATTTTGATCTTAATCTTCAGCTGCGATATTTATACACATATGATAGATTGTTCAGTTTATGTACTTCTGTCGATAGTTAATATCTAATTTAAATAACTTGTGGAAGAAGTATTAATTTTGATATTTTGATTAGTTTAAAAAACAATGCATAAAACTCAATACTCAGCGCACATCTACAAATGTCATATTTCTTTTTCCGTTATGAACAACAAAGTAATGATAAAATCTGTGCTATAAAGAGAGGTTTTGAGATTCCTTTTTCGAAAATTAAAGTGCTGTTTTGCCTTCGTAATTAATAAAAAGCAATTCATTATACACCGTGCTCAAAGTTGCAATTAAATTTGAATATTTATGAACTGAATTCAAAATGATCATTACAATAGATATTGATGAAGTATAATGCAAGAGCATGAAAGAAATGTTAATGTCATGTTCTTTTTCAAAATCCCTTCTATATGCAAATGCTGCACATTAAAAATGATAAGATCATAAAATTATAGTCCAATTAGCCCAATGCTCAGAAGATACAAGCACTGAATAACAGTTTATTTTATTGAACTTCCTTCTTAATGTAGAAATTAGGCATAAAATATCACTGCTAATGAATTATTAATATAGTTCTAAGAAGTATATTAAGCTTCGGAGAGTCATTTCGAATACAAATATTTGAACAGAAAATGAAAATCGGAATTTGTTACCGTAAATTGAAGTTAAATATACAAGAGATAAATAGTTTATGATAAAAAGATGCTGAGCCTAAGCACAAACAGAAGATACAATTAAAAAAAATTATGAGTGTACATAAAAGAGTACCCGAAAGTTAAAGAGTTTCAATTACAAAGTTGGAAAGTCCCGTTATATCGTTTGTCAAATTAAATCAAAAATTCTATTCTAAAATTTACAAATCATGTATGTTGAAAGTATCCAACTATAAAAACCGAAGTCCATAAAGTGAATCAAATCAAAATAAGTGAAATTTAATACTTCCTCTTCTAGAACATTCAAACGCATGTATTACATACAAAATTATACCTCAAAACATTGGATTTACATATTTGGCTTATAAAATGCATATGGGAACTTCAAACATGAGGTAATTTTTATAAGGAGTGGGAATGAATGTTCATTTTCCTACTTCCTTTTCCCTTTCTGGAGGGTAGCTGGTCACACCGAATATGTATAATTCTATAAGTTGCACATTTTTCATTTAATTTGTCCAAAAACGTTGGACTTTCTCTGGCTTTTTAATTGCACCCCATTCAAAGTTGGAATATTATTTTAAG
This sequence comes from Cheiracanthium punctorium, assembly GCA_038373885.1. NCBI lineage: Eukaryota > Metazoa > Arthropoda > Arachnida > Araneae > Cheiracanthiidae > Cheiracanthium > Cheiracanthium punctorium. Next base: position 865,831 of record JAWZYV010014928.1, on the reverse strand, counting down.
TACAACATCTAAATTATACTTTTCAAATCATCAAAATTAGACACATTCACAAATCATAAATTAGTAATTTCCGAAAAATTATATGTCGATATGGTAAATTTAGGTTGTAATATAATGCTGCTATATTCATTAAAAATTATTCCTAAGTATAGTAAAGCTGCGCAAGGAAGCACCTTTCAGATCCACCTGTTGGCTTAATTTGGTGTTAACGTTCTTTTATCGAAAACGGGACAAGATACGGGAAAAATGTCAGTTCCAAAATTGTTCAGCATCATCAATGTAGTAAGAAAATGTACTTCAATTTGCGTATTAGTTCTATTATTTCTTACACTAATCGCGGAATTTTCCCAAACTGCAATTGCCTGACATTAAGCTCAATTACATTTTATAGTAAAAGTGTTTCCCGTCAGCAACAATGCACATCTAGACGCCGCACACAAGCGGATTTTTTACATTTTTTTGTCAAAACCTATAGATGGATTTAAACATTTAAAAAGCTAGTGAAATCGCAAAATACATGATTGGCATATACAAAGTCATCTGTTAAATCATCTTCAACACCCAAAAAATATTTTACCTTGCCCACAAGATTTTCAAATATTTTTAAATTATCTTTTGAATTGTCTCTATTATATTTCATTAATTGCCCACGACATATGACGACATTCTCAAAAGATAAACCTAAAAGAAAAAAATAATAAATTTATATAAATATTCTGTTTTTTAATTTTGTCCTTAATTATCTAATTATGAGGAGAGTAGCAAATTTTAGCAACTGCAATTAACACAAACATTAAGCCACGATGAAAAACTTTATTATACTCTTTAAAATGTAGCCTGATTCTAATGAATTTATAACTTCCTAGCTTAATAAATTCAATCATTACATTAAATTTAACTCAGATATTTTTTTCTTTCAGTTTTTACAAAAAGAACTAAAGAAAATAACTATATTTTAAATACACAAATATATATCCCCATGGTTCACAATCCCTTATAAAAGTTACACCAAACACTTATAAAACACGAGAACTTTTCTTTTTAATAACTTCAAATTTAAACAATAAACATTTGTTGTTTAGGAGACGACAAACTTTTCAACAGTGGTTGACCGTTAAAAATTCGATTCAAATATTATGCTGGCTGTCATTGAATAGAAGAAACCAATGCGAACAGGAAAAATAAGTAACTTGACTGTCATCTCTGACTTAGTAAATTGAGTTAAGACCGCGAATATTGGGCGGTACTTGCTCCGGTCTGCAAGTCCCGCTGCTTGTACTGTTGGTGGTACTCTGTCAAAAGCATGAGTAATACGCTTTTCGCCTTGCACTTTATCCCTTAAATTTTTAAAATTGCTCAAGATGCTTTTTATTTATAAATCGATAATGCTCTGCCAGTTTGTAAATAACTTTTTTTTCTGTCTTTCCGTTTTCAAGATAGGAATGGTAACGCCACAGTTTTCCGCCAATTGGAGTCGTAGGTGGTTAATTCGTCATATAAGTGGTTAAATCGTCATATAAGTGTATATATATATATATATATATATATATGATTTAAGTAGGGGGAAGACGCTACACTTGATGTTTTCTATTATTAGAAAAGACAAGTTTCAATTGATAAGACTGTGAAAAAAATACATCAATACATCACATTCACCAATCTTTGATTTGTTATGTATGCTTAATATTTGCTTTCGCAGTACGTAAATGACTGAAAAATGTAATGTTAAATAAACTCATGTGAATTGTGGCATCCCCCCTTTTACACGGAGAAGATGCCACCCGCTATGGCGTAAAAAAAAAAAATAACACAAACATTCGAAAACTGCACAAGAGTTAACAATAGTAAATGGGAAAAACAAATTTATAAACGAATTATTATTTTAATTATTTTACGAAAACTAACAAGAATACATGTTTGCATGTTAGCATGCGCAACATTTCATTCATTAGAAATGATCATTACTCCAATCTTCGTACAACCAAATCTAGCATTGCATGTACTGAATACAGTGACTCTTGACACATTTACAGCGTAAAAGTAGTGTTTACGTACAACACAAATTTAATTCTGACCAATAATTATATTATTATGTTGGATTAAATTTGGTTCATAAAAAGAAGTTCCATCCGTTTTCCTTTCATAGTTTCGAGGCATAGTCTGTTTGCTAATAAACTGACATTTATATTTGTTTAAAATTCTTAACATCTTAAAACTAATACACATGTAATACAGACAGTGTAAAATGTTAAAGTATTAAATATATAACTAATTAAAACGATATAAAATTATAATTATTATAATATTGTCGTCATAATTATTAATTTCATTTATATTAGTTATAATTATTAATTTTATATTTTGCACCATAACATACAATATACAAAAAGAAAAAAAAAATTAAAAATTCATTTAATTTCTTCCTGAACCATGTTGCGTCTTCCGCCAAGTGTAGGATAAAGATGCCACACACGCTTTCTTTTTCCGTAGTGCTTCGTGTATACGACCGGCTCTGCTTTCATTGTGTGTGTAACAGAATGGCCAAAGCACTATCGCTAATATATTATTTAAAATGAAACACTCGTTCATTAACTGATCATCTAATGATCAGTGGATTAATATTATGAAGGTCTTACTCACCAAGTTAAATATTCGCGATATCCAAAATAACGAAGATTAGAGAAAATAAATTCGTAATCCAGGTATATACAGTGGGATAAGATTCATTACACGAGGTGGTCAGTATTGTTATATGTTGACTTGCAAAAAATATATATCAAAATATTTCTTTTGTAAAAAATCGTAAAAACGCGTTTCTTAAAATAATATTTAATAAATGCTTAAAATAAATTGAAAATATGACCATGATAAAAATTTAATTTTTATAAATTTTATTATTTCTCCAAAAATGACATTTGTGTTGTTAAAAATGAATTTGAAAGGTTAAAAAAAATCTAAGCTGTAGTTTGCTGTTTCTTTTTCATTTTAGAAACTCACTAAAAATTCCATGTTTCTATGACTGTAAAAGCAAATTAAATAACTCTTCTTAAAATTTAGAGGTACATATTTTAAGTACAATCTAGAGAAGAGAATAATTAAAAGTAATAGATAGAAAAACTAAGTTTTTGCTTCAGCGTAACATCAAAATAAAATATGACGATGGTTATCATTTTTAAATCCGTCTTCTGTGCTTTCTCTTTTTTCTTTTTTATTCTTAGAATATCTCCCAGCTATCCTATATTTCAAGCCTTGTATAAGAAAAAGGAATTTTATACTGAAAAAAGATGTGAATATAAAGTGATAAATTTTCTTTTTTAATTCGTAAATAATATTTTAAAGAGTTACTACGTAGGTATATTTCACGTTAATATATTAATGAAGATTTTTTGCACAATAGAAATATGATAATGCATGACAAGCATGAATTATGTTTTCCAGGAATACGTATAATGTAAGTTCCTAAAGAAAGAATCATTCAAACGTTATGTGTATGGAATACAACATTTTAAGGTGCAAAATGATATGTACGTATGGCGTGACGTGCAATCAAAGGAATTTGTATGAAATAGAGAACATGTTCAGAATCGTATTGTCTGAGTAAACTGTGTGTTAGTTTTATTTTGGTAATTCAGTGTGATACGAAAATACTCTATGCATTGTATAGAATATTTTTAAATTTGTGAAATTCATTTGAATATAGTAACTTTTCGTCTGCCTCATTGTATTTAATTTACATGAGACATGTTGATGTTGATAAAGATGTTCTGTCTGATAAATCGCTATTTAAAATCGAAATTATTATATTTATTGCAATTTTGAGTCTGTGCGTTTTTAAACTAAAGATATTCCATACTTTAGAAGTGTAAAACTGCGCATTTATAATTTAAGTTCCTTTCAAAATTTAATAAATGGAATTCGTGATTTCAATGTTTAGATGAATGTCAATAAAGATCATAATACGCTGTATAAGAAGTATTGATATTTAACTATTTTTAATAAAACGTGTTTAGAAATTAATGCCGAAAATTTCAAGAAGAAAAAAAATTCTATCTTTTCTAACACGCTTGTCACTCAAGGAACTTATTATAATGTATACCTTACACTGAAACTGAAGTAATAATCACAAAACGTTACCGAAATAAAACTGCTTAATCCCAGTTATTCACAAATTGGTAGGTTTTGTTTCTTTGTGTGTGTGTGTGTGTATGTCTGTTGGCAGAGGAGGATGGTTATACATAACATTTTGCACTGGAAGTTATTGTTCAATTCATAATTAACTCATATTTCAATTTAATCTGAGCGCTTGACCAAAACTGGCTCTTCAAATGACTGGACAATCCTGTTCTCATGGAATTGTATTTACAGTGAAAACCTTGCAGCACAGTAATGTTCTCTTAAAATAAATAGACACTTAGAGAGCTTTCCTGAACGTTTTCTGAACTTTCTTTTCATAACAGACATTTAGAAACTTGTGCTGTCTGAGCAAAGGTATTGTAATTTCTCTCTGCAATATTCAGTCAGTATATATGCTTGTCTTCTATTGCATCAATATCTGCGACATTAAAAGATAACTATCTGCAACATTATAGTCTAAAAGCCATCAGATAAAAAAATAATTATTATTTCACTTCTTCTTTTATTCTTATTACTATTAATTAGTATTAATATTTTATTCTTCAGACTAATTATGCATTGTGTCTTGTATGTTTCTGAATCACACTTAATTTTTTCTTAGTGAATTAACCAATATTATTCAAATATATATTTTCTAAATTTTTTACTATCATCACACAAATATCGAGATAAGTAAAGTAGTTTCCAATTACCTCCTTAACAATATTTCTGTCTCAATGCAATTCATTGACGGGTAGCAATAGATATTTGCTTCAAAACTCTGAATTTAAAAACTCTCGGTTCAAAATTTATGTCATTGCATTCATATTTTTACTATACATTCCAAGAAAGTAAGATAGGAAATTTGAGATATTTTAGCCCATATACTTTTACATGCTTTCATCTTTTGTAATTTATTTTTTTAAATGTTCGTCAGTACTGATTTATTAACTTTCCCAATGATCATCTAAAGCAGTGGCTTCAAATTTGTCAAATAGCAAACCACTTTTTAGAGACCAATTTCATCCTCAACATATGGCGCTCTTCCAGTTCTTGTCTAGCAAAAAAATAATAACATTTCTTTTCACCCCATTTTTTAAAAATTGTTTAAATATACATTTACATGTACTTCAGAATAATGACGACCATCAGTTTAGAAATGTTCGCATATTTAAAACATATAATTAAGTGATAGTGGGTTCTGAATAAAATATTAAAAACATGCACTGGTGTGCAAACTTAAGTAACAATGTAAATTATAATTAGATAGCCTTTAAATTGCAGAAAAGAGGTTCTTGCGATCACTGCAATTACGGTACATTTACATACAGTAGAAAGGTCATGCGTATGTAAGTGTCAGGAACAAAGCGTCTCAAGAGATGTGAGGGGGCGCAAAACACGTGCGACTACAATAAAAGGAAGGACGCAATTAGAAACATTGCTGCAAGTGCAAGTGAGTTCTTGAGTGAAATTTGGCTAGAAGAAATCACCTGGACGACTTCACACGTGCAAGGATGATCAAGAATGATCAGAAGAATGATCAAGATCACAAGATTGAAGATCACAAGAAGATTACAAGAACGATCAGAAAGCCGGAGGAGGGGCGTAGTAGGACCAGTGTAGCTGAATCAACAAAAGTTCCATTTCGCTCGCTCGGAAAGCCTTCCAAACCATAGATACAGTTCTTACAAATGTTGGTGGTGGCGGCCACAGAAAAACAACTGTAGAGTATGACAGATATATCGTCCTGCAAGCGAAAATATCCCGAAACCAGTCAGTAAGCGCCATTGCTCAGCAACTGTATACAGCAACGGGGCGACAAGTTTCGCGGTTTATTGTGTCCAGATGCCTTCACAAAGGTGGCCTATTCGCTCTCCGTCCTGAACGCTGCATCCCGTTGAAAGTTGTCCATCGGCGTTACCGTTTAGGGTGGTGCAAGAGCACAAAAACTGGGCCCCTCATCAATGGAGTCGTGCCCTCTTTACGGATGCTAGTCATTTCAGTGCCGTAAGCGACTCTCAACGCCAGTTCATTTGGAGAGAGGTCGGCACACGGTTTCATCCCAGAAACATCACGGAAAGAGACCGTTACGTGGTAATGAAGTTCTCGTTTGCGGAGGCATTATGCTGAACGGACGGACTGAGCTCCATGTTTTCGACAGTGGTTCTGTAACCAGAGATCGCTATTATCGGGAGGTGATCCTTCCCCATCTGCGTCTTTTCCCAGGCGCCATTGGAGCAGACTTCGTTTGGAGAAACGGTGCGAAACAACTATTGCAGGGAAGGAAGAAATATCCAATACTAAAGAACATCTGCTTGTTGTCCTTCTTCTTGTACAGACAATCACGTGTAACGATACTATGTGTTCAATAATGCGGTTTTCTTTTGTTTGTTTGTTTGATTCCATACTTCATGCATTGTATTCATTTTTATGAAACTATACTTTCGTCATCGTTTAAATACAAAATGATGCTTCTCATTTCTTAATTTCATGTCTCTGGGATGATTTCTCTTGGAGTAATGGTATAAAAGAATACCTGTTGCTTCAGTTTTGCACATCAGTGTAGTTTCTTATTTTCGAAGATACTTCAAAATCTACACTCATGTCCATAAATTAAGGAAAATGAAGTTCAGGCAAAGAAAGAGAAAGAAGCAAAACAAATTTGACTTATTTGTAAAGTCTTATTTATTAAACAAAAAGTAAAGAGCAAAAAAGATGCTATATGTTTGACATAATTAATAAAAATTGCAAGTTTTACTCCCTTGACCAAATTTCAAAAAAGAACCTATTTACAAAAAACAGTATAACATGGTTAGTAGGATTGTTAATATTGAGTATGTCTCCCGGACGATGCAATACAGGCCTGACAACGCCTAGGCATGCTGAGTATCAAATGATCAATCTGATCTTGGGGAATATTACACCACTCATCAAGCAATGCACTCCGAAGTTCCGGTAGACAGGTGGGAGGGGGTTGACGGGCTGCAATTCGTCGGCCAAGCATATCCCACACATGCTCTATTGGATTCAAGTCCGGTGAGTGTGCTGGCCAATGCATACTGGTGATATCCTCCGATTGAAGGCATTCGTCTACAATGTTTGCACGGTGAGGACGGACGTTGTCATCCATAAACTCAAATTCAGCACCCATGGCGCCCCGAAACAAACGTACATGTTGTTCCAGAATGACATCCCGATAGATGTGGACTGTCATCGTTACACTCTGAACATGCAGGTCAGTTCTGGAACCAAGAATAATTCCTCCCCAAACGAGCCATCCTGCACCACCGTAACGGTGTCTTTCAATGGTGTTCTCTTGGTGGAAACGGGTACCTGGCGCTCTCCAGATGAATATCCGGCGAGAATCAGACTCCAAACTAAACCTGGACTCGTCGGAAAACATCACACAAGACCACTGTTGCGGTGTCCACAATGCATGCTCTCTACTCCAGGTTAATCGCAGGCGACAGTGAGTTGCGGTAAGTGGAACACATCTGACAGGCCTACGAGCATATAGACCAATGTGCCCTAAGCGTCTGTACACGGTCTGCCTTGAAACTGTCGTACCGGTAGCTGAAGAGAGCTGACGAGACAGGTCTGATGCTGTACTCCGTCTGTTTCTTTTGGCAGTAACTGCCAAATAGCGGTCCTCATTGGGCGTTGTAACTCGGGGGCGACCTGTGCTGTAACGTCTACTCACATTACCATCATCTTGGAATCGTTGCCAAAGCCTGGAGATGACACTCTGGGCGATTCCAAGTTCCTCGGATACTTCCAGCTGGGTACGTCCACATTCCAGTCGTCCGATAATTCTGCCACGTAAAACATCATCCAAATGCCTCCTTTGTGCCATAACTATGCGGTCTTTGCACCGAAAGGCTTTCACAGCGCTTGTGAACAATTTTACTTCTTTGCCATCATTCCTTATATACCCCTCTCTTCCACTCTCGTCATTGTGACGTACCATCCACGCCATCTGGTGGTTTCCTGTAATTTGCATATTCTTCTTCAAGATGTGTGTGATCATTCCACAGGTGAAATTTTTATTTTAGAGATGAATTTCTGTGTGATTCTGAATTATCCTTAATTTATGGACATGAGTGTAAAATTTAAGATTATTTTCAGGTTATATTTCGCGCAAAGTGCTGAACTGTTATTTATTTATTACTTTATTTAGTAATTTGATATTCTGCATACTTTGGTCAATAAGTAGACTTTAGAAATTTTCCCTTTGATCCCCTGTGTTGGAAAAATTCCCTTTGTAAATAAATGAATCTCGAAAACAAATGATGATAGTTGCACAATTATATCACTTATGAAATATAATTTAATGGAATCATGATAGTGGCAAGATAATTTGAATTCTAAATATAATTTAGTAATTATATTCTGTAGTACTCGTTGACACCCTAGTTATATAATGGGTATGCTCACTAAGTGTGAATGAAATATTACTTTTTTTCATTTTATTTTTCCACATCATGAATAGAGATATGTTCTGTTCATAGAAAATTGCTTGGATTTTTATATTCTATTGGTGTTTTATAGAACTCAAATGAATAAAAAAAATAAACTGCTTCCTGTTGAGTTTTAAAATGTATTTACTGTAAAAATTATACATTAAGTACATTTAGAGAAAGAATACGAATGTGGATTTGTTTATGAGACTAAATATAATAATTTTTGAAAACTTATTAGGGAACATATAAAATTTATCATCTGACATTTTGTTTTCCATACATTTTAAAATTTAGTATTTACCTTAAGGTATATAAAATTTTCTTTTTATGTGACTGATTTTTTTTTGTCTTTTCAATTTTTAAATATTTTAAAATTAATACCTAACACTTTTATCTATATTTCAGCAATTATACATATGAGCATTTTTCTTTCAAATTTGTCATATTTTTCACTTTTTTTGATGTTCGAATGTTTATTTTACCCCTAAACACGTAGAAAAAGTTCACATAAAATAATAATAATAACAATAAACATATAAATGTATTTAATGTATTTTTTTCTTGTCCTTGCCAACCATATTTATGACATTATAACTTGTTAACCAAACAGAATATACTTTTTCCTATTCAGTTATAACTAAAAAGGTAATAAAGGAGACCTGATGTTGCTATCCATTTGTTTTTTCCAGGGAATGCTGGAAAAAGAAAAACAAATAATTAATTTAGGAAACAAATGACATACAAAAAATGAAATTAAAAACAAAAAAATTATTATACACCGCCTAAATGAATCGCCATTCAGGTATACTTTACTTATTAACAGCCATATGTTGGTTAGCGTAAAACTGTGAAGAAATTTTTTTTTATCTCATCAAGTCATACATTTTCTAAAACAATGAATTGTAGCATATATTCTTAAATTATATTATCTTTGAAATAAATATTATTATACAGTTTAGAGTATGTTACCTGAAATTTCTTAGTTAATCAAGTCAATTTTTAAGATTTTCTTTTGGAGGGGGAGTTGAGCTAGTGATAAATTTGTGATGCAGACGATCCCACATTTCACATTTAGAGCAATGAAAAAATTCCCGAAATTATTGAAGATTTTAGAGGGGTATATACAACTTGATCAAGCAAAAGAGATAACCATAAGTAAGGAGGGATAAACAAACAAAATACCAATTCCAAAGCTAACTGTTGAACTAATACTGTAAAATAAAGGGGTCATACATGTAAGAAAATTTGACCAAAATTATATTTTATTTTCGTATTTTAATGATCTGAATTCCTTCAAATGTAAAATTTGCATTTTTGCTAGTCTAATAAAATAATCTTATGCTGTATGTTATTAAGAAGGCTATAAAATACTGTAAAAAAATAGTGCAAAAGAATGTTTATTTGATATATCTTACTGGATTAACCCTACAATGCACCTGGTACCACATATGGAACAGCCACTTTAATTATTTCTCTACGTCTATAAAATTCTAGTATAGACATCTGTCAGTTTTTAAGAATATTTATGCATAGATAGCAACGATATAATTCAGGCTGTTGCGTGTAGATGTACCTTCTATTCATATAATTGCCAAAACTGATTGAAATTTAAGCAGTCTGTCGAATGTGGCTTTATTTATTTTAGAAAACCAACAAAAAATAAATTGCAAATAGTTTTGACCGGAAAAAAAGGTTGTGTGTTGGAGTTCGTCCTATCAAAATGATTTGAATACTAAAATTTTAAAATATATACCAAAAAAGTATAGCTAAGTCCCAGTGCACCGCATACAAAACGGAAATAAAAAAGTGATTTTATAGTAAAATATTGCTTTATAATTTTGTAAACTATTTTTCCCCAAATAATAATCACTATCACATATATTTATTACAAACACAGAAAAAAAATGAGCCTTTTATTGTTAAAAGAGCTAATATAAAATTCAAAAATATATCACTAGTGCATTTTTTTATAAATTCTAATTAAAAAATCGATTAACTTCAATTTTAAACAATTTAAAAAAATTATATTTATAATTTTGGAAATTAAAGGAAACAACCGTTTTGTGCTGAAAATTAAAGTAATATGGCATTTTTAAATATCATACATATTAAATTACTCCTTTCATAAATTAATGAAATGGTTCTGAAAATCGGCTAAATTTAAGTGCAATAAGTACTAATTGGGTGCCAAAGTTTACAGTTTATTTCTGCCAAAATCTTATATAAAAAATAATTTTAATAATACCCAACCTTCATTTACAGCACAAATTTACCTGGCCGTAAATGTGGCTGCTTAAATTACCCCATAACCTCAATCGGCTGCTATAAATTTGAATTTTGCGTTGAACTAGTAGACTGTAATCAAGTTTAACATTCAAAACTCTGCAGACTATGAATAACACTCACGTAGAAAACTAACTCACAAGCGTATACTTTCTATCTCGTATTCGTTACCGTAAATTCCTGAATGGAATAGAATTGTTCGAGCATTAGAGGAGGATTTCTCAGATCCTCGAATGCACAGCTTTATCACCAAAATGAGTGTGGGGGTAGCCAGCTCTATACAGAGCTACGGTTCCAATTTATTTACGTGTTCATTACTTCACGTTTCGTGTTCCGTATGATATCTTTACGGAATGCTCTGCCACTTATTACTATACTTTGTTCTACATTAAGCATTTAACACACAAAGAGTAGCATCATTAGTCTGTAAATAATTCGTTTTCGAGACAACAACGGCGAGCCAGAAAAAAAAGTTTTCAGAAATTTCACTTAGATTGTATCAAATTGGAACAACTTTAAACGTAAAATGTGTATTTTAGCTCCAGGATTGTTCAAGGGATATTTCGTTTTTAGTAAATAACAGTATGATTAAAAGTCACTGCGTTACAAATCAATGTTATTCAGGGAAATATTGTATATGTATATATACATACCATTTATGAATAAAGTATTACCATACTAGCTCGAATATAACGTGAAATTTTTTGGCTAATCATTTCCCGTTAAAAACCTGAAACACACTACATTCGAGGTCTAAATATTAGATTTTCTAGATGTTCATTATGAAAAAGCTCGGTGTTGCGTTAAATTTGATGTCGCGTTATTTCCTGCTAATACGGTATTCATTCTTTGATGGGAGGATTTTTTTCCTCATTATGAATTATTATTTTTGTGTATGATCATTCTTACATTGGTTAACGTGTTTATTTTCAATAAAAATTTGGTACAATCTATTTTTCAACAAAGCCTCCATGGGCATCAAAATATTTGTTCCATCTTTATACTAATGCCACCCAGGTGGTGTAGTGGCTTAATAACCAGTCTATCATGCCCTGGGTCCGAAATCGAAACCCGTCTTGGGCATGGTTTTTAACTTGTCCGTCCCTTCATAGGGGTAACGCTGTCCGCCTACTGAGTGCCCTTATAATAAAGTGGACACAGTGTCTTCGTGCAGTTGTAGTGGACAATGCCTTATCGGCAAGTGCCCGCCCGTTGGAAAAAAAAAGTCTTTAGACCAATCCTTTCAAACGAATGTTGAAGAAATCAGGGCCCCGGTAGCTGAACTACTAAACGACGGGTCCCAGGACTGCAGCATCGATCTGGGAATGACGTCATCCCACGCCTTCAAAGGCCCGAAGAGATGGAAATCAGCGGGTGGGCGATCCGGACTATAGAAAGGTTGTCCCGTTAAGCCCTTATCAGACGCTTCAAAAAATACACGACAAACTACACAGACAACCTGGGAACAGCCGGTTTTGCCGCCTGTAGTTGGGGAAAACCCCATGTGTTATACTGATGTCTGACACACGCAAATTTTCCCGACTAGTATGGAAAAAATTGTGTGAGTTCGGGCAACTTTTTGCCTTCACAGCAACTCAGCCAATCAGAGGCCACTCCTTCTTTAACGATGGCGGCAATTTGGCATTCTCCTATGGAGATAGCCGATTAAGCGAATTTGACAGTTGTATTGAAACCGAGCCGAATTATTGAAGTATTAAAGCTACTTCATTTATTTATTTTTCATTTTCTTTTGCAAAGACTAATTTTTTGTATCTTTATTGCTATTTTTTAAATAGCTGAAAATTAAATTTATGCAATTAGGAAAATGCATTTTTACATTGCGCTTTTCTATATATGTAAAATAATATTCGTTGAGGGTCTAAAAAAGACACGTCTTGTAATTTTAATAGCCTTTTTCTAAATTTTCTAAAAGAGTAATTAGTCTTTTGGTTTTTTTACTTAATAAAGGTAATAATTCCTGGTATGATGCACAAATACTTATGGTCTGCAAATATCGAGTTTACTCGTGTAATTGTCGCACATTTTTGGGCCAGTTTTTCATGGAGAAAGTCTAGGTGCGACTATTATGCGGAGAAATCTACTATATTTAATAGTGTAAACTCCAATGCTAAAGCATTACTGGTATTATAATAAAACAACCAACTCACGAAATGTTTTCAGTTTATTTGTCGAATCTATATAAATAAAACAGTGTGTAAACTGTCCGTTAGTTTGTCTGTCTGTCTGTCTGTCTGTGTTTCGCGTAGCTTCGATACGGGTAATCGTAGACCTACCAAATTTTGTACGGAAATTCTCCAAGACGGGTCTCGGCACACCTCGAAGCGATTTTTTCGAAATTCGAATTAGAAAATGCTTTATTTTATGTTTTGTCCGATTTTTATCGATTTTTCTTGCGTAATACATAATAACGCCGGTAATTGCACTCGCAAGAAAACGGTAGTTACATCATCGTACAGAGGAGAAAATTTTCTTTTAAAAACTGTTTGTTCGGACTGTGTAACATAATTTGCAGATTTTTGGGAATTTTTCAAATAAAATTAAATTTGACGCTGACTTTCGTAAAATATTTTTAAAACTGCTGCATCTTGAATTCTATATGTCATAACTTTTTTATATTTCGGCAACACACGGGGCACACAATTCGCCCACTTTTAAAAGAAGAACGGAGGAAAAATATAAATTAGGAGAATTTTTACGAATTTTTAAGTAAAGAAGGATTTTCATTTCAATAGCAGCTGCTTACAAATTTCGGTTTGATATCTTGCGGTTTGGTTGTCCTGGATGCAGTAACAATGATTAAAATTGCCAGTTGAAAAAAATAAATAAAATTACTTTAAAATAACCGAGTTTTTGCATGCGAAATGTGCGTCATTTTGGTGTCACGAGTTTAAAACAACTTTCGAAATTCAATCAGAAAACGGATTCACAAGCAAAACATACGCAACGCATGAAATAATTCCATATTTTATTTTACGTTGCCAGAAAAATAATTGAATGCTGCTTTTTCACTAGTGAATTGTCCAGCATTATTTTCAATTGAGATTTTAAACGGGGCACGTTTTCGAATCGCAAGAAATATTTTGCGGTGCTTACAGGGCCTGATTATGACAAACAGGGACACCGGGCATTGATGAATTTCGGAGCCTCCATCTATGAAATTTGTTTTATTTTTCATAAAATTTTGTTATAAAAAAGAATATTTCAGATTAACATTTTAAATTGGGGGCCATTTCGAGCCTGGGGCAGTTGGCAAAGTCGCGATTTGCCCGTGAGACAATAGGGCCCTGGTGCTAAATACGCCAATCTGACAAGAATTATGCTTACAAATGTATGGAGAGCTGTTTTAATGCCAACCATAAAATGAAATGATTATCGTTTATACTTGATTATAAAAGTCACCATAATTTGATTATAAAAGTCACCAAAGTATAAAAGACTACATTCGTGGCAAATATCTAAGCCGTTTCTTTAAATTAAACATTCACGATTGAAAAACGAAAATATATAGTATTGGTATCAGTAAAGTAATAGTTAGTAGATATGTTAGGGCAATATTGATCAAAGTACAATATACCGCATTAATAAATATTTCGTGAAACTAAGTGTTCTATTCCTTTTTCAACAACCATCTTACATCACAGCTAACTAAACATTCAGTAATTCTACGTCGCGTTAATATATCCCGCGGTAGTTTGAGCTAAAAGACTGTAAGAGAACTTTTTTTTCCTTGGAGATTCTGTTTTGTCACGAGTAGTTATGATCACATTTTGGGAAAATGTTCTCTTCTTCCCTTGCGAAGAGCGGGTACACAACTATTTAACTATAAAATAAAACGGTTCTCCGCATTATGTAGTATCTAAGGTGGTAAAACATAAATCTAAAAAAGAGTATGATGTAGAAATGAGATATTTTGTAAGTTAGGAATTTTCGCTGCAAACCATCACGCTTTTCTTTTTCTGATCGCGAATGACACCGACATAGTTTTTGTGTCAGAATATTAACAATGGTCTCGGGTCAGTACTTATACTAACTTTACAAATAACTAATGAGTAACTTTACGCCAAGAGTCAAATCATTTTGCTTATTTTTAGATTCCAAATCGCTGGAATCATTTCGAAATATAGATGTAAGAAAAAGTTTCGTTCACTACCGTGCGGAGAACGGGTACGCAGCTAGTATTAAATAATCTTTTCTTCAATTGTACACACAAAAAGAGGCATGTTTCTTTTTATAGTAATACTTTTATAGACACAAATGACAATCAAAAAAGTAACTGCGAGTTTTAGGCGAGGAAAATTTTTTGACGATTTTTTTCTGTTTCAAAACGAGGGGCGACTGTTACGCGAGTAAAGACGGTAAAAGCAATCTTCGAAGGATGTGCCCCATGTTTCAATACTGTACAGTATGGGAACCTACAATACCCCTACTCTACAGTAGGGGTATTGAATGCTTATTGCAAATTTCATCTTTTACATTTAGAGTGAGATTTTTTTTATTATTTAAACTGTGTGTGGTTTTGTGTTTTGGCCGTTTGATTTCATTATTGTACAGACGCATTGCAACAACTTGAGTGTGCGTCAGCCAGGGCAACCTAAATTAGGGTGACCCCCTCCTATGGAGCAATATCAGATTATTTCGATATTGCTGGAACCGAATCTTTATGCACGACCCATGGGCCCAAAATTACACATCTCTGGTTACGGTGTCGTATAGACACAACAAAAGATAACCCTCTTTTCTATAATCCCTTGACAATGTCTGTCAGCAACGCTCCTCATTGAAGGGGAATCTTTGTCCTCAACGTTGCCCCCACGCAGCGCAAACAAAATAAGATATATTAAAGATTTTTCTTACGATTTCGGAAGGTATGTAAATACTTTTTTATGAGACAGAAAAATTTTAAGACCCTGCTTTAAAACATTATGTAAATAAATGATAATTCTGAAAATATTTCCAAAATAAATTTCAATGGTGTGATATGCGTTTTCTTTCTATCACACCTGATTTTATGTTTTGTCGATTCTACCTTCAACCTTTCCCCTAATCGCCAATCACGAGATAGTGCGCCAAATACAGAGTTCCGTACTCATACTTTTTCTCTAACTAAATCAACTAAATTATAACCCTTTACTCTGCCAAGCAAGTGGCGCAAAACTAGTTGTCTGTGTTGTTTGACGCGTATTTTTAAGCGTTTGGTATGGGCTTCGTTCCATGTCGCTAAGAATGTTGCAGCTAGAGATTATCTAGTGTCATTTTAATGCTGTGATTGTGAGTTGTACATAGACATGGAGTTTCGTTTGCTCGAGTAATACACTCATGTCCATAAATTAAGGATAATGAAGTTCAGGCAAAGAAAGAGAAAGAAGCAAAACAAATTTTACTTATTTGTAAAGTCTATTTATTAAACAAAAAGTAAAGAGCAAAAAAGATGCTATATGTTTGACATAATTAATAAAAATTGCAAGTTTTACTCCCTTGACCAAATTTCAAAAAAGAACCTATTTACAAAAAACAGTATAACATGGTTAGTAGGATGGTTAATACGGAGTATGTCTCCCGGACGATGCAATACAGGCCTGACAAAGCCTAGGCATGCTGAGTATCAAATGATCAATCTGATCTTGGGGAATATTACACCACTCATCAAGCAATGCACTCCGAAGTTCCGGTAGACAGGTGAGAGGGGGTTGACGGGCTGCAATTCGTCGGCCAAGCATATCCCACACATGCTCTATTGGATTCAAGTCCGGTGAGTATGCTGGCCAATGCATACGGGTGATATCCTCCGATTGAAGGCATTCGTCTACAATGTTTGCACGGTGAGGACGGGCGTTGTCATCCATAAACACAAATTCAGCACCCATGGCGCCCCGAAACAAACGTGCATGTTGTTCCATAATGACATCCCGATAGATGTGGCCTGTCATCGTTACACTCTGTACATGCAGGTCAGTTCTGGAACCAAGAATAATTCCTCCCCAAACGAGCCATCCTGCACCACCGTAACGGTGTCTTTCAATGGTCTTCTCTTGGTGGTAACGGTACCTGGCGCTCTCCAGATGAATGTCCGGCGAGAATCAGACTCCAAACTAAACCTGGACTCGTCGGAAAACATCACACAAGACCACTGTTGCGGTGTCCACAATGCATGCTCTCTACTCCAGGTTAATCGCAGGCGACAGTGAGTTGCGGTAAGTGGAACACATCTGACAGGCCTACGAGCATATAGACCAATGTGCCCTAAGCGTCTGTACACGGTCTGCCTTGAAACTGTCGTACCGGTAGCTGAAGAGAGCTGACGAGACAGGTCTGATGCTGTACTCCGTCTGTTTCTTTTGGCAGTAACTGCCAAATAGCGGTCCTCATTCGGCGTTGTAACTCGGGGGCGACCTGTGCTGTAACGTCTACTCACATTACCATCATCTTGGAATCGTTGCCAAAGCCTGGAGATGACACTCTGGGCGATTCCAAGTTCCTCGGATACTTCCAGCTGGGTACGTCCACATTCCAGTCGTCCGATAATTCTGCCACGTAAAACATCATCCAAATGCCTCCTTTGTGCCATAACTATGCGGTTTTTGCACTGAAAGGCTTTCACAGCGCTTGTGAACAAGTTTACTTCTTTGTCACCATTCCTTATAAGTAGTAGATAAACGACAGTTCTGCCCATGCGGATCCCATGTTAATTCTGCGGATCCGTTCAGATGTTGTCCCTGGGTTGAGCGGGGAAGGGGGGCGTGGTCGGACCGGATGTGGGGAGCGGATGCTAAGACCGGATGTTCAAAGGGTTGATAAGAATTTTTTTTCCTTTTTTTCAAATAAGGGGACTTGTAATTTTTTCAGATGATATTTTTGAAATAAGGGTACTTGGAAAAATTTTCAGATTGTGACATATTTTTTTAAATAAGGGTACTTGGAAAAATTTTCAGATTGTGACATATTTTTGAAATAAGGGGACTTGGAAAAAAATTTTCAAATTTGAACGCGCAACCTACAAAAGAATTCATAGGCTAATGATTGTTGTCCATTAGGCCGAGAATCCTTCAGGTATAAAATTGTAGGTGTATTGTGTTATACTTTAGTTTTCAAAATGAATTGGGACTTTGATTAATTTTTCGATTTTTTTATTTATTTAGTTTTCTTTACCATTTAGTAATAGAACCAATGCAAATTGAATAAATGTTGCTTAATACATACTTCTAATGTTTAGCTAATTTGTATACTGATTATAGCCTATATTTAATAAGTAACAGTTTACTAGAATATTAAAGTAGGGTTTAGGATACCCATACATTTTCTACAAATTTCTTCTACTGTTAAGGAAGTGAGAAAATTATACCATAGAACGATTTTAGTACCTATAGTTTTTACAAATAATGATTTAGATAGCGTATGAACTTTTTTATCTAAACATTTTTTTTTTTCTTAAGAGATTTTTACCCAAGTTTTAATTTTAAGTTAAATAATGTTACAACAAATATTTTTTTAATCAAGAGTTAATTTATTTTTTAACCAAGTTTTAATTTTAAGTTAAATAATTTTACAACAAATATTTTTTTAATCAAGAGTTAATTAATTTTTAACCAAGTTTTAATTTTAAGTTACTAATTAATTTTACAACAAATATTTTTTACCAAGTTTTAATTTTAAGTTATATAATTTTACAACAAATATTTTTTAACCAAGTTTTAATTTTACAACAAATTTTTTTTACCAAGTTTTAATTTTAAGTTATATAATTTTACAACAAATTTTTTTTAATCAAATGTTTTTAATTTATCAAGAAAAAAAATTTAATCAAGCGTTTTTAATTTATCAAGAAAAAAAAATTTAATCAAGTGTTTTTAATTTATCAAGAAAAAAAATTTTAATCAAGAGTTTTAATTTTTTGTATACCGTATTTTTGTTAAGTAGCCGTTTAACATTAAAGTAGGATTTAGGATACCCATACATTTTCTACAAATTTAATCTACTGTTAGGCAAGTGAGAAAATTATACCATAGAAAGATTTTTACAAATAATGATATAGTCTTATTTTCTATTGCGAGAAAACCACTTTAGCCATATATCCCCCAAAACTCAAGTTTTTGTATACGAAATGCATGAATACGCGTTAGATCCCCTTAGAAAGTCTTCCTACCAAGGCACCCCTCATCCTAAGCAGATACCCCCGCGTGCAGGTTTGCCTTAAAGCACAAACAAACAAAGTATTTATCTAAACATTTTTTCTTACCCACACATTTTTGATAAATCTTAGGCAGCGATTATACTAGTTTATATTTTCTATAGATCAATTAGAGAAAAAATTACAGTTTTAGTAATCCTACAAAATATTCTTACTGTATATCACAAGTAGAGTAACTTGATTTATAGAATTTCAATACGATACGAGTTAGATTGTTTATGTGCAACACTCATTGCAGTTTGACTATGAAAGCATAATTTTATACATGCATTAATATTTTTAGAGGTATGCACTTAACCTATTTTATAGAAAGGTGAGCATAAACTTTTAGACTAGATAGTACTATTGTTAGAAAGTTGAACTATTGGAAATAAAAATTGAAGATCCGTTTTAGCACAGTTTTATACCGCACGGATATAAAATATCTTTCATCTACTTAGATAGTTTAAATCACAAATCATTACTTAAACTAAAAAATACAAGGTTTTTACTTACGTGAAGGGACATCTTCGAGTCTCTGGACAAAGTACCAACATCTATACGGCTAGCAAGACCGGAAAATCGAATAATGATTTAAAATACATTATCCCTAATTCCCGGTCCAACTAGCACATGTTCATTAATTCTTAATCTTGGCTGAAAATATTAATAATATTTTGACACTAAAAACAAAATAACACATTTGAAGATATTAAACGCTTTAAAAGTACTTTTTTCTTATAACAATTTATCAGATTCACAATGCTATTTTATGTAGGATAAAATTAGTTAGCAAGCGAAAATTTAATCTTAGTTAGAATTTACTGAAATACAAATACCATGCATGCCTTATTTTCTATTTGGAGAAAGCCCTCAAACCCCAGTTTTTGTATACAAACTGCATAAAGTACTTCTACCGATAATGCTATTAATATTAATTACACTGGATTACCAACTTAAAATTTCGCAAAACACCAAAATACAGAAAAACATACATTAACAAAAAAATCACACTTAAAAGTACAACACATCAAAAGTGCAACTATAAGAACCACATAATTATTTTCAATTAGAATTACGGTATCAACTTATATGTAACTAAAATAATAGAAAATATTACACTTACCCTATACTTGTACACGCGAGAGGTGAAAATAATAAAAATACATAATAATTCACAAAAGAATGATTGAAGTAAAATCCACGTGCCTGTGATATTGCTGATAACAGAAATTTAGAGATAAGAGAGTGCCTTGAGGCTCTACAGAGCCGGTACAATAAGAGTTGGCCAGTTTGCCGATAAGATAAAACCAGGGAGGGTGCTAGGGGTATGCAATTGGGGACACGTGTTTCATTCTGCGTTCAAAAATGGGGACTTATGGATTAAGATGATACATGATTAGATTAAAACGCATTTGAACTTGAAAGGAATCTATGACACGTTTAATTTGTTAATCACTGCGGCATTATATCCTAAATTAAAATATCAAAGTTAAGCTACAACGATTAATATATTTTACGTAGTTTAGGAAACTAATGAATCATTAAATTAATTTCTGTGAAACAATTAGCAAAGATCATTATACTACAGCAAATTATTTTTGTTAAGTTTTGATAAATAACAGTAATAAATTATAGGCATTGCAGATGAATGAGTATTCACGTATAAAATAGGTATTAAAATTATTGTTTAAAACAATTTTTAGAATAATAAACTAAAATTTTTATTTAATAAAGTCATAAACTAAAATTATTAATGAAAACTTGTTAATAAATTAAACATATCAAAATTTTACACTCATTTTTTATAGACTTAAATTTTACAAAGATATCCTTTTAATAAATGCATAAACTAAAACAATTTTTACAATAATAAACTAAAATTTTTATTTAATAAAGTCATAAACTGAAATTATTAATGAAAACCTGTTAATAAACTAAACTGATTACTCTAAAAGATAGCTAATCACAACATATATCAGAAAAAATATAAGCAATTATAATACCTGAAAAATACCGGACAACACTCTTGTTACATGCGGACAAAACATCGGTCTGCTCGGCTAAAGAATTCTTAGGTATCCGTTGCAGGAGACCTTACCTACGCCCAATCTACAAACTCTACAAATTTAACGGCAACTGATTTTCTCTTATCAGGTATCACAGATCAGATAAGAGATAAGGAAGTGACATGCGCAGAAGACACGTGATAGTGACGTGTGCAAATCTGTGTTGATTGAATATCCGGTAGGTTCTTGGCAGGATGTACATTGAGTGGCAACTCTCTGTAACAGGCTAAGACAAGTTAGATGATGCAATATCTACTGGGTTGAGGAAGGTAGAGGGCGCTTGGGTAATCACGTGATTTTTTAAAGAATCAGTATAGAGACATTTTAGTTAGATAAAGTGGCCAGGTGTGTGTTGCGAGACTCCCTTTACACTGTGTGCGCCTATACTTAAGACGTGTGTTTTAATTGATTTTTCGCCGAGTTTCAAAAATGTCTTTGCTTGAATCGATCGAAAATAACTTTAACATTGAATACACTCCCGAGTTTTATACTCAAAGTGATGCCGATGTGTTGCTGCAAGAAATAATACAATTGCCTTTAGATGTAAAGCCTTTGCAAAGTATTGAAAGGAAAATTTCCCCCGAGTTTTATACTGAAAGTGATGTTGACGTGCTACAGCAAGAATTGTTTCAATTACCCCTGCAAAGTAGTGAAAAGAAAATTTCCTCGACCCGTAAAGTAATTACTTTTGCTGATGAAGGAATCAATTACAGTTTACCTGGAGCAACAGTCTATGTTTACTCTTGGATACCCATTTTGCAAAAAATACGTGAAGATCTACAGAAAGTGACAAATTATGAATTTAATATGGTGCAAGTGAACTTTGGCTCTGAAGAACAACCTAAAATTGAAGACGGCAACTACGAAGATTTTAATCTAGACCTATCATCAGGTGTATGCATTCTAAGTTTTGGATCTAAACGAACTTTGGATTTTAAACCAGCGAACTGTGAAACCGCTACCATTAAATTAGAACATGGCTCAATGTGTAAGATATATCCCCCAACCAACAAACTTTTAACGCATGGTATTCCTTCTGAACCTTATGTGACAGACCCGCACATTAACCTTACATTTGCCAAAATGTACATTTATGAGCCTTCCCCGAAAAGGGCAAAGTTGGACGATTGGACGGATCATCTTTACCATAGCTTATATGCTTCTGTAAATAGTACATGGCACTTGGAAAGACTTATCTACGTTTCACTTCACGATGAAAGAACTGACTTGAAGATTCATATTAGACAATTTATTCAGAATGCCCAATTAGACTATATACCAACCGGTCAGGGAGTCGTGATGAACCCTTCCACATGGATCGAATTTATTGTAAAACTATTAGATTTTAATATAGGTCATAGCAATAGCTCTTTTATTTGTAATAATCAATTATCTGTATTTAATGACGATGGAAAATGTATCTTACAACAAATTTACAAAACCGCAGATTCATTCACGTTAAATCCAATTTCCTTAACACTTTTAAATGATCAAGTAAAAAAACTTTGCGAAATGAGAAATGAAATATTGGAATGCATTTTAAAAACGCTATATACGACGACCCTGCCTCATTTAATTTTAAAATTAAAGCCGCAAAAATGTAACCGCGAACCCCATTGTAATTACGATGAGGCTAAACAACAATTAATGGATATAGTACATCAGGAAATTTTTAAAAACATAGGCCGGGTTCAAGATCATTCTTCGCATAGGATACATGCCTGCTCGAATAGAACACATATTGATGAGCGAGAGGGTCTTATAAGTAGTAAAGCATGGTTTACGGTTGACATGCCGTATATTGCAAGAGAGATATGCGAGAAAAAATGCACTTGTCATTATGACGGAGAATTTTTTTCAAACATTTTCATTGAAGACTATATGAAGTATCTTCAAAATGAGCTATTTAATTCATTTTTTCAACCGTTTTCAGATTTTGCGAATTCCAAGGATGACAAAACATGTGTAATTATGTGATGTTATTGGTGTATAACTAGTATTGCGATTGTAAAAAATATATTAAAACCATTGTGATTATGTAGAAAAGGTATGCTTGCTTCTACAACAGTAAGATTTTACTGATTTGTGCATGATTAGTTGTGGAATACTCATTGAAAAGTTATTATTTTCTTAATTGTGTAAATAGTTTGTGTAATTTAAAATATGTTTTTGTAAATAAATAAGTTTAAACATGAAAACTTTTCTGTGTTTTCTTTATGTGTATGTGCGTGTTGATTACTTGCAAAATAAAAATCTATTAAATAAAAAGTGATAAAGTTAGCATACTTGGTCACGATTTAAGGTTCTCGTTTTATACTTATCTTTTATACACTACAAGGTAGAAAGTTAGAAATTTAACAAAATTTATTGAAGCATGTACTATGGAAACATTAATCTACTACATAGAATTAAAATGTTTTGATTAAAATCATAAACTTAAGTGTGATAGGTAAATTGTGTTACCTGAGAATTCACAAAGTACTAATTTTTTATAAAATGAACTTAGCTAAAAAAGTTAGTTTCCATAATTTTATAACTTAATCGATTTTACAGGTTTTTCAAAAATAAAGTTAAGTGAGATAAAGAAACTTAGTATTTTTAAATAAAGATTTTTTAGGTGTTCTTTAATGTAAAGATCTTACCATATTTTACTTGAAGTAACAGAATATTTTAAATCAGACACTATGTTTTTAAAACCTTAGAGTATTAACTTAGCATATTTTTATAATTTTTATTAAGTAATGGGCTTGAATATTTTTATGAAAAATATCAACTAAGTGCACATGTTACACATTTTAGTGATTGAGATGGTTATGCTTACAAATTTTAAATAAATATGCTCTTACTTTTATACATGTGACTTGTTCAAACTAAGTATACTTTTGATTTGGATACGTTTATGAGTTCTCATAAGTTATGAAATTATTTCTCGAAAGGAACTTAGCTAATAGAACTTTGTAAATTTCGTAGAAGTAGTATGCTTAACATGTTTTTGATAAAATGGATTTAAATGTGGTACAGAAATGATCAGCTATTTTAGCATAGATGTATAAACTTATCTTTATGTAAACCTTAACTAATTAAAAGTAATATAATTTATGTCTGTACAAAGTCAAGTACTTAGACTATTTTTCAGAATTATCAAGTAAAGGGTTTTACAAAATACTTAGTAAACTGCATTAATAGATTGTAAGTTGTAATTTTTTTCTTTTAGAAGTTTTGCACATTGGTATATTTTATGTTCTGATAAGTCGTTGAATATGTTCTTGAAATAAACTAACATATCTGTACTTTGAAAATTTTATAGAAGTGACGAACTTTGCTATTTTTAGAATGTTACGAACTTGATACATTTTTTCTGAAGTGCTAGATATGTGAAATTGTCTTTTTAGAAACGTTGAATTATTCAACTTAGTGCATTTCAGTTACTCTTTCGAGATAACGGACTTAGAAGTTTTTACAAATAGCAAGCTAGTAACTTGCTAAACATGCTTCTTGCAAATATTTTTAAATACCGTTCTTAAAAATCACAGTGTCTACTTAATTTATTATATTTTAATTTGTTTATTTCTTTTTAGTAGTTACAACTTTGATAATTTTTAAATTGTCTAATATGAATCTTCAAGTCAGTTCTTTCATCGTGAAGTGAAACGTAGATAAGTCTTTCCAAGTGCCATGTACTATTTACAGAAGCATATAAGCTGTGGTAAAGATGATCCGTCCAATCGTCCAACTTTGCCCTTTTCGGGGAAGGCTCATAAATGTACATTTTGGCAAATGTAAGGTTAATGTGCGGGTCTGTCACATAAGGTTCAGAAGGAATACCATGCGTTAAAAGTTTGTTGGTTGGGGGATATATCTTACACATTGAGCCATGTTCTAATTTAATGGTAGCGGTTTCACAGTTCGCTGGTTTAAAATCCAAAGTTCGTTTAGATCCAAAACTTAGAATGCATACACCTGATGATAGGTCTAGATTAAAATCTTCGTAGTTGCCGTCTTCAATTTTAGGTTGTTCTTCAGAGCCAAAGTTCACTTGCACCATATTAAATTCATAATTTGTCACTTTCTGTAGATCTTCACGTATTTTTTGCAAAATGGGTATCCAAGAGTAAACATAGACTGTTGCTCCAGGTAAACTGTAATTGATTCCTTCATCAGCAAAAGTAATTACTTTACGGGTCGAGGAAATTTTCTTTTCACTACTTTGCAGGGGTAATTGAAACAATTCTTGCTGTAGCACGTCAACATCACTTTCAGTATAAAACTCGGGGGAAATTTTCCTTTCAATACTTTGCAAAGGCTTTACATCTAAAGGCAATTGTATTATTTCTTGCAGCAACACATCGGCATCACTTTGAGTATAAAACTCGGGAGTGTATTCAATGTTAAAGTTATTTTCGATCGATTCAAGCAAAGACATTTTTGAAACTCGGCGAAAAATCAATTAAAACACACGTCTTAAGTATAGGCGCACACAGTGTAAAGGGAGTCTCGCAACACACACCTGGCCACTTTATCTAACTAAAATGTCTCTATACTGATTCTTTAAAAAATCACGTGATTACCCAAGCGCCCTCTACCTTCCTCAACCCAGTAGATATTGCATCATCTAACTTGTCTTAGCCTGTTACAGAGAGTTGCCACTCAATGTACATCCTGCCAGAAACCTACCGGATATTGATTCATCACAGATTTGCACACGTCACTATCACCTGTCTTCTGCGCATGTCACTTCCTTATCTCTTATCTGATCTGCGATACCTGATAAGAGAAAATCAGTTGCCGTTAAATTTGTAGAGTTTGTAGGTTGGGCGTAGGTAAGTTCTCCTGCAACGGATACCTAAGAATTCTTTAGCCGAGCAGACCGAGGTTTTGTCCGCATGTAACAAGAGTGTTGTCCGGTATTTTCCAGGTATTATAATTGCTTATATTTTTTCTGATATATGTTGTGATTAGCTATCTTTTTAGAGTAATCAGTTTAGTTTATTAACAGGTTTTCATTAATAATTTCAGTTTATGACTTTATTAAATAAAAATTTTAGTTTATTATTGTAAAAATTGTTTTAGTTTATGCATTTATTAAAAGGATATCTTTGTAAAATTTAAGTCTATAAAATAAATTTTGATATGTTTATTTTATTAACAAGTTTTCATTAATAATTTTAGTTTATGACTTTATTAAATAAAAATTTTAGTTTATTATTCTAAAAATTGTTTTAAACAATAATTTTAATACCTATTTTATACGTGAATACTCATTCATCTGCAATGCCTATAATTTATTACTGTTATTTATCAAAACTTAACAAAAATAATTTGCTGTAGTATAATGATCTTTGCTAATTGTTTCACAGAAATTAATTTAATGATTCATTAGTTTCCTAAACTACGTAAAATATATTAATCGTTGTAGCTTAACTTTGATATTTTAATTTAGGATATAATGTCGATCAGAAGAATAATCATAATGTATTTAATACGTGTTCAATAGATATCCTTTACAAAGTTCCAATGCGTTTGTAAAAATTAGATTATGTTTTTAAGTAGTAAACATCTTAATCCATAAGTCCCCATTTTTGAACGCAGAATGAAACACGTGTCCCCAATTGCATACCCCTAGCACCCTCCCTGGTTTTATCTTATCGGCAAACTGGCCAACTCTTATTGTACCGGCTCTGTAGAGCCTCAAGGCACTCTCTTATCTCTAAATTTCTGTTATCAGCAATATCACAGGCACGTGGATTTTACTTCAATCATTCTTTTGTGAATTATTATGTATTTTTATTATTTTCACCTCTCGCGTGTACAAGTATAGGGTAAGTGTAATATTTTCTATTATTTTAGTTACATATAAGTTGATACCGTAATTCTAATTGAAAATAATTATGTGGTTCTTATAGTTGCACTTTTGATGTGTTGTACTTTTAAGTGTGATTTTTTTGTTAATGTATGTTTTTCTGTATTTTGGTGTTTTGCGAAATTTTAAGTTGGTAATCCAGTGTAATTAATATTAATAGCATTATCGGTAGAAGTACTTTATGCAGTTTGTATACAAAAACTGGGGTTTGAGGGCTTTCTCAATAGAAAATAAGGCATGCATGGTATTTGTATTTCAGTAAATTCTAACTAAGATTAAATTTTCGCTTGCTAACTAATTTTATCCTACATAAAATAGCATTGTGAATCTGATAAATTGTTATAAGAAAAAAGTACTTTTAAAGCGTTTAATATCTTCAAATGTGTTATTTTGTTTTTAGTGTCAAAATATTATTAATATTTTCAGCCAAGATTAAGAATTAATGAACATGTGCTAGTTGGACCGGGAATTAGGGATAATGTATTTTAAATCATTATTCGATTTTCCGGTCTTGCTAGCCGTATAGATGTTGGTACTTTGTCCAGAGACTCGAAGATGTCCCTTCACGTAAGTAAAAACCTTGTATTTTTTAGTTTAAGTAATGATTTGTGATTTAAACTATCTAAGTAGATGAAAGATATTTTATATCCGTGCGGTATAAAACTGTGCTAAAACGGATCTTCAATTTTTATTTCCAATAGTTCAACTTTCTAACAATAGTACTATCTAGTCTAAAAGTTTATGCTCACCTTTCTATAAAATAGGTTAAGTGCATACCTCTAAAAATATTAATGCATGTATAAAATTATGCTTTCATAGTCAAACTGCAATGAGTGTTGCACATAAACAATCTAACTCGTATCGTATTGAAATTCTATAAATCAAGTTACTCTACTTGTGATATACAGTAAGAATATTTTGTAGTATTACTAAAACTGTAATTTTTTCTCTAATTGATCTATAGAAAAATATAAACTAGTATAATCGCTGCCTAAGATTTATCAAAAATGTGTGGGTAAGAAAAAATGTTTAGATAAATACTTTGTTTGTTTGTGCTTTAAGGTAAACCTGCACGCGGGGGTATCTGCTTAGGATGAGGGGTGCCTTGGTAGGAAGACTTTCTAAGGGGATCTAACGCGTATTCATGCATTTCGTATACAAAAACTTGAGTTTTGGGGGATATATGGGTAAAGTGATTTTCTCGCAATAGAAAATAAGACTATATCATTATTTGTAAAAATCTTTCTATGGTATAATTTTCTCACTTGCCTAACAGTAGATTAAATTTGTAGAAAATGTATGGGTATCCTAAATCCTACTTTAATGTTAAACGGCTACTTAACAAAAATACGGTATACAAAAAATTAAAACTCTTGATTAAAATTTTTTTTCTTGATAAATTAAAAACACTTGATTAAATTTTTTTTTCTTGATAAATTAAAAACGCTTGATTAAATTTTTTTTTCTTGATAAATTAAAAACATTTGATTAAAAAAAATTTGTTGTAAAATTATATAACTTAAAATTAAAACTTGGTAAAAAAAATTTGTTGTAAAATTAAAACTTGGTTAAAAAATATTTGTTGTAAAATTATATAACTTAAAATTAAAACTTGGTAAAAAATATTTGTTGTAAAATTAATTAGTAACTTAAAATTAAAACTTGGTTAAAAATTAATTAACTCTTGATTAAAAAAATATTTGTTGTAAAATTATTTAACTTAAAATTAAAACTTGGTTAAAAAATAAATTAACTCTTGATTAAAAAAATATTTGTTGTAACATTATTTAACTTAAAATTAAAACTTGGGTAAAAATCTCTTAAGAAAAAAAAAATGTTTAGATAAAAAAGTTCATACGCTATCTAAATCATTATTTGTAAAAACTATAGGTACTAAAATCGTTCTATGGTATAATTTTCTCACTTCCTTAACAGTAGAAGAAATTTGTAGAAAATGTATGGGTATCCTAAACCTTACTTTAATATTCTAGTAAACTGTTACTTATTAAATATAGGCTATAATCAGTATACAAATTAGCTAAACATTAGAAGTATGTATTAAGCAACATTTATTCAATTTGCATTGGTTCTATTACTAAATGGTAAAGAAAACTAAATAAATAAAAAAATCGAAAAATTAATCAAAGTCCCAATTCATTTTGAAAACTAAAGTATAACACAATACACGTACAATTTTATACCTGAAGGATTCTCGGCCTAATGGACAACAATCATTAGCCTATGAATTCTTTTGTAGGTTGCGCGTTCAAATTTGAAAATTTTTTTCCAAGTCCCCTTATTTCAAAAATATGTCACAATCTGAAAATTTTTCCAAGTACCCTTATTTAAAAAAATATGTCACAATCTGAAAATTTTTCCAAGTACCCTTATTTCAAAAATATTCTGAAAAAATTACAAGTCCCCTTATTTGAAAAAAAAGGAAAAAAAATTCTTATCAACCCTTTGAACATCCGGTCTTAGCATCCGCTCCCCACATCCGGTCCGACCACGCCCCCCTTCCCCGCTCAACCCAGGGACAACATCTGAACGGATCCGCAGAATTAACATGGGATCCGCATGGGCAGAACTGTCGTTTATCTACTACTCTTATATACCCCTCTCTTACACTCTCGTCATTGTGACGTACCATCCACGCCATCTGGTGGTTTCCTGTAATTTGCATATTCTTCTTCAAGATGTGTGTGATCATTCCACAGGTGAAATTTTTATTTTAGAGATCAATTTCTGTGTGATTCTGAATTATCCTTAATTTATGGACATGAGTGTATGTGCACCCGTGAGAGGTCTTTTTACCTTACTTTTTGAACCAGCTACGCAGATATGAGTTTTAGCTTTAATCAACCTTTTTTTTATTCAGTCCTATATAATATATGATAAGAGAAAGTTTTCATTATATTTTCTACCTAAAAAATAAAAATTGTTTTAACGAGAAAGTATTACATACATTGGTTTGCTCTCGTATGCCCATTCCAAAGTTTTAAGCTGTATTTGCTGATTTCAACCTAGTTAAATCGGCGAACAATACTAGTTTATCTTACCAAACCTGTATCAACACTTAAATCTATGACGTTTTCGCCTAAAACAATATTTCTATTATGATTTTATTTAAAAATGGCTGAAAGTACACAAATATAGATAACAGTATTTAGCTAAACAAGGCGTGATATAAAGTTGTAATAACGTATATTGCAACATTACAAATTTAGAGAGAGCAATTGTAATATAAGTATTCTGTAAATTTAAGTTTAGTAAAAAAAGTAACATTCCTCTACCACAATTTGCTTTTTTCATATCACTTCCTTTAGAATTTACATATAATTTATCAAACGTTCCGTATATGGTTACATATCTCATACACGCTTTGTGTACACGCTCTCTTTGGTATATCCCTGGTGTTCTGAATAGGTAGAAGAGTAGAAATTCGGCATTTAATTTACTGGATGGTCTTTAAACAATTTTGATACTATTAACAGATACACATACAGTGTGTTTCACAAAGAACCACTAACTTTGAATATAAATAGCTCTAAAACGGTGATAGATAGGAAAAATGGTATGTTAATTAAGAAATCTCTATGAATTAGATACAGACGCCTTAAAATTTTAGTTACAAATTGCAATAGTGATGTCAGAAAAAGCTCACAGACACTGAAAACAATCACATCAAAACTCATTCAATATGCCCATCTTTCTCAATACAGTATGGAAGTCCATTCATCCATTTCCCATAACTTACGAAAAGCTTGACGCAGTAACTCTATCGTCAAATTATTAGTCCAAAATATCAAAAGAATATTGTGTACGATGCAGGAGAGTCCCATCTTGCATAAATTATGCCTTATACAGTCGATCATCCAACAGTTGTTGAGTGTCGACAAATGTTTCACAGACGCAATATATCGTTAGTCGTCATTATTTCTCCAAAGAATAAAGGTCAAATGTTGCCTTTGCAGAAGATTGCAGCCCGAACGGTAAGTTTTGGGCAATGGAGCCATGTGTGCGACAAATGAGGATTTTCTTAATGCGTATTACCACCTGCAACATTTTCTATCGGCGCAATTTGCTTCTAAAATTTTGTAGCTTTTCTTTCGAATTCTTAAAGTTTCTTGATAAATATACTACCTGTTTTATGCTTGTATCAATCATCGGTTTTGAGTTATTTATTTTCAATGTTAGGGATCCTTCATGAAACGCCCTGTACTTTTTAAGCTTAGGGGAATATAATGCTGATGTATATACATATTTTTTTAAATAAAATCTTAAAATATTATCTGTACATCACTGTGCTTAAATTCTAAAATATTTATTTAGTATTTAATTTAATATAATATTGTGTGAATAGAAACTTAAGTATTTTTATTGTCCTTATAATATTTTTTGTAATACTTATATTATATTACATTTTATATTTAAAATAATATACACTTAAAATGCATGCGCTTATTCGATAATAGAACATAATAGATAGACCTTAATTTTAGTTCCTTACAGAAACTAGCAATTTATCAGCTTATAAATCAGTTCTAATCCAAGATATTTCTGCAAATATAAATAATATCCAGTTTATAAAAGTATGAAATGCAAGATTATGAAATATTAGATCGCACACATTTTATTATTCCACATTTAACTTTCGGTGAGCGATATGATTCATCAATTGCGTTAGATTTAATCTAGTTTAGAAACTCTGGCGTCATTTACTAACGGTGTTCCAACATCATTATTCACATTATACAAAAAGAAGTAAGAAACTACATACTATTACAAATATAAAGGGAGTATTGAGACTTATTTGAGGTTACCACACATCTTTCAATATAGTTAATTTAATCAACCCTCACTTTGTGCAAATAAAATACTTATAAACATTGAAGCATTGTAATGTAACTGAACATAGAATTACATGTAAACATTGGGATGCTCTTAGCTAATTCGATCATTAATTTTAATTTTCAGCTAGCAAATTCACTTTAAGCCACAGACATCTCTTAAGAGAATTCTTAATGAAGTTAAACGTTCAGCCTTTCGAAAGCTTTATGTGATCAAAATCGGATCAAAACAGTGGATATTTTGCTTTGTTTTATTCCTTAAAAAGAGTAAAACGTTAAAGTAAATAACGAAGTCAGTTTACATTATGTTTAGTTTTTTAAAAGTACCGACGTCACAAATGCACTGGAATGTTATACTTCAGAATCATTGTCTATTTTTAGCTTAATTGAAAAAAAAAATGTAGAACATGTTATTTTGTGATATGTACAACGAACAACTGATTCAGTGATCGTTGATTTGTATGTAAATATTGGGGACAAAATGTAAGAACCGATGTGTTGACAAGTAAAACAATTAGACCCATCGTGCACTGCGAATTATTTATATAAATGAAACATTAGACTTGTTTATCAAGATATTTGCTCTACGATCAATCAACCTTTAGAGACCGAATTGATGTTTGTGTGTTATGGGAAGTCTACAAGACTGGCATCTGCCTAGGGAGGATGCTTTGGATGGAGGACATTTTAAGGGGTTCTAACAAGTATTCACATTACATCTGGAAAAAAGTCAAATTTTTTTTTTATTTTTTAAGTCTATTGATGGAGTTTAAACTTTCAATAAATGTTATGTTTGATTTTTCCAACTGAGAACATTGGTCTGTAAAATGTTAAAATTTCCCAGGCAAAATGACTTTAGGAACGCATTTTGATGTCTTTGAATTTTGTGGAACGATTGACAGACAAAAAAGAACATAACGCGATAAATGGTTAGGCTTTAATCATTATGCCATGTTTATAAAGACACCTAACTCTAGATAGGTGGTATACCTCTACTATACCTACTTCTATGTAGGTAATATACCTCTACTATACCTGTCTCTAGGTAGGTAGTATAGTTATACCTACCTCTCTAGAGAGGTATATATACCTCTCTAGAAGTGTAGTCTCTAACTTCCAGTAGCTTATCAATGACCTTGTACATATTTTGGAGAATGTTAGGGACGTGAAATCTTTACAAAAAGAATTAATTCTCACTGACATGCATGATACCGAACGTGGAAGGAGTGTGCGGATGCCACAATTTGTAAAGGAAATTCTGCAAAGATTAGAAGATTGTCTACTATTAGCACGCAAGAGATTTTCCGTACCGTAAATGTGTCTCTCGCGATTGTTTGGCTTTAATATGGGACGAAGGAATACACCCCTACCATGCACATAAACTGCAATCCCTGATGCCTGCATATTATCCGCCATGTGTCGAATTTGCATGTTAATTTTTGCTACAAATAGCAACGCAACCCAATTTTAATACACACGTGTTATCCACGCATGTACCTGTAAGCACCTTTACAAGGGAAGGCATTTCTTACACTCACAACCGTCATGTGTGAGCATCTAACAAACGGCACTACACACGCCTCATGTGTATCAGAAGCATTTTAGAGTAAATGTCTGGATTGGAATTGTGGGGGATCATTTAATCGACACATACACCTTCGTTCCTCCAACTGGACTGCAGGCCATTCCTTAAAGTTGTAGAACAAGTAATGTTAGAATCCCTTCAACTTGTTGCAACCAACATATAAGTACATATGTTATTCCAACATGATGGAGCAACACAAGATTTCACAAGATTGGACGCTAAATTCTGAGGGCGATAAATGTCGTGGTGGGCCTACACCTTGACTGGCATACTCACCCGATCCCTCCTGCCTGATATTTTTCCAGTGGGGTCATTTGAAAATCCACATCTGCGATAGCCACATCGTTTCCGACGAGGATCTAGTTACCAGGATTTCTGCTGCTGCCGAAGCTGTCCGAAAAATACCGGGGATGTTTGAAAATGCGCGCCTTTCGCAGATTCGACGCACTTTTTCTGACTAGAAGGTACTAAAATTATTTAAAATATCTTCTATCCGTTTGGCGTTTCTTTCTTTCACTGTGTTTAACGGAGACCTCCTAGCAGTTCATTGCTTGCTCTCCGATAATCATTGCACGGTGAAAACTGTTTCTTTAGATGTTTTCTATCTCTCCTTAAAGTTTTGCCCACGAGTTTAGGAACACATTGTTTATTAGAAACATTCTTTTCCTAAAAAAAGTCTCAAAAAATATTCGAGAGGGGATATGCAGCACTTCTGGGGTAAGGTATAACACTATGCAGCGATAAAATTTCTTCACCTTTAACTGATCTGTAGTAACAACACATATAAAAAAACTACTAATGCTTTAAATAAAATTTTAAGGGAAGATCAACTCCCCATCAACCCCACCCCCCCCGCGCGCTGTCTACGGCCTTGGTTCTGTATAATTATTTACCGAAATTTGTGTTGAATCGTGCATCGATTTTCATCCAGCTTACTCTATATCAGCAGAATTTAATTCTCCATCAAAATTCTTTAAAACCCTTTTGCGCAATATTTATTAGAACATACTATATGCCTCAGAATTAAATAGTATCAATTAGGGTAAATGGAAACAAAATTTGGATGTTGCAAATTCAAGTTTATCTCTGTTTCTTGCCTGAATTTAGGGAGAACAAATTTGTACTTGCTTGTCAATCAGAGACTTCCTTTGAATAGATGCACGTAGTAATTTCGGTTCTGTTTTCATTTGTGAATGAATGAGAGCCAATTTACATTTTTACCCTTTAGTGTTTCCATTCCTCATAGAATATGAAAACAAATGGAAACATTCATTTTTTCGTAATTTCAAGGCGTCTTTTTATTTATTTGTTATCTTTATGAATCATTTTTAGCCATTACCAAGACGGTTTCTTGCAATGCCTGCAAGGAATAAGGCGAGGTTATTTAATTTTTGTTCGAGGCATCTTGAAAAAAAAAAGTAAAATTCTATTGCTTTCCTATTGCACTAGATTATTCCTAGTGCCCTAGACCAAATTCTGTTGCCCTAGATTATTACGATACCATATCTGTATCAATATTATTATTACTATTTACTTAAATGTTCTGTTATTTAAATTGATTTTTCTAAAGATATGAAAAATGTTGCATTGAAAAAGTTTACTCTGTGATAAAAAAAAGCAGAAGAAATTGCATAACATTCGCCGTTTACTTCGGCACTGATAGGCTTACCAAAAACCACTTTCACTTACACAACTTCCCTTTATTTCAATGGGATTTTAGATAGGAATAAGAAATGAGGCGAAGTATTTAAAATTTCAGATTCCGGATTATTCTCAACAACGGATACTTTTCCCAGGAGAAGCCACAGGTGCTGTAAAAGACAACCTATCTAAATAGAATTTTATCGTATGAATGCAGTTCTGCTGTGCGCGGTACTGTAAGGATTTGAAATTGAAAAATATGTTTTCCTATATTGAAGAGAATTCTGGAATTTTAAAGATACTTCACAGGTTTTGCAGTGTGAATATAAATACTTTTCGTATGATATCGAAAGCGCGATATTCTATGTTTTGAATCTTAAATAAAACATTAGTTTTTGTGGCATCTGGAAGTAGGTGTTTTAGTGTATTAGGGTATACAAATTCGAGAAGCTAAAGGAAGTAGCTCTTGTTATGTACGTTGGGGGATTACTTTCAAAATGTTTGCCGATTCTTTGAAGAAAACGTAAGAACGTTATGTCCTTCTGTATACTATTTATCCAAGCTTATATATAAATTCTTTTTTTTTTTAACATATACGACGAAAGGAACATTTGATTGAGTTATATTTTAAAACTATACTTGACTGTTTTATTTATCTGGAAAGTAAGAAACCATTTTATTTCAATGATTAGTTCTGTCGATAATGGTGTTATTGTAGTAAATTATAACACTAGCATTTTAGTAAGATGATGAACAGAACTGAACTGTAGTTTGGTTATTAATGGAATCTATTAGTCTAAAGACTAATTAAATTACCAAAAGTTACTAACTACTTACTTAATTTTAATTACTTGGTAACTAAAGCTAACTAAATTTACAGTTAGTAAATTTAGTTAATTGGGGTAGATGATTATTGTGGATAAATTAAGGCTATAAGATAATGATTTCATTTTAATTGGCCAAAGTGAGAATTTTTTTTTATTATTGTACAGTACAGATATACCATTTCATGTAGTTTTCATGTATTTAGAAGAGCTCTCATGTTAAATAAATTTACATATAGTGTTTATAATATTTTCCGTAAAAGCGAAATTCATTTTGTTTTTTAAAAACATAGAGAAGGCCACAAGCAAATTTAAAATTTTTAAATATTTCAATTTTCATTAAAAGCCCCCATTATGCGATAGCGTAAAATAGTGAACAGTATCATATTTCTTTCATTTATCATTTAATAATTTAAGCTTGATATCTCAAGTCAAATTTACGTTATATTTATGTCACAACTTTAAAAACTCTTTTATAGCCCAATCAGAATTCATAAAAACAGAACTTCGAGCTTGAAAATTTGCGAAAATGAATATGGAAATCAAATTGTGCTTAAGAACAGTCTCTTTTGTGATTTAAAAATTTTTTGCAGTCTTAGACCTGCTTCAACGCAGTGCGCAGACACAGTTTTTGTAAGAAGATTACATTATTGTTGTTTTTTTAAATTTCATTTTTTTTAAATTTTGTTGTGCTCCATTGCTTCCGGAAGTTACTGTCTGAACTAAGGAAGTGTAACGAGTTTTATATTTTAAACGTTTCGGTGACATTCGCATGGTTAAAATCTAAAGAAGCACTTCACGAAATGTCATCCAAGATTTATTTATACCTAAAACCTCGTAGAACAGAAAGAGTCGAAAAATATGAAGTTTTCCGGTTCGGTATCTAAGGGTGATTAAAATGTATCTGAAAGAGAAGAACGAAACGTAAGAAATATTATCGAGATAAAACGATATTCAACTTTTGCTCACGCAGACTACTACCGTTTTCAATTGTTACTATTTTTGATATTTCATAAGATATTGTACAATCATTAGTGTATAGCAGTGTTTGAATAGGTAGATAGATTACGATGTTGAGGGAAGATCTACTCATTTTTTATTTTCATTTACGCTAGAAACAATATTCTATACTTAAAAAAAATGGACAATGAAATACTATTTTTCGTATTTCATAGTATATTCTACTCTCATGAGTGTATAGCAGTGTTTGAATAGGAAGTTAGATTCGGATTTTGTGGGAAGATCTACTCATTTTTAGCTTAAATTTACGCAAGGAACAATGTTATATACTTAAAATAGTCAACATTTGCATTTTTGTTGTAAATAAATTGCTTTAATAGATCGCATTTTTCTAATCCTTCAATTTCCTTGGAAAAACAGATTAGAGATTGGATTACATAAATCAGTAAGTTTGTTAGGTCGAATGTCAGTTAAATTTGTTTCCTTTACACACAAAACTTTTGAGCAAAACAGAAATTTATGATGCAGGAACAAATAAACGAACAAGTCATTGTTCATTTTTTTTCATTGGTTAATTTATTCGTTGTTATAATATTAAGATCACCGAAAATAATTTTCTAAAATAATAAAAACTTTGAAAAACAATGTTCAGCGTTTTTTCATGGGAATAAATTGGCTGTGCCTAATTTTTCTTTTCCTCATTTACGAGTATTATTAAAGTTTCAATTTAAGTATATAATTAAATAAATATAAATATGAATGGTTTTAAATGTTTAATGAATGGCATACAATAAAAATAATCAAACTTCTAGCACTAACAAGCAGATATAAGTATGAGAATGAGT
This sequence comes from Cheiracanthium punctorium, assembly GCA_038373885.1. Lineage (NCBI taxonomy): Eukaryota > Metazoa > Arthropoda > Arachnida > Araneae > Cheiracanthiidae > Cheiracanthium > Cheiracanthium punctorium. Next base: position 828,156 of record JAWZYV010014928.1, on the reverse strand, counting down.
TTTAGATGGAAATTCCCATTTAAAAAATGCTAGATACAACATTTTACTCTTCATGAAAAAAGAAAAATGTGATACAGCGTGTGCTAAGTCACAGCTACATTTGTATATTTATGAAGTACATTCAAAATGTCCATTATAATACACTTTTAAGAAGCACAATCAAGCAGAATGAGCCAGCTGTGATTATTATGTTCTTTTTTTAAATGCATTCCATATGCAAATAAGATATAATAAAATGATAAGCTCATAAAATTACACCCCAATTAGTGTAATGTCGTATAGGTAAGGAGACAGTATAAAATGTATTTTATTAAACTTCCTTATGAATGAGGAAAATTAGACATGGAATATGTTTCTTAATGAATTATTAAAACGTTTTCTTTAAGGAGATTGTTAAAGAACAGAAAATTATTCAGGTTGATGATATTTGTATGTTTCATGATAAAAAGTATGAATTAAAGTATGTTTAGAGAGCATTAGAAAGATACAATTCCAAGACTGAATTTCATATCAATTAGTTATTTTTGTATCCTACACAAAACAAATAATTTTAAGTAAGGGATGTATTTAACATTATGAATTTTATGGAAATTATACAAATAATTGGCAATTAAAAAAATTAATCTGATTACCTCATAAAATATAGCATATTTTTAAAGATTATTTAAATTTCGTATTATACTGAATTTTTTTATGCACATGGAATGACAGGTACCCGATCGAATCATTATCAATTTTCCAGTGCATATTTGCATTGTGTTATTTATTAATTACTTTTTAAATCTTTCTATGCGAGATCTTATAGAAGAAAGACCATTAGTAAATTGCAAAGTTGATAAGTATCTTTGGCAAATTTTAATAATACGTCTTATTGCTAACACTCAAAAACCCTAATAATTTTGATTATCTACGCATGCATTTGTATTTTATTTTTCTGGTGAAATTTTATTTACATGCTTATACATGTATAATTAATAAGTAAAATCAAAAGTATATTACTGCAAATATGACATACCATCCAGGAAAAAATATAACAGCAGAAACAGAGGGCAAAACAGTAAGATGATCGATATATATAATTAATTAATTAATAAGTAAAACACAAGGAATAGAAATGCAAAAATGATATACCTCGTGTAGAAAAGAAAAACATCAGTAAAAACTAAATAGATAACAAAAAAAAACAGATGCTGAGCCAAACAAAGTTCAATTAAAACAAAGTGAAAATAGAATGAATGGAATAGAATTTATGACCACTGGTACCATCATCAGGAGCCGTAATCAGTGAATTATAATTAAAGATAATCAAAAAGTAGGATTTCATTTCGGTGGCATATAAAAAGAGATATTCACTCCACACTTTTTAGGCCCTATCCTATTACAGAACAGGAATCTAAATCAAGAAAATAAAAACAGAAGTATTTTGAGAGCAAAAGAATTGATAAAAACAATGCAAAACAGAGAAACCCACATATGTGTGTGTAAAAAAAAAGGACGAGTTTTTTTTTTTTTTTTTTTTTTTTTTTTTTTTTTTTTTAAGAACACAGAGGAAATTACGATATCTTGCTAATCTCACAAAATTTATCTGAATTCCTTCAAGATCCTTGAGGGTGTTAATAGTAAATTTAAAGTATATCATGTTTATATACTATACTTGTATTAAACAGTATCTACGATTCTACTAGAAGCGGCTTCATGGATATTTTATATAGTTGTTAATCCAATAAATAGTTGTTAACCCAATGATTTCTGGACGGCAAGAGCTATGTGATGAAGATCACATATCTAATTTAATAATCATTTACTTTGGCTTTCTTTAATGTAATCTATCTAAATTCAAGAATTCTAAATCACTTCTGTTTTCATTTTCCTGTCATTTCGTCTTTTAAATCTGTATATTTACTTTTCCCTGTATGCACTATTCTTTTTGTTCTGCGTCTCTTCAGACCGGTGTGCTAAAAATAGATTATATTACGTCCGTTTGCAAAATCAACGGCCTTTTTGAGTTTCCTCTTGGCATCCTGCTGGCGTAAGTTATTTAGTTGTTCCCCTGCGACGACTTTAAAATTATTTGTTCGCGATTACGTCATTGTAATTTTATTGGATTAACTGTTAGGGTTGCTCTGGAATTGGCGCTATTAATCTCAGCCAAGTTATTGTTCTCGCCAATGTGTAATTCTGTGCTGGCGTAATTTTTAAATTATTCCACCTTAATTTCACTGACCATATAGGACGTCATTTTATTTTCGCTGAGCCACCACCGCCGTTATAATAATATTTCAATAGTATATGTTTAATAAAAATAGTTTTTCAGTATTTAAAGTCTTTTTATTTTATTGCAACATAAGTGCATTCGAACCTGGATTTTCATATTACAACGCAACTAAGTAATTTTAAAACAACCCAGTCAAATAACCTTCTTTACAAGCTATAGTCATGAAAGTTTGATCTAGGTATAGTAAAATTGTTATGTGCTACATAAGTAAGCTGCTTACAGCTCCACCTTTGCGGCTTAATTTGGAGTTTTCGTTATTACCTCAAAAAAGACAGGGAAAAAAGTTCATTACTAGCTTGTTTAGCATGATCGATTAAGTAAGAAAAATACCTTAATTTGAACATGATGCTCATTAACATAAATATGCTACAAATGAAAGGCGTAAAATGTACATTTGTTTCGTCAGATTTTCCCAAACTGCTCTTACTTGACATTAAGTCAATTTATTCTTCATGCTAACAGGGTTTAGTCAGCAAACAATACTTATCTGAAAACTGGTCTCCGATTCCCGCTACAAGCTGTGCAATATGACTGGAGACACGCAATCAAAAACATCAGTAATACATTTTTGCGCCTTCAATTTTTAGCATTATTTTGCTCAAGATGTATTTCTTTAATAAAATCGATGATGCTGAACATATTTTTATTCGCTTTTCTTCCATATATTGTACCTTTTTCCGATAAGAACGCTGACATCAAATTAAATTGCCAGGTAGTGCTGTTAGCGGTATTTTCCTTCCATAGCACCTGTCAATTTTACTATGCCTGGACGCTACATTTATGATTATAGCTCTTGCCGTTCATAATTGTTATTTGGAAATTGAAATGATGTAATAAAATATTTAAATAAAAATTTACGATATGAGTAAGCAATTTGTCTAAGCCCCTTGAAACAATGCTAAGATAATAAGAGGATTTATGCAATTCGTATTACAAGCCTCAAAATTATAATATTCATGACACAAGAGAGCAAATTAATTAGATTAATTCGTATGTTAAAATTAAGTAGATTATAAATATTAATTTTTATTTCATTTATTTTATGTATATACAATTTATTAATGGATAGACAAATTAAATTCCCATATCTAAACATACTTTACTATGTTTTCGTGGTATTAAAGATTTTATTTTTTTTAACTTCAGTTGAGAATCTTTATTAAATACATTATTTTAAGAAAGTTCCAAAAATATATGCAATATTACAGATTTAGGGAAATATAGAGAAGAAAATTATATATTTGATTTTAAAAATTTTGAATATGGTTTCTGCAAATAAAATATATTCAGTAAAATTTGAGATAAGTTATGATGGTAAAACTATTAAAGGAATACATTATAGTAAAATTTAATGCAGAATAAATGAATGTGGAATTCTTATGCATTATTATGCACAGGAAATGTATTAGTGTGTAAGTATAGGGTGTAGTTGGCTCAAAATGACCTCCTTGAGGTTAAGGCTTGTATAAAATAAACTAAATATATAAATAAATCTTTGGCCCTTTGCTATCATATTTTACACATATTATATCATAAACATATTTTAAAAGCACACAGAGTGACAAAAAAAATTTGAAAGTGTCTAAAGGATCATTTTACCCTCAACCCAAGGGCAAAATGATGTTTCATTTGAAAATAATTGTAATTATTTTTTTTTGGAAAAAGAAAGACATGAAGTAATTACGACTATACAAAGTTAAATAATATAAATTTTACAATCATACAGTATGCATGATTTATTTTATGAAAATTAAAAGATAAAGTATCACAAATAATAGAATGGAACATTTTAAAATGATAGTAAAAAATTACGGCTTGCAATAAAAGCAGAACTAAATTCAATAATCGGGAGTCACGCATTTTGAGAAAGCCTTAAGAGCTGCCATGGTTATTAGGACTCGGTACTGGAGTTTCTTTAATCGATGGATCATTTTACCCGGCACTATGGCTTTCCTTTTTAGCTCATATTACTGGAACACCCTTAGAAACATAACAAACTAAACAAGTGTAATTCAAATTTAAAAACATAATCTATTCAGTAAACCAAGTCACATTTCTGTACATTAAAGAATGTATTCCTAAACGAATTGGAAAGTTAGTGCTTATCTTATAAGAGATATGATAAAACCCCTTTTTTTGAAGAATTCTTCTCTGGCATGTAATGCACCGATCGCTTAAATATCGCCATTGCTTCTTCTAGACTCTGAACAGCTAGTTTATATGTTGCATAGCAGATGGCGCTACCTGTGTGGAATAAAACACATTTGGATTGCTTTGCATGCTAGGATCACTTTGGACCACCTTCCCCTACATCGAGAAACATTTATTTTTCAAAACTTGTGAAGCATTTTTATGCGCGTGTAACGAATTAGTACATATACCGATACATTCACTTGTCAAAAATTGTGCTATGCAGATTTATTATTTTTATAACTATACTTACTATACTTATACATTACATAATGGCGTTTTGCAGGGTAGTTGAAAATTTTCATTATGCGAACGCTTACATATTTCCACCACTGATTATCTTGCAAGAAGCTGTATTACTGTTTTTATTTTATTAAGGAAATAATTTCAGAATAACTAACTTACATAAATTCAATTTCAAAATATCTAACTCAGTCTACAATACAAACCTTACAATCACATTCTTCTTTCTTCCAATATTTTATATAGGATACACATAAAAATAGGAAAATTACGTTTTTCGTGAGAAGATTAGCGTGAATAAATTAAAGCCGTATGATGAATAATTTATTTAATTTCCATAAGTATGGTACTTTTTTGTCCTTTATGTACACATACAGCGTTTGATATAATCCAAATTGCTCTCAAGTTAAAGAAATTTAGATGTAGCATTTTAAATATTGTCTGTTAAAGCGAAATTTTGTTTGTTGCTTGACATTATAAAGAAGGCCACAGACAAATTTAAAATTCTGAAAAACAACCCGATTTCGATTTTTTTAATGAAATTTCATCATTTTTAGTTCTAGAAAGCTTCTCTTGTATCCAAAAGAATAGAATGTGAAAAATATGAGATTTTGTTTCTTCCAATCACATAAGTTGGATACCGAGAGAATTTTGGCGGCGTTTTAATGTATTGTGAGATAAAATGAATTCAGCATTTAATGATGGAATTAGATGAACTTAACAAGCTTTAAAGTAATAAAATATACCACGTAAATCTTAAATAGGTTTCAACAAGATTTTGCTATTTTTAAAGCCAACTTTTGCAGTGTCATGTTTCAGTGAAATACTGCATCAAACTTAATGATAGTGTTAAAATTCGAATAGTTGAAATGAAATTGGGACGCATCCTGACAGAGCAAGATTGACAATGCCAACCTCAAAAAAGTCCCTTTTTATTGTTTTTCCATTGATCCGTATTATATATCATCTGTAATGTTTGTTTTAACCAAATATCTATTTAAAATAATTTAAATATGCAAATCTCTTAGTTACGTTCACTTCTCATTTTAATCGGCATACAATCTCGTGAAATAAGATCTTGAAATGTATTTAGGCTTTATTTCTTCCTATTCTTCTTATAATTTCAATTCGTAAAATGTTAGGATTTAACAAATTATAAAAAAAAATACATGCATATAGTATGCTACATATTCTTTCAAAATGGTAAAACAAATTCATTAGCTAGCATTTGAAAAAAAGAATACAAGCTTTCTTTTGTAAACTTTATAAAAAAAATAACTTTTAAAAAAACCCACTTTAAATAAATTTATTAGTACACATGTAAAGCATAATCCTCCTTTTAAAACCGAATTAACAGTACATTGTACGGATTTAAATTATTTAATAATAATAATAATAATAATAATAGTAATAATAACGCAATGCATGATTTAGAAAGCTTGTTATTTTTCCTCTGCGCACAAAACTTTTGAGCCGAAAAGAAATCTATAATATAGAAAAGAAACATGGGAACAAATTTGTTCAAATTTTTCTTTTTAAAATATTAAGATCACTGAAAACTATTTTCTAAAATAATAAAAACTTCGTAAAGCTTTCTTCAGTGTTTTTTTTTTATGGTAATAAGTTCATTGTGTCGATATTCCTTTTTCTCATTTAAAATTAAAATTTTAATTAACGCATAATATTGAATAAATGTAATTCTGAAAGACTTCAAATGTTTAATAAATGCCATACAATAACATAGTCCAAGAATCAAATTTCTAACAACAACAACCAGATATAAACATGAGAATGAAGTTTACTTTGAAATTCAAATTTCAAAAATGTTAAATACAACATTTTATGCCCATCATGAAAGAAAAGAAATATCTGATACAGCATGTGTTAAGTCACAACTATACATTTAAATATTTATGAACTGAATTCAGATTGTCCACTACAATAGACTTTAACGAAGTGCAATCAAGCAGCATGAGTCAAATGGAAATATCATGTTCTTTTTTAAAATCCTTTCTATATGCAAATGATATGTATTAAAATGATTAGGTTCATAAAATTATACCCCAATTAGTCAAATGTCGTGTTGGTAAAGAGGCTGCATAAAATGTATTTTATTAAACTTACTTATGAATGAAGAAAATTAGACATGAAATATGTTTCTTAATGAATTATTAAAACATTTCCTTTAGGAGAATGTTAAAATAATTCAGGTTCACTGTATATGATAAAAAAGTATGAATTATCATATGATGTGAGAAAATTAGAAAAGTACAATACTATGACTGAAATTTCGTACCAATTAGTGATCTTCGTATCATATTTATCCAAATAAATACTCTTAAGTAAGGAACATTATGAATTTTATGAAAATGCTACGAATAGGCGTGAATTTGTAAATTACCTCATAGAATTTAAATCATTTTTAAGATTATTTAACTTTCATACCATACTGAATATTTTATAAGCGTGAAAAGACAAATTACGATAACAAATCATCATCAATTTTCCCATATATATATTTGCACCGTGGTATTTATTATTTTTTAAATCTTTTTACGCGGTATCTACTAAGAAAGAACAAGGGCAAATTGCAACGTTGATAAGTTACATTCTTACAAATCTTTATAATACCTCAATCTTTAAACATTCAAAAATGTAATCATCTTAACATTTTCTATACCGGAATTTATTTGTGTTTTCTTCTGGTAACTATATCTATAGTAACGCTTTCTATCACCGTGCTGCAGATATACCAATTAAAGCTGTACAAATTAATCAGTGTATTAAAAAAGTATTTGGATGATTGTTTATATCTAGAATAACGTGAGCATATTTTTTTTAATCTAAAAAGTGATATTTAATTAGCATTGCAAACATTATAGTTTGTCCTTTATCAGTAGCACTATAGGTCATTGCAGCGCTTATATTGTTTTTTCTTAGGTCAACCTTACAAGAATGTATATATGTTAAAGATTTCACAGCTAAAACTGTGCACAAACACTTCAGTGACACTTTGGTACATTAAAGATATATTTTCAAGTTATACCAAACCAAAACCAACCCTTTTATTGAAGAAAGGCATTTTGATCAATAATTTTTATGTGAATTACAAATTAAAAAAATAGAAACTTTCAGTATGTTTTTATAGCACTGTATTTGCTGGAAAAAATTATAAAAGTTTGGGTTGTTGAGATGTGTTAAAGGTTAACTTATATATACACATATATAAAAAATGAGAGAAATGATAAATAAACACGGGGAAATTATATCTTCCTAAGCTCCCAAAATTTCTCTCTATTGAAATTTCAATTGCTCTATAATTTACGATTTCTACAAAGTTTGAATTTTCTGCTTTAAAATACTATCGCAATCATTAAAAAAAAAATATTTTCTAAAATTCTCCATTTAAAACTTATTCTAAATAAATACTTTTACATTTATACAGTTTATATACGAGCTTTTTGAATGTTTATATAACATTTGAGTTTTTCATTTGCTAGTAATTACTACCTAATTGTTTATTACTACCAACCAAGTAGAAAGGTGCAGCAGAAATGACTTGCATGTTTAGAATCGCCGGTCTGTTCCGTACTATGCCATTTTATTTCAGTAGACTGTATGTTTGTGACAATTACCCAGACAGCACAGCAAACTTGCTTCAAACTTGCAGCAAGCTTGATTTATCAAGTCAGTAAACTTGAATTAAGCTTGAAAATGTCAAGCTTGTAAGCTTAATGCAAGCTTGAATCAAGTGTTCTAGTTTACACTTGCCCAGCTTGCATTAAGTTTGACATAGCAAGCTTAATTTCAAGCTTAAAAAATTTTCCTGAAAAAAAATTCCTAAATACACGGGGCGCGGGTCGCGCCCCACATATTTCACTTTGCCACGCATTTTCCCCTCTACGCTGAAATTTCAATTTAATTTAATCTGTTTCCATAAAGTGTTCTCGTCTAGGATAGAGCCCGGGACCTTTGGGTTGGCAGGCGAGCACGCTATCGGTTCAGCCACTGAGCCTCGCGCAGCTATGACTAAAGTTTGAAGTGTCTTATCACGCCGTTTTCTCGCCAGATTGATAAGTGGGCGATGTGTTATTTGTTTCTTTTATTTTTCCATGGGATGCATCAAAATTAAAATTATGTTATGTGTGATTTAGAGACTCTACTAATAGGGAAATAATTATAATATAAACTTAAAAGCAGCACACGTTTTAAATTTTTTTAAATCGAGACAAACTGCTGATTTCGAAATAAATTTCGTAGTATAATTGTATTTTATTTTGAAGAATTTCCATTCTACTACCCTATACCTTCTAAAGTGAAGTATAGTAACTAACTAAATTGTGTTAATTATATTAAAATTTATTTTTAGGGCTAATTAATTAGTTAATGGAATTACTAATGTTAATTAGATGTAAATAAAACTAAAACTCCCCTCGTGTTGCACTTCAGAGGGGCTTATTCCATTCATTCCTTCTTCTTAGACTTTTCAATGCCCATTCTCCTTCTCCTACAGCGACAGATGGCGCCATCAGCGCAATAATCAAGCTAATGAATTGAAATATCAAGCTTGTATTAATACGTCAAATTCAAGTCAATGTCAAGCTTGATTTAAGCTTATGTGCTGTCTGGGTAATGCCCCTTAAAAATCCTAACAGGTCAGCACATCAAGTTTTTCTATTATAGGGTTTTACACTAGTTTAACCCACCCCCCTCCCTTTAAATCGTATTTACCAACAATAATAGAGGTTGCACCAATCGTGAAATTCGATCAGAAGTTCACCTAAAAAAATACTCCAAGTGCAGAGACTCCTGAAAATGTAAAATTTTTATTTTGCATAATACATTTATATTTTGCATTGTAAAAATTTTTGTTTTACACACTGATGTTTGCAGAGAAAACAATAAGAAAAGTATATTCTTTCAAGGTCCTTAAGGATCCGAATAGGAAATTTAAAGTATTTAATTTTATTGTAGTACATGTTCTAACCCTTGCGTGAATGACCAAACGTTCCCTGTGTTTTAACAAACACTGGGTACCGCGGTACCTTGATTGAATATCTGTGATACCCGTATGATTCATTACCTGTTACCGATATCATTATCAAGTAAACATTTACTGAACGGCTCAAACGATAAATAACCATAATAATAATTATTTATATATTTATTTATTTATATTTGTTTAATAATAATAAATATTATTATGGTTGATTACACACACTTGTCATAATAATGAATTGCAATCTGTATGTACACGAGTGGCAACAATGGGTACCTTAGTACCTGGATATTGAATATTGATATAATCTATAAACCTCGGCTCGAGCCCCCCCCTAATCTTTCAGTTTCATTATTGCCATATTAAAACGATATTAATTGAATATATCATTTTATCTCTCATCTTTCGTATATTTCGCCTGGTAACCCTATGTTGAAATTTTTATGATTGTAACCTGTTTATAGAAAAATACATGTGATGCATATTCTGCAGCTTACGAAATATTGTAACAATAGATTAAAGCTGTTGTGAACTAATAGTATTTAAATATATGTAAAAAATACATGTGAGGCATATTCTACAGCTTACGAAATATTGTAACAATAGATTAAAGCTGTTGTGAACTAATAGTACTTAAACACATGTAAAATTATGTCGCATAATTTTATGTCACTTTATTATGTCGCATTTTTAGGTCACATTTTTGGGACACATTTTTCGGAAAATTTTCAAGAAAGGGGGTAAGAGATAAAATGACACAGTCATTAATAATCATCCCGCACAAATACACCACAATATTTTTCCCAAAAGGGGTTTAAACTTATATATTTAGTAAATAACGAGGATTAAAAACAATCCAGCCTAGGCTTAATCAGAAATGATTAAAAATTTCGATGACACTCTCACAAAGGTACCTGCGTACCCAGTAGTTGACTTTGTTGACTTGAGGGTTTAACTGTATCTACTATACTAGTCAAAACAGTTTTAATGATAGTTTACAGCTATTACTTTTATCATAATTATTACTTTCAAATAGAAATATCGTGACAAAATATTAAAATACTAAATTTAAGAAATATTCATATACCGCTTGAGACAAAGATAAGAGGCTTAATTTCTGAAATAGGAATTACAAGTATGTTCCACAGTTTTTACGTGTGAGAGCAGATTAACTGTGTTGAAAATAAGTAGATTTTAAACAGTTTTATCTTCTTGTATTTGTTTGATGTACATGCAATGCATTATATGAACTTGTAAATTATATTCGCATACCTGAGCATTCTCTACTGCGTTAATTTTTATTTCTAAACATAGGAGAATTACGTATCTGGGCATAATAGTTCATAAAAGGAAACTATACTGTTTTTAAATATATTGACACAATTCATACATGTATAGATAAATTGAAACGTTTCGATCCTTTTAATGAAGCTCTTATACTGAAATATTTGAACGTAGTATTAATATATGGAAAAATTGTAACTTGACAGAATATAAAATTCCATACAAAAAGTAGTGAAATACAGATTTTATATTACATGAATTCTTCTCCAAAGCACAATTAAAAATACTTCGCATTTTAAAAATCTGAATTATGTCAAGGGACTATCGATACTGACTTCAAAGAATATTCCACTATTTAAAAAATAAATTCTTGGATGATATTCTTTAGATGCACGATTCGTTTTCTGAATACTTTTCGTTTTTCTTCGTAAGAATATATCCCCTTGCCATTCTGTGTCTCAAGTCTTGTACACGAGAAATGTATTTTATGCCGAAGAAAGATCTGAATATAAAGTGGTAAATTTTCCGTTCTTTGGAGTAATATTTAAAAGAGTACGTCCGCTTTGCAATGTAGGTAGGCTTCGCATTAATATTTTAATGTGGTTTTTGACACGATAGTAGGATTTTCCTGAAATATGATAATGTATAAAACTTTGAATCATTTTTCGCAGCGTACACTAGTAAAATATAAATTCAGAAACAACGAAGCGTGTATTGTATGCGTAAGAATTGCATAATGTCTTTAATAAATACTAAGGTATGCATTGGCAAAGTAGTCGTTGATTACGCATGCGTAAATCAATGGATTTTGTATGACGTATAGCCCTTTTAAAAATGCATCGATTCTTGTAAATTGAACTCTTATATTCCTTACTATAAGAGTTTGAATTAGGAATCGGTTTTAAACTTCATGGCTGAATTTCGTGAAAATCGTACACTAAAAAAAATATTTACCTAGATTTCAACATAAAACTGTGTCAGTTTGTTGCACAAGTTTCTCCGTGATTGGCCTATCAGCGTCATTACGTCATTTCGTGAATGTATTTCTAACACACAGTACTGTACTTCAAAGTTGTAGCTATTGTGCTGTATCATTTTACAGCTATACGTGCGGTAAAATTACTAGTATTTCTTACAGCGTATTTGTTTAAGAATAATACATTTGTTTAAGAATTTGTTAAGAATCTTTAATTAAATCGGCATGAAATCAAAATGAATGAATTCGAAAATTGTATGAAAATTTAAATAAAAGCTTTAAGTAAAAGACAAGTATGTAACAATTAACTAACTTGTCTTTTACTTAAGAAAATTTAAGAAATAGTGAAGTATGTGACAGCTGTGACGTAACTGTCCATGTAAATGCTAAATCTTCGGTTTTATATTTTATGTACTATTCAACTTTTGCCTCTTTTACTCCTACAGGTAATTACATTAGGTAAAAACAATTTATCATGTCTATATTAATGCTGTAGAATAATCACAACCCCAAATCGATTGCTATTTAAATTACCTCTTCTGCTGCCTCACAAAATTTAGTTTCTGGTTATTTTAAAGATGGAAAAACTAAATAAAAACGATAGAATGCACGTTAAATAGAACAATACATAGTTAGATAATGCGGATATCTAATCCGCATAGTCAGATTTTACGAAATTCCCGCTTGCATTTTCTCTTTATATAGCACTCTTCTGTTTCATATTTCTTCGGTGCATGCATTGTGCGTTTAAAAACCATGCCTTTTCATGGTGTAAAAATGAATATATTAAAAAAAGATGATTATACAGCTAATAAGTTTTTAATCTTCATATCATCAATAGAAGTTTAACGTTTCACCATACAATGGAACTGAAATAGCTGCAACCTTTCTATTTAGAGACATTGAACCATGATTCGGTTATATTGATTTCAAGCACTAAAACATCACTAAACGTTTCTAGATAGAAATGATGCAGCTAATTAAGCACCATTTTATAGTGAAATGTTAACTACTTTTAATAACTGTGTAAATTGATTTTTTACATGAAATGATTTCCTAAAAAATCAAAATCAGCAGATGTCATACATGCGAATAATATATATGCGAATAATATAAATGCGAAATCAAGTTGTCAAAACTATTTAGTGAAAATTGCGATGGCCATTTTTCTTGTCAGTGAGCTAAAAATGCTGACATATGAAACAGTGGCTTCGCACTGCACATTTTAGATGAGCTGAAATTCATGACAAAGATCCATATAAGCAATATTTGTAGAGGATTTTAGCTAGCTTTCATTTATTTTGATGAAAGAGATTAAAAGTGAAAAAATATGTACAGGATAAGTTTTAACATTCTTCTGAAAGAAATGCAGTCCAGCACAAACGAAGGAAAATAAGTTTGTTCTAAGCAAAAAGAAAAGAGTGTAGGTTTATGAATAAAGTAGGCAATATCACTTACTAACGTTCCTGACTTCCTAGAATAGATCACTAATTTTCAACAAATTCACGTTGAAACTATTTATTTTAATTTTGGTATTTGACTAAACCTTGCATCTAAATATACATATTCGGTTAATATCTTCTAACTCGTCCTAATTATCGTATAAATAACATTAAATTAAAAGTAGAACACTGAAAAATGTTTTCTTGTTACAATAAAATTTTCACTGGCTCTATTTCAAAAAAATATTATTTTTTGAATCAGCAAAAATTTTGCTAATTCAACGAAATGTTTTGTTAATTTAACAAACATTTTGTTAAAACGAACAAATTTAGTCCGTTGAAAATATTCCAACCAAATTTTTGTTGAATCAACAAAATTTTGTTGAATTCATTTTTTTCTGCGAACAAATATGAGGATTAAAGACTTAAAATGGAGAGAGATAAGTTATTGTTATTGAAAGCGAAATTTAGTATGTAGGTATGTCACAATACTATATATACTATTACTAAAGTGAAGAAGAATTCAGCTTCTAACATTTAATGTTACTTTAAAACTTTAATGACATAAATATTTTGTAAAACACAATTAGCTTATCTTCTAATTTATGTACGGTCTGCGACCACTTTAGTTAAAGTTAACTTATACGTAAACTTTTGAAATTCACACAAAGCAATGGGCGTTTAACTTGCTGAAATATTACGATTTAGTACTATCTCTCTATTACACCACTACTTTAATGAATACCTCGTACATTTCATTGCAGTATTATTGTGTTTTGTACCTATTATTCAATGTGACAACTCAACATATATATACCTCCGCCAAAACTCTGATAGAACGGTGTTAGGAATATTATACGAAATGTCAGTTCTGACTGGTAATTCATTGTAATTAAAGGAAGCTGCTGCTGCCTGTAGTCTCCCTCTGTAGTGCTGTTTCTAATGGGAACATTCCGTTGACAAAGAGTCATTATAATTAGGGATCCAACCGAATCCCTGCAATGTAATTAAATGAAACTGCAGTTTGCGAGATTAGATGTGAGTTTAAGTACTTATAAGAAACTTTTGAACATGCAAAGAACAGTGCAAACAGAAGAAGAAAAGGGGATTTTATTTACTTTACATTAAAATCTCTAGAAATTCGCAGAAAATTGAATTGGATAAGATGTACTCCACGCAAACAATAGCTTTATTCATTAAATGTATTATTTTAATTCTTACTAATACATTAATAAGGTGTGCTGGATGACCAGGGCAGTTTAGAGTTTGATCTGGGACTGACACCAGACACAAAATAAATTTTACACGATTAATTCAATTTACATAGCTCTAAAAAAAGATTTTTAAATATGGATTTAATTTGTATGTGTAAGAGAGGGATCGTGGGGCAGTTAAAAAAAGCATCTGAAATAATGATGTAACATTAAATAAAAAAAAAGAAAATTTGTCACATTTTAAAAATCTTGCTTTTCTATTCACATTTTTATTTAGAAGATATAAAAAATCACACATTTGCCTTTATATTAAAATTTTCTTCAATTTATTGATTAAATTAAGATAACATGCATTCACTCTGCAGTATACATATAGATTGTTCTCGTGATTATTTTAGTCGTCCAGAAATTTCTCTTAAAGTGATGTCAATTCTTCCAGTTTTGCAATAACGATTTTCTTAGAGCATAACTCACTAAAACTATCCAAATACTTATGAAACAAATAAACATTTAAAAATCAGATCAGATAGCTTGAATAGATACAAAAAAAATACTATGTATATATAACCATTTAGAGAAATAATTTTTTCGATAACTAACAATAATTTGCCTTATATATCACTCGCTGCTTTAATTCCACACATCAAATCATGCCTTTTCCAAGCTTGATAGAAATAAAAAGAATATCCGTTGACTTTCTTCACACGTAATGATTCTACAGCAGTTTTAACAAAGAAATGAATGTCACGTTCATAGGTTTGTCAACTAGAAATTTATTTATTGAATCAGATAGGTTTTCAGAAAAAAGTAGCCGAAAAAGTTTTTGCCTCTCGTAGAAAGCTGATTAAAAAACAGCTTTCTACATAAAAACCTATACCAGAAAGCAAAAAAATCAGTAAATAATCAAATTTACATTCCGTAATCTTTTTGGATATATGAGTATTTTTTATATTTAAATGAATAGTTATTAGCTCAGGTTACATTGAGGACCGATTGTTTTAAAAACACCTGTGTTACAATGTCGTGTTATTTATGCTTTATGGATTAAAAATGGTCACAATTACTAAGAATTTCACAATTAATTCATGTAATCATCAAAATTTGTGTAAAATTAATTACTTTTCGAAAACTCCAGGATCCAATTAATTTGTAAAAAATATGTACTTGTCAATTTTTCATAAGATAGGTTGATTCAGGAGATGATTCAGTTAGAAAATAAATAAAAACATAAGGAAATAAAAATATACACAACCCCATGAACGTGATTAAATAATAGTATAAACCTTTATTTACAATGGTATACAAGTAATTTAACATATTTGTTAAACAAAGAGGCATATGGAGTTTCTTTCGGAGGTCTCCAATGTGCCCATCTTGCTTATACTATAGGTAATACACTAGGGTGGTCATAAGACATACATATAGAATTTCTTTTTTTCCGTATCTTTAACGGTTACAATTAAAAAGCCGCCAATTAGCATAAAAATGACAATCAAAATTTTAGCTTATTCAGATTATGTGAGGACCTGCGCCAGCAGCCCCCTCAAAAGAAAAATAGCTATCGTTTCCAAGAATCGGGAATTTTGTGCCATAAAATTCAAATCGCTTACCCTTGGAACTGTTTTTTTCTTAGTTTAGTAGAAAATCTTTTTGGTTTACATTTCAAACTACTTTCAGAAATACTCAGACAAGGATATATTCTAGTTTTCTTTGCACCATACTCGTAGATCGACTTTCCATGTGACTCGTCACCCACTGACTGCATCGTGGAGTCAGTGTGGCATTACTTTCTGACTGTTGGTTGTGTAGACTTTCAGAAAAGTCGCAGCGACTGACTTTTTTTTTTTTTTTTTTTTTTTTACTAATGCCAATTTTCAAACATTCAATGAGAAAATCCAAAAATTTTACTGAGTAAAAAGTAAAATTTTGTGTTTGTGAAATTAAGGGATTTAAGTTTAATTTATTAATTTAAAAAGCATTTTTAAAGTTTAAGCAAAACAATATTATTTATAGAAAACTGATATTCAGAAGAACATTAGAGTTGAGAGCTTTAACCACAATTTGTGCTTGATGCTTTAGTTAAAAAGGAAATCATAACATCTGGTGTAATTACTATAGCTTGTATCGAACCACACAAAATATCGTATTTTATAAGTCTATATTTTAATATAAGGGGGGAAATCAATTATTAGCCTACGATTCTTTAAAATAAATAATCAAAAACACGCCGACTCTTAGAAAATAAGTTTTGAAAAGAAACGATACGATTTTCAAAATTTTAGTTTATGTCTCAATTTATAATAAGAATACTCTTTCTTCGTTTATATTGTGGGGCTGTAAAATTTCAATTTTAAAAATTAAATTTTTCAATCACATCTAAATAACAAAAATCGTTGTCTGTAACGCTTCCTGGATCGACCCATCGCTTCCAGTGCATCTGGCGGCCATTTTGAATTTTTGATAAAAACGACATTTTTATCACTTAACTAAAAGCAAAATCTTTTTGTACAGTTCGAAAGAGCTCTAAAAAAATTAACCTTTTTTAAACCTACAGCTACTTTCAACTCGAAATATCTAGCGAGAAATTACGCCATGAAAAAGGAAACACAAGCGAAGCAAACGATTCATTCCTTGATGCTCCGAAAAAAATCACGGAACATATTCTCTCGCGTAGATCGATGAGAAAAAAAAGCGCAAAAGATTGTTTGGTGGCGACATCTGTGAGTTATATTGTTAACTAAATCTTAAAAATGTCCGTCGTGAAGCGGTGCGTGTGCTCTATCTAGCTTGCACATTTTGGCCGCGAAGCGGTCATTGACGGTCAAAACTGGTCGCCGAAAGCGGCTAATGATTTTATAAAGAGTTCATAGAAACGCAGCATGGTGCAACTGCTAGTGTACTTATGTACGAACCAAACAGTGGAGGGATTGAAACCGCACAGGTCCTGGCATCGCCTAGAAGACACTTCTATCCTACATGCCTTTTGGAAGCGCAAAAATTATTTTTTTCCTATCGGTCTAGCATTGTAATTTCACTGCATGGCTACAATGTGAGTATAATGCATGCTTGCAGTGTGACCCAGACTACTATGTGGAGGTGTATTGTAGCCACATTGATGACTACGATCACTCTTTGACGTCACAAAAGAGTCACAGCGACAGTCATTGTCGCAGTTGTAACTGCAATGGGGATATGGGAATCATAAGGTAACTTCACAGAGCCCATGTAACGATATAAAAATATTGCATTTTATAAATTTATTCCATAAGATCTGAAAAAATGTAAAACTATGTTTAGTCTTTAAATAAATAAATAAATATAAACGCCTCGCCACCTGATTTTTTTTTTTTTAAATAACATAAATATTTATAAAGATAGAAAGAATATTTTAACTTGTATCTTAATTTTTTAATTTAGAAAGACGTAACGCCGTTTCAACGACTGCCTGGATGAACAACTGAACTGGATTTCTTATGTGACTATATTGCTTTAACTTAATTTACATTGCTCAAACTTAATTGGAAACTTCTCAAAAAACTTGGGATCTCATTGTGTGTTGCAACCCACCTGTTGTGAGCAGTTGCTTTATAGGACGTATTTTGTCTGCCTTTAACTACTTGTATTATTGATTTATACTTAATATATTTATACGTCACAAATAAATACTTTGTATGCATTTCTTCGTATGTACGTACTTTACAATTATATTTGTTGCTATTGTTAATTCTGCCATTTTATTCAGTAGAATAATTTTTCTTTATTTGAACTTTGTTTCTCTCAGTGTGAATATTTTTAAAATGTTTTGAATTTACATATTGTAATAATATTTTAAAAATACCATTTAATCTATGAAACCGTTTGTAAAGTATATTTGAACAGTATCAGTATTTTACATTTTTTAAGTGTTTCGTTTTTATGGAGTTATTTTTCTTGCTTCTAAAGACAGTTTAACATAAACTACAAAAATATTCCAAAATATTTGTGCATAATTTGTTTTGTATGACAAGATTATATATTTACGGGTCACAAATAAAAACAATTCTTTAGTGTGATCTTTTTTCTTCAAACCTGGGTCAAAACATCTATTAATTATCCCATACAGAGTATTATTTAAGTATCTCTAACGTCACATACAGCTAAAATGTTTGCACTTGGACAATACCATTGACCAGAATATTTCAGTGATTTTATGGACAATTTCGGAACTGACTATTAATTGATTTTTACTTAAATAAATATTAAAAATTGTTCATCATTCTTTTTATTACAATTGTATCACATTATTCAAACATATACAAGCATATACCATTCCATTTATGAAATTCATGTTCAAATGCACATTACATCTAGCCGTATATTAATATGTAGATCTCACATATCTTGGTTAATGTATTGTTGATTCGTAACATTCGGGCTAGCCTAGCATTATTGTATGATGCTTGTATATAATGATTTGCACGGAGTCCTTTGCAAATGGCTTCTGTCGATAGCAAAGGCTTAAGCAACAATAAATGATGACTTGGATGTCTTCAAGTCTTATAAACTATTAATACAAAATTCTTAGGATTCACGCAAATGTATATGTCACATGTAAAAAGAATAAAAAACTAGCATCATTCACTTCATAATTTTTTTTTCCTATCTCCCTGAAATTTATCATATTTACTACTTTCAAAAATAAAGTATATATAAGTGCAAGTTTTAATTCTTACAAAATCATGCTAAAATTTTTATTTCACGAAATGCTTTATTTCTATCCAGAGTTTTTTGATAGTACTTCAGAACTTCAATCACACGTCATACCGTTTATGAAACTGAATTCTTTTATTATTATTTGTTAGTGCTGAGCCCGGAGCATTTAGGTAATAAGGCATAACTTGCTGAAAAAAGAAATGTTTACTAATGTTCGCTAATCTAGTTTCGTGGCTTATTTTCACAACCACTAGTGCATAAAATAAGTATGAATTTTATAAGCATTATTCTGCATATGTGTGAAAGTGTTCGATTTGATTCAAGATCTTTTGAAACTAGATCTTTTAACTTAAAAGAAAAGAAAATATTTGCCGATTCCCACCTCAAAAATGTAATAATAATTAAAAAATCTTCAAGTTAAACTTTTTTAAATATTAATGATTAAAAAAATCAACACAACTTTTACTCCATTAAAAAGGGCTTGCAAAATGAGTTTTCCGAATTCCAATCAAGAATAGCTTTATTTATCACTCTAGTTTGACCGAGTTGATAAGGCATTCAAGATGGTAGAGGGCTGAAGTGTGAATCTTGTTTGTGTGGGAGTTTTGACCGATTTTGTCTAGATGCAACGTGAATACGCGTTAGAGCCTTCCAGAAAGTCCCCCATCTAAGGACCCCCCCTGTTTTAGGCAGATCGCTGATGCGTAGCGTCATCATTACAACAATAACAAATTTTTATCTGTATGTTAAGCGTTTACGAAGTTATTCAACTGTGTTGTCAACTAAAAAGAAACTCTTAAAAACCGGTCAAAAAGCTCTCCTTAATTCAAAAATTGTAGCATTACCTGAGTTAAATTATGTGGTTTACAGTATCTTACATAAATAAAACATATAGTTCAACTCACAGATTAGTATTCTAGGCTGAAGTTTTTTATAAAACTCTCAGTATAATATCCTTATCCTTATAATAGTTCCAGATAATCCTTTTCAAACGAACTAAGTTACAAGCATCTTATTTCAAACGCACCCGCATATTTTCAAACCTACCCGCGAATGCTATTGGCTAATGCATGATTAGCCAATAGCATTCGCGTCTATAATTTTCATGATTTTTAAAAATTTGTTTAAAAAACAAAACTTATTTAACTATAAACGATCTTCAAACAACAAACATTTAATTAACTGTAACTGCAAAGAAATATAATCGTTAATTGTGATAGTTTGCAATTACAATTTTAAGTATTAAAATGTTCGTTGCAACTAAATTGGGAAATGTAACAGATAGCTGTTTTATTAATGTTTGCCTAACACATCTATCTAGAAACCGTATAGGTAATGGTTTAGAAGAGCTCACTTCACCTTTAATTATACAGTTTGGAATGTGATTCGCCGTCGTTTAAACTTTTTTTTATCAGTGGCGAATCCCTTGAAATCAGGACAACTTTAGTTCTAGTAAATAAATAAACCCTGTGAAAATCGTGGAAGCGAATTTTGCTAAATTTGAGTTGTCTGTGGATTTCGCGAAATAAGTATCTAGGGGATTTACCTTATTCCTAAGATCAAATTGATTTACTTTAGGGTCGATTCAGAATTCTTTAAAAATTATGTATTATTCCGTCTGTTTTCTAAAAGTAAATTATATAATACATTCTGTGAAACTGGAATTCAAACGTTCGACTTCTAATAATAAATGCTTCTACAGAACAAAGAATATCGCAGACCGTACATCTAAAATAATCGCATGTCCCTCTTTAAGAGCTTTCCACGATTTATAAAATTTAAAATGTATATATATCAGACATAAAATGAAAGTCTCTTAGTCTAATTACATGTGCCTTGGGCATTGCATTTGCTTTTAGAAAGTTTTAAAATGCTCCGAAACATTTCAATAGCTTTCGAAAATCCATTGGTAGTTATTTCAGATTTATTCTAAAAAGTGAATTGCCTCATAAATGCTCATTTCTATGCCTTTGAATACCAGGCTGAGGGTATCATCGTATGTGTTCAAAATATTTCTATTATACAGTTTGAAATAGAGATAAAATTTCCAATCTTAATGCAAATAAAACAGTTTTACATTTACTTTCGATATTTTGCATTATTTAGACTACTATGTATTGGTCCATTTTGAACTACAAAAAATTTGAAAAAAAATCAGTATTTTAATAAGGCTCTCCAAATTTCATTTCTTAATAAACAGTAGTTTACAAAATGTTTTAAAATCATTTATTCAGTAATTACTATATACTTTGTATTATGATAATACTTCACTGCGCAGGTGGTATAGTGACTAAAAAACCATTCTATCACGCCTTGGGTGCAGGTTCGATTCTAGGGTTGGTTGGTAAATTGTCCGTCCCTTCATAGGGGGTAACGCTAGCCCCTATTGGTCAACACCATAATAAAATGATCAATAGTGTCAGGCTTTAGTAGTGACAAAGGCTTGTGGCAGAAAGTGCCCGTGCTTTGGGGGGAAAATCAGAAAATTCCACGTGACTTCCTATGACACCTTCAAAGTGAGAATATTAGGTTTCTTTTCAGCGTTTATTTCTTTACATATCGCTGTATGATAAATGAACCAGATTCTCATTCCATTTTGCATTTTACATTACTTGAACCATCTCATTTCGCTCTTCTACTAGGGTTTTGTTGAATACCCAGATTGTTAAATAAACTTCCAAAATGTCCTTTTCTGGAATTTAATTGAAAACGATATTTATACAAATCTATGAAAATAATATTTTCAGTAAAATTTAAGAGCCTAAAAAAATGTCTACGGTCATTGCAAATTAGGTACCATACTTTTAGGATTTATTCATTAGATACTAAACAGCTTTTCATTTTGTACAAAACACAACATTTTTTAAAAACTCTTTTACATTTAGTTTTCACTTTTGGTTGCCTCACTGTGTGGGTTAAATACCGGTGATTTGCTAGAAATGATAAAAATCTTTACAAGAAAATCAAATAAAGGACACACTTAGCAAATTTTATTTGCTTAAATACCCCGCACACACAATATGTGTGTATTTCACAAAAGTAAATCTAAGAATTATACATAATTACCACCGTCTAAGTTTGGTTGGAATACGAGACCGGACAGATATTTGTAGTTGCTGTGCGAGGTAAGGTGCGAATGTTTTTCTTTGATACACAGGATATTTACCACACGAGACATAGCTATTTTTAGATGCCAGGCAGGATGCGACAACTGTACTTTTTTGTGTACTATCTATCCCTATTGACTATGTGTTAAGGGATTGAATATTGATCAAATTAACCGATATTTTTTTATGACCACTGGTATCGGAATTCTTGCCTTCCCTTCACACACTGACTCATTGACTTAAATTCGCAATTTCTTCAACAGTAGTCTTTTTCCAACACATAAAAATCTATCAGTGGATCCCTCAACAGCTGTAAGCCGCCACGCTGATTGAGTAATATCAGCGGTTCTTTGATAACCTAAATAAATTAAAATAAAATATCGTTACGCAAGGCCAGTACTGTGGTAGGCCCACTTCTGAAATTGAACAATAGTTTGCCTTTGATGACTGAAAAAAAATGAAGGGTATCCAGCCACTGCTCGAAAATACCATTAGTTTTTGAAAATCTAAAAGCATATGATTAGACCATGGCAGAAAAGAGCCCCTTGAAATCGGTGTCCGCATTGATGACTTTAAAAAACAAGAAAGATTAATAAAAAAGTTAATTTGTTAAATATTCATCCATTTACCCCATTCACCATTTGACGTCAGTGATTACGTGTATTTCCCATATTTAAGACATTTACAACGACAAACACATACATAAGTATGTAATGTTACGTCATCTCCAGATAATTTAAATCTAACTATTTCAAGAAAATAATTATAACAATTATGTAGATAAAAATGATAAAACAAAGTCTGTAAGTCCTCAATTTACTATCATAAAAAAATTCTTCAAAAGATATCCGACGAAAAGTTGAGCACATTTAAAGAGTTTTAAAAGTTTTAGCTAAGATAAAACTGTATCATTTGCCTTGATGCTGTGCTATCATCTTAAGTGCTTTAACCAGGGCTTTGCATTATATCTGGTGAATTTCTGAGAAGAAAAAAAAAGGGGGAAAAAGAAGCTTTTTTTCCCCTCAAATGATTACAGGACGACAGACGATTTAGCTATCAGCAAAAATCTGAATTCTACAAATATATCAGTTACGGAAAATACTTTTGAAAAAAGGGTAAGTCTGTTAATGGCATTTTCATGTTTTGAGAAGTTTTTTTCTTAGTTTCTTTAAGATTTTTTTTTTTTCATTTTCAGAGACAATCTTTTGAGATGCAAGAAAGTAAAACAAGGATTAATATTTGTAGCTAAAAGCAGTCTTGTGGGTATAAGAAGTTATGCGAAAAAAAAATAATAATCATATAAGTTTTAATCGCTTTAGAAATTTAAATCCGGCCTTGAGGTGTAATTTGCATCCTGAAATAAATAACCTTATTTTTATTAGTGCAGTGCAATCGATCACATTCTAACACTTTCCAATAAGGAAAAAACTTATTCTGTGAAACCCTCTGTAATATTTTCATATTCATAGCTATGAAAAAATATTTGTTATATTCAAATCCGCAGTTTTGGAGGAATTGTCATATGTATTATAGTATAGCGTAGACTAAACAGTAAAATTAATAAACTCATGAAGTAATCATCAATAATTACCATTGAGGCTGGTAAATAGCAAACACAGCTAATTACCAAAACTCATACAAAACACTAAAGAATACATAATATCCTATTTAGCATAGTGTATGTGCTTATAAAAAGATAAAGAATTCTTTTAGAAATATGTTTATTGAAAATCTGAAAATGCAGTGTTTAGTGTCCCCGAGTTTAGTAATTTCTCGACTTTAAAAATGTTTCCAACGCCGTTTTTTCAATGAATTTGAAGTAAACAACAAAGGAATGCACAAGACGGTTCTACGATCATGGAACAAAATTCGGATAGAGTAACTTTCCTGATCACAAATTAGAATCGCATTGTAATGTAGGGTCTCGAAGAATTATTTTGTGTACCTGTTAACAATCACTTTTGATCAAGTGTTAAAGTAATGAGGAACGTTCCGTCCATGGCTCTTCAAACTTAAGGGATATTTCTCAAAAAGCCCTTGATTAGGACTCTTGCTTTCGAAATTCTACTTCATTTTATGCGTGAAATTTGTGGTTTAGAAAACGGAACTAGACAAACTCTTACTTAAAAGTGATTATTAACAGATATATGAAGACAGTGTACTAGACTGTAATTAGCTTTGCGATGTTGATTCGTCTTTAAGTAATCTACTTTTCCAGATGTTTGTTCCATCGCCGTACAATCACCGCATCATTGGGCATTAAATAAAACCCTTTTAAAAACCGTATTTCCCAAATGTTTATTAGCGTAACATATGCAGCTAAGGATACATAAAATAGATCACAGAATTGCAAAAACAGATATCGCTGAAGAAAATTACAAAACCATTCAACCTAACCTCGTCAGAGAGGTGAATACTGAAAGGTATAAAAACTTTCTTATTAGAGGAAGCGTCAGTTAAAAAAAAAATCCCTCGGTTGCTTGATGTAACAACCTAAGTGATTCCAAACTTTACATGGAGATTAATAATGACATGGGAAGATGATTCCACGACAAAAAATCCAATTATAGGGATATTTATGGCACTGTACAATGCAAAAAGTGTTACAAAAAAGTAACACATATGTAGCAGTGCAATGTTAATTTTTTTTCATTTCATTGATTTGCTCGGTGAGGAATTCGACTACACTCAAGAACACCGCCATTTTCAACCAAACTGTACCATGTATTCTCTGAGAACCTTGAGTCACATTGAATGAGATAAAATTCCTCTCGGGTAGGAAGTGAATGTAGTTTTTTATTAAGCTTCGTCCTAATCGTATCATAATTACGGCAGTTAGACCACGGACAAATGGACAGACAGCCAAACAGAAATCATAAAAAAAATTTCAACCTTGTTAGAAAATATTTATTTATTTGCCAGGAGAAGGCAGCTCACGTTATGAACGTGTCGTTTAGAGATATGTAAGTCCTTCCCGGAGTTTCCAACCACAATTTTGATCCTCATCAGAAGATAAGGGAGACTTCCGAATATTGGCACCCCTCGGAAACTGCTAGTGACCGCCGCCGAGAGAACTTTCGGAACCACGGATTCAACGTGCATGCACACTGCTTGTACACGGTTGTCTTTAGTGGTACGCCGGTATCGAATCAGCAACCTTCCGGTTACAAGTCCAACGCCTTAACATCTAAGCTACCACGGCCGTTGGGAACTATTAAAAATGTTAATGTAAATTTAACTTTAATATATTAAACGTATTTTTTCAATTAATATTACTTGTGCAGAGCATATTGTTTTCGGCACAACATTGCTATGTCGTGCCGAATAGACTGCCGAATAGAATTAATGTGCTTTTACGATTCATACATGCATATAAAGTTCTTAGTAACCAAACGTTGAAATATTTATGAATTGAACAATTTGAATTGAATGATGAACTGACAATTTGAATTGAACTATGAATTGAACATGCATTTATGAACTGGAATGTTTCACAAGTGGTTAGCCTTCATTAATCGTCCTCCAAATCCGTCTATGGTCCTATTTTTGGCGTACAATATTACTATGTGAATAAGCATATCCTTTAAATCATGATAAAATTTCTACTATGCTTTTACCAAATTGTATGAATCAGACATACGTACAAGTGAAACACTTAATAGCCGAACGTTGAAATATTCATAAACTGAAATGCTCCATGAAGGTTAGCAATCGTTAATCATCCTCTGAAATGCACAGTTTTCCCCACAATACTGTTATGTGACTATTCACTTCCTTATATTGATCAGGAAACTTTCAAATATGCTTTTACTATCCTGTATGATTCACACATACACATAAAGGTCTTCATTGCGAAATTTTAAAATATTTAAAATATTTCACTAGTGGTTAGTTAATCAGCCTCCATAATACACAGGTCATTAGAACATTTTTTGTCACAACATTTTGCTGAATGACTACGCATATCTTTATATTAATCAGAAAACTTTCAAATATTCGTTTACCATCCTGTATGATTCACACGTACGTATAAATCTCTTAATAGCCGAACGTTGAAATATTTATGAACTGAAATGCTTCACAAACGGTTCACCATTCGTTAATCATCCTACGAAATGAATTGTTTTCAAGTTCTCATTTTGGGCAGGATAAAATAATAATAGAAATTCTGGGCGTAAGATCACTTAAATACCGTAGTTAAACTTAACCAATTATAATTCCCTATAGTAATTTAGAAATGGCATTCAGAGCTTCGAGAGAGAATAATTGATAAACCTATTTTGCGAGTGCGCGGTAGCCGGATACCTAAATTAAGTTGCAATCTGTGAGATACCTCATTTTACAAAACTCTAGCACGCTTCCTCATACAGAAGCTACGGGGAATTAAGATGAATCTATACTCCCTGCCTTATTTGATAGGCATAATTGAAAATTATGAATGCAAAGGGCATGAGAAGATAGGGATTTCATAAATTGAATAAAGTTATGTGTTTCATAATTCAAACTTTATTATTTCTGTACAGAAACGTTTCGTACTTAACGTACTGACACAGTCAATTATCAGTGCATGCTGGAGAAAAAAACAGCTGTCGAAGACAGTCAAATAAGAAATTGTCCGAGTCTTAAATATGATTCTTCAAAACTCCAATGTCGTTTCCTTAATTTTTAGTATTGAGAAACATAAAAAATATTGGATCTTATCTATGAAGATTTTTACAGCTGTAGATTTATAATAGGGGAAAAATCTAAATTTTATGTTGTAAATTGAGTAAAATCAATTAAATTAATGTTAAATAAAAATAAAAATAAATAATGTTAAATACTTTATCCTTTCTTTCTTTCCTTTTGTCTTATTTCGAAATTTTGTATCATGTAATTCACCTCGAAATTTTCAAAATGCTCTTTTTAAGATGTTTATCTTACTAATTTTGAACTATATGAGGTATTTCTAGCATCCGCTAATTTTTATTCTAAATATGTTTAAAGTTTTATTATCTCACAATTAAATGCTTACATTCCATGAATATTTAAATAATAATGTCCGTCATCTCTTTTTTTCCCAACCATCCATTTATTATATTTTATATTGTAAATGAAAATATAAATTATCTCTCTTTGTACATTCAAACATCCGTGCAAACACACACACACACACACACACACATTATATATATATACACATGCAGAGTAATTCAAATCTGCTTATCAGAAATTTAAAGGGTAGTATGAGGAACCAATATTATTAAGAACTAGCCGCCTCCGGCGAACAGTTGCTTCGCCATTTAAATAAATCTTGTTCGGGGAAAATCCTGTTCCTCACCGGCTTCCTTGGCACTGAAATCTCTCAGATTCTAAATGGAATTTAACGGTTGTTACATAAGGTGGTTTAATAAGGTGGTTACAAATAGGAGCGGCCCTAGGTTACGTGGCGCCCCTTGCTAATGCAAAAAGGACACCCCTTTTATGCTCTACTTAGTTTTTGAGTTCGAATGACGTCCCTTCGAAGCCGGCGCCCCGAGGCGATGCTTAGGGGCGATGCTTAGGCGATGCTTAGGCAAAGCCAGGGCCGCCTCTGGTTACAAAAATAAGATGTTTAAATGATAAAAACCTACAAAAAGGAACAAATTATTAACGTCCTATATTAATTCTGAAGAGCATCTGGATATATTGGCCTTTATCAAAAATGAAAAGGAAAAAAACTATGAAAATCTGAAACACTTTCAGATTTTAAATGCGCACTAAAGTGCTATATATTAAAAGCGTATTATAATCCATGGGTCTTCCCTATTTATTTCCTTATTCCATTAAGTTGGAAAGTATATCATTATTCATGAGTGTAATTAAACACAACTGAAATTGATATTTCTATCCTTTTTTCTGGATGTAATACATTAGAAATAGATGTTAAAAGCTGTGCAGAAAAATGCACATTTCGAACTGAAATAATGTTTAAAAACTCATTCAGGTGTATTCATAATTCAAGTAGCAGAAGCAGACGATAAATAGCGCTTGGTGCTAGAATCACATCTCCTCAAAATCGTATATCAACCATTTTATTTGTTGCCAAATTAAAAAGTTGCACGTTTTAGTCTCGGAAAATTTCCAAATCCTATTTTTCTTTTGAGTATAAAATATTTCATTCCTGCTCTGATTTCACATGCATACGATGTTTTAATTAAAAAATAACCTTACAAATAAGGTAAACAAAAAAATCGTTATTCTTTTATTTTTACTTCAAGAGTCTGAAAGGATGTAGGGATGTAAAGGATAATTTAATAAACTCGCCAAACATGGCAACCTAGATAGCTAAACTCTAGCTCTTTCCACTGTAAGGTTATAATTGCGAAATGGCGAGAACAAAAATGATCATTTTGCTACACGTTTTTTATCGATATCTCCTAAAATAATTCGAATTTCGAAAAAATCGCTCCGAGGTGTGTCGAGACCCGTCTTGGAGAATATCCGTACAAAATTTGGTAGGTCTACGATCACCTGTTTCGGAACTACGCGAGACACAGATAGACAGACAAACGGACAGTTTACAAATTACTTTATTTATATAGATAGATAACAGTTATTGGGTCGGAAACTTCGTATTTATGTATCTGTGAGTAATCACTTTGGAAGAGCTGTTGAAGTGTTTGGCTTATTTCTAAATCGAGTTTCACTAATCATGAGCTTTCGTTAGAGAATTTCAATGAAATTAATTAGAATTTGTAAACTACCACTCTTAGCTAAGTGCTTATAGTAAAACATGCATTACTTGTTGAGTAACTACTATTGAAACGTTCACTATTACTTCAACGCCTTCTTACAAAGTGGCTATTAATAGGTATATGAAGACAAGGTTTCCAAACCCACATTGATGAGTCATTTTGAATCGTCTTCGTTCGCTCTACAACCCTTAACATTTCTAACATATAGTCTTGAACCAGCCTGTATCTGTATACATATATGCAGGTTTCAATAACCAAACGTTTAGATATTTACGAACTTGAATATTGACACGTGCAGCTGCCTTCGTTAGCCATTCTCGCAAAACCAACCGCTTTCCAGTTCAGTTAACCACATTTTCCCCAGGATAAATCATTGTGGAAGTTATGAACGTCAAATCATTTAAATACCATAGTTAAACGGAACCAATTATAAGTCCCTATAGAAATTTAGAGCAGGCATCCGGAACTTTGATACGGAATAATTTATAAACTTGCTCGGCAAAGAGCGCGAGAGGCGAAATACCCTAAATTAAGTTGTAATCTAAGTGAGATGTTTCATTTTACAAAACCCTGGAAAACTTCTCATTGCAGCAACAGGGAATTAAGATGAATTGATAAGCCCTGAATTGTTTGAAAGGTATAATTGAATATTATGAATGGAAGGGATGGGGATTTTAAGAGGTGGAGTTAGGAACTATAATGTATATTCAATAAAGCATTATGTTTGACTATTCACTTTCAATTACAAGTCTATAAAATGTTCTACGCTGCAATCTTCAGAATTTATAAGTATCATCGTTTATCCATTACTGAATAGTTACATTAAAGGGGATTTATATCTAGGTGAAATATTTAAAGTGGCCCGAAACTAAAATAGAACTCTTCGATTCTCAAACTTTAAACGTGATAAATAAAAAATGCGGAAGTAGGTACAGTGAACAATGATGAGTAAAATGTTTTGTATTTCTAGGAGTAACTGCTGAGAATTATAAAACTTTGATTTCTGACAATCTCATATGTGATTTATATGATCATATGTGATTTTTGGGACCTCTCGTAATAATCTTATAAATAAAAATGAAATTCTGTTTGTTTGTTTGTGGATTTGATTCGTATACAAATCCACAAAAATGGACCTATCGGCCTGAAATTTAGCACAGATATGTAAAATAATATAGAATAAGTCGTAGTCCACTTTAAAACTTTGAAAGTCCACCCGTTCCCGGAATTGAAGAGATTTTTTATGCTATTCACGCAAAAATCTTTCCGTAATTGTAACCCCTGTAGTGAAAAAAGTGTGAAATAAGGATCGTGGTTGCCATCTGTGGCGATTTTGCCGAATAAAATGTCGTTCGTATACAAATCCACAAAAATTGACCTATCGGCCTGAAATTTAGCACAGATAGATAAAATAATATAGAATAAATCGTAGTCCACTTTAAAACTTTTAAAGTCCACCCGTTCCTGGAATTTAAGTGATTTTTTATGCTCTTCAAGCAAAAAGCTTTCCGTAATTGTAACCCCTGTAGTGAAAAAAGTGTGAATGAACCCTTCAATGCATGATTTTTTATATTTTTACAAAACATTTTTTTTCTTCAATATCATGGCTTAAATACATGTGAAAAAATATTTTAAAAAATATTTAACTATTTTTATTGATTATTTTTTGAAATTTTAGGTTTGATGCATATATGAATCGTCATGCATTTAGCGCTAAAATGCGAGTCACAATAAAAATGATTTACTATCACATAATTGATAAAATTTGGCATAAAACACTTAATTATTTATTGTTTTCAAAAGATATTGATTTTTATTGAAAATTTCAATTAAATTTAATTAGTAAAATTGTTAAAAGAAAAAAATGACAGTAACAGAATAAATAAAAACAGAAAAAATGACATGCCAAATACTTTGTACTTGATATACATTCATTACTATCAAATTTATGTTGAATGAAAAATTTTAAAACAATTTCTGTCCTTGTTTAGACATAGTGCTACAGCACATTTTTCGCATCCAATAAATATTTAGAACTTCCAAGTTGGCACTTTACAGCGAGTGCGGTTTTCGTTCCATAATGGCATATGTTCAGTTTTGTCCTGTGGAACACATGTTGGAGGAATATACGCTGCAGGACCTCTTTGTCTTTTCACATTGCATTCATTCTGTAAAAGGCTACTGGATCTTCATCGCTTCACAACAGAAATTTCGCCCATTCGACATAGTCCGACTGCAAGCTCACATCGAAAGGCGGCTAGTTTTAACAAATCATTAGGGTCTGCTCCATTTTGTTCTGAAACTCTTTTATATAGCAGCCATGAATTTATGACTGCAAGGTCTAAGAAGTGATAAAACAGTCTCATGTACCACTTTCTTGATCTCAGAGTTATTTTATATCTCCCTATATGACTATCAAGCAAATCTACGCCCCCATATGTTTAAAGCCATATGTGATAAACATGACATCCACCACATGGTATACCTCTGCTCAAAAGTAGTGACAACTTGCTTTTGTTGGCCTGCTGAAATCGATCTTATGACACTTATCACTGCTGTTTAAAGTTCCATTAAAGTTTTGGATCGATAACAGAGTTTTGGTAGATAAAAATGTTTTGGGTCGACAAGAACTTCACATAAAAAAATATTTTACTTTGTTAGCAATAGCACAATAATAATAATAATAAATGCTATATAGGATTTAATACTTTTGAAATGCTATCTTTCTCCATACATTTTATTTATTATTAGACAATGATGATTATAATAGAATTAAAGAAACAGGAAAATAGTATTTATTAGCCAATTCTATATATAGTATAGTTATAAATATTACAAATTGTAAATAAAGAAATTTTGAAATGTAAAAAAAAAAAAAATTTTTTTTTTACTTTGTTAGCAATAGCGCAATAGTAATAAAAAAAATGCTATATGGGATTAAATACTTTTGAACTGATATGTTTCTCTATCCATTTGATTTATTATTAGATACTGATAATAGATATTATAATAAAATTAAAAAAAACAGAAAAATAGTATTTATTAGCCAATTCTTTAGTCGTAAAAGCAATTAATTACCTGCTGAATTAACATGATTATAAAAAAAATAATTTAGAAATTTTTCATACAAACACTATACATTACATAATATTTTATGTCTCTAATAAACAACAATGCATGTAAATAATGAATATGTATGTGTGATTTAAAAATTAGCTTGAAATAAAAGGTGTTATGAAATCTTATAATTATAAATTCTGCACAAATTTTAAACTGATTCATAAATGCATCAAACTGCTCTCTGCAGTGAAGCCTATTCTTAAATGCATGTTGATGCATATTTGAATCAAACAAAAATATTGAAATTTTTCACATAAAAATAATTCTTTGGTTAAATTTAAACATAAAAATGAAAAACACATACCTTGAGCTATATATAGTAAATTTTACAGGTCTCTAAATTCGAATTGAAGAACAACAATCACTTGACAAGATCATTGAAAATACCGAAATAAGATTTAAAAATTTGGCGCTAATTCAATAACAAGTGCTGCTAAATACTGCCATCTACTGGGGAAAATGACAGTTACATATCAATATGGATGTATGAAGATAAAAATCAGCCCAGAAAACCGCCTGTTTTGGGAATTTTTTAAAGCAAAATTCGGTAAAAGTTGGTATGATTCATTTATGCATCGCCATGCATTGAAGGGTTAAGGATCGTGGTTGCCATGTGTGGCGATTTTGCCGAATAAAATGTCGTTCGTATACAAATCCACAAAAATGAACCTATCGGCCTGAAATTTAGCACAGATATGTAAAATAATATAGAATAAATTCTAGTCCACTTTAAAACTTTGAAAGTCCATCCGTTCCCGGAATTTAAGAGATTTTTTATGCTCTTCACGCAAAAAGCTTTCCGTAATTGTAACCCCTGTAGTGAAAAAAGTGTGAAATAAGGATCGTGGTTGCCATGTTTGGCGATTTTGCGGAATAAAATGTTTTAAATTCTCAAAGTAAAAATAAAAGAATAATAATGATTTTTTTTTTGTTAGTTTATATTCGTAAGGTTATTTTTTTTTAATTATAATATCGTGTGCATGGGAAATCAGAGCAGGAATGTAATGCTTTACATGCAAAACAATAAGAATTGAAGATTTCCGAGGCTAATGTGTAAATTTTCTAGTTTGGCGAAAAAATAAAATGGCTGAAATATGGATTTTGAGTAAGTGAGTTCTAGCGGTTTGCACAGTTTTCGGCTTGGCGCAATTTATTGAGAGCTTAAGGAAATAGATTTTTGAAAACAAGTGCAAAGGTTTTATTAGAATACAGCGTTAAATTTTAATGATCCGTGAAGGAATAATGCAGTTATTAAGGGATTTCAAGCGATCTAACTTCACAATTCTCGCCAATTGAGTACATTGATTTAAGTTGGGGAATTCCGCCAAATTTCAGAAAATTGAAATCTTCTCATTTAGTACATCGGAGTAACGATAAATAAAACACATTATAGTTGATAATTTAAAAAAAATCGGCTGTATTAAGGGATTCCAATTTTCAAATAAATGCGTGCTACTCTTTGGCGGTCGAACCATTTCCCATATTGATTGCTACTAAGCCAATGCTTCGAATGATTCCCTGAAAAAACTCCAAAATGGCGTATGTTGGCACTTTGGCGAGGCTTAGATTTGAAACTGAATTTTATTTGAGACTGGTATATATAATAACACTGGTTATAGATAAAAATGAATGTTGGTATGTGTTTATGAGGTTGAAAAACTTCAGCACCGTAGAGCACCGTTGCACGATGAAATTTGGTTCACCTAAGTCTTTTATGATGGAGAAGGTTTTTATGCTATCCGTTTTCCTTAACTTGCCACTTGGTGCCGCAGCACAACGTTGAATTCTATTCCGTTTAGCCGTTTGCTATGCGAATATCGTCCAACCGATTTCGATGAAATTTGGTACACGCGAATATTAGAACACGGAGAATATTTTTCACTATCCATTTTGCTGTAACTTGCCGCTAAATGGCGCTGCAAAGCATCAACTTCTATACCGTTCGACCGATCGGCATAAAATTTTTTATACTTACACATTTGAGCACGAAGAATATATACTAACTGCGTTCCTTTTTATGTTACTCACCACTAGATGACACTGCAATGCATTATTATTTTAACTCGCCACGAGATGACGCTGCAGCAGGCCAAATTCTTGACCATTCAAACGGTCGCTATGAAAATCAGTATACATAGCTATTTGAACAATGAAAATATTTTGGCGTTATCCATTTTGCTATAACTCGCCACTCGACGGCGCTGTAGTAAATCATTACTTTAATTAACTACAAGATGGCCCTGCAGTGTATCACTTCTTGACTGTGCAAATGATCGTTATGAAAATTGGTATACATAGATAGTTGAACACGGTCGCTATGAAAATCAGTATACATAGCTATTTGAACAATGAGAATATTTTGGCGTTATCCATTTTGCTATAAATTGCCACTTGACGGCGCT
Organism: Cheiracanthium punctorium; assembly: GCA_038373885.1. Classification (NCBI taxonomy): domain Eukaryota; kingdom Metazoa; phylum Arthropoda; class Arachnida; order Araneae; family Cheiracanthiidae; genus Cheiracanthium; species Cheiracanthium punctorium. The sequence goes on along the minus strand of JAWZYV010014928.1, from coordinate 793,496 downwards.
GTAGCAAATCATTACTTTATTGAACCACTAGATGGCCCTGCAGTGTATCACTTCTTGACTGTGCAAATAATCGCTATGAAAATAGGTATACATAGATATTTTAACACGGGGAAGAGTTTGGCGCGATCCATTTTCCTATAACTTGCCACTAGATGTCGCGTCAACACATGAACTTCAGGACTGTCCAGCCGATAGTCATGAAAATTCGTATACATCGATATCTGAATGCGAAAAATATTTTCGCCGTATCCGTTTTGCTAAAACTCGCCACTAGATTGCGCTACGCCGCATGGCCTTCTGCACCGTACAAACGATTGCCTTGCAATTCGGTATGACGGTATGCATGATTATTGGACACAATATAACGCGATATCCACTTTGCTATATCTGTTTATTACAATGAATAGTAATCACCACAAATCGTAATATCAAAAAGTCCATTCATTCCCGTGCGAAGAACGGGTACTTCAGCTAGTATGTAAATAAATTAAATTACACATCTCTATAAATATAAAATAGCGATAAATGATCATTAATTTTCCATTTGTTATTCATTTGTCAAGAACGATTTATTCATACGGATAAGTGAGTTGATGGGTAATTTAGTTAAAAAGTTAAAAAGTCGTATGTTACTAAACATAAGTTTAAACATTACACAAATTTCAGTTGCTCTTTCACGTGTAGGGGATATTGAGGATAATTGGGGCAAAATTTCATGTTTAGTTAATAATATTGGCCATGCATGATTCTGAAATTTGCAATATCTTATAAATAAAAATGAAATTCTGTTTGTTTGTTTGTTTGTTTGTTTGTGGATTTGATTCGAATACAAATCCACAAAAATGGACCTATTTGTCTGAAATTTAGCACAGATATGTAAAATAATACAGAATAAATCGTAGTCCACTTTAAAACTTTGAAAGTCCACCCGTTCCCGGAATTGAAGAGATTTTTTATGCTCTCCACGCAAAAAGCTTTCCGTAATGGTGACCCCTGTAGTGGAAAAAGTGTGAAATAAGGATCGTGGTTGTCATGTGTGGCGATTTTGCTGAATAAAATGTTTTAAATTCTCAAAGTAAAAATAAAAGAATAATAATGATTTTTTTTGTTAGTTTATATTCGTAAGGTTATTTTTTTTTAATTATAATATCGTGTGCATTGGAAATCAGAGCAGGAATGAAATGTTTTATACGCAAAACAATAAGAATTGAAGATTTCCGAGGCTAATGTGTAAAATTTTTTAATTTGGCGAAAAAATAAAGTGGCTGAAATATCGATTTTGAGTAAGTGAGTTCTAGCGGTTTGCACAGTTTTCGGCTTGGCCCAATTTATTGAGAGCTTAAGGAAATAGATTTTTGAAAACAAGTGCAAAGGTTTTATTAGAATACAGCGTTAAATTTTAATGATCCGTGAAGAAATAATGCAGTTATTAAGGGATTTCAAGCGATCTAACTTCAGAATTCTCGCCAAGGGAGTACATTGATTTAAGTTGGGGGAATTCCGCCAAATTTCAGAAATATGAAATCTTCTCATTTAGTACATCTGAGTAACGATGAATATAACACGTTATAGTTGATAATTTTAAAAAATTCGGCTGTATTAAGGGATTCCACTTTTCAAATAAAGGCTTGCTTTACTTATTCGTGGTCGAACCATTTCCCTTATTGATTGCTGCTAAGTCAATGCTTCGAATGATTTCCTGAAAAAACGCTTGCAAAATGGCGTCTGTTGGCACTTTGGCGAGGCTTAGATTTGAAACTGGATTTTATTTGAGACTGGGATATATAATGACACTGGTTATAGATAAAAATGAATGTTGGTATGTGTGTATGAGGTTGAAAAACTCCAGCACCGTTGAGCACCGTTGCACCATGAAATTTAGTTCACCTAAGTCTTTTATCATGGAGAAGCTTTTTATGCTATCCGTTTTCCTCTAACTTACCACCAGGTGGCGCAGCAGAACGTCGAATTCTATTCCGTTTAGCCGTTTACTATGCGAATATCGTCCAACCGATTTCGATGAAATTTGGTACATGCTGATATTAGAACACGGAGAATATTTTTCAGTATCCATTTTGCTGTAACTTGCCGCTAAATGGCGTTGCAACGCATCAACATCTATACCGTTCTACTGATCGGCATAACGTTTCTTATACTTACACATTTCAGCACGAAGAATATATTCTAACTGTTCCTTTTGATGTTACTCACCACTAGATGGCACTGCAATGCATTATTATTTTAACTCGCCACTAGACGACGCTGCAGCAGGCCAAATTCATGGCCATTCAAACGTTCGCTATGAAAATCAGTATACATAGCTATTTGAACAATGAGAATATTTTGGCGTTATCCATTTTGCTATAACTCGCCACTTGACGGCACTGTAGCAAATCATTACTTTAATTAACCACTAGATCGCGCTGCAGTGTATCACTTCTTGACTGTGCAACTGATCGCTATGAAAATAGGTATACATAGATATTTGAACACGGGGAAGAGTTTCGCGTTAGATGTCGCGTCAACACATGAACTTCAGGGCTGTCCAGCCGATAGTCCTGAAATTTCGTATTCATCGATATCTGAATGCGAAGAATATTTTCGCCGCAAACGTTTTGTTAAAACTCGCCACTAGATTACGCTACTCCGCATGGCCTTCTGCACCGTACAAACGATTGCCTAGAAATTCAGTATGCATGGTTATTGAACACAATATAATGCGATATCCATTTTGCTATATCTCTTTATTACAATAAATAGTAATCACCACAAATCATAATATCAAAAAGTCCATTCATTCCCGTGCGAAGAACGGGTACTTCAGCTAGTTGTTCATAAAAATACTTCAATAATCAATTGCATTTAAACATGTTAACTTTTACATAAAACAATATCATTTCAAATGATAAGAATTTTTTTACATGCATGTATACTGTCCCATTCACCCAAACCATTCTAGACAGGTGGGACATGATTAGGGATAAATTGGACATAATTTAGGATAAATGAGGAGCGTACAAAATTTTGTTATTCATAGTTTCATATGTCACAGATCTTAGGATTTTATCACAGTCCTCTGCTTTTAACACATTTTGCCAAGTCGAGATAGAAAAAAATATTTTTTTTTCTTCAATGGGACGGCTGTGTAACATAATTTTCTGTATTTCAAATTTTGGAGAGAAGTGGAGAAATCAGATTTATGTCCTCTTGAACTTGGCGAGACCCATTTTGAAATTTTCAAGGGAATATTTTTTTTCTTTAGAAGGAGTAACAAGTGGTTTGTCAGCAGTACATTATAGTAGGCAATATATATATGCATTGTAGGTTTATTTAAAGTAGATCCAGAGCAACACCACTTTTATACGGCCAGCATTTTCAGAAGAGACATTCATTTTGATGCCGGAGTCACGGGCGTCCTCAAATGCGAATTCTACGAAAGTATTCTGTCAAAGGTTGCACCTATATTTGATATTTTATGTCGTCAGGATATTACAGATTTTGTAAACTATCAGTGGATAGAAAGGCTGATGCGATAGAGTAAAAAGCGTACACAGATGTCTTATCTAGGTTTACTTTCATGTTATTTTCCTCAGACTAATTCATCTAAAATAAGCATTGCTTTATGTAAGGTCTTTTAGTAATTCTTTTTCTTTCAGCAGACTCAAGAAAATCAGTCCGTAGCAGCTGTGCCATCCACATATAGCAAACACTTGATTAAGGGAATATATTTCAGTATGTTATCTAGATCATTAATGTAGATATATTGAGCAAAGTACAGCTAGACACCTCCTCTTGCAGCAGGCAAGTTTTTAATTATCTGAATTTTGAGCAGGAATTGTGATACGAACTTCACATTTGCGATTATTAAGAAAACCAACTTATTAGTTTAAAAAATTTGAATGCCCATCCATATCCAATAGCCTTCGGAGATTCTCTCTCCATACAGAATCATAAGCCAACTTGAAATGGACGAAGATGGCAGATAAAGAGCGTCTATTTTCAAGAGACAATTTTCAAGAGTCTTCTTGACAGACTGACTAAATAGGACATCTTGATATTTGGTGGATCTGAATCTTCGGAATCCAGACTGCACTTCTTCGAAAATACCTCTTGTCTCCAGAAACCAATTTAATCTACTGATAATGATTTTTTCAAAGGCCTTACAGAAGTTACTTGTCAAGGAGATCGGCCTATTACGCAGGACGCCTCGTGGGTCTTTATATTTTTTTGCAAATCGGGATAATTGTAGATTTGCATCAAACGGATGCAAGACAGCCTGAAGTCCAAATTGTGTGGAAGAACGATAGAATTGATTCGAAATCTCCGGGGCCCAAGTGCATGATAAATTCAGATAATGTGTTGACCTCACCTCTGGACTTGCGTATTTTGAAGCAAGCTGAAATATTTATGAACTGAAAGGTTTCATAACTGTTTAAGCCTTCTTTAATCATTCTCCAAAAGGAACTGTTTTCAAGTTCACATTTACTCAGGGTAAAATATAATGGAAATTCTGGGAGCAAAATGATTTAAGTACCGTAGTTAAACGTAAATAATTATTGTTGCCTATAATAATTTAGAAATAGTATTCAGATCTTCGATCCGGAATAATTGTATAAACCCATCTTGCGAGTACGCGGTAGCGGGATACCTAAATTAAGTTGCAATCTGTGAGATACTTCATTTTACAAAACTCTAGCACGCTGCCTCATACAGAAGCTACAGGGAATTAAGATGAATCTATACTCCCTGCCTTATTTGATAGGCATAATTAAAAATTAGGAATGCAAAGGGCGGGAGAAGATAGGGATTTCATAAATTGAATAAAGTTATATGTTTCATAATTCAAACTTCATTATTTCTGTACCGAAGGGTTTTGCACTGACACGATCATTTATTCCTTGCTGAAATACTTTTTTTTTTCAGATTATCAGTATGTGCTAATTTAAAAAAAAATGTGTGGTCGAAGAGATATGAGAAATTGTTCCAATCTTTTTAATGACACTTTTTTTAACAACACGCCATTTTTTTCAGCTTGAGAAATAGTGATTCTCAGCTGTGAAGATTTTTATACATGCAGATTCGTAATAGGAAAAAAGTGTGTGCATGCAATCTTTACGCGCGATTGAAGTAAAACTTCTTTGACGTTTACGACACATATCACTGAAATGATTAAACTTTAACTTAAAATAAATATCATATTATAATTTAATTTACTTTATTATTCATGTACTTTACAAAGATTATATAAATGTTATATTCATATTATTCATTGGAAATAGGTACTTGAATGTCATCATAATTTTTTATGTATGAAATTATAGGTTTGTGGTAACTATAATGTGAAACATAAATTTTACTCTCTAAATTTGCTAATTTTCTTGAAATACAGAATCTATCGTTGTACCGAAACGCGTTGTTGATTGAAGTCGAGAAGTATTCATAGGTAGATCAAATTTTTCTTTTAAAAAATCAACTAACGGCTGAGATTCTTGAGAGCGAAAATTAACATTAAAATCTCCAGTCAGAATCATCGGTAATTCATGATAATTCTTTGTGGTCGAATGCAGGTAGTGTAATTTTTTGTTTCTTGTGTTTTTCTATCACAGTGCTCTTTTCTGTCTGCTCGTAGGTTTCGAATTATTATTCTGTATCCGTGTTTTTAAACTGCAGGTTCTGTCTGTGGTTTGCGATGGATTGCAGCCAGGGTCCGTTTCTTTGTGGTGTTCCATCCCCGTGTTAAACCGTTGCTTGCTCCGTCTTGAGGTTGGGTTAGAATCCACGGAGTGTCCATTTGTTATTCTTTTATTTTGTTCTTAAACCGTTTGCAGCCATGTATGTTTCTTTGTGGTGTTACATACCCGTATTCTTAAACCGTTGTATATATATCATTATAATATATATATATATATATCATTACACTATATATATCATTATAAATATTGCATTCACACAAACTATATTCTTCTAAATTTACTAACATTTCTTAAAATACAGCTTTTGGGCAAAATAATAACAGACATGACATACATAATATTTAGGAGTTCAATGGAGTTTAATGGCCTAACGGCCAATGTAACTGGCAATAATATCACTTCGCTTCGAAACTACTGCCTACATTCATTACAAAATAGTATTATAAGACAATTATGTAATTAAAACACATCTGAAGCCAGTAATTACTATAATCACGTTCATAAGTCTATGTATTTAATTTTTTTGAAGTTCTGCTAATTCAAGGATCTCCATTTACTTCGCCTCGATGGAAATATAAACAACCTGAGATGCGCAGAAGCAGTAGATACGCAGTTACCCAGTGTGCGTAGCGCCATCTGTTTGCAACAACGGCGTTATCCAACTTTCTAAGAGAGTGTCCCCTCCTATAAATTTACCTTCGTGGGATCGAAGTATAATCCTCCAACAGTGTTGTTAAACGAAAATTTCCCTCTGCTGTTTAGGTTCGTTTGCAGCCACTGTCCCTTTAGTTGTGGTGTTCCATCTCCTTGTTCTTAAACCGTTGTTCTGTCTTGAAGTTGGGTTAGAATCCAGGAAAAGTGTCCTTAAACTGACGTTTCCATCTACTGTTCCGGCTAGATTGCAGGCAGGTTCCATTTTTTGTGCTTTTCCAAAACCATGTATATTATTCATCTAAAAATAAGGATTATCGAGAAACTCCTGTGAGGATGGGATTACATGTAAAATATTATGTTGGATGTACCTTCAAAACGCTTATTGATATATAAATAAAGATTGATGTCTCAAAGATACGGCTCTTGACTGTTTTTCTTGCCGTTTCTTTCCCTATCAGGTTCAGCGTATTTTTACAGGATGAAGTCGGCGAAAGCAGCGAGCGGTCGAAAAGGTAGGTTTTTCTGTGGTTCTTCTTTTTCAGGAGCGCTTGGCGTGGAGTATATGACATATACGTCACTTCCTTTACTGAACGTTACTTCCGCCAAAAAAAAATCTGAGTTACTCCCTAGTCGCGACTAAAGAAGCTTTACTTAAAAAAAAAAAAAAAAAAAAAAAAAAAAAAAAAAAACTAAATTTTATATTGCAAAATTAAATGAGAGTAACATAAATGTTAAACACTTTTTTTTTCATTTTTCTTTTTTTTTTGTTTTACTTTGGAATTTTGTCATGTAATTACGAAATTCACTTTGAAACTTTTGACAAGCTCTTTCTTAAAATGCCTGTCTCACAATTTTTTAGCTACATATAGTTATCTTAATAAATTTTGAGCTTATTCTTAATTTATTTAAAGTTTGACTCCTTTATATGATTAAATACTTATATTACATGAATGTTCAAAAAATAAAGTACAATAGTTTTTTTTTCTTCCCCCAATGATTATAATATAGTATATGCATATAATTAAAATATAAATTACCTCTCTGTCTCTCTCGATATATCTTATAAATAAAAATGAAATTCTGTTTGTTTGTTTGTTTGTTTGTTTATTTGTTTGTTTGTGGATTTGAGTTGTATACAAATCCACAAAAATGGACATATCAGCCTGAAATTTTGCACAGATATGTAAAATAATATAGAATAAATCATAGTCCACTTTAAAACTTTGAAAGTCCACCCGTTCCCGGAATTTAAGAGATTTTTTATGCTCTCCACGCAAAAAGCTTTCCGTAATTGTAACCCCTGTAGTGAAAAATGTGTGAAATAAGGATCGTGGTTGCCATGTCTGGCGATTTTCCCGAATAAGATGTTTTAAATTCTCAAAGTAAAAATAAAAGAATAATAATGATTTTTTTTTTGTTAGTTTATATTCGTAAGGCTATTTTTTTTTTAAATTATAATATCGTGTGCATGGGAAATCGGAGCAGGAATGAAATATTTTATACGCAAAACAATAAAAATTGAAGATTTCCGAGGCTAATAGGTAATTTTTTTTAGTTTGGCGAAAAAATAAAATGGCTCAAATGCCGATTTTGAGAAAGTGAGTTCTAGCGGTTTGCACAGATTTCGGCTTGGCGCAATTTATTGAGAGCTTAAGGAAATAGATTTTTGAAAACAAGTGTAAAGGTTTTATTAGAATACAGCGTTAAATTTTAATGATCCGTGAAGAAATAATGCAGTTGTTAAGGGATTTCAAGCGATCTATCTCCAGAATTCTCGCCAAATGAGTGCATTGATTTAAGTTGGAGGAAATTTCGCCAAATTTCAGAAAATTGAAATCTTCTCATTTACTACATCGGAGTAACGATGAATAAAACGCGTTATAGTTAATAATTTTAAAAATTTCGGCTGTATTAAGGGATTCCACTTTTGAAATAAAGGCTTGCTTTACTTTTTCGCGGTCGAACCATTTCCCATATTGATTGCTGCTAAGTCAATGCTTCGAATGATTTCCTGAAAAAACGCTTGCACAATGGCGTATGTTGGCACTTTGGCGAGGCTTAGATTTGAAACTGGATTTTATTTGAGACTGAGATATATAATGACAATGGTTATAGATAAAAATGAATGTTGGTATGTGGTATGAGGTTGAAAAACTCTAGACAGTTGCACCATGAAATTTGGTTCACCTAAGTCTTTTATCATTGAGAAGCTTTTTATGCTATCCGTTTTCCTCTAGCTTGCCACTAGGTGGCGCAGCAGAACGTCGAATTCTATTCCGTTTAGCCGTTTACTATGCGAATATCGTCCAACCGATTTCGATGAAATTTGGTACACGCGGATATTAGAACACGGAGAATATTTTTCACTATCCATTTTGCTGTAACTTGCCGCTAAATGGCGCTGCAACGCATCAACTTCTTAACGTTCGACCGACCAGCATAAAATTTCTTATACTTCCACATTTCAGCACGAAGAATATATTCTAACTGTGTTCCTTTTGATGTTACTCACCACTAGATGGCACTGCAATGCACTATTATTTTAACTCGCCACTAGATGACGCTGCAGCAGGCCAAATTCTTGACCATTCAAACGGTCGCTATGAAAATCAGTATACATAGCTATTTGAACAATGAGAATAATTTGGCGTTATCCATTTTGCTATAACTCGCCACTTGACGGCACTGAAGCAAATCATTACTTTAATTAACCACTAGATCGCGCTGCAGTGCATCACTTCTTGACTGTGCAACTAATCGCTATGAAAATAGGTATACATAGATATTTGAACACGGGGAAGAGTTTGGCGCTATCCATTTTCCTACATAATTTGCCACTAGATGTCGCGTCAACACATGAACTTCACAGAGCTGTCCAGCCGATCGTCCTGAAATTTCGTATTCATCGATATCTGAATGCGAAGAATATTTCAGCGGTATCCGTTTTGCTAAAACTCTCCACTAGATTGCGCTACGCCGCATGACCTTCTGCACCGTACAAACGATTGCCTTGAAATTCGGTATGCATGGTTATTGAACATAATATAAAGCGATATCCATTTTGCTATATCTCTTTATTACAATAAATACTAATCACCACAAATCGTAATATCAAAAAGTCCATTCATTCCCGTGCGAAGAACGGGTACTTCAGCTAGTATATATATATATATATATATATATATATATATATATATATATATATATATATATATATATATATATATATATATATATATATATATATATATATATATATATTATTTAGCAAATACTAGATGAATGCCCCCAGGCCAGCCATTGTTGTTATATAAATAAAGCAAAAAATGCATGTCTGGGGGGCATTCATCTAGTATTTGCTAAGTAATATTATGCACATGTTTTCCTTTAAGCAGCTTCAATAAGCGCTATGTAACGTGTGTAACCACTGTATTTATTTTTATTTGCCTTTGCATGGGATTTGATTATATATATATATATATATATATATATATATATATATATATAGTAAAAGGCATAACTTACGAATTAACGTAGCATCCACTTGGCAAATACAAAATTCTAAATATCCATGGAATGATAGATGAGCAAAAGAATGAACTTAAAGTCTTATGTAAAAACAGGAATGTGCAGACATATCCAGCAGATAGAAATCCAGACAATGGTAAATCAGAAAAAGAAAACGGAATTGGATGGAGTAAAACAATATATATATATATATATATATATACACTCATGTCCATAAATTAAGGATAATTCAGAATCACACAGAAAATGATCTCTAAAATAAAAATTTCACCTGTGGAATGATCACACACATCTTGAAGAAGAATATGCAAATTACATTAAACCACCAGATGGCGTGGATGGTACGTCACAATGACGAGAGTGTAAGAGAGGGGTATATAAGGAATGGTGGCAAAGAAGTAAAATTGTTCACAAGCGCTGTGAAAGCCTTTCAGTGCAAAAACCGCATAGTTATGGCACAAAGGAGGCATTTGGATGATGTTTTACGTGGCAGAATTATCGGACGACTGGAATGTGGACGTACATAGCTGGAAGTATCCGAGGAACTTGGAATCGCCCAGAGTGTCATCTCCAGGCTTTGGCAACGATTCCAAGATGATGGTAATGTGAGTAGACGTTACAACACAGGTCGCCCCCGAGTTACAACGCCGAATGAGGACCGCTATTTGGCAGTTACTGCCAAAAGAAACAGACGGAGTACAGCATCAGACCTGTCTCGTCAGCTCTCTTCAGCTACCGGTACGACAGTTTCAAGGCAGACCGTGTACAGACGCTTAGGGCACATTGGTCTATATGCTCGTAGGCCTGTCAGATGTGTTCCACTTACCGCAACTCACTGTCGCCTGCGATTAACCTGGAGTAGAGAGCATGCATTGTGGACACCGCAACAGTGGTCTTGTGTGATGTTTTCCGACGAGTCCAGGTTTAGTTTGGAGTCTGATTCTCGCCGGACATTCATCTGGAGAGCGCCAGGTACCCGTTACCACCAAGAGAACACCATTGAAAGACACCGTTACGGTGGTGCAGGATGGCTCGTTTGGGGAGGAATTATTCTTGGTTCCAGAACTGACCTGCATGTTCAGAGTGTAACGATGACAGGCCACATCTATCGGGATGTCATTCTGGAACAACATGTACGTTTGTTTCGGGGCGCCATGGGTGCTGAATTTGTGTTTATGGATGACAACGCCCGTCCTCACCGTGCAAACATTGTAGACAAATGCCTTCAATCGGAGGATATCACCCGTATGCATTGGCCAGCATACTCACCGGACTTGAATCCAATAGAGCATGTGTGGGATATGCTTGGCCGACGAATTGCAGCCCGTCAACCCCCTCCCACCTGTCTACCGGATTTTCGGAGTGCATTGCTTGATGAGTGGTGTAATATTCCCCAAGATCAGATTGATCATTTGATACTCAGCATGCCTAGGCGTTGTCAGGCCTGTATTGCATCGTCCGGGAGACATACTCCGTATTAACCATCCTACTAACCATCTTATACTGTTTTTTGTAAATAGGTTCTTTTTTGAAATTTGGTCAAGGGAGTAAAACTTGCAATTTTTATTAATTATGTCAAACATATAGCATCTTTTTTGCTCTTTACTTTTTGTTCAATAAATAGACTTTACAAATAAGTCAAATTTGTTTTGCTTCTTTCTCTTTCTTTGCCTGAACTTCATTATCCTTAATTTATGGACATGAGTGTATATATATATATATATATATGCATGTATGTATGTTTGTATGTATACGTATATGAAGGATAATTCAAAACTATAAGAAGAAATGTAAAGGGTAGTTGAGGGAAACAAAAGGATTAAGAATCCCATAGAAATGTTACTTTTGTGTGATTGTAATTAGCAGTTGAAATATAAAGCGTTGCAATAACTAGGCACAGATAAATACATGAGACAAAATATTGACTGAAGAGACTGAAATTAACGTGCTTCTAAAGCAGTGTTCAAAATTTAAGTCCCCAAGAAAACGCGAGTTGCCCAGGAGGAAACAGGCTAGAACCGAGGCGGGAGCATCAAACGGACGCCAAATAAAGCGGCAGCAACTCATCCGCTTTTGACTGGTATCAAAGTTCAGTAGCGCCATCAAATCGACAGAATTTTAAAAATCAGATGCGCCAAAAGGATGAAACAAAAATGCTGCAGATAATTGTAACCCATAATGAAAGCCTATGTTTTATTATCAGATGTCCTTACTTTATATGGTAATAAATATTATGTACAATATTCGTATGAAAATGAAATAATCGTAATCAGAAGTAAACGCTGAGTAATGTATATAACGGACATGTAAACGTTCGCCAAGGAACTTTTAGAAGAGAGACGCCTTCGGCTAAATAAAATTATTGTACCAACAGGCACAAAAAAGTAACGCTTAAAACGGAAAGAATAAAGGAATCATTTATATTTTTAAAAATACGTAAATATATTACATTTAGAATAGAAAAGTGGAACACAAATTAATTTACATATGTGAAGAACTGCATGACAATGCCTATTAATAATTAATTCGAATAGGTGTTGAAGTATTCGGCTCGTTTCTTAATCGAGTTTCACTAACCATGAGCTTTCATCCGAGAATTTCAATGAAATAAAATAGAATTTGTAAACTACCATTCTTAGTTAAGTTCTTTTAATAAAACAAGCATTACTTTTTGACGAACTACTGTTGGAACTTTCAGTTTAGTTGAACGCTTTCTTACAAATTGGGTATTAATAGGTATATGAAGAAGAGGTTTGCAAACCTACATTGCTTATATGCATATATGAAGGTTTCAATATGCATATATGTAGTTTTCAATAACCAAACGCTTAGATATTTACGAACTTAAATATTGACACGTGCAGCTGCCTTCGTTAGCCTTTCAGGCTAAACCAACCGCTTTCGAGTTCAGTAACCACATTTTGCCCAGGATATATTATCATGGAAGTTCTAAACGTCAAATCATTTAAATACCGCAGTTAAACGGAACCAATTATAAGTCCCTATAGAAATTTAGAGAAGGCATCCGGAGCTCCGAGACGGAATAATTTATAAACTCTCTCGGCAGAGAGCGCAAGAGGCGAAATACCCTAAATTAAGTTGTAATCTAAGTGAGATGTTTCATCTTACAAGATCCTGGAAAACTGCTTCCCATTGAAGCAACAGGGAATTAAGATGAATTGATAATCCCTGCGTTGTTTGATAGGTATAATTGAATATTATGAATGGAAGGGATAAAGATTTTAGGAAGGGGAGGGGTAGGGATTCTAATATATGTTCAATAAAGTATGATGTTTGTATATTCATTTTCAATTACAAATCTATAAAATATTCTACGCTGCAATATTTTCGGAGCTTTTAACTATCATCGTTTATCCGTTACTTTAACAGTTATATCAACGGCGGTTTATACCTAGGTGTGTTGTTTAAGGACCCGTGCAATTAATATAAAGTTTCTCAACTTTAAATTCAAATTTCAAACATGATAAATAAAAAAATGCGAAATTATTGTTCAACTAAGAGATATGAGGAAAATGTTGTACATTCTTAAGAAAAACTGTTATATAACTTTGATTTGTGAGCATTTCATCTGTTTTTTAAAGATATTTTTGAGAAAGCTAGTATTAATGTGTAAACAAATTAAATTACACAGTTCTACAAGTATAAAATAGCGACAGATTTTCAATGCACTTCATTTGTCCATAAATATTTATTCAGCCGTATGTATCAGTTGATGGTTTGTTTAGTTCTTATGTTTAAAATGGGACTGGATACATGTTTAAACAGTAAACAGATTTCCGGTTGCTATTAGATGTGCAGGAAAGATTAGAGATGATTGGGGCAATTTTCTTGTTTAGTTAATAACATGCGACATGTGTGATTCTGGAATTTGCAATATTGCTCATCAGTGTACTTCAGTAATCAGTTACATACAGATATACTTTTATAAAAAATATATGGTTTTAAATAATAGTAATTATCTTTTTCTAGTCTTGTTTCTTTCATTACATTTATGAAATTGCTTGAGTAAAGTCCATTGTATATGAAACTTGGTTAAGAAATGAGACGCACGCTCCAACACTTCGTCCAAAGTGCTTATTAACAGGTATATGAAGACGACATTTCGGATCCTGCATTGCTGTGTGATTCTGAACTGTCTCTGTACCCCCTACAACTGCTCCAAGTTTGTCAGTCCTGGTATCGAATCACCCTACATACAGCATACTAGTTGAAATACGCTCATTCACAAGGTTACGAGGCGTATTTTCAAAAGTTATAGAAATTTAAAAAATGCTACTTACAAATACTAGCATATATTTTTTTTATGTCAGAAATTTTCAAGTTGGTTGGTCTAATGGTATCTCAGAGTCTTTCCGTCAGTGTTATAAATTTCCTGAAAAATCACTAAAATTTTGTGATAGGACTGATTTTAAAATTTACATACATTTTTCCTTAAGGGGTCTTAGGAGGATTAAGAATTAAAAAAATCGAAGTTTCAATTTTAATTGCATTTGAAACCTTAGTTACTTCTGAGCATTTTGACCCCAAATTCATGCAATAAATCCTACTAGAACCGGAGATACACATAAAAACGTTTTTTGAAAGCTTCATATTTGAATGCAATAAGGTAACTTTAAACTGCGTTTTCTCAAAACGCATTTTTATGAACTATCCGCAAGATAACAAAATTTCTATGATTCGTATCTCCCCGAAATTTTGTATAGTTATAACTGGTATCAGTATCTATAGAATGAATTAATATTAAAAGTGAGAGAGAAAAACTTTTGAAATTTTTAACAGAAATATAAGGATAAAGTGCGATTTTTTTTTCAAATTTCAATTTCAAATGCAATTTTAAAAGTCTTAATATTAATTCATTCTTTTTATATTAATTCATTCTATAGATACTGATACCAGTTATAACTATTCAAAATTTCGTGACGATACGAATCATAGAAATTTTGTTATCTTGCGGATAGTTCATAAAAATGCGTTTTGAGAAAACGCAGTTTGAAGTTTCCTTATTGCGTTCAAATATGAAGCTTTCATAAATCGTTTTCATGTGTATCTCCGGTTCTAATTCGATTTATTGCATCAAATTGGTGTCAAAATGCTCAGAAGTAACTAAGGTTTCAAATGCAATTAAAATTGAAAATTCGATGTTTTGGATTCTTAATCCTCCTAAGACCTCTTATGTTGGTGCAAAATTTTAAACTGATTGGTCCCCTAATTCCCGGATTTAAGTTTGCCAGGAATTCTCTTCCTATATACAAAAATATGCTGCGTAAATATTCCATTAGTTTTCAATTATTCTACTTATACCTGATTGATTAATACCTGATTGAGGATTTCACTGCTTAAGACGGGCAGTGCTTTAAAAAGTAAACAATATTATAATCTTTGGAGGATATCTGCTCCTATAAAGTTAAATTTAGTCTAATATTAATGTTCTATGTATGAAATAATCCACCTTTGATCTTATTTGCAGGTTAATTAGATCGAGAATTCATAAATCTAAAATTATCATTCAGATAAACATAGAGTTTAGGGATTTCTGACAAAACTTGGAAGATATCATCAAGTTAGTTTCATTTTTGGAAACACAATTAAAAGGTCATACTTTGAGATATATCGCCAAAATTTGCAAATGTTGGATATATTTGGTGCGATTTTGGGGGAAGCTCATGGCCGTCATCTGGCCATTAATGAATTATACAGTAGGATGAGATTAACAAATTTGGAAATTAACAATATTATAATTGCTAATTTTAATGCACAAACTTTGCACTTGACATTTATAAATAAAATCCTCATTAAAATTATCTATACACTTTAATGGCACCCTCGAAATTTCGCGGGCGCCATTAAAGTGGGGTATCCTTTGCGTTACAAAGGACCCCAAATTTGTGGTCCTTTGTAACGCAAAGGAGAACTCCCTCAAGACTTTGCTAAATTTAAATGAACTGCTTTGTCACTGTCGTCAGTGTTGCTGTTCGAGCAACTACTAGGAAAATCATTTTGATTACACTTAGAAAGTAACCTTCCTTCCTCTTTGCAATTGCCGCAGTATAAGCAAAAACAATGTGTTTCTGTTTTTATTACGTACAAGAAGTCAAAGCTCGTTGTACTGACAAAGTACAACGGACGCTAGAAAAAACAATCAATAAAAATATGTCTACACTCTGTATACTTAATCTTAATGTACTTAAAAAAATAATTTAACATTCACTTTTTATTATTTACCGAAATCGGATTTGCATTTTCTTCAATAAATGTTCGAAAACTTTTCGCATCCGAAGAATTTCGTTTCGCTGAAAACATCATCCCCAACCCCTTATATCAATTTTCATGATGGGGAAATTATTTTATTTGTGAAAAAAAATTAAATGAATAGTCTATAAAGCTGTTTTAAACGAATTGGAATCGTAATTTTCCCTTAAAGACCGATAACCATGACTTCTGCATGACATAATTGTCCCTGGCGATATCTGATTTTGTCACGCAAATTATAACATTTTTTTTTTTACTCTCGGAAATAAAATACAGCTAAAAATAGCGAAAAAGAGCTTGAAAATTGGATAACGGGTGGATTTTCAGATATTTAAAGTACAGCAGATTAGTGCCTTTATTCTTATACATAATAATTAAAAATTTCAAGCGGATCGTACAAACGGTGTAGATTTTATTAAGTTTTGGTGATTAACTTCAGAGTCAGTCAGTGAGTCAGGGGTTAGCGTAACTAAACAGTGTGCAGCAAAAAATTAAGAGGTGGTGGAGGTAAAGAATGATGGTTTAGAACCACACAGGTTTGAGGTTGGAAAAGTTGTTTACCTGTCAATAATCCCTTTAGTAATAAATTTTGTAGCCATTGTATAATCAATCTTGTAACCATTGTATAATCCCTACTTTAGTAACAAATTCTCTTCCTAATCAATATTAATCAGGTGCTTTGTGTGAAAGATCCATTAGTTTTTGACGAACCATAGTCAGAAAGTTTACTATTGCTCCAAACAGACTATTAGCAGGTACATGAGGACGACGTTCGAGATCCCACATTGCTATATGCTCCTGAACCATCTTGGTTCACAGTACCACCCCTTAAATTTTTGCCAGTGAAGTTCGAAACACACTGTCTAGTAGGATAATAAAAGCAAAAACGTCTTCATTTTTTTTTCCGTTCATAGTAAAAAGAATTTGAAATACTCGTCTTTTGTAAACTACTCCCTATTAGAAACGAGCTTTTTAAAATCTCGAATATGATTTATAGATACATGTTTCTGTTACACTAAGAAGCTAGAATTTTATTTTTTCCCATTCAAATATGAAGATCCATATGAAAAGAGCTTTATTCCCCGTTTGGATGCTAAAAATAAAATGTAATTTATATTTGGGTGTTCGTGTTCGTTACATTTCAGTGAGTGTTAAAGGTATCTTTATTTTCTGTAAGATATGGACGTTCTGGCTAGCCACGCCCATTTGGGTGCGCGCGCGCGGGCGTATTTTTAAAAACATCTTTTTAAATTCCATCTTGGGCACACAAAAACAGACATGTCTGTCTCCCATAGATTTGACTAGGTGTTGAAGTCATTCAGAATGTCAGATGGGACATCTTTTATATAGAGAGACTGCTTATTCAGTCATTGTGTAGTTAACCCCTGGACACTCAGATCGCTTTTTGCAAGTGCGTACGTATATGCTAGCGTTTAGTGTAAATTTGCACTGAGAATATTGTTGTTATTTGCTATTTAGTTATAATCAAAGAAAAAAGAGCTTCCACCTTGATAATATAATAAGCACAATAAAGAACTTTCACGTGATACAAAACCTGGTCACCTGGGCACGGCAATATTTTTATTTCTACAAAATATCGTGATCCATCACATTATGGAAGAGTTGAGTACAAGAATATGTTAAGGTCATTCTTTTTAACACGCTTTTATTTGTTGATTAGACCTATTTTTCCTTTTTAGTGAGGAAGGTAGCATTTAACTGCAGGTTAATTAATACTTTGGTGCACAGCAGGGGGGTAGCAAGAGGGGGGCTCAGGGAGCTGCACCCCCGAAATGGGACCCTTTACTTAACTTACAGTTTGATATTTAGCTTACAATTGAACTTCAGCTTTAAATTTGATATCCAGCCCACCCCGAAATAAAATCCTGGCTACGCCACTGGTGCACAGTGAAAATAAATTCTCACAGTTTATACTTTCCAACTTAGTGTTCCTTAGTGTCTTATGAGAGATATCTAAAATTAAAAATGACTTTTAATACATACAGTTTTAAAAATACTAAAAAACACGCTTTTATAGAAAATTGAACTAAAAAGTGAAAAATAAAAATGTAGTTTAAAAAACCAAAAATCACGCTTTAGTGATAAATTGAACTAGCTAAAAAGCAAAAAATAATTCTTAATATAGAAATAAATTAATGAACGAAAAATAGTATTATTGTGAAAAAAGCGTGGGGTGCTCCATATATCAGTTCTTGAGAATATTCGATCGGTACCATTAGTACAAAAAATATAGCGCTAAATATAGCGCTTGTGAAAAAAGTGTGGGGCGCTTTGTGCTATATTTTTTGTACTAATGGTACCGATCGAATATTCTCAAGAACTGATATATGGAGCACCCCACGCTTTTTTCACAATAATACTATTTTTCGTTCATTAATGTATTTCTATATTAAGAATTATTTTTCGCTTTTTAGCTAGTTCAATTTATCACTAAAGCGTGTTTTTTGGTTTTTTAAACAATATTTTTATTAATTTTCAACTTAAAGAATACTCCTTTTAACATTACTTCTATAAGGGGCTCTTGCCTTAAAGAAAATCTATGTACGCCACCATCTGTTAACAGCCATTGCAACAACTATCTTGGAAATTATGAATAAAATTTTTACAGGTGACATAATAAACATATTGCTTCTTGCATTCTTCTATTGACCTTTTTTTTTTTTAAATCAGGGTGCTATTTGCTGGACACCCTGCATGAAGGGTGCAGATGTGAAACTTTTCTTCATTTCTGCAAAACTAACATTTTCCATATTTCGACTTAAATTTTAGCTTTACCAGAATTATTATAGCTTTAGGATAATGTATATTCGTTTTTGTAACAAATATATCACAAAAATAATTGCGACAATACCTCATGCTTGTTATTTTTTTTTTCATTTTTCTAACTATTAGCAACTATCTTTCTAAGTTGAGAAGGTGGGTTTTGAACTTACACCATTCATGTGTATTAATAGTTAATTAAATATAATAGATATGTTTCATCATACTAAATTATTTGGACATTTTGTCTCTCTTTTAAAGTCTTATCTTCCTTCTAACATATTACGCAGACTTAATTTATAGTTTTTCTTTTCCTAGCTATCGATACCTTTAAATTAATGCTACGTAATAGTTTTATTCTCCAAAGAAAAGTAAATTGCCTACTTATCTACATTTCTTTTTCTTAGAGAGTTCCTGATATCGTTTTTCAAGCACATAGGATTAATTAAATACTTCAAAAAACGGAAAAAAATAAAATGTGTAAAATACTATTTTAGCATATATTTATACACGGTGTTGCTTGTCATGATGATTTTTACTTTTTTCATACATTATGCATTCCGTAATTTCTTAATACATGAAATTTCTGAACAAGGAACAATGTATATCACTGTCAGTTGCCAAATTACACAGATTTCAATTAAATAAAAGCTATCTCTACTTGCACACAAATCTTTGTAATCTTTTAAACGTGCTCAGCTGTTATTGAAAAAAATTATTTCTAACGATAAAAAAATATATTTTTTTTATTTACAGATTCAATATCTGGTTTAAAAACACTTTAAAGTATTTTTGGTAATGCTGTGATTTTCAGTACACAATGTCCCAATCTGTGAAAATAAATCTGATTCGAAATACCTCTTTGTTTGCGCATTGACGAAAATAAGTGATACTTTTTCACTTCAGCAATATGTTTAAATGTTGCTAAAATATCTCGATGTACGGGTTTATATGTTATATTTGTTGGTAACTATGTGTTCACATTTGGTAACTTGTGTTGCACTAGGTTTACTTCGATAAGGCAAAAATAGTAGAATCATTAAGAAAAAAATTACATTTGAAAATTAGTGTCCATAGATTAAGCATCGCTCTGAATGCAAACTAGACAGGATTGCGTTGATTTAGCACTTAAAAAGTAACGGACTCTAAACCAAAATAAATCAAAGATTTTTTTTTTTACTTTTTATAAGTTACTTAATAACATAATAATCACAACATGGCATTCATTCAATGTCGCGATTATTTCTACTGAATTAAAATAAAATACTTTATTCATATTTGCATTATTAATACATTTTTTGGCAACAAATTTTTACACTGATAACGTACTGAGTCTTATACTTTACGTGAAGGAAATAGATGATGGAGTTATAACTGAACTAAAAGAAAAATATTGATGATTTCGATGATTAAGAATTCATTGGGTTTTCTTCAAGACCAAATCAGCCGTGTCAAATTGAAGCGTTTTATTTTGATAAAATTCACAGGCTACTCCTTATCAATGTTTATGAACCATATAACATTAATATTCCTCCTCCCTTTCTCACATGAATTTCGTTTGCTATTTTCTTTGTTCTGCATGAATACGTCTGACTCCGACGATTCTGAAGTTTATTAGTTCCACATGAAATTTAAGTCATTTCGTTTCCATAATGTTTTAGTAAAAGAGGAATATATAGTTAAACATAAATATTTTTTTGTGTAATAAATATTAAAGAAACTAGAAATGTAACTAATGATATTTTTAAATTGTTGAATAAATGAGTCAAATAAAAGTACATGAACTCCAATATTACTTTCATGAAATTAGTTAACTGAAATATTTTAAAATGTGTTTCAATAATTAAAATGTACTCTGCAGTTGAGTCAGCACTCGAACCAATCACACCCTTGTTAGCACACTGATGCCGTAACTTCCCAGAGAACGATTGCTCAAAAAGTTTCACTTTGGCGTACTACTTAAGCAGTAGACCTTAAGCAGATAATTTTCGTCAGTGATTGGAAGTCGTATGTGCTACATTTACACAAAATTTCGTTAGAATCATTGATAAGAATATCGCATCTTCTCCTTGTTGCAGCTGACATGCCAGCTAAAAACATTTTTGCAATAGCTTGTCGAATTTCTAAAAATACATGAAGTTCACAGGTTGAATACGATGCAGTTAAAGCCCAATTCTTATTCTTGAGCTAAAATTATTTATGGCTAAATGCAACAGGAAAACAAAATTTCGGCTACAGCATTTATGAAAAAAATATTGAAAAAAACTAAATTTCTTTAAAAAAGCAGTAAAGAACAATCTTATTTGTAATAATTGAATCCTATTAAGAGTTAATTATAAAAAAAAATATTTTAAATATTAGTTTTTATCCATAATATTTTGGTCTGTGAACATATCAAATTAATTATTATACAATTATTTTTGGATGAAAAATGTATTTTCGAGTACTGTGGAGCTTATAGTTGGGTATGTTTATGACTAATAAATAGTAGCTACTTCAATAAATGCGATTTCAGCACTAATTTACAATTTTCGGTAACACCGTAATGCGAAAAAAAGAAATCAAACCTTACGAAACTTTACAAAAAGAAGCAAAAATCTAGTAATATTTTAGTATAAATATAATATTTCTGAGGTTAGAAAATAATCAATGTTTTACCAACGAGGTCATCGTATAGTCTGTTTTATATGTTTTGTGTATAAATATTAGATTCTTCATTGCATTTTATAGTGGGTATGGAGATAGATTAAATAAATCTACTTATATAATAGGCTAACACATGCGGTACCAAAATCTACGATATTTCTACCCTGCGAACGCCAAGAGCTAGATGTAAACAGTAGTGCAATAACAATAACACATATGCAAAAACCCAAATTAACAGTTCAGTTACGTCAAATGGAGCAAGTATGTGTCACGCAGTAGATAGACTACAGAATAGCAATAATAGATACACAAAAATGCAAGATCTTTCGGACTTTTTCGTGGATTTCAAATATCGAATTTACTATACTTGGCGCATTAATCACCCATCTAAAAAATGTCCATGCATTGGGCTAAATCACATTTTAGCCATTTGATGTTTCAACATCGGGTTTTATGATGACACTTAAAATGTGTAGCAATTCTAACCTAAATAAATTTAATTACAAATACTGTTAATACCAACGAAATATAATAGATAAGAAACTTGATTTTCATTGAAATGAGAGAAATTAAGTCAACACTGCACTGGGTATAAAGAACAGTAAGGTATGGGGCGACGAAGCTCGCAGCCTTGGCGGCGAGTATAATATAATAAACCAAGGCAAAAGAACTTGTTATTTTTATGTCAGAATACACTGTTCCCAAAAAATGCAATGGCTTTTTATTACTCTGAAGATGCCAAATTTTAGTAAGAGCAAAACAATTTAGGAATAGACAAAAAAAATATTGATGAAAATACAGGACACATATCTTCTAACTTTATTCTGTAAAAACTTTAAAAATATAAACTTTTATTTATTTTCAAAATAACTCTGAAAAATTTTGAAATTTATTGTACTGAATTTGTGCACCACAATATTCCGTGCTACTTTAAGCTCTTCAACGTCATTATAAGCTTATGACAGACTGCACTCCAGAGATAAAATGAAACAGGTTAATAAATCCATATTGTATCTCCAAGATAAGTGCGCTAGTGCAGGAAAATGCGTCTAGCAGTTATATTTAAATAAATGAAACACCATTACAAACTTTTTTCTACTGAGCATAAAGAAACATTTAATGCCGTCCATTAGAGGGTGCAAAGCGCTAAGTATCTGATATAAAAGCCACTTTTTTCAAAATAAAACCTTTACGGCTAAATTTACTATTTCTGAATTATTTTTGTGATAAAACATATCGATTTCGTGGCTCGCACTTTCAAGAAATTTTCCCATAATTCCGCTCACTCTCATCATAGTGAGGACATTTTTCCCTTTGAAAGTCTATCATTAAATGAAATGCACAGGATTATTAAAAAGCGTATGAACTTATTTTCATAAATGTGTTTAGATTTTTAACTCTTATATGCTGGATACTTAATCCTGACAATTTACTTTTATGGCACTTGGAAGATTACGAGAGATATTCATACTGCGCGAGAGGAGAAATTGTTAAGTTTAAATATATGGATTAAGTGTGTTCTTTATTACTATTATCGTTGTTATTGCTGTTTTTGTTACTTTCATTTAGCTAAAAATGTTTCAAACGCAAACTTTTCGCTTTCCTTTTGGCAAGTATAAATTGGCTTATTCTTGACAAAATTTAGCAATATATTTTATTTAAGTAAAAAGAAAGCATACTGTATATATAATGCATTTTATTTCTCCTAAAATGAAAAAAATATGGTTTGTAAATAAGTGAACGTAGATGGACTATTTTCACAAAGTCTATTCACTGTAAGATATTTACATACCATATTTTTTTCCTTTTAGGAAAAATAAAATGCATTCTATATACATTTTTGTTAAAATTTGTTAGAAATAAGTTTTCAAAAATGTTGTACTATCACTCCCCCCCCCCCCCCCGAAAAAATAATTTATCAGATAAAATAAATAAAGAACGGATAATTAGCTTTGAAATGTTTTACCTAAGTGACAGCTACAATAACATTAATAATAGTGATAGATAATAATAGTAATATTACTTTAAAGACAATGATAGTAACAACAATTACAGTAAGAGACCGTGAATTAGCTAAAATTGCTTGAAACGCAAAGTTGTCAACTTTCTTTTGGCAAGTAGACATTTTTAAAATATAGCTCCTAAGAAATTTTAGCAATACATTTAATATAAGTTTAAGGAAATTTATACAGAATGCATTTTATTTTTGTAAAACGAAAAAACGAATATGGTATGTAAATGTGTCGCCGTGACTATTTCCTTGTCTATTTCTTAAGGGTTTTATTCAGTTGCATCTCCATATCGTAGAATTTTGATACAGTATGCGGTTTTAAAACCGACAGTATTTCCCAATTATGACTTGTTATTTATATTCTGTTAATTAAAAATTATCACTTTTATAGTGATGATAATTCTGTTTAGCTAAAAGTTTATAAGGAATAAAATTGGTGGATTTTAGTATTGTTGTACATCCCCAGACAGCACATAAGCTTAAATCAAGCTTGAGATTTCTTTGAATTTGACGTATTAATACAAGCTTGACAGTTCAATTCATTTTAAGTCATTTGAACTGTGAAGCTTGAATACAACTTGATTACTGCTTGATTTGAAAAGTCACATCCACATAACAAATAATTTATCATCAGTCATAAATGTACTTGAAGATAGAATTTAAAAAAAAAGATTCTATATTTCCAAATATTGAAATTCTTCAAAATAAAATACAAATATACTACAAAATGGATTTCAAAATTTGTTGTTTGTCTCGATTTTGGCCAATATTGCCCAACATGAGTGATGCGATATTGAAAGTTTTGAGTGCTGCTTTTAAGTTTATATTATGCTTATTTCCCTATTATTAGAGTCTATAAATCACACATTACAATATTTTAATTTTGATTCATTCCGTGGAAAAATAAAAGCAGATCGGCATCGGCCAATACCCATCTCTCCAAAAAAAGGCGTGACAACCATAACAGTCACTTCAAACTTTGATAGACACTGCGAGTGAGATTGACATGATGGTTAGGACGCTGGCTTCCCAAAACTTAGGTCCCGAGTTCGATCCCAGCCGCGTACGCTGAACAGAAACAGGTTAAAATAACTTGAGGTTTCAGCGTAAAGGGAAAAAATGCGCGGAAAAAATAAAATATATCGGGTGAATTCACCGACCGGAGCCCCATGTATTAAGAGGTTTTTTTTTTTTTTAAGTTTGAATTAAGATTGCTATATCAAACTTGATTGAAACTTGTTCTGTCAAGCTTAATGCAAGTTGAGCAAGTGTAAACTTGAACACTTGATTCAAGCTTCATTACAGTCTGGGTCATCATTACCTGACACTAAATTAAGTTTCATTATATTTATAAAACTAATTTGTCTTATATGAAATTTTACAAAACAAATTTTAGGAAGAGCGAATTGGTTAGATAACCACGTTTGATCATGATATACCCTTTTAGGAATATAAACGACCATAATCTATATCCATGGCTATAGTCAATATTTGCCTGCATATTGCCAAATACTGAATGGCGATATTTACTTCATGGTTTACTAATATAGGCTATTAGATTTCTAAAAATGTAGTTTAGAAATATAATCTATCATTCAATAAAATTGCTTAAACGGGTATCTTTTGTAATAAGTGGCATTCAGTTTTTTTTTCTTTTGTTAATGATGCAATGATATATATTGATAAAATCTAGCCTATCTAGCCTATTCTTAATATCTTGTACCTACCTTGGGGACAAATGCAGTATCTAGTGAATGTGGATTTAATAAAATTAACTGACGTTTTGTAGGAACTTCGTAAAATAACACACAACTTTAAAAAAAGTAACAAACATTAAATATTTTCGTATTAATTTACAAAACCCTTGATTGATTTAAACGTTTAAGCAGCAGTTCCTTTAATATTATTATTATGTACCTCTTCATTTATAGATTGAACAATTATATTTGTCTAAGAATTATAGGACATGTAAAGTAATGTTTATTTAACTTCTTTTTTTTTTTCTTGAAATCTTCAGTTTTAGTTTAATGGCTGCTAACAAAAGTTAAATTTGTTATTTAGCTTTTGAGGCCAAATTATTTTATTTTATTTGAATTTGAAAATGACAAGAGCTTTTTCTTATTTCTTTTTCTAATTAAATATTTCACAAGACAATAACAAACATTTATTTCTAACAAAGAAATTTCTTAAACCACCTGTTAAAAAGGAATTTTTTTTTAATTGTCTGTATTCGGGCAGTTTGGGTATCGATATTGTTTCATGTTCGATTTCCTATGTAGTACTAAAACACATTACGCAAATTCTGCGTAGAGACTAAATGAATAAAGCTTTGAGAGCTAATTTTTAGAAATGTCTCGTCCTTCTAATGAATGTGGATCTAAAATGTATTAGACATATATTAAAAGAAATTCTAACTAACATATTCGTGGATGTGACATGTCCTGCATCAACAGCAAAAGAACAGCAATAGCCCAAGCTGGTAAACTGTAGTATAAATGGAACTTTCCCCATTTTGGTATATGCCTTGAGAGCAAATGAGCGTTGACCACCTGGCAAAAGGTATCCTTGATAACTAAGCTACCGCTCTATAGATTTAAATCGTTAACGACGTAAATCCACTTTTCCTGCAATGACGTTCCCAATCATCCCATTTCATAGGTGCAACTTGCATCTATACGCATTCTTGTCTGTTTCTTTCCCATAGGCGCCTTTTTTGGACCTGGTCCAACTTTCTCACGTAGACTAAAGAAGATCTAAAAGCTATTACTGAAGAAAAAAATAACTATTCCGAATGTCAGTTATTGTTTTATGTTTTGTTCAGTTTTCTACTAATGTTCGCAAAATTTTCTGTTATTGCGTGCTTTATTTTCGTCCTAAAGCTATATTTCTTGTAAAATCGGAAAATCTGAAAAATTCTTTCAATTGAGCTATGCTGGTACCTAAATTATATTTTTTGACGAATTTTTAAAAGGCGCCAAAAAATACCATATACAATACTTTTTAACTTCATTAAACGAATGCAAATTTATTTTTGAAAATATCCTTTTAAAACGTAATCACAATTTGAGCAATTTTAAACAAATTTCTTGCAGTTTAAAAAATAATTGAAAAAGAAGGAAAATTTATGTTTATTTTAATTTTATTTAAATTTTCTCCATCTGCTTCTTCATTTAAATTCTCTGTTATGCAAATAACCCTCGTTCCCAATTCATTTTCTAAAATATTTTACTTACTAAAAATTTATATGCAGTCCTAATACTTTCATATGCAAAAGAAAATGTCATTTAAAAAAAATCTAGATAATCATGAAACATCTTATACTGTAGCTGAAATAAATAGAAAACTCTTAATATACTTTCAAAATCAAAATCACGAAATGTGTTATTTACACATTATGTTTTTTACCTGCCAATTTTTTATCATGCCAATATAAAGCTTTTCGTACATGCTGCAGTTTTCGGGATATTTTTTCTTTATTTGGATATAGTGCAGACATATTTTATCTGCTATGTTAAAAAACTAAATTACTCCTCAGAAATACGATTTATTCCTCAACTAGTACTCCTGATACTGTAACATATTAGAGTAAGATAACATATCTTGATAACTTCATTTACAAGTAGTTACTAGAAGTTTGATTAACCATGCGTAATTTAGATAAACCGAAAACGCATTTGCAGTATTGAAAGTTAATGGAAATTACTCGTTGTGATAGAAAAGGTATTTTTTGTACATTGCAGAATTGAATTAATGGGGGTAGGTAATTAAATTAAGCACGCACTTTCCGTGAAAAAAAAAGTTTTCTTTCTTATTCGACGTAAGAAAAATTGAATAAGGGAAAACGAAACTCATTTTAACTAACTTTACATTAGGAAACTTAAAATTATTACTTTAGGATAGTGATCTCCTTAATTTAAGGTGTTGCATTTATTTATAAACTTTTAAATCGACAGGATCCCTGCCTAATTTATGCAGAAATGTATCATGAATTTTCCCAGACCTAAATTGTTGTTTCACGGTCTGCACAAAATGAAACTGATTTTAACGTACTTAACCCATTAAACGCCGCTATGAGAATCAGATAGAAATTGTTTAGTGTATATACATTTTTTACATACATTGCATGCCTCTATTATAGAACAGTTGAAATTTTTTTTTTAACTCAAAGCATTTAGGAAATACAGGATGTTCCCGTAGCGGGAGCTTTGGCGTCTTATGAGGATAAATGTGTTTCTCCATTTTGGTACAGCAATTCCTTTTTTTACGCAGATGCTGCTCAAAACTGTATATATAAAGTAATTATTTTTGTTGTTGATACTATAAATGTGCGAAATAACCAGCTTGCGAAATGCCAAAACCTTTATTTATTGTTGAACGATAGCAAAATCAAACTGAAAAGTGTAACTAGTGGGAGAGCGCCAAAGCTCCCGTTGTGGGAACAAAAAATTTAAGCGTTCCTAACATTTCTTTATAGGAAACTATTCATGCAGGATGTTAAGAATGTTGTTCTTCAAGGTGTTGGTTTTAAATATGCATTCTACTTGAAACATTTAAGTTACCATTTATTTATTTATTTATTTATTTATTTATTTATTTATTTATTTTAGTTTTATATGAGACAGGCGTAAAGAAAAAATTTCACTTTTTAAAAATTAGAAAAAAATATTAAATTAATATTAAATTAAAATATATTGCTCCGATAAAAATATATAACACATCCTATAGTGTAAATGTTTATATAAAATGTGTATTTCGTAAATTGTGTTAAAATATTTTAAGAAAAAAATTATAATAGATGTTCCCATAATGGGAGCTTTGGCGCTTAATGGGTTAAATAAGCCTTTAAATGCATATGGCTACTATACAGTACAGGTATAAATACAGCACACCTCGTTTATAAATTTCTTGGGCTATAACGTACTTGAGAAAGTCATATGAGGTCTTTTTTTCTTATGTACTAACTTTGGCGATGATTTCCAAAATTTTACACGATTCATTGTAAACAATTCATGCATTAACGATATTCATAGACCTTAATGTATTGAAAATATTTTGAATTACTTTGTTGATACATTACAGTCGAGTGCAATTAAAAACAGAGGACTACAATGAGCTGTCACAATTGCACACATTACGAAGTTTCTATTTTGAACGGCCAATCGTTTTTGAGTTACGGTTTCTTTACGTTGCACAAGGAAGAATATTTTACTAAAGTCCTACTTACGTACAATCCCATTCTAAAATATGCACACATTTCAGAATACATAAGCTTAAGGTCGAATCAAACTCCTGTTTTTTAAAAAAAAATGCAGCAACCTGAAAGAATGACGCGATTGAGCTGCAATTTTCCGGAAATGGAAATTATACTGTGTGAAGCAAATGATTAAAAGTTCAGAGCACTACGCACGCCTCAGCTGAGCAGCACACTCTGGACAGCTACTAAAACTGTATAAATAAAGGGCTGTATTCACATGTTTAAAATAGGCTATGTTTATCTTGTGGTAAACGTAAGGTGAGAGGTAACTATACCTGGCGATGTTTGAACAAATTTCGGAGTTTGAACGGGGAAGAATCATCGGCCTACGTGAAAGAGGATTTTCTTCTTATCGCACAATAGCAGCTGTAACAGCAGCACAGTGATGCCAGTTTGGAAGCAGTGGACAGACGAGAAACGGACAACTCGAAAATCTGGGAATGGAACTCCAAAAAGTGACGTCAGTGCTCGATGATAGGCAGTTGATCCGCATGGAGCTGATGGAGCGTACAGATTCAACTAAACATGGCAGCACATTGGTCCACTGCTACTTCTATCACTGTCTGCTTCAATCCGTCGACGTCTGCTGCGGATACCCCTCATGCGAAACCATCGACGCTTGCTGCTACATTGGGCTCATGAAGATAGAGACTGGCTTGCAGATTGTCAACAAGTGGTGTTTTCTGACGAATACCACTTTAATTTGTGGCACGATGATGTCCACATTCCTGTTAGACGTATGTCGGTGAACGCTACTTTCGGCGGTGCATTATCGAACGTCATAGTACACGACACCCGGAGTTATAGTTGCTGTTGCTGTCGTGTCCATGGATAGACGACACTATCCATGGAAAGAAGGGTGCCAGTGACCCCGAGAGGGTTGGACTTCTATTTGTTGGTCCCTAAGTTTGAACCGATTCCAGATGAGGGACCAACAACCACCTGAAATCGGCACCCCCAGAGGTATCGTTTAAGAACTTGGAGGACATTGGAGCCACGACGGATTTTACGTGCACCAGCTCCTATTAGCGTACACGGTTCCACAGCGGATGAGCCACTTATTTTACCATTTATCGTGGCCACAGGATTTATCACCTATTGAACATATGTAGGATTTCATTTTCGGCGTCTGGCTCGTAATCAGATGAACTTCGGGTACGAATTCAAGAAATATGGAGTGCTCTTCCAAAAGGATTCATTCAAAATCTGTTTGACTTTATGACGTGTCGTACAGCAACACTTATTGCAGAGCATGGTGGCCACGCCAAATGCTGATTTCAAACAATGTTCATTTTTTTTTCTTTGAAAATTTAATGAGATGTTTGTACTAATGCAAGTCGCTTGTGCATTAAATTTCTTTTCATTCTGAGAATTCTGCATGGTGTTGCATTTTTTACGAATAGGAGCTTATTTTTCAAAGTTGTTTTCCTTAAACCTAATCTATAAAACTATATAAACGCCAATGGAAAAAAGAAAAGATTCTGAAACGCATCAAAAAATAAATTTTGTCTCGTCATACGATTAGAGACCGTAATTGCATTTTTTCTAAAGTTTCAAATTTATTACGATCAATAAAAAATGATAAATTAAATAAAAAAGACACGCTCTAAGGAAACAATATGAATAATCCAAAACAGGTGGTCTTGATGAAGCATAATTATCTGTCAACTTAACATATTATCGGTTACTAATTAGCACAAGGAATTTTTCGGTTGACATTTA
This sequence comes from Cheiracanthium punctorium, assembly GCA_038373885.1. Taxonomy (NCBI): domain Eukaryota; kingdom Metazoa; phylum Arthropoda; class Arachnida; order Araneae; family Cheiracanthiidae; genus Cheiracanthium; species Cheiracanthium punctorium. The sequence goes on along the minus strand of JAWZYV010014928.1, from coordinate 762,937 downwards.
AAAAAGTTTTCGTGCTTTAGATAATAATGTAAAATGTTTTAGAGTAAAGTTTTATTTTCATTTTTAATATAGAACTTGATATTCATAAGAAAAAAAAAGCAGCGTCTGGTAAATTTCTTGAATTTTGAAATAAGTTTTAGAGTTGTAATTTCACATTATTAAAAACATGTATGGTATTAAAATCTTGCATCTTGTAAAGAAAAACTCCATTATTGATGTGCAACATCTTAATTTCATAAATTCAAACATGTTTTATTTATTTCTACCGCAAAACGTATACCGTGATATCTACGGAACCACTGGAAATACGAATTAAATTTGATGAAGCATCTAATTCAAAAAACTTAACTAAAGATTTATCTTCCACAAAATCAACTCCTATCCATCCATCTTTCGGATGAAATGTTGTTCGAACTCATCAAAAACAAAAATGTTTAGTTTATCGTTAGGAAACCCACGTACAATTGTAAAATATCAAATCCAAACGATATAATGAATGCATACCTGTTAACATTCTGCAGAAAAAAAAATTATATAGACGTTATTAGATTAAAAATTAATTTAGGAGGAAGTGGCCTAAAAAGATCCCCTTAAAGGCAAGACTAGTATAAATGAACATAAATGTTTCAATAAAACTTTGGCCCTTTGCTAGCATGTTTTACTCTATATTTCGCATCATAAATCTATTTTAATAATATTTTAAAATCACATTCAGTTATTAAAAGAGCATAATTTGGAGAAAGCGTCCAAAGAATCGTTTTACCCTCAACCAAAGCGCAAAAGGATCCTTCACTTGAAAACAATTTTAAATTGCTTTTTTTTTCCTTAAAATAAAAAATGTACTAAAAGTAATCATGGCTATACATAATGAATGAAGTTTAACAATCATATAGTATACATAATATATTTTATGGAAATTTTAAAATAAAATAGTGTTACAAACAATAAAATGGAATATTTCAGAATTATAATTCAAAACTTATGACCTACAATAACCACAGAAATAAATTAAACAATTTGATGGGAGTCACGCATATTGAGGACAGCCATGATGTCTAGGACCAGGTACTGGAGTTTCTTTAGTCAATGGATCATTTTACCCGGCAATATGGTTGCCAACTTTACGTCATATGACTGTCTAACGCCGAAAAATTTAGCAAGTATAATTCCCGTCTTAAAACAAACTCCATTCAGTAAACCAAGTCAGATTTCTGTGCATGAAACACTATATTTAAATAAATAGAAAAGGCAGTTCTTGCCTTGTAATAGATGTTATAAAATCTAATTTTTCGAAGAATTCTGTTTAGACGCGTAATAATGTGCCCACTTGAATACAGCTATTGCTTCTTCTTCATTTGGCACAACTAGTTTATGTGTTACTTGGTAAATAGTGCTAAATGTATCAAAGAAAACATGTGGATCGTTTTGCCCGCTAGGATTATTTTGGACCACCTTCCCCCATATCAATCTTATTAGAAATAAAAATTTGTGAATTGTGCGAAATGTAAGTTTGGAAAGTCATTTCAACTGAAAGCTTCATTTAAACTTAATAACAATTAAGACAGTAAAATTCATTAAAATTCTAACTGAAATTTGTTGTTTCAAGTAATTAGTTACATGCATTTTTATTAAGACCAGAATATCACTTGTTATCGTTATTGATCAAATACTAAAGATAACTGAAACTTTATTACATTTGCGATAATATTTTAACAGCGTAGAGTTTATCGGAAATCGAAAATAAAAGCATCGTAAGTTTATACATGCTGTTTATTTTCAAGGAATTACATTTTAATTAGGGATTATGGATTTATTAATTTTATTGATATGAATTATCATATTAAGTTTCTATCACGTTTATGTTTAACCATAGAACAATTATGCTACAGTAAATATGAACATTATTATACTACAATATACATAACCCTACAAAAAACTTTTAACGGGTTAAAAGTTTGTGACTCGGCATTTTACTCTATATCTAATTATGGGTCTTATTCTAATTATGGGTCTAAAAAATAATTATATCAAATTTTGAGTGAAGCCTTGGTTGAGTTTATAAAAATTGTTTTTAAATCCCATTAAAGATACTTCTGTTTTATTTCCTGAAGAAGATGTACACATTCAAGAGATGCTCTTAAATGAATCGGTGAGTGGAGAAACCACTTCAGTCACAAAAATGCGAAAAATCGTTTTCGATGAAAATAAGCTTAGAAAGGCAAGATGCGTGTTGAGGGCAAGAACGACGTTAGTCTGTTGAGTAGTTTCGTACATACGGGGCTTCTTTTTCGAATGATGGGCGACAATGATCAAGGGTTGACACAAGACAATGAATCAATGGTCGAGAATGATCTATTTTAACACTTATTGGCCACCTGATCTGCCCTAGGGGTGGTTTTCTAAAAAATAGTTATTCCAGCTTCAATGTTAGACTTTCATCTCCATAATTTTCTGTAAGCAAAGCACTTTTTTTTCTCCTAAATTCAAGTTCTTGCCTTTTGTATACCATAAATATGGTTAGACAATAAATGGTGATTTGATTTGAATGATTACCTTTTTCCAAGTTTTCAGCTGACTAAAAACCAGTTGAGTGCAGAAACAGCATAAGTCCGAATCAAATTTTAAATTTTCCTGAGCCTAATTGATGTCGAAATTAGGTAATATTTGCATGACAGAAACATAAATGCATGTTATGACAAAGGGGAAAAAAAGTTTAAATATTTGAAAATTTGGAGGAGTTATGAAGTTTTTTCTTTCACCTGAAAAATTTCCTTTTTGTGACTGAGGTGGTATCTGCACTCACCGATTCAATTATCAATTGCACTCTCATATGTATCCCACTTTCACTGAACCTATATTATGTATTAAAATGCATTTATTTCAATAATTTAATTTATCTTTCACGTCACGCTATCCAAAAGAGCAAGTAAATTTTACGTAAAGGTTTATTTTGTGTAATAGTTTCCAAACTAAGCGAGATGTATTCAAATACATAGTGTGTTACACAATATTTGATATCATTATTTTTAAGACCCATATTTAGAATCCATAGCTAGAGAGTAAAATTCTGCAGCACAAACTCTTAGTCCGTTAAGGGCTTTTGTTTGGGGGATATCATTAATTTTTAGAGATATGATCAAAAGATAAATTAGTTTCACGGACGAATTTCAAAAGTTTCTTGACACTAAGTTATGTAAATTAATATACAAATCTGTTTTCTTGCAGTATCAGAGTATTTGATTAAAAATGTCACAACAACCTCTTTGTAAGAGATGTGTAACAGAAGATTGACATTTTTTTGTTAGAATTTATTCTCTGGAGAATCAAAAAATGAAACAAGATAAAAACTTATGTACACAGTATGCCCACTAAAGTCCCTTGTCACCCTCTTAATTTCGGAACGGCTGCAGCTATTTTTATAAACGTGGTGTCTAGGTATAGTAAATTGGATATGCGCTAAAGAATGAGACTGCTCACAGCTCCACCTGGTGCAAAACTGTGGATTTAGCTTTCGTTTCTTCAAAACGGTACGAGATAACGGGAAAAAGTGAACTGCAAAGTTGTAGAGCGTTATCGGTTTAGTACGAAAAGACACCTCATTGACATGGATGTGATAAACGGAACGGTTCGTGCATTTGTATTTTCGCGATTTCCTACACTGTGACGTAGCGAAATGTGAACAGATGGGGAAAATACTATCTTTCGGCTAAACATGACACTTCAATGTAGCACAGTTGTATCGCTTGCGATTCTTAGTCCAAATGACCCTGGTTCAAGCCCCGAGAGTTGCATCCTTGTACTTATCTCAACATCCACTCAACGCAACTTGCACTTAATGTTCGAAATTTTTGCAGTATGCAAGTACGTAAGAAACGTCACACCTACTCACTTGAGACCACTAGTATAAAAGACACATCTTGTTGGGTTTCTACTATTTGAAGGTCATGGCCATGGAGCTATTTTCCAAAGCTGAGTATTGTGAGACAGTTTTACTGTACGGTGAATGTGGACGCAAGGCACGATCAGCAGCAAGGTTGTACCGGGAACGTTTCCCTGTAGGCCTGCATCCTTCTTATCAAACCATCCTATCTGTTGTAAAACGTTTAAGGAAGACAGGCTGCTTGACTAGTCCAGCTCATTCTGGCAGACCAGCTAAGGTAGGACGGAGGGTTCAACCAGATGAGGTACTAGCATAAGCCCTCGCATACTCGAAGTGCAGTACAAGACAGATCAGTGAACAATATAGCCTCTCAAAAAGGCTGGTTTGCGTTTATCCATACCGACCAACGCCTGAGCAGGTTTCACTGAACGGGGATGTCGAGCGACGCTATTCATGGTGCAACTTCGATATGAATCCTATACAAGTCCAGCCAACATTCTTGGACGGACGTGGCGCACTTTTCACGGAATGGCACGTACAATAGGCAACACACCCATTAGTGGGCTCTAGAAAATCCTAGATTTTTTTTACCGATGTTCGACATCAAGTGCAGTTTGGTAGTAACGTTTGGTGTGCAATTTACAATAACAAGTTGATCGGTCCAATATTTTACGATGGTACCTTAACAGGCGCACGGTATTTACAACTGCTGCAGAACGTAATGCCCAATTTTGTGGAGAACTTGCCGGTGTCTAATCTTAGGAATGTGTGGTTTCAACATGACGGAGCGCTTGCTCACAAGACATCTCCAGTGAATCAGTACCTCGAGACGGAATTCGGGAACCAAATAATTGGGTATGGCTGTTTCGAAGAATATCCACCACGTTTGCCGGATCTGACTCCACTGGACTTTTTTCTGTGGGGATACCTAAAACAGCAGGTATATGCGATCTTTCCACAAACATTGCAGGACCTTAAACGACGCATTACGGATGCTAGTGCCAACGTGTCACTCTCTTTGCTCCAACGCGTGAAATGTGAAATTCAAACGAGGATCCAAATATGCATTGCAGCTTACGGTGCAAAGTTTGAACATCATACATAAAAGTATATTGTTATAAATAATTGATTTATTCTTTCTTTGATCGTTTTTTTATCTGCGTAGAGTGGGGAATCACTAAATACAAATGCACTTTTTAAGCGTTCTGTTTTTCACATCCGTATCAATGAGGGTTTTTTTCATACTTAATCGATAACGCTCTACAACTTTGTAATTCACCTTTTTCCCGTATCTCGTACCGTTTTCGAGATACGAAAGCTAACTCCGCAGTTTTCCACCAGGGGCGCTGTGCGGTATCATTCTGTAGAGCATATCCAATTTACTACGCCTAGACACCACGTTAATAAAAATAGCAGCAGCCGTTACGAAATTAAGAGGATGACAAGGGACTTCAGTGGGCATACTGTATATATTACTCGATTTTTGGCTTTTTTAACTTTATAATGTTGATTGAAAAAAAAAAAGTGTTAATCCTACTTCAATGTAATAATAAGTTTGAAACGGGGTGTCTACCAATGGACGTAAAGATAGCATTATAAGTAACCCGACCGACATAAAAAAGGCGCCAGTTTAGTAGCCATTTTCTTAAACTTAGTTGCAAAAAAAGTAGAATTTTTGCATAAATGTATAGTTAAAATATAAGCATACGTCGCTTAACTTCAGTTAAGAAGAAATGACTAGAATAATAAATTAAAAAACTTCTTGCGTTATTTAACAGAGCATATAGTATATTCATTAGAGTACGGTTAAATAATGATATTAGACTATTTGATGTACGATCAGTCGCAACTTTGAAAAGAAAGCAGAAGTTGGCAAAAACCGAAATATGATTTTAAAATAAGACGCCTGGAGTAAGATACAATTAGCCAAAAGATTGAAAATAGTATGAAACTGACAATTTTTATTCAAAAAAGTCGCCCAAGTCGCCTTATCTTTAAATCAATAGCAGATCGTCTTTTTAGTCGCAAGTGGATACCCGTTAACTCAATAATAAAGTAATTGTTAATACCATACTTTTCGTTTCTTTAATAGGTGGCGTTTTTGAATCGGAACGACCATGAAACGACGTGAGGACGATGGGAACTTTAGTTTTTCATCTGTGAATAAACGTTTTAAGCATGCAATTGTAAACTTTTCTTATTCTACCATTTCATATAACTAATTCTATTTTTTAATTCCTACAAAACAAGTTTATCAGTGTTTGATGTATAAATTCATAAACTATCTACGGCTGATGATATAAGTCCATAAGCGAAGCTCGGCGTTTAACTCTTCTGCGAAACCAGTTGGTCGTGTCTTATCATCCACTGGAAGGAGTTTTTTTTCAAGATTATTACGCGGGAGTTACAAAGCCCCCCCCTTTAAACTGGATTAAATAATTTTAAAAAAGGTGTTTTCCTAAATAAACGGGCGACCTCAGTCACCGATTAAATCATACATTAATTTTAAAAAAAAATCGTTAGAACGGATTCTTTGAAAAAAAAAGAGACTCAATAAAATCCAAAAAAAATCTATATATATAGAATGTCGCAGTCGATTATCGGTTGGTTGGTTGGTGTAGGGTGCGTCACTCATAGAACTATCGTTCTCCATGATATTTCGTATGCTATTATCATTGTGAATGAAAATGTTGAACCCAATGAATTTTATTATTATTTTCACTGTCCTGAGATGTTTACATCTCCGGACAGTGCCAACCATTATGAAATTCCAACATTCTCAAAAACAACCAGAGTTCTACTTACTTCAAAAGGAATTGAAATACAATTTCAGTATAACGGATGGTGTTGTTCATAATTGCATCTGATAACGTCTTTTGACTTGCTGAAAATATATAGCAAAAACCTTTGCCAATCAGTCCAGTCCAAAGGACAAAATTCAGTGTGTACGTGTGCAAGAATTAGTTTTTGAGCTCTTTATAATGAAAATGTGTATATGAAACCCTCCAAGAAACAGTACAAACACTCTTTAACTAAATTTTTTTTAGCATAATCCAAGAAATTGCATTTTAAAGTAATTAAAAAAATGAATAATTATTAGTAATAAATCGAATGACTATCAATGAATGAATGGATCTTTTTGTGCTTATTAAACGTTTATTGTTAAATAACCCTGTTTGAAATTTTTGTACAGATAGGCCGGCAGACTTCAAAATGATGATAATAATAATAATAATAATAATAAAACAGAAACTGGATAAAAGCAAACTGCAGTAAAAATTCGAAAATCCTTCTGTTCCAAAATTTTTAGTAATTTTTCATTATTTTTAGCTCTAGAATTTTTTTTATATGCATGATTAAAACAAGAAAGAAAAGGAAACTGTTAAATAACAAAGTTTTTACCGTGAGATTACATGACGAATTAAAAATAAAAATGCATTTGAAGTCCAATTATAGCTGAAATTTGTGACGTAAAACTTTTGCAATGGAAGAAATGATTTTGCAAACTCACGAAAAATCATCGTGATGAAACATTAGTCAATTTTTTTAGCTGCGTTTCGTATACAATGGGGAGCGTGCCATGATTATTGCATCATTAAAATAAAATGATTTCTTACTGTACATTTTAGTAATAAACTTTTTGTAAGAGATCAATTTGTCTTTTTCAATTTGTAGCTTGGTAAAATCAGACATTCACCAAAATATTTAATTGTTGATAGGCACAATTTACTAAAAAACGAATTCATTTCAATATCTTTAAAATATCCTAACAATAAATATTCGTTTTTCTAGAACAGGAGAAATTAAACCAGGTGTTAGCAGTTATAATTTAAGGTCATGTTTTTTTAACCATTCTCTTCTCAGCAAAAATGTTCGTTTTTGACCATATTAATATGCATTAAATGTATATTAATTTGTATTGCATTAAATGTATTAATATGCATTATATGCATAAATTTATATTTATATGCACAAAACACTTTCGTTCCCTATGTAAGAAATAAGCTGTAAGGTAATGCAATAAATTCGGACAAAAGTGATTTTTAAGCTCAGGCGATGAAGTTAAGCCGAAGTTTGATTTTAAAAGAACGTGAAATTCAATGATTAGGGCAAACTTTCAACTTAAGATCTCGTGAACTATGCAAGCTATGATATTCATTGTTAGCTTAATTTAAAGCTGTTAGAATGAACCAGGTTTTAGTATATTTCCCTGTAGTATCTAAGACATTGTCTGGAAAATCGCCAATTAAATATTTTCGCGAATGTTTGATTTTCCCTTTTTTCAATAATTTAGCGCTTGTAACTTGTCATTAAATTTACATATTGTAATAAAATTGAGGTTTTTTTATAGGATATTCTTCGGTTTTTTCTTAATAGGTACTTCCGTTTGTTCAGTAATTTTACAAATGAACGATATTGAAGGACACATAGATTCTCCATTCCATCCCCTATAACTTTAAAAAAGTTAGAAATAGCACATGATTCTGATTTTGATTAATGATCCATATGAGCTCAGCTAATACCCTTCAGTCGGTAGAATAAAGAATTACCCGAAAACATGAAATGGTAATGGCTTCACAATTTTTGCACTCCGGCGTCATCGTAAAATTTTGAATGTATTGATTTTCTTTCGACGGGCGGACACTTGCCGATTAAGGATTGTCCACTACAACTGCTCGAAGTTATAATGGACATTTTATTGTGGGGGTGCCCAGTGGGCGTCCAGCGTTACCCCCTATTAAGCGACAGACAAGTTAACAGCCATGCCCAATATCTTTAATATAACCAGGATTCGAACCGGACCCAATGCTTCATAGAATAGTTCTCAGGCCACTGCAACACTCAGACGACATTTAAATATATTACGCAATTATAGTACAAAGAAACTATGTTATACCCCATATAACTAAAATTATTTCAGTATTATGTGGTTTGATTTCAACCACATAATGTCTGCACACATGTATGTATTGAACAATTATCGTAAATTGGACTGTAAGACTCGGGGCAAAATGTTTCCTATTGACGAAAACGCTATTTCCAACAAAGTGAAATCTGGATTTTCTTGAATTTTAGGAGGAGAGGGGAGGCAATCGTCCTCTCCCTTTAGTAAGTTACGCTAATCTATTGAACAAGATAATTATTTGATTATCTATTAAAAAATTAACGTTAAAAAGTTTTAAGAATTGAATGTATTTAAAACATGACTTATTTCCGCGATGAAAAAAAATGAAAAAAAAGTTATTTTTAAGAGGAAGTTTGTTTATTAAAACGATAATGTGACGTTAAAAAGTTATAAATGCAAACCTACATCAGAGGAGCTTATTAGATACATTTTTTTCTTTTTAATGAGGATACTCACCTTTTACTTAAGAGACTTACTTTCAGACTAAGATAATTTGTATTAGGAAGCATCGATAAATAAAAAAGATAGACTATAATTACTTAAAATTTCTCTTTTCCACCTTATCATTAGACTGACAACTCTTTTTTCGAAAATCGAAGGAGGAAAAATGTATCAAAAGGATTACGTCCCAGCCTAATGAAAACACATAACGTTTGACAGGTGTGTTTGATGAAACATAATTGTCTCCTTAACGTAGAATATTGGTAACTAATTAATACATTTTTATAATACATTTTTATGTTGGAAGCGGACGTTTCTGATTTTTAGGTTGTGGAAATATTTTGTTTGTAAAGAAGTTACGCATTTTTCTTTAATATTTATTATATTCGTGTGAGTTGTTGAAAGATAACAAAAAACCTTATAATTTAGATTATAAGGTTCCGCAAAAACCTTATAATTTGATTAAAATTTTGAGTTCTAATCTGGAACGTCACTCACGGTCAACTTTTAACTCTCGCTAAACTATAAAAGCAGCAACTAGCAAATATCTTTAACCTCTTTATAAGGCCATTTTTCCAGTAATGTTATGTTAAAGTATTTTTGGGACTAAATTTGATTTATAAGAGGAATTTCATTTAAATTATTACCTAAATTAATGAGATTTTTTAAGATTTCTTTTTTGTGAGATTAAAATTTTTTTTATAAGTTTTTGTTTGTTATGTCTGTTACCAAATTTGTCATGTCTGTAACTTATTATAGTAACAGATGTGACCGAAAATAGATATGACATTTCAAAGAACAAAAATTCATAAGTCTAAATAATTCCATAAGAATATGAAAAGAGAGAAATTAATTTAGACTAAAAAACTAATCATCTAAATCAATAAAATCAATTAATAAATAAATAAATATATTTTATACAACTAATTATGGTAACAGACATGACATGAAATGAAAATACTTATCACAGGCTTTTGCTTTTTCAGGCAAATACAAAAAACTCAAGATGTCTGCTTATATTTCTTTCTTGACCACATTCTAATGGTAAACAAGTGTTGCTATTTTCGAATTTCAATTTTATTGTTTAAAAACATATATGGTAACGGACATGACATATATGTCCGGACAGCTAAATTTAATTATCAAAAGTCTTTTATTTTTCTTAAAACCTTAAAAAGAAACTTATCCAAGAGTAGTTTAAACTCTATTTCGCAATGTTAAAGCACGTCAGAGAAGAAATTTTAGTTTTGGGGCAGCAATTCTGCATAACACGTTTTATGTTCTATGATTGGAACAGATATATTTCTGTATCTTCTCTACTCATTTTTTAAAATATTAAATAGTATGTTTTTTAATCTGTTGTTTCCGTACTGGAAAATGTCTGATAAAAAACACGTAAAAAAAAATATGTTTTACACGCGGACAGCTAAAGGCACTGAATTTCGCAAGTGACCCATAAAATATAAGCAACAGACAATACTAAATACTAATTTAATATTTTAAAATAATGTTAACAATCAAGTTTTGTTTCATTATTCTTTTGTGAAATAATTTGATTTCAGAAAATAAAATGTGTGAGTTTGTTTCCCTGGAAGTTTATTTCCCTGAGTGGTAATAAAAAGGTCACTTCATTTATTTTTTTCCGTAGGAAAGCCGTTTATTTCGTTGAATTTAAAATTATTTACTTATTTAATATGTAATTAATGCCATCAAACATATGCTAAATTTTAGAGTATATGCTGCAGCATAATTTCAAAAAACTAAATGCATGCTTCATTTTTATCATTTACTAGTTCACACTAAAATGTGGTACAGATGGCAGAAAATCTATAAGTGAATATAATATACTAACACAAAACAAATTCAAATTTATTCCAGGGTAAAATAATGAACCCATGCACAACTGTAGCTGTAGTAGAATAATCATAATATTCAGTTCAGGGAACTAATGCTGGGCATCCTAGTAGTTCCAGCTGGTTTTAGGTTGTTAAAATATTTCAAATCAATGAATCAAATGAAATAGATTTAATTGAGTTATATTGCAGTACAATGAAGTGCGTGCTAACTTGCATTCAGGACAATTGTTAGAAATTCAATCTCACTGGAATTCTAGTAATAGCCACCTAGTATGGTCGAATTATGTAAGACAATGGCTAGATTGTCTTGTGTGAAATGGCATGCAATTCAAACCGCAGACCTCTCTCTTTGTCTCATAAAGTGTGCTATTGTGTTCATTCAAATAACTTTAGGAAAGAAGATGGAAAGTAAATTAAAACTTTAAATGACAAAGCATATTAAAAAAAACATTTTAAATAGTAAGTTGGAGTTCATTAGTTTAATCGCTGTATTTTACTGCTAATAAAACAGGAGAGTGGTTTGAAATAAATGATATAGTAAAATGCTTAAGAATTATTTTTATGATCTACATTTTTTCCACCATTTTGAAAGGAATGACCACATATCCATGTGTTTTTCCTTCTACTTCTTTCTACATCTCTATTTCTCTTTTTCCCTCTCCCACTACCCAATATAGGAATATACATGATAAACTATTTGATAGACGCATTATATAGATGTTCCTTAGCAAAAGAAAAAAGATCAAAGGAGCACAAATATTATAAAGTTGCAGGTTTATATAGGGCAAAATACTTTTATTTCTTATGTCTGAAAAAAATTTAAAACACTGAAGGTAAATTGTATCGTAATATTTTTAATGTACGTAATTTAGCTTAAAAAAATAGAAATAAAAAAATAGTTTTCAAAATTTGTATGATCCGATATGTGGAGATACATAACATGTGAACGTAAATTTATAACTTTCAAGTTTCAACACTTGTTTCGAAATAGAGAAAATAATGATTAAATGAGAGAGAGGGAAAGTTGCATATTTGTTTAAAATGTGATCTTCCACAGTTAAGTAGCAAGAGTATCGATTTTACTTTCATTCTTTTTGGGGTAGTTACTTGAGCCTACCCTATTGATGAAGGCAAAGCTTTTTTTTTTCACTCGAAATGTCCTATGTTTTCTCGAATAGTATTTTACCTTAAAACATTAATGGTGTTTTAAGTTATTAATGCACGGTTAGTACTTTAATTGTTAGTGAAATAACTAGTATTTTCAGATTGAAACATCCTTTCTGCAGAAAGAAAAAAGAAATGAAGACTGTATTATTCAAAATATAAATAAATAAAATCCGTTTAATGCTAGAAGAATATTTGCATAATGCCAAATTAAAATTAGGAAACATTAGTAGTATACCGACGTACATTTGCCAGGATACATTTAATTAATAAAACTCCATAAAAACATTTTTAACTGGTGTAATTGGTTAGAAGTAAAATTGAAACTTTTTATTTCAAAAATTTGTTTTTGTAGGGCCAATCAAATTTAATCCTAATTATGATTGCATTCAGTCCTACTTTAAAAAATCCGGAGTAAAATATGTTTACCTCTCAACAATGTATAATGTAATTAACTTTTTTAGACATTAATTAAAAATTATCCATTAAAATAGGAAAGAAAAGAAACCGTCGGAAGAGATTACAAGACATTTTTTTGCATGTCATTCATCATAAATTATGTAAAGGTGAACCTTAAGGTACATTTAAGGAAAAAATAACTATAAATTAAAAACAAAATTGAGTAAAAAAAATGCTTTACAGAAAGAAAATGTCTTCGGGTGACTTAAGAATCCGAATGAAATAAAGTAAACTCGTGACCGAGAAATTAAATATAAAATTAAGCTTCCGTTTAAAGTCAGTTCCTTTGAGTTAATTTAAAAAAGAATATTTTGCATGTAATCTTTCGAATACAGAACTTTCTTAAATTACTTTAATTATAAAGTTTACCCAAGTTTTTTTTTCATGGAAATTGTATAAAATGCATTTTTTAATCATGCATATAATTACCTTTTTTACTACAGTAAATTAGGCTTATAAATTGGGTTAGATTTTGAGAAAAGTGTTAAAGATACTATTAACTAGTATATATGATGAAGTATTAGTAAAAATAAATAAATAAATGGATTGTCTGCATGTATTCTTGAAATTTATACTGAGGAATATTATGAAAGCCTGATTATTCTTCATGATTGCAGTATTAAATAATTAGCATAACATTCAGTGATAAATAATAAATGTACTTTATGAAATAGTTTAGCTAAACACTCTAAGAATAAATGTGTGTAAATCTAAATAAAAAGGACGAACAATCGGATCGGTGGCTTAACCAAGACAAACATATTTCTATGAATAACTTTTACTGGAATTTTATGAATTCAATTAATTGAATTTTACGCCATGTATAACTAACAAGTATTCCTTTTAAAATATAATGTAGGATGAAAAAAATGCCTTGAATTCTCAACGAAAGACATTTACCCCTTTCAAACTTACATTTTTTTTAATTTTTGAGAAATAGTGTAATAATATCGCCTTAATAATTAATACCGTTACAATTTATTGCGTGTACTATTAACCCTAATTTCATAAATTAGTTCTAGTACACAACATTGAAAAGGAGTTATAAATTTAAAACATTATATTTTCAAAATATATTCAAAAAAACACATACGTATAAAATATTTTCATTCATTAAAATACTGTTACTCATAGTCCAATACGGTAGTTCTGAATGGAAAAAAAATGTTAGTAATGGTTTTTTCATTGTTTTAACAGTTTCAGTTATGTCCCAATAGGACATTCCTAGGTTTACCCCTCCGGCGAGGCGAGCGTCGGGTCGTATGTTGAAAAAAGTAACCACAGTGCAAGTTCCCAGCACACATTGGGAACACATTTGGAACACATTTATTGAAAAAAAGTGTTCCAGTTACCTAAAAGTGTTCTGAAATGCGTTCCGAATGTGATCCGTTATAAAGGAAGTGTTCCGAAAGTGTTCTGAAAGTGTTATGCTTAGGATATTTATTAATCTAAACTTAGGAACACATTCGAGAACAGATTAGTAACATCTTTAGAACAGATTGGGAACACATATAAGGAGCATGTTTGAGAACAGATTAGGAACACTGGTGAAATCATTGCTTTCTCTGTTACAACGGTATTGTTATGAGCGAGTAGCCTTAACGGTATAGCATCGGGGTCGGGAGGTCCGGGGTTCGAATACCGCTGCCGGTAAGTGAGAAAAACTAAAATCCAAGTCCTCAAATTAATTCTAAAATTCAATAACAAATAGCAGCACTAAATTATAGCAATTAACTAAAATTCATTAATTAAATTATTCATTAAAATCAGTTCCAAACTCTAAAAAAATTGTAATTCCAAACTCTAAAAAATTGTAATTCCAAAACTAAAAATGTAGTTCCTAAACATAACACCAGATTGCAGCACCAAAAATTCAATAACGGTTGTGGTTGTGTGTGATTATGGCAACGCTACACTAGGGCGATCTGACAGGGGGTGTGCCTTGGTAGGAGGATTTTCTAAGGGGTTCTAACGCGTATTTACGTTACATCTGGAGAAAGCTTACCAAAACCCCAGACCGTTAGATCGACAGCCGTGCAATGGGACCCGAAAGCAAAAATTCAATAACAAATGGCAGCACTAAAATTAATAATTAAATAAAATAACTAAAATAAATTGAAAGCTGTCCCAATCGAAACATAGCAGACTCCAAATCCAGCAAAAATACAACTCAACCATCCCGGAAGGAAACACCTCAACTCCACCCGTTATGTCACTTCCGGCCACGCCCCTTGATGACGTCACTTCCGCCGACCAGCACCTGCTCTTACTTTTTAGAAAGTGTTCTCAAATGTAATCCTAAAAGCATTCCTTAAAGTGTGCTGAAAAGGATGACAAAATAAGTGTCCTAAAAAGTTTTCTGAAATGGGTTCCAAACAGTGTTCTCAAATGTGTTACAAAAAGTATTCTCAGAAAGGGGACAAAATAAGTGTTCCAAAAAATGGTCTGAAATGGGTTCCAAAAAGTGTTCTACAATGTGTTCCCAAAAAGTGTTCTCAAAAAGGGGACAAATAAGTGTTCCAAAATGAGTTCCAAAAAGTGCTCTGAAATGTGCTTTTAAAAGTGTTTTCAAACAGGGGACAAAATAAGTGTTCTAAAATGTGTTCAAAGATTTGCAGTGCAAAAATGGGTTGTCTTTAATAATTTTCCTGAAAATTTTCTAAAATGGCTCAAAATATTAGCAGATATATATAATTTAAAAGTTGTAGACCACTACATTTTGCTTAAAATGAGTGCCCATTTAATATACTTTGACCCTCTTGTAATAGCAGTAACACTCCTCAAAATCC
Source organism: Cheiracanthium punctorium (assembly GCA_038373885.1). Classification (NCBI taxonomy): domain Eukaryota; kingdom Metazoa; phylum Arthropoda; class Arachnida; order Araneae; family Cheiracanthiidae; genus Cheiracanthium; species Cheiracanthium punctorium. The sequence goes on along the minus strand of JAWZYV010014928.1, from coordinate 747,442 downwards.
TTTCTAAACGGGAACTCAAAGGCGCTGTTGACATCTGCCCGTCTTTCGCCAATATCGACAAATTTTCTCGAGCTCTAAAAGGGGCAGGGGGACGTTACAAGGTGGAGATTCTCTACTAAAGTAATTTGAGAAAGGCGGATTTAGACTTTCTTTTGGGATAGAGAATATTCATTGATTTGCCTGCTAAGAATTAAAGTTCACAAATATTTCATTGTATTATTATTTTTTATCTAAAAGTAAACTCTAAATGCCATTAGAATCTATATAAATAAAATTAGACTTTTGTCTGTAAATTTCTTGGAATTCAAAAATTTTGCGATTTCTATCCGTTTCAAGCACCCAGGAATCCGATGCGACCCTCAAAAAAAAGTTTGTCTGTCTGTCATTCTGTCATTCTGTCCGTGTCGCTTTTTTGGTTTAAGCATCACGTAAAAACGACTGAAAGGAATGATATGAAATTTGGTGTCATGATAGGTGGTCACTCAACTTAAAACATAGGCGTCCAACTTAAAAAAATCTTGATTAGATTTTCAGATTTTGCGAAAATCGTTTCAAACTGCGTAAATTTGTATTCGCACATCACGTAATAACTGCAAAGGTGAAAAAATGATATTTGGTGAAATGATAGGTGGTCGCTCACCTTAAACTATAAGCATCTAATTAAAAAAAAAATCCATCAAATTTCGAGATTTTGTGAAAATCGTTTAAAACTGAGTGAATCTTTGTTCCCGTATTACGTAATAACGACTAAAGCGAATGATATGAAATTTGGTCACACGATAGATGGTTGCTCAACATAAACTATAGGAGTCCAATTTTTAAACATTTTTATTAGATTTTGAGATTTTGTGAAAATTCTCTCAAAATACGTTTATATTTCTTCAAACATCACGTAATAACGACTAATACGAATGATACGAAATTGAGTGATATGATAGGTAGTTGCTAATCTTAATTTATAGGCGTTGAATTTTAAAAATATTTTGCTTACATTTTGAGATTTTTCTAAAATCGTTTTAAAATGCTGAAAATTTGTTCCAGCATCATGAAATAAAGACTGCAGGGAATGAAACGAATTTGGGTGGCATGATAGGTTGTCACTCAACTTAAATTCTAGGCTTCAAATTTTTCAAAAATGTTGATTAAGTTTTAAAATTTTGCGAAAATTATTTCAATATGCGTAAATATTCGTTCGCGCATCACATAATTACAACTAAAGCGAATGAAATGATATTACTTAGTTACACTCTAACCTGTAATATTTTAACAATACATGAAAATTATAACTTCGCTTTCTTTACTTTGACAACATACTACATCCATTCTGTGTACTCCTACAATGCTGACGAAAGTTCTTGCTTTTTGGAAATTTTCATTCACTAACCCGTCGAGGACGGGTACTTCAGCTAGTAATTAATATTTATCTTTCGTTGCTGCAGGTACCTACATAATTACACCTTCTCAAAAAAGTATTCGATTAAGAGTCAGCGTTCTTACTTTGGTTTTAAAAGTTATTTATCATAAAATATCAGTTGGACTATGAATAACTATATGACTTTTCATATTTCTATCAAGTTGCGCTTTTTTCAAAGTCTTACTGATTATTTGCAAGGCTAAAACAGGAAATCTCACTTACAATCGAATACTTTTGAGAGGGTGTATATCATTATGTTGATTTTTATAATAAATCAATAATTGGAATATAATGTCAGAGTTTCCTACTATGGGAAATAAATATTTTATATTTTGCTTAGCAAAATGGTAAGGGATACTTAAATAATTTATATCTTTACATTAATCATTTAATTTTTTTTTTCATCTCAGTCGAACCATATTGCAAATAAGTCTTAATAAAGATAAGAAAGATCAGTAAATATCACATACCAGTCAGCAAATTCAAATCTCTTCAAGTCGCACACTTTTTGTAGGAAGCACTGGTCGGATTTCCATTTGTGCAACTTCTTCAGGGGTGTATTTTCTTCGTTAAAAATATCGGGAACATCATTATCATTTTCCCCAATAGAAAAATCTTCTAAATCTACTTCCCTAGGAGCATTTTTACATGCATGACCTTTGCATTTTTCACAAATGTTTAGCATTTTATTATTGATTTCTGCAATTACAAATAGCATTACATCCTTTGGTGCATTTGCAAAAGATTGTCGCCAGAAGTGATTGCGGTGCAGGTTCTTTAGTGGTAGGAAAAGGGGGTAAGACATACTTATTAGTTTTCCAACCCCAGTTCACGGAATTGGTTCCCCAACCAGCTTCCAAAGCTGGAGGTAAGGAAGCCAAATTGAAATAGGTTCTCACAAAAGACTTTAAAGTCAGGTGAAATTTTAAATTATTGAATGCGTCTTTACTCTTATCTCCATAAAGCGCTACCAAGAATATTCGGCCTACCTTGCTATCGTGTCCATTCCGGCGTCTTTGTTCATAAACACATCAGTGACATCCAGTAGCTTTTTGTTCTGAATAGCAAGTTTTAAAAATTTGATCTTTCATTGCCTTTAAAATTCTGAAGTACGCAGGCGTCGCAGTGGGTCCTATTTTTTTTTTTTTAATTCCTACATCTATAAATAATAGAATAAAATTTCCTGCTGCTACAACAGTTGTGAAATGTTCTTTTAGATGTTAAGATTTGGCCTATCAAGCTATACAAATACTAGGCTGTATAAATAAAACTTTGATGAAAGTAGGGGTCTTAAAAAATAGTACCTAGTGCGACGCCTGCTAGTCGCAATAACCATTTCCTTCCCATATTTTTCTAGCATCCTTTTCTTCAATATTTTTATTAATGAGATCACTCATTCAAAATATTTCGGTATTTCTTTCACAGGAAACTGGCATTCATCTTCATTGCTCTCTATAAATATGTTCAAAAGCAGCAGCTACGCTTTCATGTCGATTCCGCCATGGAATATGTTTCGTATTTCGTACGTACAACGTTCAATTTCTTCATGCACACACACATATCTATTCCTATTTCTCATCCCTACACGGTAAAAAAAATTTCGGAAACGTTACCCCAAATAATGGGGCAGCTCTTGTAGTTTAAAATTGCAGAAACGTTTCCGAACCATGCGGGTAAAGTATTTAGAAACGTTTCTGCATATTTCGGAAAAGTATTTACATATTTTCCTGCTTTTTAGGTAAGGTTTCTGGAAAAGATGGGTAACGTTTCTGTATATTTTGGTAAAATACCGAGTAACCTCTCCGTTTATTTGACAAAGGTTTCCGAATTAACGAGTAACCTTTCTGAGTTTTTCAGAAAAAGTAACATGCACTAGATGAAGCGTTTCGAGTAACATACACTAGATGGCAGCACCAAACTCTAACGGAAGGAGCGCTAAGGGCCAGCGATCAGAATAGAACCCTGGACGTTCGCGACCGTAGGAGAGCACGCTACCACGACGCTGTGATTGTCGTACTGTAATTCGCTTTAAAAGTAAACTGGCTGCTGCAAAAGTTCGTTGTGGTATGGCTTGTTTTGGAAACTTAATTTTTTTTGGAATCTATATAAATAAAATTAGACTTTTGTCTGTACATTTCTTGGAATTCAAATATTTTGCGATTTCTATCCGTTTCAAGCACCCGGGAATCCGATGCGACCCTCAAAAAAAAGTTTGTCTGTCTGTCATTCTGTCATTCTGTCATTCGTCCGTGACGCTTTTTTTGTTTAAGCATCACGTAAAAACGACTGAAGCGAATGATATGAAATTAGGTGTCATGATAGGTGGTCACTCAACTTAAAACATAGACGACGAATTTTTAAAAAATCTTGATTAGATTTTCAGATTTTGCGAAAATCGTTTCAAACTGCGTAAATTTGTGTTCAAGCATCACGCAAAAACGACTGAAGCGAATGATATGAAATTGAGTGACATGATAGGTGGTCACTCAACTTAAAACATAGGCGTCGAACTTTAAAAAAATCTTGATTGGATTTTGAGATTTTGCGAAAATCCTTTCAAACTGCATAAATTTGTGTTCAAGCATCACGTAAAAGCGACTGAAGCGAATGATATGAAATTGGGTGTCATGATAGGTGGTCACTCAACTTAAAACATAGGCGTCAAATTAAAAAAAATCTTGATTAGATTTTGAAATTTTGCGAAAATCATTTCAAACTGCGTAAATTTGTGTTCGCACATCACGTAATAACTGCAAAGGTGAAAAAATGATATTTTGTGAAATGATAGGTGGTCACTCACCTTAAACTATAAGCATCTAATAAAAAAAAAATCCATCAGATTTCGAGATTTTGTGAAAATCGTTTAAAACTGAGTGAATCTTTTTTCCCGTATTACGTAATAACGACTAAAGCAAATGATATGAAATTTGGTCACACGATAGATGGTTGCTCAACATAAACTATAGGAGTCCAATTTTTAAACATTTTTATTAGATTTTGAGATTTTGTGAAAATTCTCTCAAATACGTTTATATTTCTTCAAACATCACGTCATGACGACTAATACGAATGATACGAAATTGAGTGATATGATAGGTAGTTGCTAATCTTAATTTATAGGCTTTGAATTTTTAAAATATTTTGCTTACATTTTGAGATTTTTCTAAAATTGTTTTAAAATGCTGAAAATTTGTTCCAGAATGACGAAATAAAGACTGCAGGGAATGAAACGAATTTGGGTGACATGATAGGTTGTCACTCAACTTAAATTCTAGGCTTCAAATTTTTCAAAAATGTTGAATAAATTTTAATATTTTGCGAAAATTATTTCAATATGCGTAAATGTTCGTTCGCGCATCACATAATTACGACTAAAGCGAATGAAATGATATTATTTAGTTACACTCTAACCTGTAATATTTTAACAATACATGAAAATTATAACTTCGCTTCATCCATTCTGTGTACTCCTACAATGCTGACGAAAGTTCTTGCTTTTTGGAAATTTTCATTCACTAACCCTTCGAGGACGGGTACTTCAGCTAGTATTTTATAAATGGAGAGAAAATACCATAATTAATAAATATAAATTAAAAATCTTAAATATTTTTTTTCACGTAAATTATTTTCAGGAGATAATGTGCTGCTTTATTTAAGTATTCATCCGTTTTATTTAAGTATTCATCCGGCGACGTCACCTGGTGACTGGTCACAAATAAACTTCACAGTGACCACACGGTGGAGTTACATCACTCACAAGTTAACAGACCCTTATTATTGCATGGGCAAATCGGGACTTCGCCCAGGGCCCCCAGTTTCAAATGTTGTTCTGAAATATTATTTTATATGTCAAAATTTTATGAAAAAGAAAAGAAATTTTATAGATGGGGACCCCCAAATTCATCAATGCCCGGTGCTCCTGTTGGTCATAATCGGGCCCTGCAAGTTGCAATGTGACAGTCCTGTGACAATTGTGACCCTCTGTGACGTCACGGTGACTCTTTTGTGACCATCTGTGCTATCAGGAAAAAGCGTTCACTGTTATCCCTCTGTCTCTTGGCACTTGGCGCATGCGCACGAAGTCCCAAATAAAGATTTCCTTTCCCCGTAAATACTTTACTCCGAAATGTGGGTTATGTTTCCGAAAACGTGAGTTCGATAAGAGAATCGCTAGGTTACGCTATACTTTCGGAAACCTTTCTGCTATAAGTATGTAACGTTTCTGAATGTTTTACTGTGTAGCAGCCAAATCATTTACAAGTGTGAAACGGGAGATCACTTCTTCCCTAACTTGTCACCTCGGTCATGAGCTATCTCTATTATGTTTTTTGTTACTTTTTTAAGTTCAGTGTCGTCACAACACTTTATAACCTGACGTTTCTTCAGAGGTTTTTTTTTTCCCTGATGATGAAATTTTCGAAGTCATTCTTAGCACACAAAAATCATTTAGTTTTGAAATCAAAAGTAGGTATACCTGATCACATCATCTACTGTGTAACCCTTCCACTAGCTTTGGAAGTCGCAGTGATTAACTTTTCTCGTGTGTGAGACTTAATGACATGCGACGTGCATTTTTTAGTTTGAAAGATTTGAAAAATTAATTAATCTTGTTTTCATATTCCATGTCTCACTCTCCAATAACCTTTCTTCGCACAATACATAAAGGTCTGACATAATGTTTGCACCTGAACAAACGTTAACTATATACACTTCAAGAAATCGTGTGATGCTCGATTCACAGCGGATTACCTCAGACTATTGTAGAAAAATGATAGTGAAAATCGATGCTCAAAACGCTCGAGGAAAGCAAAATCACGAGCTCAGCTGTTATATTCTTTACATCCAATGGAAAGCCTGAATTCGCGTGGCTCAGACTATATACGGAAAAATCGAGCTTGTAACGTCCCACTCCTACCCCTTCCTTTAATGGCCTTATCACACTAAAGGGAAAATCCGAGCAACTTCGCGTTGGACCAACTTTTCCGACGGACTTGAAGGCGTGGTTATCTTTAAGGGTTGCAAAAGTAAACAAACACTCTCCGACGCCAAATAGTAATCGCATCGCTGATTTGGCGTGCAGGTTCTTATTTTACTTATCGTGCGTTGGTCTATTTCAGTGGTTCCCAACCGGGGGGTCGCGACCCCCAAGTGGGTCGCCATGCCTTTTTTCGGGGGTCTCCGCAGACCGCTTTTGTAGGAAATTAATAGTATACTATTTTCACGTTTCTTTGTCATGAGACACCATTTCTTCCTTTTCCTTCGGAAATAAAAAATTCTTATTCTCGTCAGGGCTTTTGTATTTTTTGGTTGGTTGGTTTGGGGACATGTGCTTCATCCTAACCGGACGGCTTCGTCCCAGCTTTTGTATCAAAGCTACAAAAACTGACGTCGGTGAATCTAGGAGTGTTAACTAATACTTGAGAACCCACGCATTAAGACAGAAGAATCGGAAATAGGAATTGTAATTAATTTAAAGGAGGTAATTAGTAGCCACCTTGAAGCCCTTCAATCTGAATCGTGCGAAATCCATTTCACACATCTTTAGATGTCACCGATCTTCCTGATGAAGTGCAGGGTGAATTTTTGAATTTGCAAAATGACTCCTCCGCAAGTAATTTATACTAAGAAAAAACCATTAACTCAATTTTGGTGTGCTGTGCGTTGCTCATATCCGATAATTTTTCGTGTCAAATGTTAACGCCATTTGCATCCATACTTATCTGCGTGAAGTTAGATTTTCAAGTCCTTTGCAGAAGAAGACAAAAGCCAGTAATAAATTAGATGTCTAAGATGACATGCGGTTGACTTTAACCAATATTCAGCCAAGAACAGACAAACTCGTCAGTCAAATTCAGCCTGAATCATCCTATTAAAATTCAGTACGTATTAAAAAGATATCAATTTTAAATCTCAAGATGCATTTTTTCTTATTAATTTTTTTTATTGGTCAAACATGGCAGATGGGGTGGGGGGGGTCGCGAATGTTTTGAAAAATCTAAAAGGGGTCGCGATTGAAAAAAGATTGGGAACCACTGGTCTATTTACATCGGATCGGCAGCAATTTCGGCAGCATCGGATGGGCAGCAATCTCTAATTCCAAAGCCCACTTGAACGCTGCCATAATTTTATTTACACGTGATTCTGACATCGAGCCAAGCTCCGAACATAGTAGTAGTCGTCATTGCTCAAAATTGCTTATGACGTAGCAGGAAGAAATACTCCGATTGGCCGAAATTTCGTCCGACTCGGATTTTTTCCTTCGGAAAGGAAAAAGTTGGAGTTCGCGGTCGTCAAGGTAACGGCGGAGAAAATCGGCCGGAAACTTGATTTGCAAGGAAAGTTGGTCGGATTTTTCTCAGTGTGATAGCCCTATTAGACCGAGAAAAATTTGCCGGTGTTGGCCGATGACGGCAGTTGTCGGCAGGGCCTTCGAATTCCGCTGTAGAAAGTATTTTGACAAGTGTTACTGCGGCAATAAGGGGGGATCAAAGTAAGTGAAATGCGCATCCATTTTGCGCAGAATTTTATGCTCTACAACTTTTAAAATATATATCTGTTAATTTTCGGAGCCTTTTTCGAAAACTTGCAGGAGAACCGCCCCTGTTTGGGGTCACATTTTTCAACGGAGGAATCCACGCTCATCTCCGGAGAGGGGAGTCAGTCATATTGGTACATAACCGAAACAATTAAAAAAAATAAAACCTTAACAAACAGATTTTTTTCGAATTGAGCTATTTTTTTTTCTCTTTAGCTTCGGGCCTATCACAGCAATCTATAGAACATTTTAAAAACATGCATAAAAGTTCTGACAAACCTTTCTAAAATTATAACTAAAAGATAAATATTCGGTTATAAGTCAGAATAAATTGAACTTGAAAATCAAAATAAAGTAAAAAATAATAAGAATGTATATTACTTTTTATAATTTTTTTTTTTGTTTTGTTGTGTTAAGACTGCACTTCTAACATGATAAATTAATAGATATACATATGCGTGTGGGGGGGGCAGGGGGTCAGTGTCGGAATTTATTTAAACGTTTAAAGGTAGTTGTGAGGTGCTTGACACATACTAGAGTATTCTAATCACGTGTTTCTACACATATTTTTTTTTCTTTTGCGTCATTCAAAGTTGCGAGCCAAAAATAACAGATGAAATACAACATGTGGGAAATAGATTTCAGGAATGTTCAATGATTTGCATGCATTTTATGCGATTTTTCAGAATCTACTTATATAAAATACTAATATGCGGTACCAAAATCGACGATAGTTCTACGCTGCGAATGGCAACAACTAGATGTAAACATTAGCATACTAACAATAAAACATGCACAAAAATCCAAATTAAACGTTCACTGAAGTCAAACGGAGCAAGCATATTCCTTAACGGTTATTTTTACTTACGAATGTCACACAGTAGCTAGTTTACAAAATAACGATAATCCACGAGCGAAAAGGCAAGGTCTTTTGGATATTTTCACAGCTTTAAAATACCTAATTTACATTATCTAAAGCACATATTAGTCATTTCCTGTTTCTTTTATAGGATACTTATTAAATAATGCAACTGAAGGTAGCGTGTGCTTGTCTGGTCAATAATCCATTTCGATATTGACATAAACTCATTATTAACTGAATAACTAATTCAACTAATTAACGCAAACAAGGAACTTAAAACATGGAACTTCCATAACTCTTCGTAGTAAATACGACTTGACGGCGATCAGACAGGTTGACATCAGCACCCAGAATCCGAGGCAGAGATCCACTAGGGTGCTTGGCATCAGAGCCGGGAAATAGCAGGCAGGGCTCCACTAGGCAGCTTGGCATCATAACCTGGAAATAGCAGGCAGGGCTGCACTAACATGCAACAGCTTGGCATCAGGACCGGGAAATAGCTGGCAGGGCTCCACTAGGCACCTTGGCATCAGAACCTGGAAATAGCAGGCAGGGCTGCACTAGACAGCTTGGCATCAGAACCGGGAAATAGCAGGCACAGCTCCACTAGGCACCTTTGCATCAGAGCCTGGAAATAGCAGGCAGGGCTGCACTAGACAGCTTGGCATCAGAACCGGGAAATAGCAGGCAGGGCTCCACTAGGCACCTTGGCATCAGAACCTGGAAATAGCAGGCAGGACTCCACTAGGCAGCTTGGCATCAGACCGAGGTTGCGGCTTGAAAAGCAGGCGGCGACCAGCAGCATACCCGTTGCTATGACTGCCGACAGTGTCCTTAAGCGAGAACTTGGCTGGCCTTTTATCTTTGTCCGCCTCACGCACATTTGCATTTAGCGGCTCCGATCGCAAAAACGCTTTAGTGGTCCGATCGCAAAAGCGGTATGCAGCTCTTCTTGCGCATTCCTCGCAGCTACCGGTCCAACAGTTGGTATCGGACCTTCGACCGCCGTAACCGAGGAAAGGCTGCGGCGCCTAGAGGCTAAGAGCTCATGAATAGAACGGCACCGCACTAATTTAAGAAAGCCCGCAGCTTCTGCAATTAAGAAGTATTTCTGCAAGAATATGCACAACACGTGATCACCCAATACAGTACTTTTATAATCATATTATGAATGGAAATGTCTCCAATTATGTTTTTTATACATTTTGAAATCCCACTATCGTCACACCTGGCACCGTTGCATTGGCCACCATCGAACTGCATGATAACATCCAAAATTTGTGGCAACCCTACCCTAAATAAATATAGTGGCAAATACTGTTAAAAAAAAGAAACATGATTTTCGCTGAAATGAGTCCAATAACTTGGCCAACACTGCACTCAGTTTAAAGAAATGTAAGTTATGGGGCAGTAAAGCCGGCCGCTTTGGAGGGTAGTATAATAAAATTGATATAATAAAAGGTAAAAGTTTTATTTTAGAGCTATACAATTTAATATGTTTATTTTTGGTCTGAATATATTTTAATATAAAGTATTTGGTACAAAAATTTCATCTATATCAGAAATTACATTTACTTCACTGACAGAACATATTTTGCGGAATGACATGATGCCGCATGGAATATTTAACCCTCCGAAAAGCAGAGACATAAATTCCCGTTCACTTTATTCCATGTTTCTTTGAAATAAATCTAAATTTAGAATTAGTTAAAACGCACAGTCATTACAAAACATGTTTAAAATTTCAATCTTATAAGTAATAGTCAGAGCTTAATTTTTCTAATTACCAATCTTCTATCAAATGATTTTCCATTTTTAAAATTCAAGGCTGCATGAAAATTGTACCATGAAAAGAACTTTACATTAATTTCTCATTTCCAAGAAACTCTTAAACAAGAAGGTAAGTATTTTACAATCATTTAGGTAATGCATTTCATCACTTCATGTTGTGGAAAAAGAGTATTTTAAGCAAATTTTGAACATATGTGTTTCAAAATACATTATTCTATATATTTCCCCTAACCTAAACTAGCTCCACGGGAAACCGACTTATATCATTACGGATGAATTGCCAAAGGAAAAGGGAACTTTTTTATGCTATTCTTTTATTTAAATTCCACTGGGAAATTTTTGAACATCATCAACCGATAAATAGATCCTCGAAAGTATTCGGCTGCATTTAAGTCTCCACAATGGTAAATTTCGGAGATCTTTTTAAGAGACGAGATGCCAGTAAAAGGGATAAAAAAGGAATATTTTATACAAAAATTATTTTTTCATTTTTTATGAAAATGTCAGGGAAAAGGGAATTTATTTAGGTCGGCTGGATACCGGGACTAAGAGAATTTAAGGGAAAAAGAAATAGAAAAAAAGAAATCGGGTATTCCGTTCAAGAAAACCAAGAAGTAGAAACAAATTTTAAAATACAACAGTTCTGTCAAAATGTATGCAGGCGGAATAAAATTTGGATAGAAAATATAAATTCCGTTTTAAGAAAACTTTCCTAGGTATAGTTATATGTGTCCCTGCTTAAAGCTTGAAATTTTTGTTACTAACACGTAATTACGTAACTACAAAAATTACAGATGAAATATCATAAGTATGTCAACGTTCCATAGAATGCAAACGATTTCTAAGTTATTGATATAAAGCCATTATTGTGCTTTCAAATGAAACCGAAAACGCATTTGTTTTACTATAGAAAATAAGAATAATAATACCCATACTGCTTGTATAAAACGTACATATAAAAAATTGCGTGTTTTGAAAATTATTCTGAATATGTGCTATATATCAAGTTATACTTATGTCCCAAATGTGTACGAAGATGAGAAATATTTCTTTTCGATTTAATATAGCACTAGTTATATTATGTTGATGCTTGTGTTATATAAATGATGGATTTTTTTAAATGCGTCAAACAATTTCCATAAATGGTTTTCAGTGTTACCCAATATAAAAGCTTCTTTGTATGGGGACATACACATTTGATTCTCTAAAGAAAGTCTAGAAAAAAGTATTTTTGCAAAAAATCTGCTGAATTGTCGAGTTCATACCTTTAAAATTCCAGCATATGTAAAAAGCTCCTGTAACTAGTCAAATTTTCAGGGAAAAACATAAATTTCATTGATTCTGGAAGTTCAACGAATCTTCAATTCGCAATTCAGAAGCAGAATTTTCATTTAAATTACTCAGTTGATTACTGAGACATCCATAAATACTGTAATTCTCATACAATAAAATCCTTCAACAGAAACTCAGAGGAATTCTCATCAGAACTCTCAACTGCACCTCAGAATACAGCATAAAATAATTCACAAGTAACCTTCAAAAATAAGCTTCGAAAAACAAGTGAAACTCTTCGCAATATTATACAGAACAATATAGTTCTCTACAGGAGACTATTCAAACTGAGTGGGTGACGTGCTCTGTAGTATCCACATGTTTCTCGAACATACCGCATTTCCCTTGCACTTTCAATACATGTTAGGTCTGTCGATTGCGGAATAGTAATGCTGTGTTTTGAAACAACCATCGTAGGTCACATTAATAAAACCTTTTCACATGCCACCAAAAGTTGAGGTTTGGGGAAGAAATATCGCCAAATTTCACACCAAAAATAAGTCTCTAGAACTAAACACAGCTAATCAATAATGCCATTATTTGACTAGAAATTGCCAAACCCTTGTTATCGTTAGAGAAACTTAAGTATCCATATCTTACGTTCAATTCAACTAATTTACATGCAAAAAATTCAAAATTTAATTATTTGATGCGTAGAATGTGAATTTAAGACAAAATTAAATTCCATAGAACAAATCACTTCGAAAATTGAACATGTTCGTGGATTATTATGCTAAGTTAATGTTCATTAAATGGTATCTAAACATTCACATTTCTTTATTTAAGTTTTTTCGTTTCATTTTTCTACTGAAAAAAGTAATTTTTTTCTGAGCAGCTTATAACTCTTCTCACAGAGTAAGAAGTAGATTAATTTTTGCTAAGCTGGAAGAAGAAAATTATTATAAAAACTGCAAAGAAATTTCTAAACATTTAAGGATAGTCAAAAAAAAAGTTGGGTAAAACTTTAAGTGAAGACTCAAAGTGCTACTCTCAGGTAAAGAGTAATCAGAATAAAATACAAATAAAAGATAGAAAAAGAAGAAAAATTTAGTTTGGAATTCTTTTTAACTTAATTACAGGAGGGAAAGAAATTATCCATTGAGTTCTTTTTTAGCTGTGTTTGATCTTTTTTTTCCCCCGAAACTCATCTGTGTGTAATGAAAGTTAAGCAAATATGAGTTCCAGAAAAAGAAAAATACCGTAACTAAAGCTTTATCTGTTATATATATTTTCAAAATCTCAAGTTTGTGACAATTTGAAAGACATTTTTCTGCAATAATGTAGCATATTCATTTAGGATAATTCAACTAGAAATATATATTTTGCATTTACTTTTATGTGTACAATTTTAAAAAGTAATTTATAAATTGTGAAAATTTTTATTAAAAATAAAATAGTAATAAATTTACAAAATTTTGCTTTGTAAAGTTGCATTATAAATTTCATTTGTATCAATTTTTTAGTTAAAATTGGACATATGCTTATGATACATAAAGTATTAGTGTTTATTATACATTTCAATGCAATAATATCATTAAAAAATATTAATTCTTAAGTAATATGGTTCTTCAGAGTTGGCGTAAAAAGGCTAGCAGTTTTAATAATTTCTGATTTTTGAATATTTTTTAAATATAAATTCTATATTTGTTCTTATATAAAAATTTTCCCATAAATATACATTATTATCCCACGTCAAAATATATTATTTACAATGAGTAATGGCTATTCCGCTTTTAATGTGACCCGAGTGTACTGTATCAGTGTTTTTTGTATTTTGTGTAACGGATAACCATAAAACTGCAACTATTTATTTCCTTCTTTTGTTTTTGGACAGTAAAAAGATCAAAATGAACAAATACATCAAAAGGGAAAACCATAAATTTTAAGTTATATACGGATCTATCTACAAACTATACGTAACGATTTTTAAGACAATGATCATCAAATTAATAATGAAGAAGTGAATCAAAGAGAAATATGGACATATAAAGCATAAAATAGGAAAATGAATCGGCTAGTATATATAATTTTTACTAACAAGAATTGTCTGTATTTGGTGTAAAGTTTACGTTATTAAATAAGATACTTTAAATGTTATATCTTTTGTAAATATTTAGTGCAATTCACTTACAAAAGATTAATACCCCATTATAAATCCTCTAAATCCGTCTTTTATAATGTCGTTTTTGTATATTATTATTGCGGTGTGCACTAACACAGTCGAGAACTTGCTTCAAGCCCTGACATGGGCCCGGTCTTCGTTTCGGGGAAGTAGTAGCGTAGGACTTTTTACTCTGAGATACGTGCTTTGCCGGCAGCTGCTTGTTGGTAAGCACCGGGGCATGCCCGATCTTCGTGGTTGTGGTTGTCACCATGAATTAATCAACATTTCAATGATATAGAACATATTTTATTTAAATTCTCAAGTTTTCCTGGAAGATTTTTCTGATTACAGATATACGCTATCTTGACGGTTTAGACAATTTTATTGTGACTTAGAGTCACAGGATTTTAGTTAGTCGCATGGTTCAATATTGGTGGATTTATTGGCTATTAATATGCCTAAGGCTCTTAGTTCCTGAAAACGCCTGAAGGAATTGGCGATTATTAAACGGGAGAAGGCGGAGAACTATATCAATTGCCTTTAATTACATATATATAACGCGATAAATATTTGTTTGGAAGCGAAATATGTTTCGTCTCTATAGCATTTTGAGATATTTCTGTGTTCTTCTGTATGCTAAAAAATTATTGGATAAATTGAAGTGCGGTTTTTTGAAAAATGATCGTGTTTTACTATTTATAAGGCAAAATAAAACATTTGGCCGTATATTGTGACCTTATTTTTAAGGCCTAATACTGGAACTTAAATCTAAAATGCAAAAGTGTACTCTGCAGAAATAAACTATTTTGAAAGTGAAATATTTTTTTTGAAAACTCATTTTACTGTTTTTTTTGCTGTTGAGCTATATATAATCTCAAGTTTCTACTTCTAAGGCAAAATTTACGTCAAGTGTCCAGGAATTTTACATTTTTAGAGTTTCCGAAAAGATGGAATTAATTTCAAATATATGAGAAAGAAAAATATCTGTTTCTTTCTGTGAGAAGAGCGTGTAAGCTGCTAATATATGTATCCAGCAAACACACACAGGTTCCTGAACGCCTATTAACTTTCAGAAGACGTTTTCTGAACGTTAATAGACGTTCAGAGAACCTGTGTGTGTTTACTGGGTAGCCACCCACATACACATATTTATATATGGGAGATAGAGCCAACTCGTCCGCTATAGTTGAATGCCTTACTGCTCGACAGCGTGATATAGCGGTGTCTAGCGTCATCAATCTCAATTGCTGGTAACATGCACATGGAACATTGGCGGCACGAAAATATACTGATGAGGCTCTGTAACCGGTAGGGCTACCCTACATTCAGAAGCAGCAAAATATTATTTTTCAGCAGAACTGATTTTGGAGGTTTAGGTGGCAGATGAACTAGTTTTGGTAAAGAGTGACAGAAGCAGTCATCAAGATACCGTTCCAGAAGATCCCCGGGATAAAGTACTGGTAGTGGAGCGACAGATACCCACCCAACGGATTTTGGAGGTTCAGGTGGCCGATGAACTAGTTTTGGTAAGGAGGGAGTGACACAGTCTTCTAGATACCGTTCCAGAAGACCCCCGGGATAAAGTACTGGTAGTGAAACGATTAACAAAATCACCCTCCAAAGCCGAACTGTCTTTGGAGGTGCAAGTATCTGCTGAAATGCTTTCAGATGTACAGAAGGCTCCGGAGCTATTACATATGAATAACATGATCCTAGCTGGCTGGACTAAAATAATCGTCATCAGCCATTCCATTTCACTCAGGTTAAGTTCAAAAGCACAAAGTCAAAATACTACTTAGCAGTAAAAAACGGTGAGAGCAATTAGCTTGTATAACAAAATCAGCAGTTAAATGATGACGTTTGAAATTGGCTAAAAGTTAAAAGAAAGCGAGTTTATGCATAAAAATGATAAGTTGTATAAAATACAAGAAAATTTAAAGTTACAAATTTCAGATTTTCAATTCAAAAGTCGAGGAAATCTCACAAATGATCACCTTTCCAACACAAACTATAGAAAGCTCGGTTGGAAATGATTTTATTTTTAATTGTTGCAAATTTTTGAGTTCACAATAACAGATCACAATCATGTTCCAAACAATGGAAGCACAAGTTCCCAATCTCCTTAAATTAAATTTTTAAATTGTTTAAAGTTATTGTTTCAATTGAATTTATTCGCTGTATAAATATGTTTTTCAACAATCTAATTTAGCATTCGACGGTATTTTTCATATGTGACATGTTATTGTTAAACGCAGTACAAAGTATTTTTAATAAATATTGTACAGTGCATTCCTGTAGTGCAATACTCCTCGATTATAGCATATTTTATAAGATATAAATTAAAGTTTACCATAATGAACTAAGATTTGCAGTGTTAAACTTCTTTTATGTTGCAAAGAAAGCTTAATAAAGGTCATTCCATTTAACAATTTCAACACCCAGTTCATATTTACTACATAAAGGTTTGTGTTGTAGAAGTGATACCGTGAATAACAATTTGATTGATAAATTTCATTAGATATTCAACAAAATATATAATAATCACTTAACCACATTACTGAGCCACAAGCTTCATAAACATTTCAGATACATCGAATTTAATTTCGATTCCAATCTGCCTGAAATAATTCTAGATATATCATATTTGTTGTAATATAAACAGAAAATTCCGATTCCGGTTCATTATTTTCAGTAGTCCAAATTTTGGGGGCCAAATTTCGACGAAAAAACCGATTTTGCCTACCTCTAAATTTAATTTTAAGAATTTTTTCGATGCATCTCATCGTAAGCTAGCATGCACGATCCTATAAACGCGTCTGCAACTCATTTTGACCAGCGGCGAGTCTATTGTGGCCAGTTTTTCCATGCCGTCTGTACGCACGTATGTATGTAACTCGCATATCTCAAAAACTATTAGTCGTAGAATGTTGAGATTTGACATTTAGGATTGTTGTATGATCTAGTTGTGCACCTTCCCTTTTGGTCGCAATCTAATGGATAGTTTATCTACAGGACCTCCCAAAAGATTCGAAATACATTACGCTCTATGGAGCGAAATTCATTAAACTCGCATATCTCAAAAACTATTGGTCGTAGAATGTTGAAACTTTATATTTAGGATAGCTGTAACATCTAGTTGTGCACCTCCCCTTTCGGTTCCATTCGACTGCATATTTTATCTACAGGGCGGCTCAAAAGATTCTAAATACATTACGCTCTATGGGCCAAAATTCATTACAGCGTATTTTAGTGGTTTCGGGCTATTTCAAACGTCTCAGATGTGATATATACTGTTAAGAGTTACAAAATGAATTTCTCCATTAAGAAAGTGTATATTTAATTTATAGTTCTGCTACAGGAACACTCAAAAGATTTCCAATACATTACGGTCAATGGCAATTTTAATGGCATTCATCCATTTCAAGCACAATACCGTCCTACCACATAAGTTAGGTAATGGTCCGACCACGGTCACGTGCCTCCCTCAAGAACTACGCCCAAAGTCACCAAGCTTGCCGACTTTTGGTGTATGCGTGTGCGTATTTAACTCTCAAATCTCAAAAACTATTATGAAATTTCATATATAAGATTGCTGTAATATCTAGTTGAGCATCTCGATTTTTGGTTCCAATCTACTGGAGAGTTTATTTACAGGACCACCGAAAAGAATTTCATTACATTAATGTCTATGGATATCTTCAATCTAATACAATCCAAAAAACATCAACGAAATCAGGAAAAACAACAAAAATCGAAACGTCATTCTTCATCACGACAACGCCAGCTCCCACACAGCACGTGAAACAAGTGATTATTCGAAGGATAAAAATATCAAAATAATGTATCATTGCCTATGTTCTCCTGATTTGTCACCAAACGACTTTTTCTTGTTCCCTTAAGTCAAACAAAAAATGCGTGTCCAGCGATTTTCACTGCCTGAGGAAGCTGTTGATATCTTCCAAGCCCATGGTTTCGAGATATCAACTTCACAGTGGAAAAACAGTTTCAAGAATAGGTTTGAACGGGTGGAAAAGTGTATAAATCTTAAAGGGGAATATTTTGAAAAGCAATAAAACAGTTTGTTCCCTCCAATTTTTTTCCTACTTTTTGTAGAAACTTAAATGGCAACACTAGCCCCGTCCGTTCTTTCCCATTTTTTTTTTCAATTTTTTAATTCGAATGTCAGTTTAACACCGCATACCGCGCCAAGAAAATATTTTCTACTTTTAAAATCCTAAAATATGAGGTGAAGCTTAGCACTGAACTTAAGTAATAAACAGTATGTAAAGTGACTTACAGCACGACAGAGAGATTTGAGTATGTCCGAATCATATAAGCCCTTTCAAAAAATGATCCTCATACATTTTGAACTATTTTAATGAGTTATTTGAAACGTATATTTGATGTATATTATGAGACTAATCTATGAAATGTACACAAAAATTTCAAAATCTCATGATTACAGCTTTTTTTTTTTGTATAAGAAATAGACGATATCGCTTTATAAATCTCATACTGAATATTTAGTTTACCGCTTACTGTATCTTTTTTTAAAGTTTTTAAAAAGATGCAATAATTAATAATATCAAAAGCAACCAGATTAATTATTTTTAAAACAGAGAATTGGCTACTTAATGAGAAATTTTGAATTAAAAAGTATAACACTTTTAAAATTTCGTAATTTTATTTGTAGTTGATTTATTTGCTGAAAATTCCTCTCAAACATATTCATTTTACCCACATATTTAAAAATATATGAAATATTATATACTATTTTTTAAAGTAATTTCATTTTGTTAGCTACACTTTCGTTTCATATCTAACATCGAAAATGACAAAACTTTCACAGATTCCACTCAGACTTTCGCAAACAGAAACTTTCGCAACATTATCCTATATAATTTTTATGTTGTTTCAAAGTTATACTTTTATTTCGAACATTCAAGACAGTCATATAAAACGCAATAATTTCGTGACGTTTTTTTAAATTTTATGCAGTTTTTACTAGTTTCCAATATTAAACTTTCATTTTTCAGAGGAAATATATCATTTGAATACACTATTTTAAACTGAAAACAGTAAATAAGAAATATATATATATATATAGAAGGTGGTGTCACTAACAAACATTTTCATTTAATTAATGAAGTATTAAATAATAAAACATTAATCTGGCTAAAGTAATTAGTCAGCTCCAAAATATATGCATTTGAAAGAATATTATATTAATATATTTGGTTAGATTACTAATGATACTGAATTTAGATTTAACATGTGCTTTAAAATACCTTATAAGTTCTAATATAGTAATATCAGTTGATTTACTGGATAAAAATTTCATGTTAAAATTTACAGAAAACTTTAATTGAATTGAAAGAGTTCCTCGTCTTTAGTTAAAAAAAACAACAATTTAAAACACAATTTAAGAATGTATAGAAATAAAAATAGAATACACACGTGCAATAAGCGCTAATGTATTTAATATCTCCTCAATTTAAAATCCCAATAGGCAGAATATTCAATAAAATTTTATCTTATTTTAATAATTTATTTTTTTATGAAATAAATAATGATGAGATGCAGAAATGATTCATATAAGTCAAATAACATACTGTAAAACAAAATTTGATGATCTGGGGAATTAAATATTATTATATACTTCATAGTTTGTTGATGTACTCACAGAAGAAACTGGATATAACCAATCCTTGTTTATAATATTAGTTTAGTCGCTTTTCCACAAACTAGTTATCAGTCTATCCAAAAATTCTTGCTTTAAATAACACAATGCATGATTCTATTTAACTTCTAGTATGATGAGAGTAAGGTAAGCTTTCTTCAAAAAGCAGATTCATTTTTGCTTAATGTATTAAATCTTAAATACATTGTTTTACCAAATTATTCGAAAAGTCAGATGAGATGATACTACTGTACTTTAGTTATGAAAATTAAATAGAAAAATGCAGATTGAATAGAATAAACGATTTTATTGTTATTTAATGTGCATTCCTTCATTATTTTCAGCTTTTAAAAAAATTAAAAACTTCAAAGAATGTCAGTCTGTGGCACTGGAATGTCATTGGACTTCGCTGAGGCATACTTTGCAGTTCTCTATTTTCGTGAACAGAGAAATTTTTTTTTAGCAAAGAGGGATTCAATAAATATTAGTATAAATACCTTTAAATACTAAATAACTTTTACGCCAGGTACACCAGACTGTTTATGATTTTACCGCTCTTTTATGATTAAAATATTTCAAACTATAAAAATAGCCATAAAATTCCATCAACTACTTTCAATTTGAATTGTTGGTATCGGCGGAATATTGTAAATTGACAACTGTAATGCTATACCACTTTGAATTGTAGTCGGCAACTGTAGCAAAAGGGACACGAACTACGAGGATGATCCGGAAGCTAAATTTTCTATGGCCGATAAGCTGGAACAATGAAGTATTAGATGAACAAATTCATTGCAAAAGTAACAGCAATATTTCAGCTACGTCTCAGTATAAGAAAATACGGATTTGTAACACATGCCACACCGTAGTATAAGTTTTGTTAGTGTGTCCAGTGTAATAGAAATCTTTCGCCTGAGAATGAAGCTAGTATGTCAGAATTGTTTAAATCAGTGATGCCCAGAAAGGAATTTCTTCAGGTGCACGTCACTATGAGGAACATCAGTATTATAGTGTGGATGGTCAAACACCTCTCAGCAAAATTTCTGAGGAGAGGGAAGTGTCTGGGAACTTTTGCAAAATTCCTGGGGAGGGAGGGAAGGGTATGGGGATTTTTTCGTCCCAGAGAATATTCTGGGACGTGTGTGACCATCTACCTTAAGATACCGATCCCTAAGATACCATCTACCCTAAGTGACCATCTACCCTAGAACCGATCTCACTCCCTGTGATTTGCATCTGCATAAATTCCTGTCCGAGTATCAATTTTCTGCCGACAAAGACTTCAAACAGTTGTGAGAACCTTTCTCAGTTTTAATGTGGCAGACTTCTATGACCCAGAAGTAGAAAAACTTGACAACTCTTAACTTCCGATGACTTTTACATTGAGAAGTAGGTGAAACTTTGTTGTATCTTTTGCAATAATTCTTTCCTGATATTTTTTTTTCTTTATTTTTGCCTTCGTACTTGCAAAAACATGTGAGTGCCCTAATAATTTGACGACTCACTGTACTAAAGCATTTTTTAAAATTATGATTATTAAAAATACGTTTTCATCAAATTACATGGCTCCAGTCTGTGTATTTATTTATTCTTTACTCCCTTTATAGATTTCATAATTTATTACAATTTTACAATGATTTAATACTTCGTCCGAAATAATTATACAATAAAATTCAATATAGTGTCTCAATTTAGAAATTATTTATTATTCTGACAAAAATATTTATTCAACAATAACGCTAAGCTTTCAGTCAGAATAAAATAAAAAAAATATTTTAACTAAAATATTTAGCTTTACAGTGTTTTAACTAGAGTTTCAGTCGCAACCAAAACATCAGTTGTTCATAAGTGATGAAAAATTCAAGTGCAGTATAATAAATGTTTATTGTACACTATGTTGCATGAAATTGCACTTATGTTAATTTTAATTGAAAATTCCAATGAATCATTCTTCTGTAAATAAACTCAGATAGAAGAACAACTCTTCAAGCATTTTCTCCTTGATATTTATATCGTGCTATAATACATATTCCGATATAAATGCTATGAAACCATTTAATTGTTGCATTTAGCTAAGAGATATCTACAAAGTTTTCACTATAACTAAAATGGCAAAATCATTGATAAATTTAATTTTCGAAATAATTCGATTGCTATACGCATACATAAACATTAATATGGAATAATGAACTCTTTGTAATTAAATTTAAAAGTTTATATAAAACTCAGCATCAAAACTGCAAATGCAGTAGAGTAAGATCATTATACGACAAAATCAATATTTTGATCTAATTGATTTAACTTGGCATTTTAAACATTGTAATGTCCCTCTCATCAATGCATGGGACACGTCACTACTTATATTGTCACCACTAATGACAGTACCACTTAATTTGCATTTGTTCGAAATTAGGAGAGCGAGTTAAATTAGTAATTCAATTATCTAGGAGTATTTCTCTTGTGGCGAATTAGAATCTATGACCGGTGCCTTCATTTGAAAATTTAGTCCAAGCTTATATCTCCCAACATCATCACACTGACGATATTATCTGATTTCATTCTGTGATCAGGGAAACTGCAAACAGCGTTCGGCTGTTTTCTCAAAGTAAATCAGCGTATTTTAATGGTGTAGTGCTTTATTCAGAAAAGTTAATTACAAGAAGGCTTTGTATTTTCCTCCAAGTCATTTCTGCATTTAAGAAAAAAGTTCCTTCGTATATGAGAATAAAGAAGAACGTAATTTCTTTCTTTCTTTTTTAATTGATCATTCAGGGAAATTTCAAAATTTATATTTAATAGTAGTTACCTTACTTATAATGAAGTGCAATACAGAAATGATTGATAAAACCCAGAAATTACATCTCGACAGTACGAGGATGCATATCAAATTTGGTCAGGTTTTAAATAAGGCAAAATAATAATAATAAATAATTTCACAAAATAAAATAATTATTTCAATTACTTTATATGACTGCACCAGCGCTGTTAAAGTATAAGGTAAAAATTTTTTAATCAGATATATTTATTTCCGCTATTTATTCTTGATGAACGTTTTCTTTAAATTTTTTTATAAATTATATAAATTATGAACTTTTGCAGAGTGAATTAAGAGAGAGCATAAATATTTAACAAAGTATGCAAAATACATTTTCAATCAGTGACATTTACTTGTTACTTTTAAATTATTATTTTGACTTTCTTAATGTCATTTGACTAAACCGACGAAACTTGCACTCTTTTTATACATTTCCTAGGAGTTCATTGTAATCGCATTTCAGCTCAGTAAATTTCAGATTTTTAACATCGCCTCTTAAATTTATATTTGAATTTGAATTTTGTGCTTAAATGACAGTCAATATTGTCTATTTCGTCATTGTATAAAATTTAGTCTCATCAATCTAGCAATATTAATTAAACTTCTTCACTTTTTAGCAAGAAGTGAAAAATTTTCTGAACCCTATCAAATAAACAATTATTTATTTACATGTATTAATTTTTTAATTTTGAAATTTTACTATTCCAAATGAACACAATTATTTTTCGCATAATTATATACATAAAAGAAGAAAAAAATATGTTTACGCAATATGCTTCAAATCTTTCTTTTTAAGAGGCATTGCAGGAGCAAATCGGCAGGGTGTTCCCATCGCCATCTCAGAATTTCATGAATTTCTTTTATTGTGTTGCCTTACCCAAGGAAAGAACAAATCTGAAATATTTTTGATTTACCTCTTTTAGTTTTGGAGGTATGGGGAGTCAAAATACCCCAGAGGAGCAAACGTCGAATTAATTTAGGGCCATTTTTGCCACTTTATTGTGTGGACTGTGACTGGATCAGAGGTGCTTCAGAGAATTTTTTTATTTTATCCTATAATACACCTTGTGTATTAACATCTCAAATTAAAAATTCATTTGAAAATTGTCAGGGCCCCAAATTAGGGCCCCCAAAATACCCCCAATTTCATAAAAAATACAGTTTTAAGAATGCTTTAAATCTTGGCTCTGACGTGATACAGAAAATTTTTGCACAGCGCAGTTATATATCTTCATATAAAGTGAATCCAATGTTAAAAAATTTTGAAGGACCCCAGGGCCCCCCGGTACGGGGCCCCAAACATGGTCCTTTGCGCTGATTTACGCAATTTCGAAGCATTGGTACAGCTGATGCCGACTTCCCACAGGAGAACGATTGACATGGAGATGTAGTATCAACATAGTAGTTTGATATTATGAAAAAAACATTTCTTGAAGGTACAACTGTTTCCAAGAAAAATCCCAAAAAGTACCTCCCTATTTGGGACATTCCACTGGCACGGATGGGGGCGCTTCGGCGTTACTTTCAGAAGTTTAATAGACAGGGGTGATATTGAAAATTAATTTATTCTTCATGTATCTCAAATATATCCTCCATATATCCCAAATAGTTATTTTACAGGGGCACTCATAAGAATTACATTACGCTGTATGGCGATCTCTGTAACTACTGAACCGATTCGAAATTTTTTTTCACTGATAGAAAGCTACACTATTCCTGAGTAATATAGGCTACCTTTCAGCATTCAGCATAACAAGTTCTTTTACAGGGACACTCAAAAATTCTAGCACATGACGCTATATGGACATCGCTGTAACTACTGAATCGATTCTAAAGATCTTTTCACTGAAAGCTACACTATTCCTGAATAACATAGGATAAATTCACGCAAGCAGCATAATTTACAGGGACACTCAAAATAAATCGTAAACATTCTCGTAACTGTCTCCATTCGCCACTCAAATTTATTCCAATTTTATTAAATTCCATTCAAATTTTTGAACAGTGATTCTAAAGATCTTTTCACTAAAAGCTACACTATTCCTGAGTAACATAGGCTAAAATTCATGCATGAAGCATAATTTACAGGAACACTCAAAATAATTCGTAAACATTGTAGCAACTGTCTCCATTCGCCACTCAATTTTATTTAAATTTTAGAACAAATATTCATATAAAGTGAATCCAATGTTAAAAATTTTTGAAGGCCCACAGGCCCCCCCCCGGTATATTTTTTGAAAGCATCACCGTTTTCAAGAAAAATTTAACTCAGTAATCAAAAAATATATCTTTTCATAATATGAAACTACTATGTTGAAACTAGAACTGCATGCCAATAGTTCTCATTTGCGAAGTCAGAGACAGCTGTACCTATGCTTCGAAATTGCATAAATTGGCTCTAAGGACCATGTTTGGGGCCCCGTATCGAGGGGCCCGGGAATTTTTATCTTTTTTTTGTATCACGTCATAGCCAAGATTTTCATTCTTTAAAACTGTATTTTTTATGAAATTGGGGATATTTGGGGGCTCTGCCTATTTTCAAAGGAAGTTCCAGTTTTAGATATTAATATTCAAGGTATATTATTTGATTTTTAAAAAATTCTGAAGCATCTCAGAGCAAATCACAGTCGAGAGAGTAAAATGGCAAAAATGGCCCTAAATTCGTCACTCTTCTGGTCCAATTCGTACTTTGACCCCCATAACTCAAAATTAAAAGAGCTAAATCAAAAATATTTCAGATGTGTTCTTTCCTTGGGTAAGGCAACACCAGAAAAAAAAAAATCATAAGATTCCGAGATGGTGATTGAAACTTTCTTCTTTTTTTTACCTGATTTGCTCTTGCGATGCCTCTTAAAATGACTCGAAGGTAGAGGCCGCAAAGCTGGGGCCTTTCAAAAATATTTAACATTGGATTCACTTTATATGAAGATATATAACTGCACTGTTCAAAAATTTGAATAAATTTGAGTGGTGAATGGAGACAGTTACGACAATGTTTACGAATTATTTTGAGTGTTCCTGTGAATTATGCTGCTTGCGTGAATTTTAGCGTATGTTATTCAGGAATAGTGTAGCTTTCAGTGAAAAGATCTTTAGAATCCATTCAGTAGTTACAGCGATGTCCATATAGCGTCATGTGCTCTGAAGTCACAGTCGAGACCAGGCGCGTAGCCAGGAAAATTTTTCGGGGGGGGGGGGATATAAACTTATATGTATATAAATAGATGGAATTTCATCACTAATCCAAACATTTAGGGGGTGGTTATATATCCCGATATCCCCACCCCTGGCTACGCCCCTGGTTATGGCCCTAAATTAATTCGACGTTTGCTCCTCTGGGGTACTTTGACCCCTCCATACCTCCAAAACTAAAAGAGGTAAATCAAAAATTTTTCAGATTTGTTCTTTCCTTGGGTAAGGCAACACAATAAAAGAAAATCATGTAATTCTGAGATGGTGATGGGAACTTTTTTCTATTGACCTGCCCGATTTGCTTTTGCAATGGCTCTTAATTATGCAGTAATTTGACATTAAGTTCATTTTTTGTAGTTATTTATTCAACTATTAAAATGACGTTCATTTTTATAGGAATAATGCAGCCTGTACTTCAGTGAGGAGAGCATTTTGAATTACTGTACTTATTTCACTCTGTGAAATATGTACAGCAATTGTACTCTGTAAGCAAATTTATTAATAATGTTTAACCTTTGCGTCAATGACCAAATGCTCAATTAATTTTGAGTGACCTGGTACAAGTTAACGTTGTAAACAAATTAATTAATAATGTTTAACCCTTGAGTCAATGACCAAAAGCTCACCTTAGTTTCAATGACCGAGTACAGCGGTACCCACGTGGAATATTCCGCTCCCTATTTTTTCTGCATCTATTTCAAACTGTGAAATAGATGCAGAAATATGCTACAACAGAAAATATGCTACAACAGAATGCATATATGTATATATTTTAATATACAGTTTATTAAATAGGTTAAGTAAATAAACATTTTCAATACAAAATTTATATATGACACCGGTCAACACGATTTTGTGGTCTGAATTCTACATGTTAAATTTTAGTTTCTCCTACTCCAAAACTAAGGAAAATAATTTTTCTTTTAATGAAAGTTTGTTTTTGTAGAAATGAAAGCAATTTTTCAATTTTTTGGCAAAAATCACTGATTTTATATATTTTTTTATAATTTCACACTAAATTATGATCAGAAACGTTTTTGCTGGATATAAAAGTCTTTTTTATTCAAGATTTGTGATAAACAATAACATATAAATGTAAAATAATAAGAAATTAATGTCCAAAAGTGAATATTTTTCGTATTTCTTTTACGTTCGTATGGGCAAATAATAATACAAACGAAGAATACTATTACAAATAATACTACAAATAATACTAGAAGCAATACTACAGAGTTATAATAATACAGTTTACTTTCAGGTTAATCAAAGTGCTGCCATATTTCGTGCATGAGATAAATTAAAATATACTTATCGAAGTAAATCAGACAAAAGCAAATTTTAAGAACTAAAAATGAAAATTTAGGTGTTTTTCAATGTCTAGAATCAGAATTTAAACATGAGAACAGAACCCCCCCCCCCAAAAAAAAAAAATTCTTTTGTTGGCCAGTGTTATTATATATATATATTACCAGTTATATTTTACAAATAAAAACAAAACACTCTCAAAAGTCAAATAAATATTGAATTTTTCGTTATTTTGTTCGTTGCTTTTAAAAATATATAGACCAAAACTCAGCAAGAAAATTTATTAATAATGTTTGCGTCAGTGACGAAATTTTCACCTTGTTTCTGTTGACCATCTAAACTAACTGCATTACCGTTGACCACTCAGAAGCGGACATGGGATGTTAGGTCGGTAACGACTTTTTATGTAAAAATATCTTGCAAAAGAACTGTTAACGTTAAGTAAGGCGTCAAAGAAGGGGAAAAAACACATTTCGCAGAATATTTTAAAAGTATTATCATTAATATTATTTGTTTTAAGTTTCCCAAGATTCATCATATGAAATATAAGAAACATGCTACATCATTTAAACAGCTGTAACGCAATTAAATTCAAAGAACATTAAAATTATGTAACAAAATATGCAGTTTTAAGCTTCATCCTTTAGTTATGAAACATGTAAGACGACGTATTACTTTGTTTCAACCTTAACTATTACTTAGTTTAGTTTTAGAATGCAGCTTTAATCCCCAGACCCTGGCGTGCATAGTATTTTGAATAGCATGGAATTAGCAAGGCAAAATGTTCTCTTTCCCTTGGGCTTCTTTTTTCCTTTATCTCACTTTCAGAAATGTTTAATTTTATTTTACTTTCTAAGCCATTTAGAAAAATTGTTCAACGTAATCAAAAATTAAAACTGCAGACAATTAAAATATAGTAGACAAACAACCTTACGAAAATTCTCTGCAAAGCTATACAGGTTGAGACTGAAAAAAGTAGCAAAAACTTTATGGGGTGATAGAACGCATCGGCCTGAGCATATTTCGTCGGCAAAGAAAGCATCGGCGGAACGCAAACGACGAGGCACTAGGTGGCCTTTAATATGGAAACTTGAACGCCGAAAGATGCCGTTATAAATGGTATGAACGGGTCGGTCCTCTTATCAAACGATGACCGTTTATACGAACCACGAAATGACGGACATGCACTTCATGCACGATTCGGCGGACGGGAATGGCAGTGAGGTTGAGACACTTTGCCTGGACCGGTTTGAGATGAGACGCACTCCAGGTCGAAAAAATTTCGGGCGTTTGCATCGATGGTTACGTGAAACGGGATCCTTCAAAGTGGCTAAGCTAGACGCAGGGCGTGAAAGGGGTTCCGAAGTGGAAGATAAACCGGGATGTAGCACGTGAGCGGTTTCCCGTGCTCTAAACGTATCCCAAACGACGCGACGGTTTGCCGTGCGCTACGGAAGGAACGAATGCACCCCTATCGTACACAGAAAGTACAAGCGTTGTCATCAGCGGACTATCAGCCACGTGTCGATTTCGCACGTTGGTACATCCAACAGAATGTGGCGCAACCGGATTTCGGTGCACAAGTTCTGTTTGCGGACAATGCACTTTCCCTCGTAAGGCGTTTTAAATACCTACAACTCATGCACGTGGACATCTACGAACTCGCATGCCACACGTCCTCATTCGTTGCAGCGGCGTTTCTCCGTAAATATTTGGGCAATGATCGTCCATGATCATTTCGTTGGCCCATACCTCCTGCAATACCATCTGGGCGACGAATCGTATCACACTTTCCTACGAGAGGTGTTGCCGTAGCGTCTATAAACGCTTCCAACCTCCATCAATTTGTTAATGTGGTTCTAGCATGACTGTGCGCCTACATACTTCAGCTTGAATGTGTGGAACACGTTCCATGCAAAATTCCCAGGGCGATGGAATGGTTGAGGTGGTTCCATACCTTGGCCACCAATATCGCCGGATGTTTCGTGTTTGGACTTTTACATGTGGGGCCATATGAAAACCCTAATCTACGACTGCCCCATTGAAACCATTATGGATCTAGTCGCCAGGATTAATAGATGTTGCTAGCAATATCATGGGAATTCTTGGTATCTTCGGAAATGTGCATTAGTCCCTAACCCGTAGGTGTAAAGCCTGCATTACAACTGGCGGATGCTGTTTTGAGCAATTTATTTGAGTATGTACATAAATTCCATTACTGGTAATACAATGTTTCCTGAAGTATCTCCTCTTCTGTTAATTCTTTAAATGTACCAGCCTAAACACCGATTCTCGCCGTACGTTCATATGGAGAGAAACAGGGACCCGCTACCTACCCTCTAACGTCCGCGAAATTGGCCATTATGGCAGTGGAGGTTTGATGGTCTTAGCAGGTATCATATTGGATGGCCGCATACCTCTCCATGTCTTTGAAAGGTGCACTGTGACTGGTGTGAGGATGAGGTCTTGGAGCCCCATGTTCGCATTTTTAGGGGTGCAATTGGCCCTGAGTTCATTTTAATGGACAATAACGTGAGGCCACATAGAGCTCTTCTGGTAGGCGAATTTCTAGAGTGTGAGGATATTCGCCGGATTAATTGGACAGCCATATTGCCAGACCTCAACGCTATATAGCATGTCTCGGACGCTCTGGGGAGAGCAGTTGCAACTCGTAATCCCCCTCCGAGAACCATCCAGGGAATGAAAAGATCGTTGCTGAATGGGACCAGTTGCCCCAGAAAATGATAAACTGCCTTATTTCAACTATGAAATCCCGCTGCGAGACCTGTATATCAGTAAGAAGGGACCATACCTCCTATTAACTCATCTATTAATCCATTTTTTTGTTTATTCTGCAACCACTGTTTCATACCTTCCGACTCCAACGTGTGTGACGCTCATGGGTGTGTATTACAATTATTCAATGGTTATTTGTTTTGTATTGTATCAATATATGTACCAATCAAATTTTATTAAAATTGCTCCATTAGTTCTAGAGATAATCGACCAAGTCTGCAAATTCTCTTAATTTCTTACACCAGTACAGCATAGCTGGTATCGGCCCGACACGTACACTTCAGAGCTGAATTGCGTTTGCTGGGAATCTATGTGTCGGTCTTATTTGTCTTCCTTTTCCGAACATACTGGAAATTGTATCTTGATCAATGATTGTACCTTGACCCGCTCCATGTCTTCCCTATTCCATGAGACACTTCTTTTTGGATCCAAATTTATATTGAAATACCCATACTAAATATGTTTTACAATCTTCGTTAAGCATATTCAAACTAGCCAAACATAGCGATATCGCCAATGTGGGTCCAGTCTTGGGGACTTACTTTTCGGGACCAAACTTGGCGATAAATTGCCAAAACTTGCCAGCATTGGCAGCTTTTGACATTTTACTACCCCGCCGCTATCTGGCAACCCTTGAAAGAAATTCACCATTTTGTCATGTAGACTAAAATCCGTGTCTGAAATTCATAGCACTATAGTTCTAAAAATATAATTTAAGTAATCCATTTCCAAAACTAAGAATAGGTTTTATTTTTCTTTTCTTTTTATTAAATAATTGCAACCCCCTTCCCAACCTATACTTCCCTTACTCGGACTTAAAATTTGTATTCTCCTCAACTAATCGTCTACAAAATTTCATGAATATCGGATCACCAATACTAAAGTTACCGTCGAACAAACGCTGAAGAAAAACGAATTCAGTTGACATTCGCTTTGCTCGGCCAATAATTGCATTTCAAGTCGCCTGCGTCAAGAAAAATCTGAACCAACGAAAGACGAAACGAATTATGTATAGAAAAAGAATGATAGTTAAATTTACTAATAGTTAAATTTGAAAAAACTAATGCAGTTATAAAACAGTATAAGACTTGAAAAATTGTGTTAGCTAATTAAATATATTTCCAGAAATTTCATATTTTGTCAAATTATATAACTATTCAGAATAGCGATCATGCGTAGATTCTAATTACTTCTTTATAAAATAATTCTTCATTTGCATTCAAAAAATCACTATAAATAATGTAATTTTTAATTAACAGAATAGTTTTAAGTTTTACCAAATACAGTGCTTGTGCTATGAAGTGATACATTCAATAAGTTAATCATTTGTTATGCTTAGGGAGCTAGTTATTTTGGTGCCTGCTGCATGAATTAGCTGAACTGCGAAAGGAAATAACTAATTTAGTCTAACTTTATGTTACAATTTCATTAGAATTTTTCTGTATAATCAAATAAATGCATACGTTTCGCATATGCTGAAATTTGTGAAGTGCACGTAATTAGTTATACTTGCAGAATAAGTAAACATTTTCTCTTAATTTGATTGATAAATGAAATTTGTAAATTTCAGATCTGTTGTGTTTAAAATGAGACTTCATCTGAATAAAATTAAGCAAATATGTAACTGCATACAAATTTAGACATACAATTTATCCCATGAGTTTTAATTGCATTTTACTGTATAATTTATGAATTTCAAACATTATACTCTAGATGTACTAATTTTTAATATTAACATTCTGGAGATTTCAACCTTCAAAAATTTATAACACAAACTCTTACTAGGTTTTTAAGATTAAACAAGTGGCATGAATAAATAATTCTATGGAAAATAAAAGTTTACTAAATACTTTTCTAAATACTTTTTAGCTCATTATTTCTTAAAATTATTGCATTCATAACATACCCTATCTACTAAATAAAAATAACAACTTTTTAATTGTAACAAAAAGACTCAAAAGAAGCCGGTGTTTAAAAAATTAAATAATTAAAACTTTGTAAAATAACACACATAAAAAGCACTTATCGTTCTGGATGTACTGGGTGTCTCTAAAAAGTGGTAACGGGTTTTGGTCTATTAGATATAAGTGGATGATGTAAATTGAAAAAAAAATGTTCAAAATAAGGTTCGAAGAAAGATTATGGTACGACAAAGCTGCTCGGGTTAATTTTCACAAAGTCACACTTTTTAAATTTGTATACGACCGACGTACTTAAAATTCTCAATTAGCAAAATGTGCCCCATACACTCATGAGGTGAAATACAAAATTTCATAATTGTATTCTTAAAAGAGTCAGATATACGAACATAACGCAGACTTAAACCACCTATCAATGACTCCCGAAGGTAAAAAATCCCGTCGAATAATCGAATCGCATTTCAGGGGTCGTAGAGAAATTACGAAAGAAAAAATTTTCCCCACTCTACCAATAAACGTTTACTTTCAAAATGATGTATAGCCCCCAATCATCTTTCTTTTAAGATATCTTTGAGTTGTATAATGAAAGGCTCAAATTCTGTACAGCATCTCATTAGTGTATAGGGCCCATTTCGCTATCTGGGAATTTTTTTGTACTGGGGTCGCTCTTGACATGTGCATATTTCCGGCTTCCTAAGGACCGTTTACATGTGAAAATGGAAAGTCCCGGGTAAAAGCAGAATATAAGGGAAAACTCGCTTGCATCACGGGAAAGCGTCTCTGCATTAACCCTCCTTTCGACTAGGAATCTTTCTATCCCACATTTTCTTCCCTATATAGGGGAAGCGGGGTAGAAAGCAGCGAAAGTTCCGGCATTTACTCTGCATTTGTTTGCATGTAAACGGGCCCATAGAGTACATTTCGTCCCTCGCCCTAGTTTTCTTCTGTTTTTGTAGGTTTTGGATTTTTATATTTAAATGTTCAAGTATTTTTTTTCTATACAATAAATGTACTCAAATATTTTTACAGCTATCATCTGTTCATACATGCAAGATTTCCTATTGCAATTACCAAAACTGATTAAGAAACCGTTATCATTTTTTGCTACCTTTTGTCTAACACATCTTATCGTTTGTGAAACAATATTCCCTTTCGTAAGTGAATTTTAATATGCCGATAGATATTGGTCAATTTTTTGACCATATGACCCGCAATCTAGTAATAATGCATATGTGAGGCAAAGAAACAGTTTATTGGCAGTATGTACAAACGTTTCAAGTGAGGGGGTGAATTTACTATTTTAGGGAGCAACGAGAAAAAAAAAAGGAAGTAAGAAATTTCTAATTTCTCTGTTCTGCATGTGAGCAATCCTTTTTCCAAATAAATTTAGTTCGGAGAAAAACGTGAATATTAAAAAAAAGTCATCTTCGCTAAAATAATGAATAATCCTTTAAGACCATTTCAATCTTGACTGCTGTTCGAAGGGATTTGATGGGAGAATAATTAGAAGCAAAAAGACAAGAAACTTTTCGTCTTTTTCCGCTTTCATTGGCATTTAAATTTTAAACAGTTTTGATGTTCTTTCCTATAACTGCTTGCTAGTTAACTCAAATTACGTATTAAATAAAGTATAGTTACATTACAACAAATTAATGAAATACTCTTACTATGTATTTATATATCCTGCTGTCTTACGATATTATATATGTTTATGGATCTCATTTAAGTAAAATAAAAATAATGTAACTAGGTACAGAGCTGTATCCGATATGATATCGTCATGACTTTAAGAATATAATTTGCATTTAATTTAATTATTCCCAGTAAGGATATTGATTCTTCATTATCGAGTAAGCATTAGCTTTCCTAGAAATTGCAATACTATAATTGTAAAGGGCTTAATATTAACAACGTAGACTGTTTATTCAATTAGGGGTTATGGTTTTAAATTATGAAAAGCTAGCCATTTGTAATTCTCATTAAAGCTCTAATGAAGACACTATGTAAAATATGAATTATTGAAAAGATAATATCCTGAGTACGATAATTCGTGAATGCAGATCAATTACAATTTTTTTTTATATTTATCCAAACGTTCATATTTTTTTGTAAGTAGTTTTACTTATTTATATTTTTTAATATCGGGATAGTTTTTTCCTTAATGTCAATGGCAAAATATGAAAATGCTAAAACCTGAATTTATGCACTTCAAAGAAGACAAATGAATTGCAAATTTCGAGAAGGGCTCAAGTCTGAAAATTAAAATTTTACAATAGACACAAAAAACCTGATTTATAAACTGAACTTAAAACATTTGACTGATTGAAGCAGTTTTTTTTGCTGTAATATTATGGAAAACTGTGTACGTTATAACAAGACAAAATAGTATCCTTAAGGGGAATTTGAGGGAGAAAATGATCATTACATTTTTCTGAGATGAGTCCTTCTCGAAGTTTATCTGA
Source organism: Cheiracanthium punctorium (assembly GCA_038373885.1). Lineage (NCBI taxonomy): Eukaryota > Metazoa > Arthropoda > Arachnida > Araneae > Cheiracanthiidae > Cheiracanthium > Cheiracanthium punctorium. The sequence continues at coordinate 713,235 of JAWZYV010014928.1, read as the reverse complement.
GGATTTCAATTATTTTATTAGTAAAATGGCATTATTTTACAGCATATGTTTTTAAAAGAGCAAAAATAAATAGTTTTCTTTTTAGAAATCCCCAAATTTTTATGTCCTTTGATTACATTACAATACAAAAGCACCCCAATAATGTTTTCATTAAAATCTTCGACGTCCAGCTATGATGCCGCATCTGTCGGCATCTGCAGAATGCCTTCATAGAAGTATCCAAAATGCCCCGGGGTGAAATGTCTTAACTTTTATAGGTCTTTGATGGCATTCATTTGGTATTCAGACACCATTTCAGAATTCAACAGAGAGTTTGCTGCTAACCGGCGGTCAAGGTAGATGCTAAATGAGGACGTTAGAGGAGAAGCATGGACATGATTCAATAGTAGTAATGTTTTGACAAAAACCTTTCATTTTGATAGTACAAAAGTATCACTTAGAATTGTTACCAATGAATGGACGGTAAGTCCCCCCATTGATAAGTCCTCCCCAGACTTTTCAAAAGATAAACTCAAAAAAGTCAGCACTTGAAAATTCATTCGAGATTCAAGTGAAGAGATTCAATTCGAGATTCAATTCGAGATTCAAGTGAAACACAATTCGAACGTCTTCCGCGTCGAACAGAGGAAACTTCGAAATATATCAATGTTTCTTATTCAACTGAAACAAACAATCGTGTTTTGATCACGTGACAGCGCGATAGGTTTGTTCATTGGAAGCATTCTGGGGACTGAAAAACGTTTGATTCGAACTCGATCACGCGCGTTTCACTTAAATCTCGCCCTAAACTTTATCCTTTTTTTTCGACTTTTTCCACGTGACATCTCCCTGACAACCCAGTGATTTTCGAAAAAGTCTGATCTCGGTGATATGAGAACTTTTCAAAATTTATTAAATTAAGGTGTTTTTCATGAGGATGGAAACCAGATATTGGTTTTTTCTCGCTCAGAAAATATAGATCTACATTTGTACATGAAAAATAAAAGCGAAAAAGTCATTACTGACATAATCTCAAGATAGGCCTTTTCGAAATCTGCTAGACAATTGTTGACGGAACTATAGACAGGGTGTTTCACGAAGGACACCTAAATTTTAAAATAAATTACTCTAAAACAGTAATTAATAGAAAAATGAAACCGTTGATATATTTGTTAAAGAAATCATAAGAATTTGATACAGAAGCCAAAATAATTTAGTTACAAATTGTGCCGATAAATGGCGCTGCAAAAGGAAGTACAGATCTCAGAACGACAGCTCGAACGTCGATAAAATCATTTGTTGAATATTTCAGCCTAACAAACACATTTTGCGTTTTGGACTTTTTGTTTGGGCTGTAATCCCCTGTAAAAGAATCATTGAGTCACTTTTCTTGCGAGAAACGGTGACAACTGACTAGTGTATCGCTTGAAACAATATATCAGTACTCAACAAGCATTTTATAACAGTAGTCGGCAAAATTTTACATTTCTTTCCTAACAAAAATGGAATTAGCTGTCTGTAACTAATTTTGCAGTGTAGAATTTAAAAATAATAGTATTGAAGCTGTAGCACGTACAGTTTTTTTGTTATGATTATCTTACCAGTATTGAAAGGAGCTGAAAAAGCATTTTAAACACACTTTTTTTAAATTATTAATTTCATTAATTTATCATGGAATTGAGATGCTCTATTATAATTAAGATGATATACATATTTTAAAGAAAGTAGAACATCAGACCATTAAAAATTAGTTAAATATGATTAAATGATGTCCCTTTCTTCTTTTATGTGGCGTAAAATCTTCTTTCTTTAGCAACAAGCAGGAGTCGCCCATCATAACTGGTTCCCAATGACTTTGATATCGAGTTTCTAGAGTACTAATGTCATCTTTCCCCTTGTTCGTCACTAACCATGCCAAGATTTTCTCTCTATTCTAAAAAAAAGTAAAGGCCGCTGGCGCTGTCAATAGCTTGTGGACCTATCTCCTCCTAATCCGTGGGGATTTGAGTTTCGACTAAGGTGCCCACAGATGCGAAAAATTCCGAGGAACCTGCTAAGCTGACTTAAATTTCGAAAATCGAATTATTTTAGAAGATATTAATAAAAAACTGGGAAAAAACAGAATGGTTGCCAGATTTGGCATAAAATCATTCATTCCTTTGCAACAAAGCATTTCCAAGTATGTAGTATCACGTGAGATTGTCAAACATGAAGTAGAAATACACCCATTTTACGCCAAAATAAAAACTACATGAAATAAGTAACTCAAAATGTGTTACACAAAGTTGACAATTTTCAAATAGTAAGTTCGCTTAGACAACAGGAGTTTAGAATTAGCGATTATCCGTTTTTCCAAAACAGAATAAGTAATATCTTGAAAACGAAAAATAATTAAAATGCAGATTATTTTAAAGCCGGTTCGGTCCAGCTGGATTATTTGCTACCAGTAGAAATATTTGGCGGCGTTAACTATGCCGTTACAACAGTTACAGTACACTTTGGATATTTGCTAGCGCGACGAGATGGTATAATTCGTGGTGCTAAGTACGCCAATCTGCAAACGATTATGTAAATGAAAATATCGATAACGATTTTCCGGTAACCTTAAATGAACAGTAATTGTAGGTTGTGAGCATGTGTAAATCGCCAAATAATAAAAAGTTGCCATGGGTGGCAAGCTATCCTATCTGTTCCGTAGCTTTTATTAACTTTACATGTACGCAAGTCGCCAAATATTGAAAAATCGCCATGGGTGGCAAATTCGCAAGGTGTCCAACAGGTTTTACATTATTAAAAATACAGCTGAAACAGATGTTCTGATTTTATTATGCTTTAGATCCTAATTAATATAACTTTTTAATGGAAGCATTAAATATCATTGTGTTTCTGAGAAGTGCAAATAATTTTTCCAGCGATTATAAGCGGAATCCGCACTCCAGATGGAGTTTAGCTCAGGACACGTACAACACGGATTCCCTTAACTAAATATCTTCCGTGTTATAAGGGGGAGGAGATCTACTGTAGTGTGAAGTTTAAATTTTTATGTACCAATGAACCTGCAAGAACCAAATAATGTGTAGCTCAGTAACATTCTATCTGATCCAATCTTCGGGTTTTGTCTGTTGAAGTTATGACTTTTTTACGAATAAGCGTTATTAGGGGCCGAATGCCTCATACGAAAAGCGAGCGTAGTGAGTCTGAGGGCCTTGGCCCCCAGTCTGGAAAAAAATCCAAATGCGAGTGGAAAAGGTTAATTTTGAGTGACATTCGACACCCCAGGACTTGGTAGGACTTAAGAAGCTCTTCTATCAGGATTTTATAATTTTTGTCCTTCTTGTTTCCTAAAAAACTTTTTACCACTTTCACAAAGGATTTCTAAGCTGCTAATTCCTTTTGATTTAGCTTTCCTTCAAAAGCAGAGTCTCAAATAACTTTTCTGATGTGAGGTCCAATAAAAATGCCTTGTTTAAGCTTACGTTCACTTAATTGTGGAAAAAGTATTTTTAAATTTTTAAATCCCTCACCTTCTTTGTCAATAGCCTTCACAAAATTTTTCATAAGTCCTAATTTAATGTGAAGCGGAGGAAAAAGAACTTTTTTCCGATTCAATAAGGGGAGTAGGGAAGTATACTTATCAAGGGAAGTATATCCTTAACCTTTTCCCGGCGGGGAAATTTTGGCCGTGCTTTTTCAGAGGGACGGGAGCATCTGAAAAATGCTTTCCCCCATTTCAGTGACTCTTAGCTGAAGCTGCTATTTGTGCAACAATCATTGATGGATTACTCTTTCCCGCCCCCGAAGTAAAACGAACTTCTTGAACAAGGGGATTACCTTTGCGCGTATATTCTTCTTTTCAGGAATTGGGGTGCAACTGAATTGATGGATGGATGTTGACATCTCTCCCTGCCGGTCCAGTACAGGTGAACAATTACAGAGGGGGAAAGCATTAGTTGGTCGAAATATGAACCAAGCCCGTCCTTTAAGGTGTTCGACTGCTTGGTTGAAAAATCGACCGCCCGTCTTCAAAGGGTTAAGTTCCAGGCTGAAAAGATGTTCTGTTTGGCCAATCTTTTTTTATAAAACGATGTTCTGTTGCACGGCTATCCCACAAACATAAAAAAGCAATAATAGTTTGTAAAACCACCTTGAAGACCCATTAATATGGCTATGATTTTTAAATCAACACAAATTTGCCAATTGAATTGTCTATACATAATTGCATTTAGAATAGTTACCATGTTTGTATAACTTTCTTTCATCGAAGGTGAATAAGCTATTGATATGGATGGTTTCTTGTTTCCATTATGGAGCAATATAACTTTTAAGCTATATTTGGAAGAATCCATAAAAAGGCGCCATTCTGATGGTTCATGCTCGATATCTAGTTCCTTCATTAATTCATCAAGACAAACACCAACTGAATCTTCCGTTCTATAAAACTGTGAGTAAAGCACATTTCTTTTTCCAAAATATGTAATACTTGTTCCACCTGCCAACAGATTCCACTCTTGCAGTCTAGAATCGAGAAGTTCGATCTTTTGTTTCGATAGGCCCAGATCCCGCACCAAATCTCTGAGTTCGTTTTGACGAATAAAATGGAGTTCGCTCGAAATCTCAGGTCTAAAGTTAGGGTCAAAATTGTCTTCAGCTATATCTGTTTCGGATTCGACTTCAGAGTCACTCACCTGTTGAATGTCAATATCTTTCCAATTGAATAGTGGAGTTGGAATCGGTAAGCCTTCGCCATGAAGAACAGGTCGGAGTGCCGATGGTATATTAGGCTCTTCGATTTTATGTATTTGCTTTTTTGAATATCCTTCTGTGTTCGTTAGATAGAAGCAACAGTCATCTAAATGATTTGAAGGTTCCCGCCACACCATAGGGATAGCAATTGACATAGAGCTTCTGTTGCTTTTCATCCACTGAATAAGAGCCACATTACAACTAACACAGCACACGTGAGGAGCCCAACTCTTTTCTTGGTCACACACTTTGCACCCGAAATACAGAAAATAAGCTTTTTTCACTTCTTATGATAAATCTCTGCCTGTGATTTTAATATAAAACGTCCACAAAACTAACAAAATGTATCAGGCTTAGTTTCGCAACATCTAGGATGAGAACTTGCCATTTTCGATATGAACTATTATAAAAGCACTCAACTACACTTAACAAAGAATTTTTCTATTCTGAGAAGCCGGAAATGACTGGATAAGGCGGGGTTTTAAGGTTGCCAGCAGAGGCTGGCGCGGGCATTTGGCTCGAAAATCATAAAAAATAGTGGACGATTCCATTTTTTGTTATACAAAATGAGACATGGTGCAACTTTTTTACTTGCTGTTACTTAAATAACAATATGAATTAATTAAAAAAATAATAATTTGGTTGTTGTTAGTGAACCGCTGTAGACCAGTGTAATCGACTAAGCACAGCTTGGTTCAAGCAAGATTGGGCTCACCCATACCGTACACAAGACGCTTTTGACTTTTTTTATGAATACTTCAATGATGAGTTATAGTGTTGACAGCTAATTCGACAGCTAAATGAAAAGTAACGCAATTGGCTTCCTTAGTATTCCGACCTCACTATCTGTGACTACTGTCTGCGGACATAGTGAAACACGTTATTTAAGATGAAAATACTTCAACACTCGGCGAGCTATAGGAGTCTGTTTGTCTGGGTTGTCTTTCGATTTCACTTAACACACCACGGAGAGTTACTGAAAATATTATTATTTGTTTGCGACATATATGTAGGTGAAAAGCGTGTATATTGAATCGGTTTTGATGTGAATTTACTAAACACCTGACCTTTCTTTCGGGCAATAGCGTTGCCGCTAACAGCACCATCTATCGGTGAAATTTCTAAAAATTTTGTGGCTAATATATCAAATTCTTACGGATTTTCTAATAAGTTTACCTCCTGTTTCATGCTTTTGTCAATCATCGTTTCTGAGTCATTTATAATAGACTCTCTTCCAATTTGCATAATTTTCCCGATCAGCTTCGCTTGTCATCTCATTCAACAGGAACAAGATAAAAACTTGTCACTGTACCATGTCATGATGCAGTTGCTTGTCTAATATATTGTAGAACTCTCTCAATTAACGTTAATTTGTTTAAAATGGGGAAAATATGAGTCGAAAATTATTTTGGTCGTTTCCCCAATAACCAAGCATCTAATCAAAAGTACAGCCTAAAAGCTTTGTCGAGCTTCACTCCATTCCGCGTGGAAGAAGAGGACAGAACTTATGTTAACCTAAAACCGTGTGATTGGCTGCTTTTTCTGTTTGGACTCCAGTCAGCCATAAATGTCGATTCAAAAATAATTTAAAATTATCTCATTTCAGTGTGTTTATTTGTAATTGAATTGGTCAGTTCAAAAACCACTTGAATCTATTAAAAACTTCGCCATTCTTATTCATGAATTTTTTAGGACTTCTCCGAGAAAATTACAGTGATTAAAGATCAAAGTATACAAAAATTTATTTCATGAACATATATAAAAAATAAAGTAAAAATGCACATCCCATCGTGCTCGGAAGTTCATGGTAGCTTAAAAATGACCGACTGAATTTGCAAATTTCTCTACAAGTTACAAAGGAATGGCAGTTTGAACTCAAAGAACGCAAAATTTCAGTAGAAAATTCCTTTACCTTTTTTTACATTTTCCTTTGGATTTGGTAATTTTTTTTTTCAGTTTCAAATTTTTAAAATAACTACCCGCCCCATACCTTATTATTTTTTTATACTTTTGATGAAATTATTGGATGCATTTCAAAGAAAATTATGTTTCTTCTTTTTAACAGTCTTTTTTATTAAATTTATTTAGGTTACGGTTGCTACAAATTGGGGCGTCATTATAAAGCCCGAAGGTGACCATGGCAAGGACTGATATTGCAAAATGTTTGAAAAGACATAACTGATGCGATTACCAATCATACAATGATAGAAATAATAGCTTTATTATGAGAATTGGAATTTCACAACTGGAAACATTTTCACTAATGAAAATTTGTAAAAATAAAAATTTTCAGTTCTCAGGAGTGCAAAATTATGTTATTTACTTCCAAAGAAAATAAAAATGGTTTTAATTCCCATTGTCCTACCTTCTTTATTCAAAGTCTTCAATATAATGCTTTATGCCTCTACATAAAGCAAAAAAAAAAGTCATATCAAGAGCATGCATCTCCCTTTTCTCTAAAAAAGCAGATATTATGTCCTGCATAATAAAAAATAGACCAATTTTCTCTTCAATGCGGACAGCCATTGCTTGGCCATTGGGCAGTCCTTCCAGCGCAAAATGACACGCCAGCGTGGCACTTCACGTCACCATCTAGAATACGGTCCTTTAGAATTTTTGTGTTGAAAGCAGTATTCCCAAAATGAATCGTTTTTAAAAATGTTTACAGACATAAATTTCGTGCCAACTATGTATATTTGTATTCCCCTATTTCACTACTCGTAAACATCCTTATTGTTAATAAAATATGCTAATGTGCCAAGGATGTCAGTGGCAGTGCTTATGCTTCGATCTAGTTGATGTCATTCGCAGCGTAGAAATATCGTCGATTTTCGTACGACATACGTGCGATATATGTTTGGATGAGAGTTTCACGGCACTATATGGATATATCTATATCTGTCTATCTATCTACCTATTTATATATACAGGGTGGGCATTTCAGAAAATCAAAAATTAAATCGAAATTGCCATAAAAAAGTTCAATTTGTGGTCATTTCTTTAATACAATGTTAACTTATTTTATCAACATAGAATTCCAACACGCAGGTCATTACACAGCTCAAGACACGGATCATCGAAGTCGTTGAGAATATTTCTCAATGCATGTTGACAAGCACGTGGAATGAGATCGAGTATCGCCTAGACGTGACACGAGCAACTAAAGGTGCCCATATCGAAATTTGGTAACAAGAAACTCGCTCTGTAAGGGTAACTATTAAAAACTTTTTCATATAAAATGCCATTCTATGAATTTTTGGTCCTGTGGCGCCCTCTTTTGTCTGCAGTTCAAAATTTTCTGTTGATTAAAAATCTTAACATTCTATTAAAGAAGTGACCGCAAACTGAACTCTTTTATGGCAATTTATGTTTTATATATTATTTTCTGAAATGTGTCAGGGACTTTTCGCCCACCCTGGATATATATAGACAGGGTGATTCGTTGCCAGACCGACAAACTTTCAGGGAATGTAGGGGGTTACAGAGACGGTTCAGAATCACATAGCAATGCGGCATCGGAAACGTCATCTACATGTACCAGTTAATAATCACTTTGAAAGAAGTGTTGAAGTCTGCGCGTATAATTTCTTAACCAAGTTTCATAAACAATGGGTTTTCCTCAGACAATTTCTTAAATGTAATGAAATAAAAATTCTCAAATAACGATTTTTGTCAAGTGCAATCAGTGAAAGAGGGATTAGTTTTTGTGAAACCATTGTCGAAAAGTTTACTATCACTTGACTTATTCTGAAGTGATTATTAACAGGTACATAAAGACGACATTTACGACCCTTTATTGCTATGTGATTCTAAACCACCTCTGTACCCCATATATATATATAAATATATAAATATATATATATATATATATATATATATATATATATATATATATATATATACAGGGTGTATCTAAATCGTTTCAACAAAATATTATGGAAGATAGGGTACATAATAAGGAATCAAAATGACGTAGCAATGTGGACTGAAAAACGTTGTCTTCATGTAGCTGTTAATGATCGCTTTAGGAAAAGTGTTGAAATGTTTGTCAAATTTCTTAAGCAAGTTTCGTATTCAATGGTCTTGTCTCCAAAAATCTCATCCAAGAAATAAAGTAGAATTTTTGAACTACAAATTTTAATCACATGTGTTATGAGAAAAATACATTAGTTTTTCACAAACAATGGTCGGAAAGTTCAGAGTTTTTTCAGCACCCGTTACAAATTGATTATTAAAAGCTGCAGGAAGACAACGTTTTTGACCCCACATTGCTAAGTGATTCTATTTCCTTAATATGTGCCCTATCTCCTATAATATTTTGTTGAAAAAATTTGGATACACCCGGTATATATATATATATATATATATATATATATATATATATATATATATATATATATCGGGGATTTCTAAATTGTTTTTACAAAATTGCAGGGGTGATAGGGCACATAATAAGTAATCAGAATCACATAGCAATGTAGGATCAAAAACGCCGTTTTCACTTACCTGGTAATAATCACTTTATGAGAAGTATTGAAGTGTTTGTCTAATTTCTAGGGATCGACCGATAGTTTCGGCAACCGATAGTATCGGCGCCGATACCTCCGATTTTTTTAGGTATCGGTATCGGTTCTTTCGATTCTAAAAGTATCGAGAAAGTATCGGTTTCTGTTGCTTTCATCCATTTTCACCGATACTTTTCAACCGATACTTCGCTTTTCAGAAGAAACCACGCAGGCGCAACACCATTCTAGAATCTTTATTTTGGTAATGAGATGAGAGGCGTCGTTTCATTGGCACATTTGTTTGCGCGAGTGTTTTCGAACTTTTTTTTTTTAATTCTAATCATCGCTAAATGGATGTCGTAGCACCAAGTGTGGTCGAAATTATGGACGAAGAATCGTTAGATGACAATTTAATAGGTTAATCTTCTATTCTTCTAAATTATTTTGAATTGGCGCCCAACACTAAATACGCTATCTGCTAGGATTGCAAAAAAACAAATGTCGAGAGGTAGGCTATAATTTTACTTCAGTTTTATAAACTTTTATTTTTCAATGTGTGGATTCGAAAAAGAGTTCATTCATATATATATATGCACACAATTGAATCTCATTATAACGAACTTGCTCGGTTCCAGTTAAAAAATTCGCTATAGAGAAAATTTCGTTGTACAGAGATTAGAGGTTTTTGCAGTTATTTCAGCAAATATTACAAACTTTTTAGTTAATTCGATGTTTAAAAGTATTAAATGACAACTTTCACTTAAAAATAAATTAGTATTTATTATAAATTTGTTATTTCTTACTTTTCATTGTATAAATGAAATGTTCAAAAGTAAAGAAAATCCACGAATTTAGAGAAAAAATCTGTAATGCACTTACGTTTACTTTACTTCAAAATTCCGTTATTTTACATTGTTTTGCATTCTGTGATTTTAAACTTTCATAAAAATATTCACATTTTAAAACTCCGCTGAAAATAGAGTGAGGCACATTTTCTTCCATTTGGAAAACTCTTTTTAATGGTTTTGAAAGGTTAAAGCATTAAAGTTTGATGTGGTTTTGGTCGTGAAGCGCAGGGCCTTATTATTATATGGGCAAATCGGACTTTGCCCAGTTACCCCGACTTGAAAGGGCCCCCAATTTTAAATGTTTTTTCTGAAATATTCTTTTTTAAATCAAAATGTTAAGAAAAATATAACAAATTTCATAGATTGGGGGCCCCCAAATCTATCAATGCCCGGTGCCCCTGTTAGTCATAATCGGGCGCTGGTGAAGTGTCTTCATTATCGGAGTCAGTTTCAATTTCCTGGCCTCCATTTTTATCATCTGTTCTTTTCCACTAAGTGGTCGGTTCAAAAATTAAAAATTTCTTCAAAACTAACGAAAAAAAAAATAAAGGTAAATCTGAAATATTCGCTATTTGAAGATAGCCTGTTCGTTATATGGAGAATGTTTATAGTGTTATTTAAGTCTTAAAGTTACGTTGCCATGAAAAATTTCGTTATGGGGAGAAATTCGTTGTAAGGAGACTTCGTTATAGGGAGATTCTATTGCATATATAGGCTTTTGATATCGTTGGAGAAAGTCTAGCTCTTGATATATATTTCACGCTTAAGAGACATGCTTTAAATTTTTATTTAAAAAAATTGGTGCAGGGCATCTGATTCGGCTTGGGTATGATATAGATATCAAAATTGATGGGGGAGACGGTCCTTGACATCGTTTGATATTTCAGGGGATGACGACCTTTAAAGTGTTAAAGCAGGGGCAACCGTTACGTTCATCGCGTGCCACAGATCTAGAGACCCTGTTTTGAAGACAGCTGGCTGTGCGTCGTCCGTCATCTTGCTGGTACTTAAGTCAAGCGATGGCAACGGCTGCCCTTTTTTCAGCATTGGGCAATCTATACATCTCTTCTCGCATTCTTCCATTTTTCAGCAGATGTCAGTGCTGTTAAAAATAAACGTGACAATTTTTTTTACGGGAAATGACGTGTTATAAAGGAAAGAATTCTCGTGGAGCTATGTCACCCGCAACTATTTTTATAGAAATAAAATCTATTCTTCGTGACTGGCAACAGTCAAAATGTCAGAGTTGGGTGTTCCCAGAGTGGGATCACTGCGCGTTAAAGGGTTAAATATTTGCACCAGTCGGCACTAGAAATGGATTCCCTTATTAATATATTCCTTTAACACCCCCCCCCCGTTCCTGTTTGTGTTCTGTCAAGCCTTAATGAGGGGCATCTACCTATAGGGGGGATTGGGTGGAGGACTTTTTAAGGGAGTCTAACGCATATTCGGGTAACATCCGTAGAAAATCGCCCAAAACTATAGACCACTAGATCGACAGCCGCGCGAGGAGAAAGAATTCCGAACCTGCACACTAAGACGCTTCCTAGTGCTCAGCTTTTTATAAATTCAGCCATTCGCCGGAATTATTGAATAGAAAAGAAAGACTAGAACTACTGTAAATTCACTCTTCAATGTATTCACTGCTTTGTCTTTTTAATGCTTTCTACTGGGATCAAATTTAATCATGCTGTTATTCAATTTAACGAGAACTACAGTCTCGTTACAAAAACTACTCAGAATACAGATGTAGGTTTAAATGACATTAAATTATGCAAAGTATCGGTATCGGTTAAGTATAGGTATCGGCCGATACCATAACTTAAAAGTATCGGTATCGGCTATTTCTGAAAATGAATTTATAGGTAAAGTATCGGTATCGGTCATCGGCGAAAATGTGGTATCGGTCGATCCCTACTAATTTCTTAAGGAAATTTCATATACGATGGGCTTGTCAATCTCATCCATGAAACGAAATAGAACTTTTAAACTATGAATTTCAGTCGCATATTTTCTGAGAAAAATATGCTAGTTCACTGTTCTTTCAGCAGCTAACAACGAAGGGACGTTCCAAAGGATTATTTACAGCTACATGGAGACGACGTTTCCGACTCTACATTACTATATAATTCTGATTCCTTATTATTTGTCCTATCTCCCCTTAAATCTTGTAAAATCAATTTAGAATAACCCTGCATATATACATATGTATATATATATATATAATTATATATATATATATATATATTTATATAAAGAAGTAAAAATAGTAAGAATTATCACGAAAATTATGAGCGCAGCAACTGCAGCTCTAATATAACTTCTCGCGTTTATAGTGTAATTGTATTATAAAACCCGAAAAACCCCCAGTCTTTGTCAAAAAAACATACAAAAACAAGACAAAAAACATAAAAATACTATAACCAGCTAATTCATCAGAGGGAGACTGGTGTGCTTGTTAGTTACAGGTTTCTGGACTGGTGTCAGGAGATTGTGAACTATTGTATTAACAGAATTATAGACTATTGTATTAACTGAATTATTGAAGCTTAAATATCTTGAAATATTGCCTATTTAATATAATTTTAGTTCAATCAACGGGCACCATTTCTCCCTGACCTGCAAAAAAAAAAAATTCAAACATTGTTAAAATAGAATAGAAAATGAAAAAACGTACTTAAAAAGTGGCTGCAATCAACCTCCAGCCGTAACTCTCAAGAAAATTGAACAAACTTAATCCGTGTATCCAGCAATCTTGGCCATATTCCATTCCAGTCAGCGTCCAACAGTCTTGTTGCCACATCCATCTGTGCGCGTCCGAAAACTAGGCTTTAGCTTGCAGATATCATTCGGGTTTTATAATACAATGTCACTATATATATATATATATATATATATATATATATATATATATATATATATATATATATATATATATATATATATATATATTATATATATACATTATATATATATATATATATATATATATATATATATATATATATATATATATATATATACGTATTGCTGCCTTTTCATTAAAACAGAATGTTTTAAGCAATTTTCACTAATCAGCTTATATTCAAATAGATACATCTTTTCTACAAATTTCAATTACTGAACATGAACTGTGCAAGTATTATTTTTCGACGCGAATCTATGAAACCTACCAGAGCTGCGAGACGATTCTCTAATTATTTTCCTTGTAAGTATTAATTCTTCATTAGTGCAATACACTTGGACACTTTCATTTAAATGCTAACTTAAATTAAATGAAAAGATTTCATTTTTACGAAATGCAGCTTACCTGCTATCAAGTAGTAATTTTAAATTTTGCAGAAGGGTTAATCATTTAATGCGTTTACTGAAGCACATAGTTCATTATCTTTTGCATAAATTGCATATTCTTTCAGGTAGTTTCTAATTAACTTTAATAAACTCGAACTGTTCTATTAAAAGTATTTAGTTTAATTATCTAAACTCAAAATTTTCCAATGAATACTAATAATTTGGTTTCTTGCGAATTTCTAGGATATTCTACTGAAATAATATTGATAAAGTTAATTTGGACAGAATGTAATTTATTTACTGTGCTCTTAAATGCAATTAAACTTTCAGTTTATTAATGGTACACATAGTGCATAACAAAGTGATCGAGGTAGGAATTTGAAAATCAGTAAAATTCTTACTCAAACAGAGAAACATTAATGCAAAATAAACGGAGTTAATCTACACAGAGGAACGACTTCTTAAGCTTTAAATTTCAGATGATGCATGATACACTGTAAAAAGTTAAACTCTTTAAAATTCCAAAATGAACTATATTTGCCTAATCAATAACCTTCTTAAAAATTTCCTTCCATAATATAGTTTTGTCACATGTTTGATAGCTACTTACTTTTAATGTAATACCCTAATAGCACAACAGTCCCCTGTGACTGAAATGCGACCACACAATGGCTGTCACAATAGAGTTACAAACAGTCCCCGCGACTCCGCAGCAAAGTCACGCCAGAGTCCCTATATCCTCTCGCTGTGTAGTCGCATTGTTACCGTTCAGAGAAGTCATGATGGGACAGTTTTGCGACAGCGAAAAAATTCGGGGAAAAATAGTTACCGAAAAGATACACCAGATTGCAGCACCAAACTCTCAGGCAAGAAAAAGTTGAGGTCCAGAATCGAACTCTGGAGCTAATGGTTAATAGCCGAGCATCCTACCGCAACGCTGTGATTACCCTGCTCGGGATCCTTTAAAAGTAAACTGATAGCTGCAAAAGCTAGTTCTGACGGCTTGTTTTGGAAATTTAAAATTTTTCTGTGAGTATTTTATAAGTAAGTTTTATATATAAATATATATATTTATTTTATAAATAAATCTTATATTCTGTGAGTATTTTATAAATAATATAAAAAATATCATAATTAATAAATATAAATTAAAAATCTTGGAAATCTTTCTTTTTCCACATAAATTATTTTCAGGAGATAATGTGCTGTTTTATTTAAGTATTCATCCGAAAAAACTAATGATTTATTGAAATTTTTTATTCGGTTATGAGATAAATTTGTAATGTGCAACATGTGGGGTTTGATATATATTAAGGTATGAGGGATAAGATTTATATTTTTGCTATATTTTGCCTAAAAGGGATTTCATATAAAAATAAATAAAATTAATTGGAAAAACATGCATTAGATAAAATAAATAAAGTATTTTTGACTTAGACCCATAGTTTTACCTCAAATTTTTCGTAGTGGAACTTTCAAACATACCAGAGACGTATTTAAAGGGGGGGGATCTGAAAACTTATAGCAATTATTAAAAAGCAGCAATTTTGAGACATTTGTATTTACTCTAGTAACAATAAGGTTGAAAATACCGGATAGTCCCCCCCCCAATCCAAAATTTACGCTATCGAAACATATATGCCATGGGGATATGAAAGAAATTGTTAATTTTACTCACAGATACTTAGTTTTCACCATTGTGATTAGAACTCTCAATTGTAATATTTTTAAGAATAATATTTTTTTATAAATAATATTGTCTTGTTTAATAAATTAAACTAAATAATAAATTAAACTAAATAATAAATTAAACTAAATTAATAAATTAAACTAAATTCCAATACTACATAACTGCGAGGTTTTATTGAATTATATTTTTGGATTCATTTATTAAATGTTTCACGAAAGAAATTGCCACAAAATATTAGAAAAAAATGAGTGAAAAGCGGCTGTGTGACGTCATTTTGAAGTCCAAAAAAATCAGTAGTCACAAAATAGTCACACAGTGACTTCACAGTGGAGTCACTGAGCGACCAATAACATACTAGTCACATGGTGACTTCACAGTGGAGTCACTGAGCAACCGATCACATACTAGTCACAAGGTGACTTCACAGTGGAGTCACTTAGCGACCGATCACATACTAGTCACCTGGTGACTTCACGGCGACGTCACCTGGTGGCTGGTCACAAATAAACTTCACAGTGACTATACAGTAGAGTCACATCACTCACAAGTCACAATGTGAGTAGTATGTGACAGACCTGTGACAATTGTGACCCTCTGTGACGTACGTCACAGCGACTCTTTTGTGACCATCTGTGCTATTAGGGAAGCTTCTCATCTATATTGGGAGTTGAAGTAATAAATGGGTGCGGTTGGGTGGTTTGGTCGCAATAACTTTTAAAGTGAATTACTAAATTTAGGTAGGTTACATAAGTTAACTCTTTTTTTTTTAAATCGTAAGTGGTAGTACAAATCCGCAATAACCTCAAAATCCTACCTTGCTGGAATAATCCTTCAACCTACAACTCCTAAAAGAAAATACAAATTTCCTATTTAAAGGTTCCTGAAACAAAATATAATTACCGGCTCAATAAAAGAGACAGATTTTAAAACATTTTATTTAATTATTATTACTTAACTTCCGAACATACAATATCTTATACAATTTACTCGTACTATTTGTTATCTTCCTTTCCTTTACACATTTATAATTATAACTGTGACATCATTTGTTTTTTTTAATATTCCATAATATTAACATTAAATATAGATCTCGCGGTGAGATCGTGGAGATAAGGTAGATTAGGGGAGAGCGGGGAGATATCGTGCGGCCCAAAATTAAATATAAATCAATACAAGGTTCTTTTACCTTCTTTAAGGTTTTTTACCTTTCTTCATAATATTGGCCATTGGAGACAGTCCACTATAAATTTCGCTAATTTATTATGGGGCAATTGTGACTGTCTCTTAGTGACACACCTGGCACCACTACGTCTGAATATTGTAAATCAGCTGCCCACTATGAATTTCTTTATTTTATTATGGGGCAATTTTGACTGCCCCTTGTTGACAGTACCTCTGGCCTCGCTCTGTCTGAGTATTGTAAATCTTCTTCGTGTGTGGGCTCCACCTTTGCACTACAGGAGTTAAAAAATTAAAGTAGCTAAAATGCGTGAACACTACGTTAAAATACCATACCTTCACTATTATTTATGAAGTATGTTCGCATTTTAAAATTGTTCATCCGAAAGCAGTATTTATTTCTTTTACTCATTGAAGTTTAATACTATAATTAATTCCGCAGTTCCCATTGTTAATGTAACATCTCAAATATATTGTACCGAAATACTATTCAAAGAATAACACAACTATATAAGGTAAAATCTATAATATAGTGTTTAAAAAACAGAGTTGAGTTTAGGAAATTAGAGATACCAAATAATACAAAATGAACAGCGCAAATTTTTTACTGCAGACCCAGAAATAGAGACTACTTTAACTGTAATTTTTTTTGTTTGGTGTTTTTTTTATTTGTCAAGAACCACATAACATAGTAGGAAAGCTCAGAAATACTAAAATCGACATGAAATGCTGGTATTTTAAATATTATCTTCTTCATAAAAATATTCACGTGAAAATCATCATTTAATGGTTAAAATATAGACTTTTACTGCGGTGCGGAACTGTGGAATCAATTATATTATTAAACTTAAATGAGGGAAGGAACTAAATATTGCTTTTGGATAAACAATTTTAAAATAAAAACATACCTAATAAGTAATAGTTTTTATAGTATTTAAATATAGTGTACACGCATTTCCTCTGTCTTGAACAGTTTAACGCATGTACCAATTTTCTGACTGACTGACTTATGGAATTTTCTTGTAGGAGTACCCTGGGCAGTAGGCTTTAACTCCAGTTGGTGCAAATCGTGGTAATGTGTCTTCACCTCATTTGAGACACGAAAATATGACGGGTTACCAATTTTCAACAAAACACCTCAGGCTTTATCTGGGAAGGAGATATTTCATTAAAATTATTGCCAATAACGATTATAAAAAAATATCACTTTGTCACACAAATTTGCACGCTTTGATAATACAACTTGACTCTAACTATGGAAATACAACGTGGGAAAATATTGTTATCTAGAATTCTAATTTGTATCATTAAATTAAATGTATTTTTAAATTTTTAAGTGATGTAATACATGTATATTAAAACTCTCTAAAAGACATTATTTACACATTGAAACGTAGTATTGCTTTAGGTTCAAGCATGCATCAATATGCATATAATACTATTTACTTTTTTTTGCAACGACAGTCAACTGTCAATGATTCCTATTATAATAAAGCATAGTTTTAAATCATACACCATGCAGTTGCCAATAATGCAATTTATAGGTTAAAAAAATACTCTTCTTTTACATTGGACACAAAATGAGTGTTTTTTAAAGATTTTATATTTTTAGAATAAGTAGCAAACTTTCGAGTTTAAAAGTGTTAATTACATGTCTGATCATTATTAAAATTATTGCCAATAACGATTATAAAATAATATTACTTTCTAACACTAATTTGCCCGCTTTGGTAATACAACTTGTCTCTGCATATGGAAATATAAAGTGGGGAAATTTTGTTATCTAGAATTCTAATTTATATCATTAAATAAATGTATTTTTAAATTTTTAAGTGATGTAATGCATTATTAAAACTCTCTAAAAGGCATTATTTACGCCTTTTAGAGATACGCCGCCTTCATGTGTAACATTTCTTTAAAAAGGCATAAGAAATAACGAATCTGCTGACGAAAATTCTAAAAGACAAACAAGATATCTTTAACTTATTCGGCTTTTATCATCCATCGTCAACAAGAAAATATTTTACAATTTACAGTCAACCTGTATATTTTATCATTTTTGAAAGACAACATAATTTAAAAACACTGTTTAATTTTTTATAATTTTAAAAGATGAAGAACCCTAAAACTACTACGTTGAAAAAAACTTTTTCCAAAAATATTTTTCTAACCTCGGTTGACATTCTCATTATACTTCAATACAAATACATGACAAAGAACACTCTATGGCATTGGCGGGATTTTCACAAGTCTCGAAGCTTTATATCAAAAATATGAAGACATTTATTTTTCTTCAAGGGTACTTTAAGATTTTCTTACTTCTTTGAATTTTGGAAAGAAAACAACAAATACTTATTTCCTGCTTGGAAAATAAAAGTATTAAAAGTGATGTAAATCATATAACTATCATCTATATCGAAATTCCTTAATTGTCAGTATATCGTGTATTTTTACAGAAATCAATTACTTAAATGAACAAAAATAATTTATTTTAAAAATATAAATTTATGTTCTTTATGTTTATGATACTATTGTCTAAAAAAGAGGAAAGAAAAAAAATAATACGTAGTCAATGTCTTCAAATTGCATTTTCATTTCAGAAAACAAAAGTATTTCAAATTTCATTTACTTTATTACAAAACCTTTTGAATGAGACATGAGTAATTATTTTTTACCCCGCTTTAGTTTTTAAAATTTCTTGATACATAAAATACTTATATAATCATAGCATATAAAAAATTATGACTGAAATGAATACTTTAGGACATATAAAAATATATTTTTTTTAATTCAATAAGTCCTTTTTTAACTATTAATATTTCAATAATAAGTGTCATTAAAAACGATTCTTAATTTTTTTCAGGAACAAAGTTTGCAAATTGTTCTCTTCTGACGTAAATATCATTTTGTATCGTTTGATAGATTAGAGAAATTTATTAAGAATATTATGACATCAGAAGTAGGAATTATAGCATCAGAAGCAGTTCTAAATGACAATTTTAATAGTTAATGATGTGTTAGGTTAAGATACATTTGTGTGAATTTAACAAAAAAGTTGGTAAATTTTGGTGAACACATATTCACGTCTATTTAGCTGAGAAAATCACCCGATTTCGATGAAAATATTTCTTTCTCAATCTACAAAATCTTTAAATTACATCTAGAGTACTAACGCATAAAAAACTGCATGATTTTTTATGACCGCTCGAAATCGACATTGCTATGCTCAAATAAAAATAAATTATGTTTTATGACTTAAACACAATTTGTTTTTGTTCGCTTAAATGGAAAGTATGTGTAATGAAACATCTCTAAGAAATTTCAAGGCGATTGCATAAAAATGCGTTGATTTCCAAAAAATAGTCTTTTTTAATGTTGCATTTTTTTCAGTTAAACAAATTTAAAGTACTTAATGAGACAGCAAATAATAAAATATATTGAAAATAAATAATTTCAACTTTCCAAAAACAGTTACCGAAAAGTAAGTTCAACAAAACAAACGTTTTTAATTATAATTTTAAGATTTAGTAATTAAGGCACATTTGCATCAACAGAGAATTTGTTTCGAGCATTTATTGTAAAATTACTTCATATAGAAATTATTAAATACGAAGAAAGTACCTTTTTTAGATATATGTTTACCGTCTGCAAATTTGATATAAAATAAGTTCATATCGAAAGAAAAAAAACGGTAACACATTTTTTTAAATATCTATGTAAAATTTTATTTATAATTTCGTAATTGGAAATGAAATGATAAGGCGTTATTGAATGGATATGGAGTCGTAGAAATTTTTAAAAGTTCTTTCTGGGCTTTGATACATTTGGAGTTGTTTCATTTTTGAACCGAAATACATTGAACTTACTATTTCTTTGCTTTGCCAAACATATCACTTTTGTTCAGTTTCTTTTATGTGCGAGTGTCAAACTTTTGTAGCTTTCAGCTACGTTTTTTAAGGTATTTGGTGCTCTCCATTCTTGAGAATGATTTTTTCTCCCAGTTTTTCTATGATTGATAAAACTGGCATTCGGTTCACATATTTTTTTCTGCTTTAACAATGAGGATTAACTTTATTTTTTCATTTTTTGTCATCTCGTGCAAAATAAAAGAAAACAAAATTTAGGAAGATATATTTTATTTATTTATTTAATTTATTTTCTAGTAAGGTTAGCAAAAACAAAGTATCTCCAAATAAGCCAGAGTTACTTTCGTAATGCAGTACACAAATCATTTTATAATGCGCATTTTTAAAATACAACTATTCCAATATCCAAGTACTATAATATATCTAAAAATCACTATAATATATCTAACAATTACTATAATACAGGGTGAATCTAAAATCTTGGGTAGAACTGTAAGGTGTGATAGGGCACATAATAAGGAATCAAAATTACATAGCAATGTGGGGTCGGCAACGTCGTCTTCGTATAGCTGTTAATAATCACTTCGGAAAAAGTGCTGAAACAGCAGTGCACTTGCCGACCCTTGTTCGTCAGAAACTAATGTATTTTTCTCCGAAAATAGAAGACTAAAATGGATAGTTTAAAAAATTTATTTTATTTCATGGATGAAATTTTCGGAGACAAGCCTATTGCTTATGAAACTTGGTTAAGAAATAAGACAGACACTTTAATGCTTTTTCCAAAGTGATTATTACCGGGTAAGTTAAAACTGCGTTTCACCCCAGACTGCAATGTGATTACGATTCCTCATTGTGTGCCCTATCACCCCTTAAAGTTTTGCACAAGAGTTTAGATTCACCCTGTATATCAAATCATTTTGAAAGGTCGTATAGAATTCATATTTTATATTTAATAATTTCCAACGTCATAAATATCATGAAGAAGCATTATGATTTAATTGTAGGTAAAATAATTAGGTAATAACTCAGTAAAATGCGTTGTAAACGTTTTAAGTAAATTTATTTATTTCATATTAGAAATACCCTCTTAAAAAATGTCAGCCTACATTTAGCACCTATTGGGAAGTGTTTCAGTGTTTAAAAAAACTTTTAAAAAAGTTTTCATTTTCCATGAGAGAATAATGAATAGGAAGATAATTACATTTACTTTGCTCATCAGCTTTAATTATTTATAAACTGAAACGTTTAATTATATTTATCTCCATAACAAATATTTAAAAACATTTGTCTTGGCATAACTGAATATACAAAATAAATAACATCGCTAAATGGGATATTTGCACCCTAAATTACGAATCTGAAGAATATATGCAGAAATCAAGGCAAAGGGAAAATTTAAAAAATGAAAAGTTCCTAAACTAGAAAAGCGGGGAAAAAAGTAATTATTTTCCGATGTTTAAAAGCTGAAATCGTTCAAAACATTAATTATTGAGTTCAATTAGTTAATGTGACTGAATTATTCATACCATTTTTTTCCTTTTTTCGAGGCGGTTAATTTGAAAGCAAAGATTCATTAGTTAATTAACACGTTTGACATTTAACATGACGCTGACGAATCTTTTGTAAAGTGGAAAAAAATAATGCTTCAATTTACAGTGCAAATTTTGAAAATTATGCATTGATAATTTTTAAAAGGAGATTCCATGATTGCATTTTTAATTGATATAAAAGAAAATTATGTAAAATGCATACGCGAAATTTTAAAACAATTTTTCCTGAAAAAAGGAATATTTTGTCAAATATAGTTTATTCGGAACTGTGTTAATGTATTGTTTCACTAAATCTACTCTCAAATGATTTCCTTTGCACTCAATGCAAGTAAAAATACGACTGTGAAATTATAGTTATTTTACATTCCGATGCACGTTACTTTTTAAAAAAATAGATGGCATCCCTCATTCGCTGTTTTATTATGCTGCTTAAGCTGCATTATAAATTAACTGTGTAAATAGTGAACGCATCGTGTGTTGCCTACCGCGTAGTTGTAGATCTAATGATTTGGAATTTTTCTCGGTTTTCTCAACTGTAACGTGAGTCCTTATTATAAACCATTAATAAGTTCACCGCCCAAGGAATTCCCTGCCTAGACAGATAACCCCCGTGCAGTTTGTATTAAACACAATATACGCATTATGGACATATAAGCACCCATAGGTTTACTTTAAATGCAAAATTTATATTAAAATAGTTCAAATTTTACAATGACGACTCAGGAAAAGCAATAACATCTTTGAGAATTATAAAGGAATTTACCGAAAGTCGTCTTATTTTAAAATTAATATTAAACTGCTGGTAAATCTTTATAATTTTCTCCAACAATGGATTTGTCTTTTGAGATTTTTAATCAATCAGAATCAGCGACAAGAATTTATTTGGAATCCGATAGTTACAAAAAAAATTGAAACAAAGAATGAAATCCATTTAATCTGGAGCAGAAAATTGGTCGTTAAATAATTACAGAGAAATAAGTGATGGGATGAGGCTCGAGTCTTTCAGATATATATGTAATGACTTCTAGATGTTGACTAAAGTTATAGTAGTTCATGTTAATATTTTGTTCTATATATTCATCTTCGCAAACTGCGTAGGCATTACAAAATTCATGACGCTTTCTAAGGTATAATTTCAGATTTTTATTGAGCAATAGTTCTTGGCAAGCGTTGCTTTGATGACCGAACGAATTGTTAAGCTCCAGCCAATTTTCAATCAATTCTCAAGTGCAAAGTCACGACCAATCAGGGCCTACTGACGTAATTGAATTTGTCAATAGCGTTCTTTGTAAACGTCCAATTTCTACTGAATTCATGTGATCCCTAAGAATATTTGCAGTTCGGAGATAGATGTATATGAGCCTTTTCCTACAAACTGTCTAGACTGTGCAATACTGTCTATTTTCCTACAATACTGTCTGTAGTTCCGAAATTTGATGAGTTCCTTAGAGGAACTCATCAAATTTCGGAACTAGCCCCCACCCTCACTACTCTCCCATTAATTTATCCATTTTAAGCTGCAACTAACCGATTTAATTATGTTGCCGATTAAATAAAGGTTTAGGCAATCAACGGGATTGTCTTTTCTCAACCTCTTCCTCCATCATATAATAAATACTTACTTTTAACTACTACTTTCTTTCTAACATTTCAGATAACTATTATCATTTTTAAGATCTACAAAAAGAAGAATTTTTCAATACTTTATATGAATGCCATGATAAATTAGTGTCAGCAGTATTAGAGTAACAGAAAAAACACTAAAATCTTTAGTTTCCAGTAATGTATGTATTAATGGTATATAACTTGCTTTTAACTTACTTATAAGAAAACTTATCGGTCCAATGTAAGGAAAAATATCATTCATTTACACCCAGAAAGGATTGAAAATATAAAAACACAGTTAGCGCAAAATGAAACTGACTGCAAATACTTTGTAGAATTTTGAAGAACAAAAAGTGAAACATCTGTTGGATGGCTATACAAATATAAAAGAAAAACTCTGCTGTTCGAGCCTCGTTAGGGGGAGACCCCCCCCCCTGAAATCTCTCTAATTTTTTAGTTTCATTATTGCCATATTAAAACGATATTAATTGACTATGTCATTTGCTTATTGAGGGATACAGAATTCAGGAGGATAAGACATTGCACAATAAAAAAAAAAAACAATTCAATATTCAACAATTTTCTTAAGCTGTTGAAATTTTTATGATTGTAACCTATTTACAGAAAAATATATATGAAGCAGCTTACGAAATACTGTTACAATAGATTAAAGCTGTTGTGCACTTTTAGTATTATGATTGTAATCTATTTATAGAAAAATAGATGTGATGCATATTCTACAGCTTACGAAAGATTTTAACAATAGATTAAAGCTGTTGTGAACTAATAGTATTATGATTGTAACCTATTTATAGAAAAATAGATGTAATGCATATTCTACAGCTTACGGAATATTGTATCAAAGATTAAAGCTGTTGTGAACTAATAGTACATGCAAAAGTATGTCGCATACTTTTATGTCACATTTTTGGGACAAATTTTTCAGACAATTTTCAATAAAAGGGGTGAGAGATAAAATGACACAGTCATTAAAATAAGCGATGGTAGCAAGGACAAGTGAAATAAGCAATAAATAAGACAATAAATAAACTAAATATTTAGAACCGGGCAGATTATGAAACCTAAGGGAAACATCAACGTGAATAAAAGTATGTTTAAAAGCATGTCATATGGGACGATAATGGTATCATTATTATTTTTGGATATTTTAATATCCATTTTACTTTAATAACATTTTTATCTATTGAAACTTGATAAAAAAAATATGTATATATATATATATATATATATATATATATATAAAGAGAGAGAGAGAGAGAGTCAAAATTGATAACAAACAAAAGGATGTAAGGAGTAGGATGTGGAAGGAGAGAATGGACGAGCAAAACGGCTTGCAATCATATACGGTGAATTAATTAAAAAATAACTAAAAAATGAAAATATAAATAAAGAGCTGTCTATTCCAAGCAATTTGAATTATTAGAACTCAAGTTACTTTCATATTTACCGATTTATGAGTAGTCTCCCTTTTTAGGACGGCATTTTCGCTATCAGTTGAAAATGTTATTTATTTTTCCTAGCCTTTATTCACGAGTATTGAACCTCAACTCTACAAAATATTTTAGCATGACCAAGTAGGATGTTGACATTTCAATTTTCATATATAATTATTTTAAACGAAATAAACCCTTGTTCCAGAATTTGACATCAGGAATTTATCTATTCTATTTCTGATGTCAAAGTCTGTCGCTGGTATTGGCAAAAATCGAAGAAAGTCGCAAAAATATCTGGGCGCAAAAGGATTAATAAGTGACCATTTTTGAATCCATTTTTGACTTTAGATTTTTCAAGTCACTTCATAAATATGACATTGAAATTTCTTGTAACCTCTGCATATATGCACCAATGCTACAATTCTACGCAACAATGCTGTCTACTTAAAACTCGTTTACTCAAAACGTTTTGAAATCTAAATTACTTTTATTCGCATTTTCAAACATAAATTTAATGAAATGCGACAAAACAGCTGTACAAAAAACCAATTTACTTTTACATGGAATATCGTCTTTTTTGTGGTTGTTGCTAAAACCCATGTTCCTGTTTTATGCAAATCGCGTAATTCAATAATAAGGTATGCATTACAAGAATCGGTAAAGGACTTGCAAAGATAATTTGAAATGTACGACAGTTAAAAGGGAGACATGGGCAGAATGTGATCCATTTCTCAAATACGTGGTTGTGAAACTTCCATTAAGACACTTAAGTTAATCTAATAAAAGCTCTTTATCCTTTGAAATGGCATTTTGTGCTTTTTTCCTTTTACTATAGAATATATATTCAAGTGTAAGGAAATACTTTTTTGTGCCATATGTTGCATGGAAAGAAGTGTATAAATTGAAATAACTTACAAGATTAAATTAATTTTAAGTATTTTTTGAGGATTTTAAACTATATTGTTTGCTGAACTATTACTTTTTGAATTATTACTTTTATGCAGCAGTATTTTATTTTTCTTAAGCGTTTACAATTTTATTAAAAACACGCACGCCTTTGTAATTTTTTTAAATAAAACTAGTAAAAATAACAATCAAATCATTCCTCTGTTAGTAATTTTTAATTTTTTCCTTTACTACGTTTGGACAATCCGCATTATATTGGGCCAATTTTCCATACTTTTCGACATTTTTCTTTGACATTAATACAAGAAATGTCGAAACAGGCGTAAAACCCGAAAAAAATTCATTCTTCTCAAATATTTAATGTTCCGTAGCATAAACTTTTAAAATTATCTTTCCGTTGACATGTTTTATTCTCCTCGGCACATTGTCTCCTTATCAAAAAATTACATATATTTCAATAACGAATTTATTTTGCATCTTAGGAATGCTTATTTTTTCTTATTTTTTAATGTGTACTTATGAAATGATGTTTTGATTCAAAGTATGCACGTAAATCGGATTTTATTAACAGAAAAATAAGATTTTCTTACCTTGTAGAAAAAGAGACAAAGAAGGTAGAGAAAGTGGTGTAAAATGTCTTTCTTTCGATTTAGTAAGTAAATCTTTAAAAAAAAAATGCATAACCCAAAACGCAAAAGAAGGAATTAGTATCACCTGAATTGATTCCAGAACATGAAGTCGCCCAGCTATACACACAAATGTGGGCATGTGGAAACGTCTAAAATTAGTAGTTTTGGCTGCAAGAAAGAATTTTAAAATCAGTGATGAGCCCTTCTAAAAGAAAAGGAAAATAGAGCTAAGACTTGAACACGTAGTTTGATATTAAGAGTATTGATCACATATTTTCCCATGGATCTGATGGGATGATCGATAAGACAGCGAAATATTCGTCGATAAGACAGCGACTCTTCAAGGTCACAAGACGTCAAAGATTTTGCTGGAGGCAGTTACAACGGGCGCTAGAAAAAACATTTGACGAAAGCATGTCTACACTCAATATATGTAATATTCGCCCACCTAAAATAAATACTAACTGCATATTCAATTTTGATTATATTTGGGCCGTGGTAGCCCAGTGGGTAAATCGTTTGACTCGTAACCGGAAGTTTCTGATTCGATACTGGCGTACCACTAAAGACCACCGTGTATATGCGGTGTACGTGAACGTTAAATTTGTGGCTTTTCACTAGCTTTTGATGCATCCTGGGTGCACCAAAGTTTAAAAATTCATTAAAAATGAACAAATCATGATACAAAATTGCAGTTTGCGTAGAAAGCATTACAGAGATTTCGGATTTTTTTATAATTAGAAATTTGGTTCTCATTGTGTATATCAGCGCCACCTACCGGTAACATTTGGAACTACAAACTTTCTTCTCATTAAAAAAAAATCCCATCATACCCTAAAACTATTTGTGCAAACCGCAATTTTCTATCATTATTTGCTCTTTTTTAATGAATTTTTAAAGTTTGTCCTGACTTTTGGATCACCCGGTATGTATATATATATATCTACAGGATGATCCAAAAAGGTGGTAATGGGATTTAATAATATATCCATTAGATATAAGTTGTCAGCATAAATTGAAAAGACAACGCCTGGTGAATATTGTAAAATAATTTTAGTTGGCGATTTTAATATAGATTTTAATTCCGAAGAAGTGTTTCATAGAACAGCGAAGACAAATACGGTACGCTCATAGATTATGATACACTTACATAAAGGTGAAGCATAGTTTGACTATAACGAACATTGTTAAACAGTTTTAGTAGGCGATTTTAATATAGATTTCTATTCCGAAGAAGTGTTTTATGGAATAAGGAAGGAAAATATGGTACACTCACGGATTATGATGCCCATTCCAAACAGTATTTTAAATCTGTACGCCATATAATTAGAATATGCATGGCGAAGATAGTAAAACAGTTTCAGTAGACAATTTTAAGATAGATTTCAATTCCTAAGATGTGTTTTATGGTACAAGAAAGAGTTGATCCATATTTTAACGCCCCAAATCTCGCCAGCCTAAAAAATTGCCGCACTTTGGCGAGCCTTGGAGTCATGGGTCTCTAGGAGATAGTCACAAGCTTCAACGCTCCCAAAAGAACTAGATGAAAACTAAAGTGAACAAATTAGCGATAAACACACCAGTTAAAGAATTTGAAGACACTTAATTATTAAAACTACATTAATTGACAAACCCCAAAAAATGTAACCAAATGCTGTACTTACATGCCAAATTACTTGTTGTTTCAAATTTCCCTTTTAATTCTAAATTACGATTGCCGCATAAATACCAAAAATCGTCATGGTAACTGCATACGTTTAATGATCGCCACCTTGGCGAGAGTCGGGGCGTTAAAGTAGGAGTCAAGCCAGAAAGACAAACACGGCACACTCGTGGATTAAGATGCACATTCGAAAAAATATTTAAAACGGTGAAGTATAGTTTTAATATACTTGACGGAGATTGTAAAATAGTTTTAGAAGACGATTTTAAGATAGATTTCGATTCCAAACAAGGGTTTTATCAAACAAGGAAGAAAAATACGGCAAACCCATGAATAATGATATCTAATTGTACTCGTAATATATTTATAATAAATTGTCGCGTTTTGGCACCAAATTTAGCGATCCAGTATCAAAAATTGCAAACCTTGTGCGACTTTCAACATTTTATTAACGCCCCTCCCCGCTTTCCGCGTTATCTGGCAAACACATTTGAAAATATCTTCACCGTGACAGTTCATATGTGCAAAACTTGTAGACAAGATCGCGTAGATAAAATTTCTTAGACAAAAATGCGTAGACAAAATTCTCATATTGAGCGAAATAGCACCCTAGTGCTTAAAAAAAAAGAATATTTCTTTCCTGAGTTCAAAATACCGCCTTTATTTTAATTTTTAATTCGACATCTATAAAAACCGTTTTACCCGCCAGTCTGAAGCCAAGAGCCATGGATTAATTTATTAATACTTAAGACTACGTGCCTTTCATGTGAAGGAGATGAAAAGCAAACTAGCTAAAATAATTATTTTTCAAGCGCGAGTTTCTTAATGTTCTACTTGTTTGCACTAGAGGCCTTTCAAACATGGTTTTTTTCTTGTAGACGCAGAGTCAGTATTCAAATGGTATTTGTAAATGTGAAGTATAGTTAGAATATGCCTGACGAAGATTGAAAAATAGTTTTAGTAGGCAATTTTAATATACATTTCGGTTCTAAAGGAGTGTTTTATGGGAAAAGAGAGAGAAATACGGCAATCTCATTTGTTACATGGGATTTCCATACAAATATGGTATACTCATGAATTCTGATGTAATTTCCAAGATAATGGAATGAGGAAGTCAAATAGAGCCAATAATTAGATTATGATACACTTTGCAATATAATTAAAAAGAACAAAAATGGGGGCGACAAATAGAATATGACATATTTTCCACTTAGATGAAGCAAGAAAGACAAATAAGAATGAAGCATGAATAATGAAACGGTTTCCAATATAATGCAGCAACTAAAACGAATAGGACTTTTTCACAGTTATGTCCCAACAAGATAGAATTAAAAAAAAAACAAATATGGTCCACTTATAGATTATGATGCTTCTTTCAACATAATGGAGCAAGGGAGTCAAATGGGACCAACGTATGGATTGTAATGCATTTTCCAACGTAATGAATCAAGAACGAAAAATAGGATCGATGAATGGATTATGATACGTTTTTGATATATAACACATTTTAATGGATGATTTCAGATTTATTTAAGTTTTTTATGTTTTTTCTCCCGAGTGTACGAATGCCAAAAATGACCCTACATTTTGGCAAATCGATTTTTTTTTTTCAGTTAGATTTTAAGTTTAAAAACATACAAAATATTTTTCGGCTTAATAGAAAGCTTATAACATACTATCTTTTTAACAAAGGCAACAATACATTCTGATGCTAACTATAATGTTTAAAGCAGTATATGAAATTAATTATTAATTTTAAGTAGATGTTGATGAAATGTATTTATTATCGTTTTCATTAATAAGAAGATTTACTGCCAGGATATTGCTTTTTACAAACGCAAATCCTAAAAATCACCAGCAGAGAAGGTGTCTTCTGATGTCGGATTATTTGAGACATTCTTTAAAAACTATTATGATGCATACCTATCCTTGAATTTTGATCCATGTGTGAAGCTCACAACTACCCGCCACTATTTTTAAATACGAGTCTTAGAAATGTATTTGCTTTATCCCGTGCAAAGACCGGGCACATCAGCTAGTAGATATATACATGCAAATATGTATACGTATAAGGATTTCTTTTTTTTGTTGTTAAATCCATAGGTTTCTTAAAAGGAAACTTTGAGGATTATTGAATTCCTTTGCTTCATACTAAAGTTGAAGATAGAGTATCTTTCACACAGATCTCCCTACTTTCAGCCTTAAAACTGAATTTCCTTTATTTGCATTCAAATTACTTCGCTTCTTTATGCAAGAAGTTTATTCTTTTATTGCATTTCTTTTATCTTAATGTGATTTGAGGAGAGAATAGATGTGGTTTTATGATGGCAGCATTCTTTTTTATATGTTATTTAATTAAAAAAATAAAAAATACTGAAACTTTCTCTTACGTCCAATTTTCACGCTGCACGTAACCTTAAATGTTAATTTTATAGTTTTATATCCGATACGTAATTATATTAAATATTTTTTTTGTGTAATAAGTTTTTGGTTGAGTTATGAGATTTCATGAGTGATAAAGCTGAAATATATTTTGAAATTCTTAACAACACTGATATTGTAATGAGTATAAAAGACCACGACTTTTAAATAATTTCTGTGGATATCTTAGTAGTAATTTTTGTATTATCACATTTGTTCAATTAGCATTCAGTTTTAAGTAGTAAGACGGGAATTTTATGTCTCTTTTTTGTTATTGTTTAGTGTTTATTTTAAACTTAACTATACTTAAAATTACTTAAGCTAATAATACGAACTTTTGAATGAACATTATTCTTTTAACATAGGTGATAGATTAAATAATATTTTCCGAAATTCAAAACCTAGGGGGTAAAATCTTCTACCAACTTATCCCATGTGATCCAAAAAAAAGATAGATCCTTATTATTGCTTTAAAATGCAACACTTACAAATGCCTAAAAATCAGCTTCAAGAGATCTTAGAACTTGTCCTGCTAGAAGGGTGGACGTTGAAAAATGATTGAGAGAGGCCATCTTTATTGCAAGAAAAAGGAAATCTATGAAATTCGTGCTTTAAAATATAACAGACATGAATTCAGCTTTTAGGGTCAGTTTATTTGTAGTTAAACTGGATTCTTTAATAAAATAAAAAGATATTACTTCCTCTTAAAGCCTGTGTAGTAGGTTTTAAAACATATATTAGAAACTATATATATATATATATTACACAAAAATTGTTTTGTGACTTAAGACATTGTCAGAAGAATTTATTTGTTTTCAAATTTTGACGAAAAAAAAGAGAAAACTTCATTGTAACAATAAAAAAATTTTATTCATTTCAATTAAAAAATATTTAGGCCCACATTAGGCTTTTATTTGGTTTGAATCCAACATGTTGTTTATCGAAAGTTTTATCTCATTAGTATGCCTTCACAATTAAAACAGCGGTAGCAGTTGCATAATCTACAGCTTAAGATATATCTATTTAGAATAATTCCAACAAACTAATTTCCTTGTTCCGTTCGTATCAGTGCTGACTTTGACAACTAACGCGGAAGCTATTTAACTGAAATATGTTAGATGTTTAGCCATATCCATGAGGTATTCAAGAATGAACGATTTCCAGCGATTCTGATTCATTATAAACGCAGATATAATTGTTCATATTCAATTAATCTGCACATAAATTATACGTATATATGTTATACATGTACCGTTGCAGGTTATACAGTGATTTCAAAAAACACTGATATAGGCTTTTATACCTTAAATATTGATCATAGACATATTCAATAAATTACTAAGTTACGTAAGGAAAGGAACAGAATTTCATGGTATGCATTAAAATTTTAAGATGAAATCTATATAAATGCAAAATTTGAGATTTTACACAACGTACGAAAGAATCTCCAATTACTAAAATGTGCCCTTTGCATGAATTAGGTGATGTAAAAATTTTCACCATTTTCAATGTATTTTCAGTTATGAAAATAAATATATGTTGACTTAAACCACTTTTCACTTGCTCTCGAATTGAAAAAAAATCACATCGCGTTTCAGAATCTGCATGCAATTTAACAAAGAAATTAATGATTATATAAACACATAATACTTTTGTTGTTATTAGTAGTGTATAGTCCCTTACAAGTTTGCTTAAACGTACCTGAGAATTGTAAGCATAAACGGTTAAAATTTTGTACATCATCTACTAATTAATGTATGGGGAACAGTTTTGTAATTACGAATTTTTTGATACGAACCCGATTAAAATATTAGAATTTATATATAATTTATTGTCCATATCTATGATCAACATTTCGGTAATAAAACCCTAGTTCAGTGTTTTTAGGACAATGTGTGCAATAAAATTTAATTTTTTACAAAATACTTCCTTACATCATATTTCTAACTTTATTTATAAATATTATTAGTTTTTCATTTGTTTCAATTTAGTTTCTTCTTCAAAATGTAATAAATTTAATGTCGTTTTTAAATTTTTAATACCCTTTTTGCATAATTGTAGATATTAAATATGCACAATATTATTCCCATTTTAGAAATTCAGTTGTCAGAAATAAGTAGAAAAGTGTTGTTTCCAATCATAACTTATATTCTTCTATGGCATAAAAAGGTTTTCTAGCAAAAAAGTAGGTTTTGGCGTTTTCTTGTTTGTTTCTTGGATATAACCCTATGAAGTGCAGGCTGTTTGGAATAATACAACAATGTACTCATTTTTCACTCAAAATTACTTTAAAAAGTAGTACAAAGGAATTTTTTGAAGAAAAATTCCGCTAAATGTAATATCAGAAAACCATACTTGAGTGATGCTTTTTTTAAGAACAATTGCAATTTTTGAGAAATCTAGTTATAGAATTTTACTAAATTTTGAAAAAAATATTAAATTTTGTGCAATTTTTTTTCAGAAAACCATTGCAATATAATTCAGAATTATTCTGGAGCTGTTCACCTATTCCATGTATTTTTGCAGTCCCCTTGTGTAGTGGGTGCATAATAGGGTGCACCGAAAAAAAAAAAAATTCTTGGTATCATATCCTAATAGTGCAAAAAACTTTTCTAATGAAATAAACCAACGTGCAAAAAAATTCATTCTAGATAATTCATATATTTTGCCTCTTAATGATTTTAAATTCTCTAAAAATGTACAAAAACTGGTTTAGTTTATGAAAATTAAAATTGTTTATAAGTACGTTCTAATAATGCGCAAAATTAATATAATATAATCAGTATTGACGCTAAAAAACAATATTCGTATCAGAACATATCTTCTGCCTAAGCAGAGAGTTTCAAATACCAGAAAAATAATTTAAAATATTATTTTGATACACATTGTTATACAGTATATACTATTTTAAGATAAAACATTTTAATACATTCAATTTTAATGATAATGATGCTTTAAGATTTTTTGTAAGTAAAGTTTCAGAGATAAAAATATACAGGGAAATCTGAAATTATGTATTACACTTAAGTTACAATTTGAAAAGACTATCCCGTTAAGTCATTAATATTCATAATTAATCGTTAAAACTACGCTTCATTTTCTGTATCTACATATTCTTTTGTTATGAAGATCTGCTTATAGCATACATGATATTCCTTTAAGATATATGGAATGTTGTGTGCTAGAAACGTACGTTTATTACTCGCAGGAAATGATTTGTCTTATATCCTTTACTAAGCACTAATTACTAAATTCGACGAGCACCGCAGTATTCAGTTTGATAAATGGTATAGAAGTTATGCATCTAAAATATATGTATTTAACAAAACACATTGCTTCTGCTATGATTGGTATTCGAAGTGATTCCGATAGCCTGGTGTTAGAATGGAATACAATGCCTGGAAAATTGCTTGCTTCAGAGTTAAGATGGAATTATCTTTGAAATCAAAATAAGTGTTCGTTGCGTAATAATTACATCATTAATATTATTTCATGCTGAATCCATATAGAGTAGTTAAATCAGTTTTTTTCCTTTTTACATTCGATGCTTTATATGTATTTTCTTGTATAAAGTTTACTATTTAACCATTGTTATTTTAAGCTACAGTAGCTGTTTCGAGAGTATGAACACAAAAATAGTTGTAACTTGCATCATATTAAGCACTTAAAATTGGCTTCTTGAATGATTTATCTTACAATTATCATAATACCCATTTGTCCCACGCAAAGTATTGCTTGTTAATTGAGTGAGAAAATGCAATTTAAATATATGTATCAGTAATTCCTTAATCTTTAAATTAGTGTTTTACAATCTTAATTTTTCATGTTTTACCTAAGGCTGTCTAAAATTCAAATGTCTATACTGTACGACAGATAATGTTTAATGTTTAATAAACTGACTTTTCACTATATAATAAAAACATTTTAAGTAGTAAGGAAACGAGAGTTCATGTTAATTGTGGGGTACGCCGTACAGGTGCTTTCCCTGAGCTGAGCGCGAAAGGGGGCGTGGTCGGACCGGATGTTGAGAGAGGAAGTTGACCGGATGTTCGAAGAATTGCTAAGAATTTTTTTTCCTTTTTTTTTCAAATAAGGGGACTTCGAAATTAAATAAGCTATTTTTCAAGTTTTTCAAAAATAAAGTTATAAAATTATGGAAACTGACTTATTTTAGCTAAGTTCATTTTATAAAAAATTAGTACTTTGTGAATTCTCATGTAACACAATTTACCTATCACACTTAAGTTTATGATTTTAATCAAAACATTTTATTTCTATTTAGTAGATAAATGTTTCCATAGTACATGCTTCAATAAATTTTGTTAAATTTGTAACTTTTTACCTTTTAGTGTCTAAAAGATAAGTATAAAACACAACACGAGAACCTTAAATCTTGAACAAGTATGTTAACTTTACCACATTTTGCTGCAGTAAAATTTCATAGATTAATATTTTGCAAGTAATCAACACACACATACACATAAAGAAAACACAGAAAAGTTTTCGTATTTAAACTTATTTATTTACAAAAATATATTTTAAATTACACAAACTATTTACACAATTAAGAAAATAATAACTTTTCAATGAGTATTCTATAACTAAGCAAGCATAAGTCAGTAAAATCTTACTGTTGTCGAAGCAAGCATACCTTTTCTACATAATCACAATGGTTTCAATATATTTTTTTACAATCGCAATATTACTTATACACCAATAACATCACATAATTACACATGTTTTGTCATCCTTGGAATTAGCAAAATCTGAAAACGGTTGAAAAAACGTATTAAATAGCTCATTTTGAAGATAATTCATATAGTCTTTAAAGAAAATGTTTGAAAAAAATTCTCCGTCTTAAATGCATGTGCATTTTTTCTCGCATATTTCTCTTGCAATATACGACATGTCGACCATAAACCATGCTTTACTACTTATAGGACCCTCTCTCTCATCAACATGTGTTCTATTCGAACAAGCATGTATCCTTTGTGAAGGACGGTCCTGAACCCGGCCTATGTTTATAAAAATTTCCTGATGTACTACATCCATTAATTGTTGTTTAGCCTCATCATAACTACAATGGGGTTCATGGTTACATTTTTGCGGCTTTAATTTTAAAATTAAATGAGGCAGGGTATATAGCGTTTTTAAAATGTATTCCAATATTTCATTTCTTATTTCACAAAGTTTTAATACTTGGTCATTTAAAAGTGTTAAGGAAATTGGATTTAACGTAAATGAAGCGTCGGTTTTGTAAATTTGTTGTAAGATGCATTTTCCATCATCATTAAATACAGATAATTGATTATTACAAATAAAAGAGCTATTGTTATGACATATATTAAGATCTAATAGTTTTACAATAAATTCGATCCATGTGGAAGGGTTCATCACGACTCCCTAACCGGTTGATATATAGTCTAATTGGGCATTCTGAATAAATTGTCTAATATGAATCTTCAAGTCAGTTCTTTCATCGTGAAGTGAAACGTAGATAAGTCTTTCCAAGTGCCATGTACCATTTACAGAAGCATATAAGCTATGGTAAAGATTGTCCATCCAATCGTCCAACTTTGCCCTTTTCGGGGAAGGCTCATAAATGTACATTTGTTAATGTTAATTGCAAATGTTAGGTTAATGCGCGGGTCTGTCACATAAGGTTCAGAAAAAATACCACGCGTTAAAAGTTTGTTGGTTGGAGGATATATCTTACACATTGAACCATGTTCTAATTTAATGGTAGTGGTTTCACTGTTCGCTGGTTTAAAATCCAAAGTTCGTTTAGATCCAAAACTTAGAATGTATACACCTGATGATAGGTCCAGATTAAAATCTTCGTAGTTACCGTCTTCAATTTTAGGTTGTTCTTCAGAGCCTAAGTTCACTTGTACCATATTAAATTCATAATTTGTCACTTTCTGTAGATCTTCACGTATTTTTTGCAAAATGGGTATCCAAGAGTAAACAGAGACTGTTGGTCCAGGTAAACTGTAATTGATTCCTTCATCAGCAAAAGTAATTACTTTACGGGTCGAGGAAATTTTCTTTTCACTACTTTGGAGGGGTAATTGAAACAATTCTTGCTGTAGCACATCAACATCACTTTCAGTATAAAACTCGGGGGAAATTTTCTTTTCAATACTTTGCAGAGGCTTTACATCTAAAGGCAATTGTATTATTTTTTGCAGCAACACATCAGCATCACTTTGAGTATAAAACTCGGGAGTGTATTCAATGTATATTCAATGTCACAGTTATTTTCGATCGATTCAAGCAAAGACATTTTTGAAACTCGGCGAAAAATCAATTAAAACATACGTCTGAAGTATAGGCGCACACAGTGTAAAGGGAGTCTCGCAACACACACATCTGGCCACTTTATCTAACTAAAATGTCTCTTACACTGGTTCTTAAAAAAATCACGTGATCACCCAAGCGCCCTCTATCTTAAAACTTTCTCAACCCTGTAGATATTGCATCATCTAACTTGTATTAGCCTGTAGTTTAGAGAGAGTTGCCACTAAATGTAAATAGTACATCCTGCCAACAAACCTACCGGATATTGAATCAACATAGATTTGCACACGTCACTATCAGGTGTCTTCTGCTCATGTCACTTCCTTATCTCTTATCTGAATTCGGATACCTGATAAGAGAAAACCAGTTGCCGTTAAATTTGTAGAGTTTGTACTTTGGGTGTAGGTAAACTGTCCTGCAACGGATACCTAAGAATTATTTAGCCGAGCAAACAGATGTTTTGTCCGCATGTAACAAGAGTGTTGTCCGGTATTTTCCAGGTATTATAATTGCTTATATTTTTTCTAATATATGTTGTGATTAGCTATCTTTTAGAGTAATAAGTTTAATTTATTAGCAAGTTTTCAGTAATAATTTCAGTTTATGACTTTATTAAATAAAAAATTTAGTTTATTATTGTAAAAATTGTTTTAGTTTATGAATTTATTAAAAGGATGTCTATGTAAAATTTAAGTACATAAAAAAACTGAGTGTAAAAATTTTAATATGTTTAAATAATAATTTTAGTTTATGACTTTATTTTTAAAAAATTTAGTTTATGAATTTATTATTTTAAAAATTGTTTTAACAATAAGTAACAATAAGTTTAGTTTATGAATTTATTAAAAGGATGTTTACATCTTTGTAAAATTTAAGTATATAAAATAAGTGAGTGTCTTTCCTCGCAAGTATAGAATCTTAACCCCGTTTTTCATATTAGAATAATCATAATGTATTTAATACGTGTTCAATAGATATCCTATACAAAATTCCAATGCATTTGTTAAAATTAGATCCTGTTTTTCAATAGTAAATACCTATTTTATACGTGAATACTCATTCATCTACAATGCCTATAATTTATTATGTTATGATTTGAAAAATGTTTTGAAAATAATGTTTGTTCTAGCGATCTATGAGTAGTAAAAACAAATTATAGAGTAATATTTTGTGTAATGTTTAAGTTGTACTACTTATCTTTTGGGTTTGTTTATTATTTCTTTCACGGCACAAACTTTCCGATGTCGCGGTTTGTTTTGATTCGTTTAGCGCGCTAACGTCAAAACAGGTTGCCAGATCGGATGAACAAAACTTTTCTTTTTTGATATGTGGTATTGGTATGATTGTAACTTTTGATAAATAATTAATGTTAGAAATGATTATATGTGTTTTTTTAAAATCGAGCCGACTTTTCCTTTTCTTTATGCCGACATTTTTTTTTCCTTAAATAAATTTTTGATACAAACATCATATTTTGGCTTTGTAAAGTGTTTGCTAAATTTTAAGTTTTGGTTTAAAAGTGTTTTTTTTTATGCTAAAATTTTCTCCTCGTCTTTAACTTTTTATTCTGCCTTTTCTGATTTTTTTTCTTATTACCCTTTTTCCCTGCATCAATTTTACATAATTCGATAGATTGGATGAAGATTCGATACAGACATCGAAATCGGCGGAGGAACACAAGCACGTGTAAGAAAAATGAAAATGCCTCGAAATATATCAATTAACCAACGAAATAATTAAATTTCCTTTTTTACGACGTAAATTCACCAATTAAATAAGTTTCACTTCAATTTTTATGCACTAAGATATGAAAAAAATAAAGTTCATGAATGAACTTGATTGTCGCATGACTACAGAAGTGAGAAGGCTGAGGAGTGAAAAGCGAGCGTGAGGGAGCAAGCTCTCTCTTCCTCTGCCTGCTGACTGAGATCCGGACGTGAATTTTGAGAGGACGCCGAAAGCATGATGTGGCGGAGACGAGACATGGAGCTGGTGACCTGACACAACTGTATACCATGGGGGCCCCCAATATTCTTCTTAAAGGCGATAAGTCTTATTTTCTTTTCTTCC
Source organism: Cheiracanthium punctorium (assembly GCA_038373885.1). Lineage (NCBI taxonomy): Eukaryota > Metazoa > Arthropoda > Arachnida > Araneae > Cheiracanthiidae > Cheiracanthium > Cheiracanthium punctorium. The sequence continues at coordinate 674,536 of JAWZYV010014928.1, read as the reverse complement.
TTTTTTCTTTCTCTATTTAATTTTTTTAAGCAGTCGGCTACGACAAAGGTGTACTAAAAATAATGGTTAAAATGGCTAGAGAGCTCTATTAATAATAAGTTAAGTTGTTGTTATACTCTTATGTAATGGTGTGGTTAGTTATTCAAGAAAAAAAATTTGTTATGATGAAGTTAATTTAAAATAAATGTAAGAATTTAAAATCTAACAGAGTGTTTTCTTCGTTCATTCCTTGAGTCAATTTCTGGGTCTACAATGGCGTCGTTGCGCCATTTTTTTTTTCTTTTCAGCGAATTGCACAGATAGAACCTGGGTCTTTGGCGGCTAAGAATTTTAAACTATACGATTATTTCAGCCTCTATGCCATTTGATTTAGGAAAAAGATATTGGATTGTTTGATATTTTTATTTAACTTTAATTTGGGTACTTATGAAAATTTAACTTAAGCTTCGTGAAGTCATGGCATACAAAATGGCGCTGTGACGTTTTTAAATTTCCGGAGTCTGTGTTTCGCTTTAATAAGGAATAATGAAGAGGATACTCTGATTTTGTTTATGGTTTTGTTTTGTGCCGTGGAGGGAAATAATTTTTTTTTTGTCAATAATTTTAACTGAATTTTGATTTTGTTTGGGGTTTGAATAATGTTCGAGCATAACAGCGATGAAGACGGGCCCACTGTAAATGAAAATATAGTGGTTTGCCCAGCTTTCACCGAATTTCTCCCCTTAATTAATCCCTTCTCGGGAAACAATAGTAATGTCACAATTTATGATTTTTTCGATCAACTAGAGGAGGTAAAGCTCCATGCAGGATGGACCGCTGTACAAACATTATTTGTCGCTAAGACGAAATGTATAGGCGAGGCACGCGAATTCTTACGTTCGCAGCCACAACTTAAACAAGCAAACTATAAAGATTTTAAGACAGCGCTGATCAATCGATTTGGAACAAAACGCAGGAAAACTCTTTACTTCAGTTTACAACAGCTACTCAGGGAATTAACGAGTCGGCGAGGGCCTTTTTAACGCGCGTACAAGATTTATCGCATAAATGTTTCGATGAAAATGAAGAAGTTAGAAAGAGAATGCAGACAGCTCAGGTCATTCAAGGCCTCAGTCCAGCAGTTAGACGTTTTGTCATGTCACAGAAACATGACACCTTCGAAGAAATGTGGGACTTAGTTCTTCAAGAAGAACAATGTTCCGCTTTAGACAGGGCTACTTCATCAGTCCATTTAGCTCAAGCTGAAATCAAGCCGTCGGTAGTTGCATCTGAACTCAAGGAGATAAAAGCCCTGATGCAGAACTCTTTATTAGAAACAGACAAGCGCGTAGCCGACCTCCAGGAACAAATTAATGATTTAAAACTGATGTTGGGGCAAAGAAAAAATAGTGAAATAGTTTGTTATTCCTGTGGAGAGAAAGGGCATATTAGCCGTCGTTGCACGCGTAGGGTTTCTCAGAATTATCCACCTAGAAATAATTACAGGGAGAGACCGGGAAACTAATTGAGGGGCGAAATAGCGAAGCGCCGCTTCTTTCAGACACGTCCCCAGAGCGCATAGGACTTGGGAATTTTGGTCATACGTCAGTTTTACCTTTAATTCCCATAAACCTACTGGAAGAAAAGATTTTTGCTTTATGTGATACGGGAGCCTCTGTCTCCATTATTAAAGACAAATTTGTAAACGATACCTTAATAAGTAATAAAATAAAAAGTGTAGAACAGTGCAATGTGAAAATAATTGGGATTTCTAATAATATGATGGTTTTAGAGAAGAAAGTTAAATTAGAAGTTTCTATTGATAAATGTAAAGTTATTGTTGAATTTTTTTGTTCTAAGGATAATTTTATGTCATATGATGCTATTTTGGGTGCAAATTTTTTTTTCTAATAACAAAATTAAGATAGATTTTGAGCAACACACAATTTCTAATGAAAATTTTAAAATTAATTGGTTTGACACTAGTACAGGTTACAATGTTAATTGTCTAAGAGATGTTCATGAAACAGGTTATACTATTACTAAACATATAATTCCTCCAAGATCTGAATTAATTATCTCTGTCACTACCAAAAACAATCTCAAACTTGCTGAAAATGTATTAATACAACCACATAAGCATTCTCTTTCTCAAAATTATGTATATCATGCTCAATAAATACTGGTAGTGATAATGGTACATATTTTGTTTAAGTTTCTAATTTTTTCGACACTCCTATTCACATAAACAAAAATTGTAAATTGGTTAACATTGAGCCTGTACTAGATATTGTTGATGATGCTGAGGCAGAGGTTAACGTAGTTAATGAATTTTTTGATGATGATTGTGAATTGTTTGGGGGTAAATTTGATTTATCTCATTTATCGGGGGCTCAAAAAGAGAAATTAATGCAATTGTTGAACAATCATAAACATATTTTTGCTGAGTCAGTTAAGGAGCTATCGAGTTGCAACACTGTAGCACACAGGATTTATTTGTCAGATGACATACCTGTTAGGCATAAGCCGTATAGAACTCCCCACGCCTTACGAGAAGAATTACGCACACAGATTAATCAACTGCTTGACACAGGGATCATTTCAGTCAGCGACTCTCCTTACTCTTCACCAGTTATACTGGTTAAAAATAAAAACAACATTTATAGACTAGTTTGTGATTATCGTAAACTTAATTTAAAAACTCAACCTCTTCCTTTTCCTTTACCATTAATTTCAGACCTTTTAGATACTTTGGAGGGAGCTAAATTTTTTTCTTCGTTAGATTTATGTTCAGGGTATTGGCAGATGAATCTCCACCCTGGTGATAGACACAAAACAGCTTTTGCCACAGATTTCGGATTATTTCAGTGGAATAGACTCCCTCAAGGATTAAAAAATGCCGCTTCGTCTTTTCAGCGATTGTTAGAAATTGTTTTGGCTGGTTTGAAAGAATGGAACATTAACACCTATTTAGACGATTTAATTATAGCGTCTAAAACTTTTGATGAACATCTAGAGAAATTAGATATGGTTTTTAAAAGACTCGGGGAACATAATTTAAAAATATATCGTGCAAAATGTCAACTTGTCAAAGATAAAATCACTTACCTTGGGTTTCAAGTCGAAGAAGGTAAACTTTCACCTGATACCAGGAATGTTGAGGCAGTTCAGAACTTTCCCGTTCCGGGTAACAAAAAGCAGGTCAGGTCATTTTTGGGATTGTGTAACTTTTATCGAAAATTCATTAAAGATTTTGCAAATATTGCTATACCTTTAACCAACCTAACAAAAAAATCTGTGGATTTTAAGTGGGATACTTCAGCAGATCAAGCTTTCAACCAATTAAAATCCGCCTTAATTTCATACCCCTGTTTACTTTTACCTGATACAAAGAAAGAATTTATTTTACATACTGATGCTTCGGGTTTTGCTATTGGAACTGTACTTAGTCAGGAAGGGCCTGATGGACAAATACATCCTGTGGGCTATGCTAGTAAGAGATTGAAAGATGCAGAGACGCGTTATAGAGTTTTTGAAAGAGAAACTCTTGCGGTAGTTTGGGGAATTAATAATTTCAAACACTATCTTTATGGACAAAAGTTCAAACTTTTTTGTGACCAAAAGTCCCTCTCCTATGCTCTCACACTGAAAGATGGTGGCAGAATTACCCGTTGGATTTTAGCTTTACAAAATTATGACTTTGAAATTTTTCACACTCCTGGGAAACAAAATGTGCCAGCTGACACTTTGTCCAGAACCGTAAATCTCATCGACACAATGGTTCAAAATTTTCCTTCTTCCCGTATTAAGAGCCTTCAGGACGAAGATAGTAAGTGTAGAAGTATTCTTGATGAATTGAGTCAATCTGGGGAGGTAGAACATAAGGGAATTAAATTTTTTACTAAAGATGGTATTTTATTTTGTGTGAATGACAAACCCAAAGAAGGTGCGGTCATCACAGATAGGTTAGTCGTTCCAAAAACTTTAATTAAAGAAGTTTTTACGTTAGGACATGATTCAATGACAGTGGCACACCCAGGTATTAGGAGAACAATTATCCGAATTAGACAAAATTACTTTTGGTGGAACATGAATCACCACATTAAGAGCCATGTAAAGTCATGTCAATCTTGTATAGTAAGACGTGGATATGTAGCCAAACACAAGGCTCCTTTACAGAGAGTTCCAGTGACTAGTAGACCTTTTGAACGGACTGGTATGGACGCTGTAGGCCTTTACCCATTACTGAGTCAGGACATCAACACATCATTGTAATCAGCGATTATTTCACGCGTTGGGTAGAAGCTTATCCAGTTAAGGACCTGCAAACTGAGACTGTTGCCTTAATTTTAGAGCGTTTTATTTGCACTCACGGAATTTCAGAACACCTAATTACAGATAGATACAGCTCATTTCTTTCGGACAGCATAAAAAAGGTTTATTCGAAATTAAACATTAAAAAACATTACACCACCAGTTATCATCCCTCGGCGGATGGAGTGGTTGAACGCGTCAATGCCACAATTGTCAACTCTTTAAAGCACTTAGTTAATGAGACTGCAAATGAATGGGACAAATACTTACATTTTGCTCTTTTGGCCTATAGAACTGCAATACATTCCACCATTAAAGACACTCCTGCTCATTTAATCTTTGGTAGGGATTTAATTTTACCCATTCATTTAATGAACAACCCACCTTTAAGAAGTTATGCAAATCAAAGGGAATTAAGTGAGGATATTGAACTTCGCCTTCAGAGAGCTTTTAAACTTGTTCATGAGAATCTTATCAAAGCTGCTGAAAAGCAAGAGAGTTACAGGAGTAAAGTTTGTAAGGAGAAGGGCATTGTTGTAGGAGATCTGGTCATGCTTTACACTCCATCTATTAAAGCGGGGAAGGGGAAGAAATTTTCAAAGTTTAATGAGGGGCCTTACAGAGTTAAAAAACAAACTAGTAATGTAAATTTTGAAATAGTACATATTAACAACCCTAATGACATACAACATGTACACGTTGACAGACTAACTAAAATTCCTGAACGTATAATTTTTCCATCTTTACCTGAAGAGCTCATTGAGGATGACAATAGCGATGTAGAAAATGTAACTGATCAGTCTAATGAACCAGATCTCCCCGACAATCCTTTCCCCACTCCAGTTAGGCGTCGTTATAGAATTGTCACAAATAGCAACAGGAAAAAGACTTCTACACAGAGGTCGACTTCAGGGCAGACTCAACAACAGATGCCAGTTCAGTCCAGTAGTAGGAGCATACAGCAACCTGTGTCCAGACCAGCAACAAGGCAACATTCATACTCACTTCGCCCAAGGGACTCTAGAGGATTCGTCAAGAATTAATGTTATTAAAATGATAGACTTTTACATTTTGATTGACAAGTTTTTTTTAATATGTATTTTGGTATTGAGTATTATTTTATGTTTATTTTCATTGTATGTCTTTGGTAGTAACTGTATTACAACACTGTTATTTAGGGCCCTTATATCGGTTGCAAGATATGTAGAAGTTTTTTTTTTGCTATTAATTATAGGAGTAGCTAACCTAAATGAATTGATAGTAGGGAGGTTCTTTTATGTAGACAGCGAACTGATATAGACAGTGTAATTGTTGAGTTTTCTTTCATTTAGGAAGAGAAATGTTTTTTTTACCTTTTATTAATGTCAAGTATGGTGTAAATTTTTCTTTATTTTTGTGGTTAAAGCCATTTTTGTGAGTTGAATAATGTGAAATTATTTTTTTTTCTTGCTGGGAGTCCTACAGTTCTCATCAAAATTTTTCTTTCATGATGTGATATAATTTTTTTATATATATATACCTTAATGTTTTGTGTAATCAATGTAGTCGGGTAGTTTTGCAATTTGGGTAAAGCTGTGATATTTTAGTTTTTTTTTAATATTTCATTCAAATGTTTTGTGGCGTGTAAAGCTCAATTTAGAGCATTTATGTTTTCTCATTTGTTATTTTGAGAAATTTTTTTTTCCTTTATTGAGGATCATATGGAGTGGTTAAAGAGCTGTTGGTTTTGGTGTAAAGTCAAAGTAAAAAAAAAAAAAAAAAAAAAAAAAAAAAAAAGTTCCTTTTTTTTTTTTTTTTTTTTTTAAGGTGAGGGGAAGGTAGTTGTTATGATTTGAAAAATGTTTTGAAAATAATGTTTCTTCTAGCGATCTATGAGTAGTAAAAACAAATTATAGAGTAATATTTTGTGTAATGTTTAAGTTGTACTACTTATCTTTTGGGTTTGTTTATTATTTCTTTCACGGCACAAACTTTCCGATGTCGCGGTTTGTTTTGATTCGTTTTGCGCGCTAACGTCAAAACAGGTTGCCAGATCGGATGAACAAAACTTTTCTTTTTTGATATGTGGTATTTGTATGATTGTAACTTTTGATAAATAATTAATGTTAGAAATGTTTATATGTGTTTTTTTTAAATCGAGCCGACTTTTCCTTTTCTTTATGCCGACATTTTTTTTCCTTAAATAAATTTTTGATACAAACATCATATTTTGGCTTTGTAAAGTGTTTGCTAAATTTTAAGTTTTGGTTTAAAAGTGTTTTTTTTATGCTAAAATTTTCTCTCCGTCTTTAACTTTTTATTCTGCCTTTTCTGTTTTTTTTTCTTATTACTCTTTTTCCCTGCATCAATTTTACATAATTCGATAGATTGGATGAAGATTCGATACAGACATCGAAATCGGCGGAGGAACACAAGCACGTGTAAGAAAAATGAAAATGCCTTGAAATATATCAATTAACCAACGAAATAATTAAATTTCCTTTTTTGCGACGTAAATTCACCAATTAAATAAGTTTCACTTCAATTTTTATGCACTAAGATATGAAAAAAATAAAGTTCATGAATGAACTTGATTGTCGCATGACTACAGAAGTGAGAAGGCTGAGGAGTGAAAAGCGAGCGTGAGGGAGCAAGCTCTCTCTTCCTCTGCCTGCTGACTGAGATCCGGACGTGAATTTTGAGAGGACGCCGAAAGCATGATGTGGCGGAGACGAGACATGGAGCTGGTGACCTGACAGAACTGTATACCATGGGGGCCCCCAATATTCTTCTTAAAGGCGATAAGTCTTATTTTCTTTTCTTCCTTTTTTCTTTCTCTATTTAATTTTTTTAAGCAGTCGGCTACGACAAAGGTGTACTAAAAATAATGGTTAAAATGGCTAGAGAGCTCTATTAATAATAAGTTAAGTTGTTGTTATACTCTTATGTAATGGTGTGGTTAGTTATTCAAGAAAAAAAAATTGTTATGATGAAGTTAATTTAAAATAAATGTAAGAATTTAAAATCTAACAGAGTGTTTACTTCGTTCATTCCTTGAGTCAATTTTCTGGGTCTACAATGGCGTCGTTGCGCCATTTTTTTTCTTTTCAGCGAATTGCACAGATAGAACCTGGGTCTTTGGCGGCTAAGAATTTTAAACTATACGATTATTTCAGCCTCTATGCCATTTGATTTAGGAAAAAGATATTGGATTGTTTGATATTTTTATTTAACTTTAATTTGGGTACTTATGAAAATTTAACTTAAGCTTCGTGAAGTCATGGCAATTACTGTTATTTATCAAAACTTAACAAAAATAATTTGCTTTAATGCTTTAGTATAATGATCTTTGCTAATTGTTTCACAGAAATTAATTTAATGATTCATTATTTTCCTAAACTACGTAAAATATATTAATCGTTGTAGCTTAATTTTAATATTTTAATTTAGGATATAATGCCGATGTTAACATGTAATCATCTTAATCCATAAGTCCCCATTTTTGAACGTAGAATGAAACACGTGTCTCTAATTGTGTGTTCCCCTAACAGCCTCCCTGGTTTTATCTATCGGAAAACTAGCCCACTGTTATTTAACCGACTCTGTAGGGCCTCAAGGCACTTTCTTATCTCTCAATTTCTTATCAGTAATGTGTTGAATTAGTTTGCAATATCGCATGCACGTGCTTTACTTATGCTGTGGATATATTTCCCAATTATTTAAGCATTTTTATTAGTATTTTTCATCTCTCGCGTGTACAAGTACAGGGTAAGTGTAATATTTTCAACTATTTTAGTTACATAAAAGATGATTATCGCAATTAACTCTTAATTACATTTTTTTTTTCAAATTGCTTTAATTGAAAATAATTATGTGGTTCTTATAGTTTACACTTTTGATGTGTTGTACTTTTAAGTTGATTTTTTTGTTGTTGTTAATGTATGTTTTTCTGTATTTTGGTGTTTTGCAAAATTTTTAGTTGGTAATCCAGTGTAATTAATATTAGTAGCATTATCAGCCTATAGCATTATTAGTAGTAGCATCACAAGTTTTTTAAGCAGTTTGTATACGAAAACTGGGGTTTGAGGGATTTCTCCTAATAGAAAATAAAGTCTGTATGGTGTCTATATTTCAGTATATTCTAACTAAGATTAAATTTTCGCTTGCTAATTAATTTCATCCTACATAAAATGGTATTGTGAATCTGATAAATTGTTATAAGAAAAAAGTACTCTTAAAGCGTTAAATGTATGAGGAATTGCTATTTTATTAGTATTTAGTTTCTAAATGTTATGTCTATTTTTAGCCTAGATTAAGAATTAATAAAGATGCCATGAAATAGGTAGCTGAGAGGGGGGGGTAGAGCTAATGTATTTTAAATCATTACTCTATTTTCCTGAACTGCTAGCTTGCTTTGCATCAGTCAAGAAATGTACCGGTTTTTTTTTTTTACCGTAAAGAAGATTTAGCAAGACGTGGCTTCACGTAAGTAAGAACCTTGTATTTTTTAGTTCAAGTAATGGTACCTCTTTGCAATTTAAACTATCATTTTATCTAAGTAGTTGAAAGATATTTTATGTACATGCGGTATAAAACTGTGCATGCAATTGTGCTAAAACGAATCTTCAATTTTTATTTCCATTAGTTCAACTTTCTAACAATAGTACTATCTAGTCTAAAAGTTTGTGCGAGTTATGGTCACCTTTCTATAAAATATGTTAAGTGCATAGATAAAATACCACTCAAAAGGTTGATTCATGTATAAAACAGTGCTTTCATACTAAAACTGAAATTAGTGTTGCACTAACTCGTATCGTATTGAAATTCTATAAATCAAGATACTCTACTTGTGATATACAGTAAAAAATATTTTGTAGGATTACTAAAAATGCAATTTTTTCTCTAATTGATGTATGGAAAATATAAGCTAGTATAATCGCTCTCTAAAATCTATCAAAAATGTGTTGGTAAGAAAAAATTTTTAGATAAATCAAATTCATTATTTGTAAAAACTATAGGTACTAAAATCTTTTTATGGTGCAATTTTCTCACTTTCCTAACAGTAGAAGAAATTTGTAGAAAACTGTACTTTAATGTTAAACGGCTACTGTCACGTTGACACAACGTGCATATTTTTTAATGAAAAATTATTAACACAAATCCTTATTAATATTGTCTAAATTTAAATTAATAATCTATTCTAAATCTAATTTAAAAGTTTTTAATAATAACTATCTTTTAAAGCTATCAATTTTCCTCTTGGCCTTCTCAATTACAGCGCATTAACGTACTTCTAAAGCATTTCCCTCTTATCAGCTGCTTTGAAATAAAATAACAGTTGACGCCGGCTAAAAGAATAATAATAACAACACGACTTCCTCGCATATATCTTTGCTCCAGCTGAAGCAAATGTGTTTCCGGTTTTTCTCTGCTGCGCAAGAAGCATATTGCTCGAAAAACACCTGCTAAAATTGTTCCAGAACGTTCGGGCTCTTTCTATAGACACATGTTTTAACGGTTTTTTCTTTAGCAGTTGGAGAGTAATTTTTGGTGGTGCAGGCCACTCTTTTCATGTGAGGAGGCTTTGCCCACCACGACGCGTTGCACGGATTAGCATCTATGCCGATCACTTTATGGTGACGGAGACGTTCACACACCGAGGTACCAGGCCACTTTAATATGAACGCCGTGATGTTTTTATCAACACGCTTCCCCAAGTTCATTTTGAGTGCATGCATTGTAGAGTTTTAAATGTATAATCCTTCATTTTGAAAATTGGTGACTGTTCCAGTGAGAAAATAAAATAATATGTTTCAAGTTTAAAAGTGTTGAGTGAGACTCCTTATTTAAAGGGAATGTGGTCTTTAAAATGTGTTTTTCTCCTGAAGTAAAACGTGTTAGCCCAGTGTTCAAAGTGTTTGTGTGATCATGTTTCAGAAGAAGTAAAACGACATGCGCCATCAAAAGCAAATTTCATTCTTGGTTTTGGAGTTTGTCCGTCCTCGTCGCTCTGATGAGGAATTTCTAGTTCATGTGTGATTTCGTTCAGTGTGGAAGAAAAGCATGTTCACCCCTACGACGCGTTGTGTATGCCATCGTGTTCCGTATGAAAGAAAGTACGTCTTACCTAAGGGGAATAAATCTCCTTTCGTCATTGTTGTGTGAATTTAAAATGTGACCCACTATACGATAGTCTTCTTAAAACTATGTCGCTCTCATTACAAAGTCGTACCAGTTATAATCTTTACAAAATAATTCTTCGTCTTTTTACGATCACCACCTTCCACCGTACATCTCCATAGGATAATTTGGTGCCGGTGAACCAGGCACGTCCCTTTATAAAACAATGTGCTAAAATCGTCGTGATTTTCGTGCTACAGAGTGTGTTTTTTTTTTTTTTTGTGTTGCGGCGTGGTGATGAAGCAAAAAAAAAATATTGTGCTTAAAACCTCTCCATTTCACTTCATGCTTTGTTTTTGGGGATCCCGACATTTTTAATTTTTATTTTATGTGTTAACACCTTTTTTTTCCATTACGAGTAAGTGTTCATATAAATATATCTGGTATCATAGTTTTATGCATTATTTGAATTTTGATTAAAGTGATTGATATGATTGATTGATTTTGTTGCTATAAATATATGCGTATATATTTCTTAAAAAGTAATTTTCTCCGAAATAATGAACATTATTTACATTTTTTGGCATATATTTATCTTATATTTTTCTTCATATATCTAGATAGTTGATTATTTCTGAGTATATTGCTGAAGCAGTTAAATAAATTAAGCAGATTTAGAAATGTTTATTTGTGCACTTAGAATTGATAAGTAGCAATTTTATATTTTTTTCATATTTTTATCTGTGCATAATTTTAAATGAGTACTAAAAGTAAAAATAAAATAGCCAAATCGACAAATATGTCCAATACAGCCATTCTTAATATTTTGCCTTTCCAAGGAGAACCTCATTTATTGGAGTTTTTCTTTAATCAAGTAAAGGACATACAGAATTTAAATAATTGGGATGATGCACAAACAAAATTATTTCTAAGCTTTCAGCTGCTGCTCTGCAATATTATGCAGAATCTCCTTTTTTTGCTGAGGCAAAAACTATTAATGAAATTCATGTACAATTTCAAAATTTCTTTGGAACTAATAATACACAGGCTAATTCAATTAGTGAGAGAATCAATACCTCAATTAAATCAACTGTAAATGCTCTTATTCAAGATGGTTATAACTTTGCTCATGCTATAAACATTCATGTAAATATGTATAATGCTTCTACACATTCTGCAACTCAATTTTCTCCTAATGTAGTACTATTTGGAAGAGAGTTACCTATGATTATTGACACGTATGACCCACAGCTACAGTTTCATCATTCAGATAAAGCTCATTATTTGTCTCAAGTAATGTCCACCCTGAAGCGAATTTATGCTGACACATATTCTAAAGTCTGCACAATATGAACAAAATTTTAAGATAAATGAAAATGCCAAGCTTAGATTTCTTTTCTCTGGTGATATTGTTTACTTAAAGTCTAAAGATAAATATAATAAACATCTTACTGGACCTTATAAGGTTATACAAAAATATTCTCCTGTTATTTATTCAATTCAATTATTAGATAATCCTGACACTTCAGTTCGCAAAATGCATATTGATACGTTAAAACTTGCTCCTCCTCGAAGGTCTTTACTTAATGACTTGCCTGTTATTGACTTGCCTGTAGTAAACATTGACAATTTTTTTTCTTCTACTGTCCTATCCCCCCTTCTCCTCTAGTAATTGGAAGAAATCCCGTTTCATGTAAGGGAAATCAAACTATTGCACTCAATTTTTTTTTCATTTTTTTCTCTCAATTGTTACTGGACTGTGTCGTTGTGCGACTTTGGGATTTCCACTCCTTGACCACCCTTTCATATAAGTATTATATTCTGTGATCCTTTCCCTTAATTTAGGAATTTTCCATAGAATTTAATTACTTTTTCTCTTTTCAGCTGCTTAGCGTCTTTCTTTTTTTGCTTTCCTTTTTTGGGAAGCTAACTCAGCGAAAACTTTCAGCCCGCAATGCTACAATTGCAATTTTCATTTGGTACAATGCATGCTAAAGCCTTTTCAATTTTTGAAATTTAAAGTTTTTTTGGTTCGAAATGTTGTTTAAAAATAAATAAATAAATAAAATAAAGTAAAGAGATGAGTAAGTTTGTGTTGTTTCTACAATGTGAAATATGAGATAAAGTAAATGTATATAATTTGTATGTCCTTTTTTTCTTTCAAGATGGCAAATTTTTTACATTTTAAATAAGAACAATGTTGTATTGAAACCCTTTTGAATGGCTACAAGTGGTACCACTTCAAAAAAAATCAGAGCTCTTTCCTTTTATATATAACAAATCCCGGGTTACTCTTTATTGAATTTTTGTGTGAAATATTGTCTTTATTTTGATATCAAATACTATTGAAATATGCATATGCAAGAACTGTTGACAATCTTTTTCGGCTGAGAATATCAGCAATGCAAGAACCTCAGCACTATTTTAGATTTCGTGATTTTTTTAGTATAGACTGAATCATGTAAAATCAAGACGGACAATTTTAGGTTTTCTGCAAGAACTTTGTGCAATTTTTTAATATTACTGGGCTTTGATTGATATACTGTTTTAATATTTAAGCTGAACATGTAATTTTCTTCTGAAAACTTGGGGGAGTATATGTCACGTTGACACAACGTGCATATTTTTTAATGAAAAATTATTAACACAAATCCTAATTAATATTGTCTAAATTTAAATTAATAATCTATTCTAAATCTAATTTAAAAGTTTTTAATAATAACTGTCATTTAAAGCTATCAATTTTCCTCTTGGCCTTCTCAATTACAGCGCATTAACGTACTTCTAAAGCATTTCCCTCTTATCAGCTGCTTTGAAATAAAATAACAGTTGACGCCGGCTAAAAGAATAATAATAACAACACCACTTCCTCGCATATATCTTTGCTCCAGCTGAAGCAGATGTGTTTGCGGTTTTTCTCTGCTGCGCAAGAAGCATATTGCTCGAAAAACACCTGCTAAAATTGTTCCAGAAAGTTCGGGCTCTTTCTATAGACACATGTTTTAACGGTTTTTTCTTTAGCAGTTGGAGAGTAATTTTTGGTGGTGCAGGCCACTCTTTTCATGTGAGGAGGCTTTGCCCACCACGACGCGTTGCACGGATTAGCATCTATGCCGATCACTTTATGGTGACGGAGGCGTTCACCCACCGAGGTACCAGGCCACTATAATATGAACGCCGTGATGTTTTTATCAACACGTTTCCCCAAGTTCATTTTGAGTGCATGTATTGTAGAGTTTTAACCCTTTCGCATTCAATCCGGCTGTAACGGCTCTAAAAGCACACTCCCAGAGCCGGCCCAGTGTCTGAAGAAAGCTGCTTTCCCCCCCAGCCGTGCAACATCCATTACAAGTGTCAAGAGCGGAAAATTCCTTTCTCGTGTTTGCTATTGTTATCCGGTCCCCCTTTTTATTTGGGTGATCAGCTGTTTTTACGAACAGGTGCTTTGCTTTGCAAATACAGCGTTAACCAGACTACGGTTTCTTGCTTCTCTGATTAGAGTGAAAATTAGTTAAAACTTTATTTGTTATCAAGATGGGAAGTAGAAGACGGGGTTTAACCCAAGAAGAAATTTGCGAAATTTTATTCAATGATACTGATGAATCGGACATTGATTTAGACGAAAATGATGGCTGGGAAGAAAATGATGCTAGTGAAAATGTTCCTGATACCTCTGTAATGGATAATTTGCCTGATGAAGAAGCAGAAAATTTATCTTACGATCTTCAAACGGAAGAAATTAGTTGGACGGAAAATATTGATAATGACAAAATCATTTTTTCTGAACATTCCAGTAACTCGGGACCTGTGCATGATTTGCCCGTGGGGGCTGATACGTTGGATTTTTTAAAACTGTTTTTGAAGGACGAAATGATTGAGAGCATGAAAGAGAATACAAACAGATATGCGGAATTTTGCTTCAAAACTAAAGGATCCAAGGTGAACTCTTGGACACCAATTATTGATACAAAGGAAATATGGGCATTTTTCACAGTACTTTTAATAATGAGTATTAACCACCTGCCAAGAATATCAGATTACTGGTCTACAAATCCCATATTAGGAAATAGTATGGTGAAAAAAATTATGAGCAAAAATAGATTTTATTTAATCAGGCATTATTTCCACATTTCTGATAGAGAATGTGAAATTAAAAGAAATGAAGAAAATTTCAGCTTCACCCAAAAAGTCGAACCTTTTTTATCAGCACTGAAATGTAAATTTCAAGAACATTTCAATCCATACAAGCAATTGTCAGTTGATGAAGCCCTTGTAAAGTTTAAAGGTAGACTTGGGATTGTTCAATACATGCCACTGAAACCCGACAAACGTGGACTGAAAATTTGGATGCTATGTACTTCACATTTAGGGTACACTGTCAATTTTGAATTATACTGTGGAAAAAATGACAGTATTGAACGCTCAGGAAAAGGCCTTGGAAATGACGTTGTTTCACACTTATTAAAGTGTTTAAAGAGCAAATACCATGAAATTTATTTTGATAGATTTTTTAGTAGTCCGAATTTGATGAAAGATTTGTACAAGCAAAATTTATATGCGTGTGGTACTGTTACAACAAACAGAAAAAATCTACCGAAAGAAATTACCAGCAGTAAATTGATAGAAAGCCACAGAAGCCGATCAATGCAGTGCGTTGAGATTCCTAATCTCCTTTGCACGACTTGGCTTGATAAAAAACAAATCTTTATGCTTTCTACTAATTCTAAAAACGAAATGTGCAAAGTTACACGAAGAAAAGGCGCAGAAAAAAATTATGTATCATGTCCTTTGTCTTTCTCGAAATATAATAAGTATATGGGAGGCGTGGATTTAGCGGATCAGAAACGCAAATACTACACAGTAATGAGAAAATCCTCGAAATGGTGGATGTATCTTTTCTCATTCCTGTTTGATACAGCAGTAAATAATGCTTTTATTGTTTATGTAACAACAAATTCTCCATCACCAAAGAAGCAGATATCTTTGTATGATTTTAAATTAAAATTGATAGAAGATCTATCAAATGATGTTGTAAGTGAGAAACGTAAGAGAACACATGCATCTGTTTCATTTTCCCCAGCACATGACCACAAAAGACAGAAAATAGTTGGTCGAAAACGTACGTGTGCCTTTTGCCGACAGAATGGCAATAAAACCGTTTCAGGGAGGCAAATAGAAAGCTCATGGGAGTGTATAACATGCAAAATATGTTTATGTAAAAACTGTTTTTATGACAGTTGAGAAAGCATTCTTTTTCCAGTTTTTTTTTTTTTTTTTCACAAAATGCAAGAAGAATGAAATTTCTAATTAAAAAAAGATAGAAAGTATGTCCATTTTAGGACAAAATATTGCCCAATGACGAAAATTATAAGCTTTTTATGCTATAAGCTTACTCTGAGGGTAACAAAACAAAACAATTTTTTTTTGTTTTCTTTTATAATTATTATACAGTGGAACTTTCCAAGTAGGACACTTCTCTAGGAAACAGAACGTGTCCATAATACAGAAGCATACCTCTATAAACTGGACACATCTGAAACTTAGACACTTTTTAGGGAACCACAGGTATCCAAGTTTTGAAAGTTTATGAAGTTTATGAAGTATCCAAGTTTATGAAGTTTTCACTGTATATGAATAATAATAATCGGTGAAAAGTAAACAAATGAATACAGTTGACATGTATAGAAGCCAATATTTACCAGATCTGAAGAATTGCCCTTCAAAATGAATTGTAAAGTCGTCCGCATTATAAAAGGAATCCGTATAAAATTAATTTACATATTAATTTCATCTCATTATTATAAAATTTTCTTAAATTAAGTAATAAAAAACCCCCATATGTATAAACCGAAGTATGTTCCTTCAACAATAATGCAATTGTTAAACAGTAGTTAAAATAATCCTATTACTCCGTACTCTAAAATGCTCAGAATGTCTCCTCACAAGATACCCTCTTATTATGTACTCTTACAAACAGTAAACTTATAATAAATAAAAACTTAAAGGAGTATCCAACTCAAGAAATTGTGCAATAAATCCTCTTCAATATAATGCCTGGGGTAGTTTTGCGGATTTGATTTGTGGGATTGCGGGATTATTCATTGAGATTTCGGGATTAAAACTTTTTTTTCAGTAAATTGCATGACAATTATGTCTCTTGTTTATCCAGTATCATGCATAGAATCCACTTAAAAATAATTTTGTTTTTCCACTTTCAATTTTTGCGACATAAACTGCTCAAAAGCCACGCAAAATGACAGTATTTTTAAAAGAACAGCCTAAAGTAGCATGAATATTATAGTATCCTTTACGGATAGTATTGTTCCAATTTTTCGACGGAAAAATAAACTCCTCCAAGATTTCACCACTTTGTTCGAAAAGGGAAACTATGCGTCACACGCCGCCTGAGCAAAAAAGGGGGGGGGGGCAGACAAGTTTCCTCTTCCACTCCCACTGACTCACCCCTTTTCTTTGCACTCCTGTTTTGACAGAGATAGATCTACGCACGTAATTCGTGGGGGGAAAGCAAGCAAAAATATTTCTCGGGCGTTTCTGGGATTTTGAGCAAGCATACCAAATCAAAGCTTGGGAGTGAAAGGGTTAAATGTATAATCCTTCATTTTGAAAATTGGTGACTGTTCCAGTGAGAAAATAAAATAATATGTTTCAAGTTTAAAAGTGTTGAGTGAGACTCCTTATTTAAAGGGAATGTGGTCTTTAAAATGTGTTTTTCTCCTGAAGTAAAACGTGTTAGCCCAGTGTTCAAAGTGTTTGTGTGATCATGTTTCAGAAGAAGTAAAACGACATGCGCCATCTAAAGCGAATTTCATTCTTGGTTTTGGAGTTTGTCCGACCTCGTCGCTCTGATGAGAAATTTCTAGTTCATGTGTGATTTCGTTCAGTGTGGAAGAAAAGTATGTTCACCCCTACGACGCGTTGTGTATGCCATCGTGTTCCGTATGAAAGAAAGTACGTCTTACCTAAGGGGAATAAATCTCCTTTCGTCATTGTTGTGTGAATTTAAAATGTGACCCACTATACGATAGCCTTCTTAAAACCATGTCGCTCTCACTACAAAGTCGTACCAGTTATAATCTTTACAAAATAATTCATCGTCTTTTTACGATCACCACCTTCCACCGTACATCTCCATAGGATATATTGGTGCCGGTGAACCAGGCACGTCCCTTTATAAAACAATGTGCTAAAATCGTCGTGATTTTCGTGCTACAGAGTGTGTTTTTTTTTTTTTTTTGTGTTGCGGCGTGGTGATGAAGCAAAAAAAAAATATTGTGCTTAAAACCTCTCCATTTCACTTCATGCTTTGTTTTTGGGGATCCCGACATTTTTAATTTTTATTTTATGTGTTAACACCTTTTTTTTTCCATTACGAGTAAGTGTTCATATAAATATATCTGGTATCATAGTTTTATGCATTATTTGAATTTTGATTAAAGTGATTGATATGATTGATTGATTTTGTTGCTATAAATATATGCGTATATATTTCTTAAAATGTAATTTTCTCCGAAATAATGAACATTATTTACATTTTTTTGGCATATATTTATCTTATATTTTTCTTCATATATCTAGATAGTTGATTATTTCTGAGTATATTGCTGAACCAGTTAAATAAATTAAGCAGATTTAGAAATGTTTATTTGTGCACTTAGAATTGATAAGTAGCAATTTTATATTTTTTTCATATTTTTATCTGTGCATAATTTTAAATGAGTACTAAAAGAAAAAATAAAATAGCCAAATCGACAAATATGTCCAATACAGCCATTCTTAATATTTTGCCTTTCCAAGGAGAACCTCATTTATTGGAGTTTTTCTTTAATCAAGTAAAGGACATACAGAATTTAAATAATTGGGATGATGCACAAACAAAATTATTTCTAAGCTTTCAGCTGCTGCTCTGCAATATTATGCAGAATCTCCTTTTTTTGCTGAGGCAAAAACTATTAATGAAATTCATGTACAATTTCAAAATTTCTTTGGAACTAATAATACACAGGCTAATTCAATTAGTGAGAGAATCAATACCTCAATTAAATCAACTGTAAATGCTCTAATTCAAGATGGTTATAACTTTGCTCATGCTATAAACATTCATGTAAATATGTATAATGCTTCTACACATTCTGCTACTCAATTTTCTCCTAATGTAGTACTATTTGGAAGAGAGTAGTTACCTATGATTTTTGACACGTATGACCCACAGCTACAGTTTCATCATTCAGATAAAGCTCATTATTTGTCTCAAGTAATGTCCACCCTGAAGCGAATTTATGCTGACACATATTCTAAAGTCTGCACAATATGAACAAAATTTTAAGAAAAATGAAAATGCCAAGCTTAGATTTCTTTTCTCTGGTGATATTGTTTACTTAAAGTCTAAAGATAAATATAATAAACATCTTACTGGACCTTATAAGGTTATACAAAAATATTCTCCTGTTATTTATTCAATTCAATTATTAGATAATCCTGACACTTCAGTTCGCAAAATGCATATTGATACGTTAAAACTTGCTCCTCCTCGAAGGTCTTTACTTAATGACTTGCCTGTTATTGATAGTCACTATCAGGTTCCTACTTCGCACTCTTATAATTTTAGGACACGTAAAAATTAATTTAACTTTTTTTTGTTTTTTTACTGGGCACTTTCAATGCGAACAGCCTGATCAACTGTTTGTATTGAACCTGTTCCTTCTTCTTTTAACTGCTGTAATATATTTAAAATAATTTTTAATTTACCATAATTCTCTTGTGACATGTTTGTGCGGCAGTTTAGATTCCCCAATGTGGTAAACATTGACAATTTTTTTACTTCTACTGTCCTATCCCCCCTTCTCCTCTAGTAATTGGAAGAAATCCCGTTTCATGTAAGGGAAATCAAACTATTGCACTCAATTTTTTTTTCATTTTTTTTCTCTCAATGGTTACTGGACTGTGTCGTTGTGCGACTTTGGGATTTCCACTCCTTGACCACCCTTTCATATAAGTATTATATTCTGTGATCCTTTCCCTTAATTTAGGAATTTTAGATAGAATTTAATTACTTTTTCTCTTTTCAGCTGCTTAGCGTCTTTCTTTTTTGCTTTCCTTTTTTGGGAAGCCAACTCAGCGAAAACTTTCAGCCCTGCAATGCTACAATTGCAATTTTCAGTTGGTACAATGCATGCCAAAGCCTTTTCAATTTTTGAAATTTAAAGTTTTTTTGGTTCGCAATGTTGTTTAAAAATAAATAAATAAATAAAATAAAGTAAAGAGATGAGTATTTTTGTGTTGTTTCTATAATGTGAAATATGAGATAATGTAAATGTATATAATTTGTATGCCCTTTTTTTCTTTCAAGATGGCAAATTTTTTACATTTTAAATAAGAACAATGTTGTATTGAAACCCTTTTGAATGGCTACAAGTGGTACCACTTCAAAAAAAATCAGAGCTCTTTCCTTTTATATATAACAAATCCCGGGTTACTCTTTATTGAATTTTTGTGTGAAATATTGTCTTTATTTTGATATCAAATACTATTGAAATATGCATATGCAAGAACTGTTGACAATCTTTTTCGGCTGAGAATATCAGCAATGCAAGAACCTCAGCACAGTTTTAGATTTCGTGATTTTTTTAGTATAGACTGAATCATGTAAAATCAAGACGGACAATTTTAGGTTTTCTGCAAGAACTTTGTGCAATTTTTTAATATTACTGGGCTTTGATTGATATACTGTTTTAATATTTAAGCTGAACATGTAATTTTCTTCTGAAAACTTGGGGGAGTATATGTCACGTTGAGACAACGTGCATATTTTTTAATGAAAAATTATTAACACAAATCCTAATTAATATTGTCTAAATTTAAATTATTAATCTATTCTAAATCTAATTTAAAAGTTTTTAATAATAACTATCTTTTAAAGCTATCAATTTTCCTCTTGGCCTTCTCAATTACAGCGCATTAACGTACTTCTAAAGCATTTCCCTCTTATCAGCTGCTTTGAAATAAAATACCAGTTGACGCCGGCTAAAAGAATAATAATAACAACACCACTTCCTCGCATATATCTTTGCTCCAGCTGAAGCAGATGTGTTTGCGGTTTTTCTCTGCTGCGCAAGAAGCATATTGCTCGAAAAACACCTGCTAAAATTGTTCCAGAAAGTTCGGGCTCTTTCTATAGACACATGTTTTAACGGTTTTTTCTTTAGCAGTTGGAGAGTAATTTTTGGTGGTGCAAGCCACTCACTTCATGTGAGGAGGCTTTGCCCACCACGACGCGTTGCACGGATTAGCATCTATGCCGATCACTTTATGGTGACGGAGGTGTTCACCCACCGAGGTACCAGGCCACTATAATATGAACGCCGTGATGTTTTTATCAACACGCTTCCCCAAGTTCATTTTGAGTGCATGTATTGTAGAGTTTTAAATGTATAATCCTTCATTTTGAAAATTGGTGACTGTTCGAGTGAGAAAATAAAATAATATGTTTCAAGTTTAAAAGTGTTGAGTGAGACTCCTTATTTAAAGGGAATGTGGTCTTCAAAATGTGTTTTTCTCCTGAAGTAAAACGTGTTAGCCCATTGTTCAAAGTGTTTGTGTAATCATGTTTCAGAAGAAGTAAAACGACATGCGCCATGAAAAGCGAATTTCATTCTTTGTTTTGGAGTTTGTCCTTCGTCGTCGCTCTGATGAGGAATTTCTAGTTCATGTGGGATTTCGTTCAGTGGGGAAGAAAAGCATGTTCACCCCTACGACGCGTTGTGTATGCCATCGTGTTCCGTATGAATGAAAGTACGTCTTACGTAAGTTGAATAAATCTCCTTCCGTCATCGTTGTGTGAATTTAAAATGTGACCCACTATACGATCGTCTTCTTTAAACTATGTCGCTCTCACTACAAAGTCGTACCAGTTATAATCTTTACAAAATAATTCATCGTCTTTTTACGATCACCACCTTCCACCGTACATCTCCATAGGATAGCTACTTAACAAAAATAGGATATACAAAAATTCGATAAAAATTAAAACTCTTGATTAAATTTTTTTTCTTGATAAATTAAAAACATTTGATTAAAAAAATATTTGTTGTAAAATTATTAACTTAAAATTAAAACTCTTGATTAAAATTTTTTCTTGATAAATTAAAACTTGGTTAAAAAAATAAAAATAAATTTACTATTGATTTAAAACAATATTTGTTGTAAAATTATTTAACTTAAAATTAAAACTTGATTATAAAAAAATAAATAAAAGTACTTAAATTAAAACTTTTGATTAAAAAATATTTGTTGTAAAATTATTTAACTTAAAATTAAAACTTGGTTTAAAAAAATATTTGTTGTAAAATTAATTATTAACTTAAAATTAAAACTCTTGGGAGATTTCTTTTGTTTGTAGGCCTCCTGGGGATGTTGTTCATTTCTTTGCTCCACATACTTTATTATTATTATTTCAAGAAACAAAAACAACAACGCGTCTGCTGTGTTACGCTCTGTCTCCATGTATGCGAGACTAGCGTGACGTGGAAAAGCACAGTAAAAATTTTTATTTGAAATGAGGCGGTAGACATTCTACCGGGTGGCTGGTGGGTCCTCATTTAATTACAATATTTTTTATTTCAGGTTTAATCCTTAAAGTATAGCTTATTTAAAATATAACAAAGTCCCTTATTTTGATACTAAATGTTAAAGTCCCTTATTTTTCATTAGAGAATGCATCACAGTCTGAAAATTT
Organism: Cheiracanthium punctorium; assembly: GCA_038373885.1. Taxonomy (NCBI): domain Eukaryota; kingdom Metazoa; phylum Arthropoda; class Arachnida; order Araneae; family Cheiracanthiidae; genus Cheiracanthium; species Cheiracanthium punctorium. The sequence goes on along the minus strand of JAWZYV010014928.1, from coordinate 652,392 downwards.
TTCCAAGTCCCCTTATTTGAAAAATTTGTTAAAGTCTGAAAAAATTACAAGTCCCCTTATTTGAAATAAAAAAGGAAAAAAATTCTTATCAATCCTTCGTACATCCGGTCAACTACCTCTCTCAACATCCGGTCCGACCACGCCCCCTTCCCCGCTCAGCTCAGGGAAAGAACCTGTACGGCGTACCCCACAATTAACATGGTACCCCCTGGGGTGAACTCTCGTTTCCTTACTACTATTTTAGCATAGAATTAACATTAATTAAAAATAGCAATTTATACTTTCCCTTTAAACAGCTGCCTTAATCTTTAAATTAGTGTTTTACAATCTTAATTTTCCATGTTTTACCTAAGGCTGTCTAAAATTCAAATGCCTATTCTGTGCGATAGATAATGTTTAATGTTTAATAAACTGCCTTTTCACTAAATAATAAAAACATTTTAGCATTAACAATAATTAAAAATAGCAATTTATACTTTCTCTTTATACAGCTGCACTGTCATTCAGTGAGTAGTAGGGATGGACGCGAGACGTGCGAGACGAGAATCGGGGCTGTCTCGTCTCGTCTCGCAGTGGTAAACCTCTGTCTCGTCTCGCGTCTCGCAAAGAAATTGCTGTCTCGTCTCGCGCGAGACGCGAGACGTCTCGCGAGTCTCGCAAAATTAAGGACTGCGATTTCGTTACCATTTTATACTAACTTATTATTGGGATTTTATTGAAAATTAATATTAATAATAACAATTACTTACATATAGCCACATTAGTAGATATATTAATAACTATATCAGCATATATCGGCATTTGAAGTAAAAGAAATTGAGATTTAATCCGTATATATAATGTCACACCGAAAATATAGTATTTATTTTCATTTACTAGCTGCGTGCCCGTTCTTCGCACTGTAGTAAACGAAAATTTTCCTAACATGAGTAATTTCAATTAATTCCAGTGATGTGGAATCTAAAATAAAAGCAAAATTATTTGACTCTTGATGTAAAGTTTGCGTCATGAGTATTAACCTGGCATCATTGCAATATAATGACTCAAAAAAACTACGTCAGTGTCATTCGCGATCAGAAAAGTGAAAAGCTTAGCGGTTTGCAGAGAACTCCCGACTTTCAAAATGTGTTATTTATACATCATACTGTAGTTCTACATCATACTGTTCAAGTTGTAGCATTAAATACCCCAGACACTACATGAAATGGACAACCGTTTGTTTTAAAATAGCTGCGCACCCGCTCTTCATACGAGAAGTAGCGAATATTTTACTAAAATCATATCTGCATGAGACAAAACAGATTTTTTTTTTTTTAAGTTCAAGTAATCTCCTCTGTTGAAATTACTGCGGGATATATTAACACAAATTAGAATTACTTATCGTTGGTTGGTTGTAAGATAACCCTTGAAAAATTATAAACAGAACACTTTTAGTCTTTATTAAATCTCTACTATTTACTTTAAAGTCAATTTCAAGTCTCTAAAATATGCGTAATTTTTATATTAATGAAAACAAGATTATATTAACGATAATTATAATTATTTGCCTAATATTTCCAATAACATTACCGTGTGTGCATTTTTAGATTTCATTATAGTATCTCAGTTGGTTAATAGACGTCTTATTTTTTGTTTATATTTTAAATTACTGAACAGTTAATTTGACGACTATCCGTTTGTACTTTTCTACAATAATTTTTAGCGATAGTCCTACATTCGTTATGGTCGCCCTGTTTACAGAAAAATTAAACCAAAATCCCCCTAATGTATATCCAGTGTGGATTTTTTTAAAAAATGAAAATACATCTAACAGGCGAAGATAATTTTAGAATAGGAACCCAACTGCAAGATAAAATGATGGGGAGGAAAAAAAATTATAAAAGTTTTGCAAGCCGAAGGAAAGGAAAACATGATAATATAAACGAAAGGAGAAATAGTTTTTTAAAAAATTGCTTGCATTTCTTTCCGTCCGATATTAATATATAAGAATAAAAAATGCCATTTTAATCTCTTTAAAATAGGCCAACAATAGGGATTTAACCGCCCCTAGAAAGTTGTTACCAGGGTGCGCCCCCCCCCCCTACGCACGCCGCAACGTGCGGGAAAGTTTGAGAATAATATCGGTACAAGGATATTTCAACCAAGGATATTCAACCATATTTCAACCTACTCAGACTAAGCATCAATGCGAATGCAAGTTGCTCTACTTCTAATCTGTCTCTGATATACCCGAAACCCGATTATCACAGGGGCAATGGGGGGCGGTAGTCCGGTGCCCCTGAAGAAAAAAGGGGGCCCATATATATCCCGATTATCTAAATTATAAATTCATATGTACTGAAATACTAATTGTGGGGAAAAAACTGAATTTCCTCTATAATATAGGTATTACCTAATTGTCTATCACTAGATCAAGTTAGAGATATTTTTTTGGGGTGATAAATACGATTTGATTAAAGTACAAAAACTACAGTTAACTGAAATGCAATTTTCGAGTACAACAGCGGTCAAAACTGGGTTAAAATGCTTAAAAAAGGGGGGCTCAGTAAAGGGGCTTAATGCGTAAAAAAGGGGATAGTAAGGGGGGCCCCAAACTTAATGCCCCGGGCCCCATCTAAAAGTGGTCAGATTTGAACATAACGTACCGCCTTTCCTATTTACTTATTATTTTTCTTTCAACTCTTCTCTCTTTTCTTTTTTTTCCGCCTCTTTCTTTATCCTCTCCTTTGTGTGTTTTTTATATCTCTCCTCTGTTCTAATTTTAAATGTTACGTGTTTGTGCGTATTTAGAGTGCTGATAGTATACCAGGACCGAAAACGAAGGAGACGCAAATTAAACGGTAGAGGCTTCAGGCAAATTGTCGCTTTTCAGATCGTATTTATGCGAGACGGAAAAAAATGCGAGAATTCTCGCGAGAAATCTCGCGCGAGACAAGACTCTGTCTCGTCTCGCGTCTCGTCCCGCAAAATATTTTCTTTCTCGTCTCGCAAAAAAAATGCCTGTCTCGTCTCGCATCTCGTCTCGCGAGACAATGCGAGAATTCTCGCGTCTCGCGTCCATCCCTAGTGAGTAGTCAGATCGCGTTGGGAAACATTACTTTTATGATGCGAAATAGCAATAACTTTGAAATTAATTTAAAAATAACAGTTGCATTTTAGTTTGTTTTTAAAATTTCTTTAGGCTTATGATATTATTGTACCTTAAATTATTGTACCTTAAAGACTAAATATAATATTTTAATGAACAGATGTGTATCCAATCGGCCTTTCTGATTAACTTTCTTGTGAACAGAGCGAGACGTCACAAAATAATTATGGTACCAATTGGACATATGTAAGACATCATGTTTGGTTTCCGAAGTTGTATTTTTTAACGCAGGAATGCGTTCCCTTATAACGGCCCTATGTAACGATTTTTTTCATCTTTGTTGCATGTTTCAGTATTAGTCCGTTAGAAAATGATGTGGCTGAACAAACCCAGGTGAGCTAAGTAAATAGGTTTATTGACTGGAAATTCTTTTAGTGCATGTGATGTACGTGACGTCATAAATTAAAAATTAGGATAAATTACGATAGATCTCCGAGACTACACAGTTTAATATTTCCAATGAAATTAAAATAAATATTTTCTTCTGATGAAGCACAGAGAATTTAAATATTTAAATTGAGTGTTTCTGGCGGAGGAACGAAGTATCAGCTAAAGCAATAGATATTATTAATAACCCAGGTGAACTAAGTGAATACGTTTATTGACTGGAAATTCTTTTAGTGCATATGATGTAAGTGATGTCATAAATTAAAAATTAGGATAAATTACGATAGATCTCCGAGACTACACAGTTTAATATTTCCAGTGAAATTAAAATAAATATTTTCTTCTGATGAACCACAGAGAATTTAAATATTTAAATTAGCGTTTCTGGCGGAGAAACGAAGTATCTGCCAAAGCAATAGATATTATTAATAGATTTGTTAGGTTAATGTGGATCAAAGCACAATATACCATATACCATGTCAGTTGCCCATGTCCGTTGTCAATAGTCCGCGAATACCATGTCCATATTCGTTTCAATACTACGATAGCGCTTAAACGCTTAGTCTCGAAAAATGCAATACAGCTCCATCGTGTCACGACCTCAATGTACGTTGGTTATACAGCATGTCAGTACGTATTTTGCGTTGCTCATATTATTGCAGTAAGAATGTGGTTTTATATATTCCATAAAAGAAAACTATATAATCAATAAAGGAAAAAAAATACTGTTTAATAATCTTAATAAGCATAATATAGATATTAAAATATCTAATAAGCATTTTGTGCACATTAAAAATGTATGTTATATTCATTAGTTTTCAACGGGTGTCTTAACTAACTAAACTCGATAAGTAATCTACGTTACGTTAGTAAATCCGGCAAATAGTTTTAATAGAAGAGATGATGATGATAATAGAAGAGATCTTTGATGGTGTCAGACTCGAAATAATATAGTTATTTGCTATCGGAAGGCAATAGAGACGTTCTCAAGCTGTAAGACAAAAGCTCGATTCCTCTCATTTTTATGAATTACATTATTCTTGAAATAATAATTATGGTTGCAGGCAAAGAATCGGTTAAAACAGAATTGTGTTTATATTGTGATCATCTATTAACAATCATAAAGAAAACAAAAACAGTAAATTCCGGAAAATTTATAAACTTGGTTTAAAACTTAAAAAAGTTCATATTTTCAAATTCGTTGGAATATACTCATCCGAAGGATATGATGTTGCTTTTTCGAACAATTATACGTGAAATGATGGTCCGTTTATAGTATCTTCATAAAGCAAAACAAAGAAAAAAAAAGAAAGATAAAACATGCCAAACGCTTCGATTATAAAACACTTTCCAACACAATGTTTTTGCGCCACATTTGGCGATGTATTTTTCTTAAATCTTTCGAGATTTTGGAGATAAGATAATGCTCTATTATCACTATAGATGCAATTTTAAGAGGCTTTGTTAAAGATCTTCAATATTTTTTCCATCGTTTATCTGAAGAATCTAAGAATTTTATATTTGTTGTCTCGTGCTAAAATTTGTATGTGTCTCTCAAATGCCACAGATTGTAATGTATTGGAATTCTTTTGAGTGTTCCTGTAGAAGAACTATTAAAAATGCATACACTATTTTCAATAGAGCGTATTAGTTTGAGAGCCTTAATAATATGTATGTCAATTTTGTTTTCTTTCAAAAAACCGAATATCTCTAAAATACGTTTTCAAGAATGACTGCTCATAGAATGCAATGTATTAGATTCTTTTTTTTCCTGTAAAAGAACTGTAAATGCTACTTTTATAGTTTTCAGTAGATTATACGGTTTACAAATAGAAAAAATAGATCGCACAAATCGATGTATATTCACCGCATTTAGAACACTGGATGGATGGCAACACTACGGACAGATAAACCAAAATCATTAACACCTCTCAAACTTGTTGGTATGTTAAAAATATAACGTAATAGTGAGCGACCACGGCGAGCGGCCACCTAAATTAAATAGCTTCATATTAAATTTTTATTATATACCCTAGTCGAAATTCATGCTCTTCTGGGAACGTGCCGAAATTTTTCGCATTTGAACGGTATTATTTAGCTGAGAGCATCCCAAGCACTAAATTAAATCTTTAAGAGGGCACACTCCCCTAAGAACCGACGTTGTTGCATGTAGATGGCGCAACACCTCACTCGGTAACTGCTGGTGTAGCCATTGAAGAGAAGGCAATTTAAAAAGTGTTTATGACGATCACACTCAAACAGTATTTACATTTATTTCATGTAAGGTGACCATACGTCCTCGAAATTCGAGGACAGTCCCCAAATATAGATCTTTTTGTCATTTTGTCCCCAAATGTCCCCAAATTTAAAGATTTGTACCTTTTTTCCCTGAAAGTTTCCGTTTAGTTTATTTCTTTCAGAAAAAACTAAAGAAATAAGAATAATAAACCAACTAAAAGCGCCATCTACTCAGAGAAACAATGAAATTCTATCTCTGAAAGCGTTTGTTGTCATTGTGTTGTGATTCGAGTGTGCTGCTGTCAGGTGTGTGTAGCCTGTGAATGTCGCGAGGTGTGTAGCGAACCTCGAGACATTCAATAAAGTATCCAACTATGAGCCAAATTTCCCATTTCAGTTTTGTTAATGATTAATCCCTTTTCATGAAGAACCATGCTTGAAATTGACGTACGAAAATTTTCTTGCACTCGAATACTTTTTTTAGAGGGTGTACAAAGTTTCATGAAAAATGATCACAAAATGATCCAATGAAAAGAGCAATGTCTTCTGAAAAATACAAATACTATTCCAAGAGTTAAATTTTGAATAAATTGCAATATTTCAACAGGATGTCCCTTTCATAATTCTGGTTTAAATAAATGAAGTACTTCCATTAATTTATTAGAAATAAGAATACACAATTGATATAAATAGCTATTAGAGTTCATTTTTAAGTATCAAAGTCAGTCAAGATTTAAAGTATGGGTATGATGGTATACACCCTCCAAAAAAAGTATTCGAGTAAAAATTTCCTACGTTATATTAAAAATTATTTATCATAGAATATGAATTAGGCTATGTATAAATATGACTTTCCATATTTCTGCAATGTTTTACGTTTTTCAAAAACGCAATTATTATTAGCAAATCTAAAATAGCAACTTTATCTCTTATTCGAATATTTCTTTGGAGGGTGTACATGGTAATATGTTGTGTCCTCGAATAAGTCCTCGAAAATATTTTCTAGTGTCCCCAAGTTTTGTTTAGATTCGAGGACAATCCTTGATTTGTCCCCAAATTACTGTTTAGAAATATGGTCGCCTTAATTTCATGAGTCTATGAACATTAACACAGGTTCAAATTGCCGGTAAACTCAATTAAAAATTCGAATTCATGCTACATAAAAAACTCAGTAATTAATCCAAAGTTATCTTCTAATGTAAGTATACACCGTTGCAGAAGAAAATTTATTTTCGTTAACAAATATAAACTCAATATTTTAATAATTTTAAGATATAACCTTTTTTCCCCTTTTTTTATTCATTTGTTACTAAGGAAACCACGTAAGCAATGGAGAAAGAAATAGTTAAAATTTAGTGCTGTGAGTTCATAATCTTGTTCACATGCTAGGTTGCAAAATCAAAAGCATAAAACTCGTTAGCAGTCAGCGAGGGAAATGTTTTATCCCTTTACCGCTAGGATCGCTGCGCATTAGCAATTAGATAATAATGTAACGCAAAGGATTCACATTTTTTACTCTTGGAAATAAAATGGAGCTGAAAATAGTGAAAAATCACCTAAAAAGGAGGGAACAGGAGGATTTTCAGATTTTTCAAGTAGTGCATATTATTTTCTATATTTTTAAACATATTTATGAAAAATTTCAAATGGTTCGTACTAACGGTGTGGATGTTATTAGGTTTTTTAGTGCTTAATTTCGTAATCTTTTTGGTGTAATGGCGGAAATGAGTTTTATCTTGCAGTCAGGGAACAGCGCATATAGTAGGATGATACGCCTTAAAGAATAACTTCCCATAGAATGCAATGTATTGGGACTATTTTGAGTGCTCCTGTATAATAACTATAAATGCTACATAGACCATTTTCAATAGGGTAAATAGTACAATACCTAGCAGCAACATATATCAATTTTGTAGAAATCGGTGCAAATTTATGACAGTTAGAACACGGACGGACAGACGGACTGACATACAGACAAACCGAAATCATAAACACTTTTCAATTTTGTTGGAAAGTGTTACAAATATATTTAAACTCTGAATATCCCTGTCGTTCAGAGTTAATTTGTCAGTATATAAATGAAATGGTTTGATAAATTTCATTTCATGGACCATCCAGTCCCTTCAAGGCTACATTTCCAGTGCACATATTTTAAAATCATTAAATATAAGTTGGGATGGACGCGAGACGATTTTTGTGAGACCAGACAGAGATTTACAGATTTTTTGCGAGACGAGACAGGCATTTTTAACATTGCGATATAGGGATTTTGCGAGACAAGAAAAAGCTTTTAGGCTGTTCTGCGAGACGCGAGACGCCTATTTTCAGTCTCGCGTCCATCCCTAAATAAAAGAGATGTGTGAACAGTACCACGTACTGTTCACACATCTCAAACCAGGTACTGTTGGTAGCCATGGAAGGGGATGAAAGCTGGGATTATTTCGCGAAATGGGGAAAGGGGAAACCGCCTGATTACTTTTATATATATTTTTTGTTTTGCCGATAAAAAACAATTTATAATTATTTTCAGAAGAAGGATCATTTTCCTCTGAAGTGAAGGGTAAAGTGATCCTATAAACATTTTTTCAAAATTCTATTTTTTATTACTGGATGTGGGTTTAAAATATTATTAAAATATGTTTATAATGTGAACCATACAGTAAAATGTACCAGCAAAGGGCTTGAAGTGTTATTTAAATACTTATGTTATTTTATACCCCTCAGCTCTCAGTAGTAATCTTTATCAGCAAGTCTTGTTGAATGAACGTTTGTATGAATGAATGTTGATTATTATTCTTATTTTCAGAACATGTTTCGAATCTATTTAGGAAAATGTAATTTATAGGGCAATTATACCTAGTATGATTATTAGCATATCTCATGATAACCTAACTTAGTGAAATATGATATTTCCTGAACAATGTCCAAATCGTGATTGCTCATTCAAAGAGGGACAAACGGACAGGCTATGCGGCAAAGGACTCAATTTAATCATGAACAGCAACAGCTTAACGTTAGCAAAACTGTGCCTGCATATTATCGGTTTTAATTGACTTTATCTAAATTACAATTTTCTAAACAATATTTGATTGATTTTAAGCGTATAGTAACTGAGAGCTAGATATGCTAAAAATAACGATGGTTTATATTCAAATCAAAGTTTTATACAAAAACAGATTTATTTATTTGAACATTTACCTAAAAAGTCCTGTATATGCTAAATATAATTTAATTTCATGATAAGTACATCAGAACCAACAAGTAGAACGTAATTGGAATAAAATATTCGAAATCTTACAGCATATAGTACAAATGTAAATAAATATAGTTGTATGTTAAATAATACTTAGTGACTATGGTACTGAATGTTGGTTCTAATTCATCGAATGGCACACTTTAATCTCCTGAATAATAAAACAAGTGGAAATGAAAAACGTGGTTATAATTTGAAAATTTTTATGCAAAGTAAATATGAAACAGTATATTTACACTTATTTTTTTTAATTTTAAGTGTCTTTCCTATTATCATACTGAAAAATGTATTCACAAATGTAGTGTTTCAAATCTGAAAATTTTGTAAATGTGTTCGATCCATTACTGTATAGAAGTGTTAAATTTGTTGTGTGTGTGAAGGCAAACCTGTGCGTTAAGGCAAACCTGCGCAAGGGGTATCTGCCTAAGATGAGGGATGCCTTGGTAGGAGGACTTTCTCAGGGGTTCTAACGCGTATTCACGTTACATCTGGAGAAAACCTACCAAAAATCCAGACCGTTAGATCGACGACCGCGCGATGGGACCCGAACCCGGGACATTCACACTTCGGCCGTCTACCATTTTCAGTGATATAACCACTGTGCCATGGTGAGGCGTGTTAAATTTAGAAAATTCTACAACAGTAATTCTAAGATTTAACAAGCTATAATTCAAATATTTGTCGATATACTTAATAGCATGTACTTATACATCAAAAAACACTCAAAATCAAAATGATGTTAAACGATGATATAGATAAAACATTATATAATAACACACATTAAAATGTAGTGATCGCACTGGACGACCGTTTAGGCCGAAAAAAAAAATCAGCCTTCTTCAGCAGTCAACGCTCCGTTACAGAAAGTAGTACAGAAAGTTTACCTCATGTTCTTATATAGTTATGATTTGTTATTTAAAATAACGAAAATCTTGTACAAATAACACTAAAAGTGGTAAAAGTACAATCGCAGTTGTTTAAAATAATCAATATCGGATATCGCAAATTGAACTTACATCTAAAAAATCATTTCAGACTCATATATCTCCACAGAGCTTATAAAAATTATCCATTTCCTATGGTTTTCTATTCACACGTCCCTATATTTCAAACCGTATGTAAATTAATACTCAGTGACTTAGATTTATCAATCCTTTCTGAATGTTCAGTATTAAAATATAATTCCTGACATGACAGATTTTTCGTAGTAGTTTCTCATAATTCACCCTTTCTGACATTTCAGCATTAACGTTAGCAAATTCTCACTAAACTAATGATTTGTTCTTCACAACTCCTACGATTTTAGAGCCCAGTTTACTTGAACGTGACTGATTTAGAAGGACGAAGATTAAATTCAATTTCTCGTCAGTTCGTAGCTATGCCTACGAAGGTGTGCCTAAATCTCAGGAATATTCTTGAAACGGAAGAATTCTAAATTACATATTCGGGTGTATTTACATTTCATAGAGAATTTCTCAATATGCCTTGTAAGGCCCTACAGATTTTAAGTAGTTTTGTTATAATGTATTTATTTTTTTTTTCTAGCAATCGATGAGGTATGTTAGTCTGTATTTAATATATTGCTGACTAAGAAAGTTTCTTTAAAATGTAAGAAAGTCAGTTTATTATGTTTAATCTTTTTTTTTAATTAAGTGACAGATGAAAACCCCATGTTTCATCTTGCATATATTTACTGTACTTTGTCATACTCTATATAATCATATTTTTACATGTGTTGTTTTAACGGATATTGGATAAAGTATTTGCAGAAAAATCTAACCGTTAAAAGACTTTTTTTATGCGTATTAAAATATAGGAAATTAAAAAAAATCAGAACAAATATAGTGAGCTGTACTATTTTATTTTATTTTATTTTTTCTGAACAATTTACAGCACGGAATAAAAATCGTATCCTATATTTAAATGGAATAAATTCGAAACATATGTGTAAAATATATTACTCTTTTAATATAAGTAGTTAATTATCTTCCCGACAACGTCTAATATTTCATAGTATTATATATAAATTAACCAGATTTTTGAACATAGAATTGAGGACAAATCACCGTTGTATCCCCAATTCTGGAACAAAAATTGGGGATATCTTATAAATTTTATATAAATTCAAAACATTATCTAATATTTATAAAATGAAGGAAATATGGTTGATTTTTATAAAATTAGGGAACAAATAATTATTATAATTACTGTTCAACCCCAATTGCTTATTAATTGTTTTATATATTGGAACAAACGCTAGAAGCCTTCTTCCGCTCAGGGCACCGACGCCCTAAGGCTTAACTCCTGTGTTTTTGCCTTACAAAAAACACAAAACAACAAAACTTTCTGAAATTAAATTGGATTAAAATAGTAGAAAAAATACCTTTTCATTCGTATTTCCATAAAAATAAAAAATATCAGTATAATTTATAGTTAAGGAATTTTTTTTATAATACATTAGCTGCTGTTGTTAAAAAAATAATAATAATAAAATTAAATAAATAAATAAAAGTTTTAATTCACTATACTGAATAATTATAAATTGATAAAAATAATAATAGTTTCATTTTAAAATTATCACTATGAATAATTAATTTAATAGCATTTATTTGAACAACTTGTTTGTCATGTTTCTGTTCAAATAAAATAATAGTAAAAATTACGCCAAAATCATGTTTTGCTACAGCATTGTAAAATGCTGTTACAAATTAAAAAAAATTTAATGCTCTTATCTCCTTAAAAATGAATAAAAGTAACCATTTTTTGCTGATTATAGTACTTTATCTTTCTAAAAATTAATTGATTAATTCATTGCAGATATTGAAGTATAAACTATTTTGCAGTAGAATAACACTAATTTGTTTTATTTTTTTCCACGCGATCTAATTTAAAGTAAATAATTTAAAAGCTAAAATCCCGCGGACTTTCTTTTCCAACTACCCCGTCCCGTGTCCGCGTTCACATAACATGTAGGGGGGGTGAGGGGGGACGAGTGCATTCCTAAGAGCTTTCCACCCCTTGTAGGAACCACAGTATTACACAGGAAGACGAAATGGACCTTTCCTATTATATCAGTCCCTATTCATGGTCAATCGAACAGCGGAAGTTGGTGGTTTGTTTTTTTTTTTTCGTTTGCTTGTCCATTCCATTCCAAGGCTGTAACAGAAATCATCTCGCAACGTAAACTTTTCAGTAACGTGGATTTTGAGTTTTCTCAGAGCAATGGAGATTGCTGTATTTTTCTCTGGATAAATTGCGATTTTTTTTTTCCTAGACTAAATGGCACTGACTGCAGCTAGACAAAAATTTTAAAATAGTCTGAATGTTGTTAGTGCTTTTTAGTTTTAAATAGGTTAAGTTCTTACGTCAGTTAGATCGGACTTTGCTGTAGTTTTCTCTGGATAAACTGTGATTTTTTTCTAAAGACTAACTGGTATTAACCTCAACTAGACAAAAATTTTAAAGTTGTCTAAATGTGGTTAGTGCTTTTTGGTTTTCATTTTGCTAAGTTCTCACGACAGTTAAAAAGGGGTAAGTTGATTTTTAAGTATATATTAAGAATTTGTATTTTTTCTTAGCTAGATTTTTTTATGTTATCTCAGGGACTACTAAAATAAGATGTAGTTCAAAACTGCTAATTATTTCTAAATAATGCGAAAATGAAATTTATAATTCAAGTAAGCAAACTTGGAAACTATTAATAAACAAGCAGGACGGTATTTTTAATAAATAACTTACATACTGCATTGAAAAATGTGTCTATTTACTTTACTTAATTTCATATTACTCAAAACAACAGAAAAAAATAAGTATATTCTGTTATAGAAAGTTCCTTTCTTCTACTAAAGGATAATCCTATGAAAATTCAGTAATATATAAAATATTTACTTAAAGTAAGTATCTTCTAATAATAAACATGGTTTTATTAATACTTATTAGTTTCATATATAGTTTAGCACTAATCAACCTATTAAAAATAATTATTATTATTATATAAATTACTTTACATCACTGGGGCTAATTTTGAAATATATTCAAAGTACATTTCATTCTTTAACGTCATTCTTAAAAATATATTATCAACAAAAAATGATTATTTCTTAATTATTGAGTTTATTAATGTCAATTTACGGAAAGTAATATTTACATAAACGGTATTTTCGGTCTCTAACTCAGAAATCTATGTCTAAGATAATGAATTCCCTGGGTGGTTAAAATGTAAAAATTCTGTTTGCTGTTCATTTTATGCTAGTCGAGACAAAAACTTCATACTTAATTTTCAACTTGCTATGGATGGAAAAAAAATATTTTTGTATTTTCCTGAGGGAAAGACAATCAGTGATCAGGAGAATAAAGCTGGCGTCATTCGAAATGTGCTTTTTGTGGTACAATTTTTACGAAAGAATAATCTTACGTAACAGTCTGCTGATTTACAACAGTAGGAAAATATGAGTCACATCACACAATGTTATTTTGTCATAACTTGATACTTAAAGTCTTCTAAAGTTATATATATATATACAGAGAGAGAGAAGGAATAATTTACAATGTAGCTGTATACATTCTTTTTATTGTAGGGAGAGGAGGCCTAAAACGATCCCCTTAAGGGGAAAACTTGTGTGAAATAACATAAATGTTGAAATAAAACTTCGGCCTTCTGGTAGTACACTATATTTACACTATATTTTGCATTATAAACGTATTTAATAATATTTTAAAACAACATTGAGTAATAAAAAAGATACAATTTTGAAAGTGTCCAAACTATCACTTTACCCATAACCAAAGGGCAAAACAATCCTATTTTTGAAAGTAATTGTATATTTTTTTTTTACCTGCAAAATAAAAGATATAAAAGATATCAGTATAACTACAAATGCTGAAAAAAAAGTTTCACAATCGAATAGCATGAATAATTTATTTCATAAAAATTTTAAAATATAAAAAAATGTAAAATTAAAGAGAAGGTTTCTTTCAACTGTTGGATGTCACATGGACTAAAAGAGAAAGATTTGGGACAGTCACGCATTGCGAGACCAGTTGAAGGGCTGCATGACGACTAAAACCCGGTACTGGCGTTTCTTCAGCCAGTGGATCATTTTACCCGTCAATATGTCTGTCCATTTTAGGTCCTATTACTGGGTGATGCCAGACGCAGTTCACATCTCCAAACATATTCCATTCAGCAGACCCAGCAATATTTCTTTACATGAAAGACTGTGTATCTAAATAAATAGGAAAGTAGTGTTTACCTTATAGCAGGTATTATAAAACCCAGTTTTTCAAAGAATTTTATTTAGACGCATAATACTGTGGCCGCTTGAATGCTGCCATTCCTTTTCTTTACTAGGCCCAACCATTTTAAGTGTTACTCATTAGTAGTATGTATCTAACCCCACTATGTGGATCATCTTCCCTACTAGATTCATTTTGTGACCCATTATCCTATATTATCTATTAGTAGCATATTTGTCTAGTATTAAAATAAAAAAGAAACAGAGAGAAACCGGGTACCATATATTGCTATCCCTTAGGGATGGGGTCCTTAATATTCATAAATGTTAAATACGAGAAATTAAATCACGAAGGATTAAACAAGTATATTCGAATGAATATCTGTACTTTTTATTAATGGTGTCTCAAACCCACGCAAAATACAGAATGCGCATATTCACGAATAAAAGTTATAAACATAATAGATTCACAGGTTTATTTTTTATATTTATTTTCAATCTCTGAAATCAGAATAAATATTCTATAATCCGCAGAATTTCGAGAGATTTCCTTTTATGTGCCACTTTAATGCGGATTACGTTCAAAGCTTGAGTATAAAGTAAATGCAGCGAAACGAAAAGGGCAAAAAATACATAAGTGTGACAAAGGGAATAAAAGTAAACATAATGTAGAAAATAAAAGAAGATAGGCAAGAAAATATTTGCTTATCGTGTCTTTAGTACATAGGGTTTAGGTAAAATAAAGTTTCTTTATATATTATTTTCTTTTTTGTTAGAAAAGGTACTAATTTAACGGAGGATTCCAAGGAAAAAAAGATTAATCGTGGCAAACCCATTGATTATAAAACCATTTCAAATAAAATATTTTTACGGCAAACTTTGTGATGTACTAGAATTTGACGAAATTTTCGAGATAATCTCAAAAAAAGGTGTATATCACTACTAATTCAATTTTTCAAAACCCTGTAAAAGAACTATAAATGCTATTTATATCCTTTAAATGAAGAATACACAGATATGTACTCTTATAAACTTAGTGTGTTGTTCTTGAAATAAATGAATTTCTCTGAACTGCCGTAGACTGTAATGTATTGGAATGTTTTGTGTGCCCGAGTATAGAATAACTAAAAATGTTACACACACTATTTTCGATGCAAATCTTGATCTCAATGCTTGATATTTTTCTAATTTAAAAAGAATATAAGCAGCCGGCAATTTGCTTTCTAAAGCACATTAAACGGTGAAGGAGCGGTCCTTTGCTACCAGAGAAAAAAAAATCTATGTTAGTTGGACAGATATCCTGTGCATATCCTTGTAAAAAAATAGTCACTTTCTGATTAAAGTATCTCTGAATCTTCTATTTTGTTAAGAAGCCTCTTGGTGTAGTGCATAATGCACATTAAGGTGGAGTGAAAAGTAAAATTTTTGAAAATACCTGAGGCTGTAAAATTTGGAAGAAATTCGGTATTTTATTCTGCCTCCAGTGGCGCTGCAAACAGTTTCATTACGTAGCGCATAGCTACTGTACTATACTTCAATCCCACTGTTATGACTATAGATCTCACCGTTCTGAAGTTAATAGGGTGATAAATGACTTTAGATGCCAAACGGTAGAGGATGGTTTCTCCAAAAACTAAATAATTCAATTTTTAGTTATTTTGAAACTATGAGGTGGAGTGGAGAGTCTGCTTTCATGCCATGTCTATCAAAAAAGTCTTAAAATTTAATTCAATTAATTTTTTTTTCACCTTTAGGATCTCCAAAGTCGCCTATCTTTCTTGTTTCGTAAGGGAAAGAAATGTTCCGATTGGCAGAACTTTCTCCAACTACTAACTCTTTTACTTCAGACAGCTAAACTTGAAGGTCTTAGTTGTCAGGCTAACGGACGGCAATTCCTTTCTAGAACCTGGCCAATTCTGAAAGCAGCTTCTAATCATGTTAGTATGATATGCTAGTCATATGATATGCTGTGTCATGCTAATATGATATGATGTAAGAGATATCACACTTATATATGTACTTGATTAAAGAAATACATTGGAGCAAATTTTACAAGGGAGTTCTTAAAAGATTGAATCTACATTGTGATTTTTTTTAACCACACAACACATATAATTTTTGTATAGTATTAGACATGTTATGTTATGAGTTTTTTGATAAATTAGGTAAGCCTGTTAATATCCCAAGCGTTAATATGGTGTAATAAAACAATTTTATATAACTGTAAATAAGCACATGAAAACCATTATTAAATATAGTTCAGACATGAATGCATGTGTAAATAACAGAAAAGGATGTGGTTAATTGTAAGAATATTATTACTCCTTTTATTTACAAATTTATGTATTTCGAAAAGTATATCGTTGAACAAACACAAGAAAAATGCGCTGCTCAATTGAAATCCGCTTTTTCTCAAATTTTTCCTTACCAGCAGATTCTGAGAAATTGATAAATCACAGAAATAATTGGGAGGAAAAAGGAAAGAAAGAAAAAAAGAAGAGGAGAAAAAAAATGTTCAACTTCACTTCTAATGTTATAAATTAAGATAGTTAATTAAATAAAAGTTTACTTATTTTACTTTTATGATTCGCCAATAATTAGTTCAGATGGAAACGAAGCAATTGCAATGTGAACATGAGTTTTAATGCTTATGAAAAAAATTTGATTCTTAAAATGAAAATGAATATTTTAACTACACTCATTTAGGATTTTCAAGTAGTTTTATGAAAGAAAATTAGCTGAAAATGAATAATTAGCATATGAAAAGAAATGTACGAATTAGTCCGAAAGAAACATAAATACGTACATATATTGAAAGAGTGAAATTGGAAAAGATAATCATAAAAAATTTAAAACTTTAAGATTATAATTCAGAACTTCTCTGATGTTTCCTAATAATTAAAGCCATTAGAGAAATGATAGATACAAATTTATAAAATTTACGCAATATAAAATTTTTAATACAAACTATACAGATAAATAGTTTTTTTAATGCACGTGAAACATAAACTTGCGAAGTTAAACAATGGCTGCAAAGTCGATTGCATGAAGATGAAAGAGTTTTTACACCTACAAATTTGATATCTTTAATAACTAATTTGGAAGATATTTTTATAAAGAATGTGTTGAAATTTCACAAAACATAAAAAAAAGATTAATTGGATTGCCAATATATGGACAGATTTATTTTTAAATTCATTTTGGAGAAATTTACGTTTGATGTAATTTTTTAAGTGCCTTTTTAGAAATTCATTAAATTACAATTAAATTTTCGATTATCCATTGCCATAAAATTTCAATTTGGTTTGACATAAAATATAGTTAAAAGAAATTTATAATATGAATTGCACAAACCATTGCCATCCAGAAGACTAGGGATAGTTGATCTCTAGGGATACATGATTTCCTAACAAAAAATATACCAAAATCAATTAGTAGAAATTTGAAATCTGGCAAAAAATGTGAAATTTATACTTGTACACAAACAGTCAACACTTAATATTTTTCAGCAATTTTTTTTTTTTTAGCTCAAGGAATGATTGTTTGAATGTAGCAAATAAAGCTCCTTTGAAGGTAAGTAATGTAATATTTGCAATGTCTTTCATATACAACTTATAAAATTTAATGAAGTGCAAATTTAAAGTATCGACTGTCTTTAATAATTAAATGATTTTTTTAATAAATAATCATTGATTTTTTATTATTCAAAGTGTATGTTTTTTATGCGTCTCATCTTAGGGATACTTGATCCCTTCTTTTCAGAGATACATGAACCCAGGAATTAAGTATCCCTATAACAATATAAGCATGATGAGAACATGACTATTTTAGTTTATACAGTTTTACGAACATATTAACCCAAACTTTCAAATATTAATTGAGAGTAACTTTGAGAACGACAACAACTGTCATATTTGCATTTGACTTTTAAGGATTTGAAAATATTTGCTAGGCTTTCTTTTCTTTCTTTTTTTTTTGGAGTATACTGGTGCCTACAAATATCTCACAAAAGTTGTTCCAATAGATTCAACTGTAACAACACATAATTAATTTCGTTACTGCTTAGCAAGAGTAAGTAATTTAATTTTTGTAATTTCTATTGTTGCAATTTTAGGTTGTTTAGGATTAGGGTAGTGAAATTATGCAGTGTTTTGAATTAGAGCAGTGAAAATTCAAATGATGCATAAGGCGAAAATTTCGAAATTTTCATGACCATTTTCGGTTAGAAGATGGTCCCTTGGGATTGTGGAAAAAAGATTTCGTCTCATCTCCAGAAATTATCGTACAAAACTATAACCAATTTGCATTTAGGGTAATTTGAAGATTTACTTTCGTTTAAAAATGTCTAAATAGGGAGTTGCCGTTAAAAAATGAAATTTGTGCTGAGTTAAAAGTAAAAACGGTCCCTCTCGCAAATACAATGCATAGCAAATTAAAGTATTCATTATTTGTAAATGAGCTGTATATATACTTTGCTGTGTGAAAAACGGCGTCCGAATAAGGAGCAAATGTATTTCCGGACCTTATTTTTTGTATTTCATTTTGAGGCACATGAAAACATAGACAGATAAATATTTGATGTTTCTCCGTACAGCCACTTAAGTATGCATGCTTTATTGTAAAACTTGTGAATATACATCAGATATAGTGAATATATGTCAAATTGGAACAATATTCATTCTACATCATATTTAAAAACACAATCTGCCTCAGTGATCTTCAGTATTTTACTAAAATATACAAATACTAGCTGACCCGGCAAACGTTGTTTTGCCATATAAATTATTCCTAGGATTATTTTAGTAGAAAGCTTATGACTAACTTATTGTACTTAATGTACTTAACTTATTGTACTAACTTATTGTACTTAAATGACTAACTTATTGTAAGTGTGTGAGGATGTGGTATATGAGTGGAAGAGGCAGGGAGCGCTGTGAACAATGCTGGAATATAAAAATAACACAATACCAAACATTTATATTTTTAATTCATTGTAATTTATTCTTTACATTTATATATATCGCTAATTACAATAATTTTACTAAAAAATAATATCAATCCCTTAACGGAATAGAGTGAACAATATTTTTAGCTAACACAAACAAACTGCATGGTTTGCCCACTCGAAATCATGCCACATATAATTGTCCGTGTGAAAAACCTGGCGTGCTCAAATCTAAGCCACAAACAAACATAGTTTGGCCTTGAGACTTATCCATAGTCATTCCATAAAAACTTTTGTCCCCCCCAAAAAAATAATAATAAAAGGATGAAAATCTGAAACATTTTCAGATTTTAAATACGCACTATAGCGCTATATATTAAAATAGTATCATAATTTATGCGTCGTCCCTATTTTTCTCTCATATTCCATTAAGTTGGAAAGTGTATATTATTCATGACTGTGCTGTATTTTTTTTTCTTGTTTCGTAAAACCCATCTTTGGAATCGAAATCTATCTTAAAATCGTCTACTAAAACTATTTTACAATATTCGCCAAGTATATTACAACTACACTTCATCGTTCTATATATTGTTTCGAATGCGCATCATAATACATGCGTATACCATGTATGTCTTTCTTGGGTTGATTCCTACTTTAACACCTCTACTCTCGCCAAGGTGGCGATCATTAAACATATGCAGTTACAACGACAATTTTTTGCATTTATGTAGCAATCATAATTTAGAATTAAAATGGCGATTTGGAACAACATGTAAGCACAGCATGCCGTTACATTTTTGTTTATTTTGGATTGCCAATTAATGTAGTTGTAATAATAAAGTGTCTTCAAATTCCTTAACTGGTGCGTTTATCGCTAATTTGTTTACTTTAGTTTTCATCTGGTTCTTTTGGGAGCGCCGAAACGGTACGTACGTATTATGCCGGCGGTCACTTCCGCCAAACTACTTTTTCGTCAAATTTGCTGGCAAACTATTGCCAATCGTTTTCCAAACCATCAACAATTTCATGTGCCCGGCATTTATCTTGGTGAAAATTGCTTGTCTTGGAGGACCGCCGGGATAATACGTAAGTACCGTTGAAACTTGTGCATTACTCCCAGAGACCCATGACTGCAAAGCTCACCAAAGTACGGGGATTTTTTAGGTTGGCGAGAGTGGGGGGGCGTTAAAATAGGAATCAACTCTTTCTTGTACCATAAAACACATCTTTGGAATCGAAATCTATCTTAAAATCGCCTACTGAAACTGTTTTACAATCTTCGCCAGGTATATTCGTCCTATAGGCATATTCATACTATGCCGCAAAGACATGAAATGGGAATCATAATCCATGAGTGTACAGTGTTTTCCTTTCTTGTTCCACAAAGCACTTCTTCAGAATAGAAATCAATATTAAAATCCCTAGTAAAACTGTGTTACAATATAAGCCAGGCGTTTTCTAACTATACTCGAAATACATTTATAATAAATTGTCACGTTTTGGCTCCACATTTAGCGATCCATTAAAAAATCAAAAATTGCATTATCAAAAATTATCAAAAATTGCAAATCCTTGTGCGACTTTCAACATTTTATTAACGCCCCCCCCCCTCTCCACGTTATCTGGCAAACACATTTGAAAAGGGACTCGATGCGCTAATGCCTAGACAAAAATCCTGATTGAACTTATTAGCACTCTGGTGCTAAAAATTTTGAGGTGGACCGCCCTTGTGACTTAGGGGTATGAGACAAAATCATATTCGCAGACCTAACGAATATACATATAAAATTTCTTTAAAATCGGTCGAGCCGTTTTGGAGGAGTATGGTAACTAACACTGTGACATGAGAATTTTATTTATTAGATATACCCAATATGAGTTCAATCGAATGTACCGTTTAAACGCTAGAGCACTTTCAAGAATTTCCCCCCCATAAGCCATAATGCAAAAGAAATCTTTGTAGTAGCCCAGTAGAAAAACTATAAGTTCTATACACATCAAAATCAATGTCGGTCTTACGATGGTGGTTTATAACATATATACCCAATTTGAGCTCAATCGAATGCCCGTTTAGGAGCTATCGTGTTCATTCACATACACACACACACACACACATACAAACATACATCTCGTAAAAATAGCATAAATCAATTCAGAAGACCTCAAAACGTGTTAATACATCAAAATCTCGAAGTCGAATTTTTTTCATGATTACAATACTTTCCTTACAGGGTACATGTTCGGAAAGAAAAAAGGATGAAAATCTGAAACACTTTCAGGTTTTAAATACACACTATAGTGCTATATATTAAAATCGTATCATTAGTTATACGTTGTCCCTATTTTTCTTACTTATTCCATTAAGTTTCAAAAGTGTATCATTATTTATGACTGTGCTGTATTTTTCTTGCTTGTTTCGTAAAACCCATCTTTGGAATCGAAATCTATCTTAAAATCGCCTACTAATACTATTTTACAATCTTCGCCAAGTATATTACAAATATACTTCATCGTTTTATATATTGTTTCGAATGTGCATCATAATCCATGAATGTACCGGTTTGTCTTTCTTGGGTTGATTCCTACTTTAACGCCTCGACTCTCGCCAAGGTGGCGATCATTAAACATATGCAGTTACCATGACGATTTTTTGCGTTAATGTGGCAATCGTAATTTAGAAATAAAATGGCGATTTGGAACAACATGTAAGTAAAGCATGCCGTTACATTTTTATTTATTTTGAATTGCCAATTAATGTAGTTTTAATAATTAGGTGTCTTCAGATTCCTTAACTGGTGCGTTTATCGCTAGTTTGTTTACTTTAGTTTTCATCTGGTTCTTTTGGGAGCGTTGAAACGGTACTTACCGTATCGTACAATCGTATTCCAAACCATCAACAATTTCATGTGCCCGGCATTTATCTTGGTTAAAAATTGCTTGTCTTGCCGGACCGCCGGGATAATACGTAAGTACCGTTAAAACTTGTGCATAACTCCCAGAGACCCATGACTGCAAAACTCTGGCGAGAGTGGGGATGTTAAAATAGGAATCAACTCTTTCTTGTACCATAAAACGCATCTTTGGAATCGAAATCTATCTTAAAATCGCCTACTGAAACTGTTTTACAATCTTCGCCAGGCATATTCGTCCTATAGGCATATTCATACTATGCCGCAAAGGCATGAAATGGGAATCATAATCCATGAGTGTACAGTGTTTTCCTTCCTTGTTCCACAGAGAACTTCTTCGGAATAGAAATCTATATTAAAATCGCCTAATAAAACTCTTTTACAATATACGCCAGGCGTTTTCTAACTATACGCGAAATATATTTATAATAAACTAGCTGAAGTACCCGTTCTTCGCACGGGAATGAATGGACTTTTTGATATTACGATTTGTGGTGATCACTATTCATTGTAATAAACAGATATAGCAAAGTGGATATCGCGTTATATTGTGTCCAATAATCATGCATACCGAATTGCAAGGCAATCGTTTGTACGGTGCAGAAGGCCATGCGGCGTAGCGCAATCTAGTGGCGAGTTTTAGCAAAACGGATACGGCGAAAATATTTTTCGCATTCAGATATCGATGTATACGAATTTTCATGACTATCGGCTGGACAGTCCTGAAGTTCATGTGTTGACGCGACATCTAGTGGCAAGTTATAGGAAAATGGATAGCGCCAAACTCTTCCCCGTGTTCAAATATCTATGTATACCTATTTTCATAGCGATCATTTGCACAGTCAAGAAGTGATACACTGCAGGGCCATCCAGTGGTTCAATAAAGTAATGATTTGCTACAGCACCGTCAAGTGGCGAGTTATAGCAAAATGGATAACGCCAAAATATTCTCATTGTTCAAATAGCTATGTATACTGATTTTCAGAGCGACCGTTTGAATGGTCAAGAATTTGGCCTGCTGCAGCGTCATCTAGTGGCGACTTAAAATAATAATGCATTGCAGTGTCATCTAGTGGTGAGTAACATCAAAAGTAACGCAGTTAGAATATATTCTTCGTGCTCAAATGTGTAAGTATAAAAAATTTTATGCCGATCGGTCGAACGGTACAGAAGTTGATGCTTTTCAGCGCCATTTAGCGGCAAGTTACAGCAAAATGGATAGTGAAAAATATTCTCCGTGTTCTAATATTCGCGTGTACCAAATTTCATCGAAATCGGTTGGACGATATTCGCATAGCAAACGGCTAAACGGAATAGAATTCAACGTTGTGCTGCGGCACCAAGTGGAAAGTTAAGGAAAACGGATAGCATAAAAACCTTCTCCATCATAAAAGACTTAGGTGAACCAAATTTCATCGTGCAACGGTGCTCAACGGTGCTGGAGTTTTTCAACCTCATAAACACATACCAACATTCATTTTTATCTATAACCAGTGTTATTATATATACCAGTCTCAAATAAAATCCAGTTTCAAATCTAAGCCTCGCCAAAGTGCCAACACACGCCATTTTGCAAGCGTTTTTTCAGGAAATCATTCGAAGCATTGACTTAGCAGCAATAATATATGGGAAATGGTTCGACCGCGAAAAAGTAAAGCAAGCCTTTATTTGAAAAGTTGAATCCCTTAATACAGCCGAATTTTTTAAAATTATCAACTATAACGTGATTTATTCATCATTACTCCGATGTACTAAATGAGAAGATTTCAATTTTCTGAAATTTGGCGGAATTCCCCCAACTTAAATCAATGTACTCATTTGGCGAGAATTCTGGAGATAGATCAATTGAAATCCCTTAATAACTGCATTATTTCTTCACGGATCATTAAAATTTAACGCTGTATTCTAATAAAACCTTTGCACTTGTTTTCAAAAATCTATTTCCTTAAGCTCTCAATAAATTGCGCCAAGCCGAAATCTGTGCAAACCGCTAGAACTCACTTTCACAAAATCGGCATTTGAGCCATTTTATTTTTTCGCCAAACTAAAATAATTTATCTATTAGCCTCGGAAATCTTCAATTCTTATTGTTTTGCGTGTAAAGCATTACATTCCTGCTCTGATTTCCCATGCACACGATTTTATAATTTAAAAAAAATAACCTTACGAATATAAACTAACAAAAAAAATGGACCTATCGGTCATTATTATTCTTTTATTTTTACTTTGAGAATTTAAAACATTTTATTCGGCAAAATCGCCATACATGGCAACCACGATCCTTATTTCACACTTTTTTCACAACAGGGGTTACAATTACGGAAATATTTTTGCGTGAAGAGCATAAAAAATCTCTTAAATTCCGGGAACGGGTGGACTTGCAAAGTTTTAAAGTGGACTACGATTTATTCTATATTATTTTACATATCTGTGCTAAATTTCAGGCCGATAGGTTCATTTTTGTGGATTTGTATACGAACGACATTTTATTCGGCAAAATCGCCACACATGGCAACCACGATCCTTATTTCACACTTTTTTCACAACAGGGGTTACAATTACGGAAAGATTTTTGCGTGAAGAGCATAAAAAATCTCTTAAATTCCGGGAACGGGTGGACTTTCAAAGTTTTAAAGTGGACTATGAGTTATTCTATATTATTTTACATATCTGTACTAAATTTCAGGCCGATAGGTCCATTTTTGTGGATTTGTATACGAATCAAATCCACAAACAAACAAACAAACAAACAAACAGAATTTCATTTTTATTTATAAGACTAGTCCAATGGACTGGCTGTTGTTCAAAATAGAACGTGCGTACACGCGTACGTTGACACGCCACTCAAAAATTTAACAACGAAAATTGAGAGGTGGTCGACATCGGTTTTACCGTCGAAATCTAACTAGGGAATGTTTTTTGCGATCAGTACACTTCCTTTTATTTCGTACTAGCGGAAGTACCCGTTCTTCGCACGGGAATGAATGGACTTTTTGATATTAATATTTGTTGTGATTACTATTTATTGTAATAAAGAGATATAACAAAATGGATATCGCGTTATATTGTGTTCAATAATCATGCATACTGAATTTCAAGGCAATTGTTTTTACGGTGCAGAAGGCGATGCGGCGTAGCACAATCTAGTGGCGAGTTTTAGCAAAACGGATACGGCAAAAATATTCTTCGCATTCAGATATCGATGTATACGAATTTTCATGACGATCGGCTGAATAGTCTTGAAGTTCATGTGTTGACGCGACATCTAGTGTCAAGTTATAGGAAAATGGATCGTGCCAAACTCTTCCCCGTGTTCAAATATCTATGTATACCTATTTTCATAGCGATCATTCGCACAGTCAAGAAGTGATACACTGCAGGGCCATCTAGTGGTTAATTAAAGTAATGATTTGCTACAGCGCCGTCATGTGGCGAGTTATAGCAAAATGGATAACGCCAAAATATTCTCATTGTTCAAATAGCTATGTATACTGATTTTCATAGCCACCGTTTGAATGGTCAAAAATTTGGCCTGCTGCAGCGTCATCTAGTGGTGAGTTAAAATAATAATGCATTGCAGTGTCATCTAGTGGCGAGTAACATCAAAAGTAACGCAGTTAGAATATATTCTTCGTGCTCAAATGTGTAAGTATAAAAAATTTTATGCCGATCGGTCGAACGGTATAGAAGTTGATGCTTTGCAGCGCCATTTAGCGGCAAGTTACAGCAAAATGGATAGTGAAAAATATTCTCCGTGTTCTAATATTCGCGTGTACCAAATTTCATCGAAATTGGTTGGACGATATTCGCATAGCAAACGGCTAAACGGAATAGAATTCGACGTTCTGCTGCGCCACCTAGTGAAAAGTTAGAGGAAAACGGATAGCATAAAAACCTTCTCCATGATAAAAGACTTAGGTGAACCAAATTTCATGGTGATCGGTGAAACGGTGCTGGAGTTTTTCAACCTCCTACACACATACCAACATTCATTTTTATCTATAACCAGTCTTATTATACGTATATACCAGTCTCAAGTAAAATCCAGTTTCAAATCTAAGCCTCGCCAAAGTGCCAGCATACGCCATTTTGCAAGAGTTTTTTCAGGGAATCATTCGAAGCATTGCCTTAGCAGCAATCAAAATGGGAAATGGTTCGACCGCCAGGCATTTATTTGAAAAGTGGAATCCCTTAATACAGCCGCATTTTTTAAATTATCAACTATAACATGTTTTATTCATCGTTACCTCGATGTACTAAATGCGAAGATTTCAATTTTCTGAAATTTGGCGGATTTCCCCAAGTTAAATCAATGTACTCAATTGGCGAGAATTCTGAAGCTACATCGCTTGAAATGCCCTAATAACTGCATTATTTCTGCACGGATAGTTAAAATTTAATGCTGTATTCTAAGAAAACCTATACACTTGTTTTCAAAAATGCTATTCCCTTAAGCTCTCAGTAAATTGCGCCAAAAAGCCTAAAACTGTGCAAACCGCTAGAACTCACTCTCTAAAAATCGGCCTAGCAGCCATTTTTTTTTTCGCCAAACTAAAAAAAATTACATATTAGTCTCGGATATCTTCGATCCTCATTGTTTTGCGTATAAAACATTTCATTCCTGCTCTCATTTCTTATGCGCACACGATATTATAATTAAAAAAATAACCTAAAAAAATAAACTAAAAAAATCATTATTATTCTTTTATTTTTACTTTAAGAATTTAAAACATTTTATTCGGCAAAATCGCCACACATGGCAACCAAGATGCTTATTTCACACACTTTTTTCACTACAGGGGTTAATATTACGTAAAGCTTTCTGCGTGGAGAACATAAAAAATCTCTTAAATTCCGGGAACGGAAATAAAGTGGAGTTTCAAAGTTTTAAAGTGGACTATCATTTATTCTATATTATTTTACATATCTGTGTAAAATTTCAGGCTGACAGGTCCATTTTTGTGGAATTGTATACTACCCAAATCAACAAATTGACAAACAGAATTTCATTTTTATTTATAAGATAACCTACGCTTGTTTTTAAAAATACCCTCTCATTAAATTGCGCCAAGCGCTAGAATCATAGAAAATCTGACACACTTTCAGATTTTTAAATACGCACTAAAGTGCTATATATAAAAAGAGTTATAATCCATGGGTCTTCCCTATTTTCGTTCCTTCTTTCATTAAGTTGGAAAGTGTATCATTATTCATGAGTGTGATTAAACAAAATTAAAATTGATATTTCTAACATCCTTTTTTCTGGATGTAATACATTAGATGCAGAAAAGCTGCTCAGAAAAATGCACAATTCCAACTGAATGAAAATTTCAAAAACTTATACGCAGGTGTATTCATAACCCAAATAGCAGACGATTAAATTACGATAAATAGCGCCAAGCGTTAGAATCCTCCTCAAAATCGCGAGAATGCTGAAGATAGATCGCTTGAAATCCCTTAATAACTGCATTATTTTCGCACGGATCATTAAAATTTAACGCTGTATTCTAATAAAACCTTTGCACTTGTTTTCAAAAATCCGTTTCCTTAAGCTCTCAGTAAATTGCGCCTAGCCGGAAACTGTGCAAACCGCTAGAACTCACTTTCTCGGCATTTGAGCCATTTTATTTTTTCGCCAAACTAAAAAATTTTAACATATTAGCCTCGGAAATCTTCAATTCTTATTGTTTTGCGTATAAAACATTTCATTCCTGCTCCGATTTCCCATGCACACGATATTATAATTTAAAAAAATATAACCTTACGAATATAAACTAACAAAAAAAAATCATTATTATTCTTTTATTTTTACTTTGAGAATTTAAAACATCTTATTCGGCAAAATCGCCACACATGGCAACCACGATCCTTATTTCACACTTTTTTCACTACAGGGGTTACAATTACGGAAAGCTTTTTGCGTGCAGAACATAAAAAATCTCTTAAATTCCGGGAACGGGTGGACTTTCAAAGTTTTAAAGTGGACTATGATTTATTCTATATTATTTTACATATCTGTGCAAAATTTCAGGCTGATAGGTCCATTTTTGTGGATTTGTATACAACTCAAATCCACAAACAAACAAACAAACAAACAAACAAACAGAATTTCATTTTTATTTATAAGATTGTCGCGTCTTGGCACCACATCTAGTGATCAATTATCAAAAATTGCAAACCTTGTGCGACTTTCAACATTTTATTAACTTCCCTCCCCCCCCCCCTCTCCACATTATCTGGCAAACACATTTGAAAAGTGATTCGACACGCTAATGTCTACACAGAAATCCTGATTGAAATGAATAGCACTCGGGGGCTAAACATTTTGGGCTGGACCGCCCTTATGACTTAGGGGTATGAGACATAGTTAAAAACCTATTCTATGACCTAACGAATATACATAGAAAATTTCATTAAAATTGGTCGAGTGGTTTCGGAGGAGTTAGGTGACTAACACTGGGACAGGAGAATTTTATATATTAGATAAGGGCGACTCAAAATCATCATATTCTAATCTTTAAAAATGTACTAAAGCATGCAAAACAAAATATATTAAACTTTTTCCTCGTACAAAATATTAAACCTTGTGCAAAAATGTTTCTTTAAATACCCGAGGTTCTCTTTTTGAAAAGATTTTATTTTCCTTGAGAACAATAGATGTATTTAAAATAGCTTATTAAATTTTAAGAAAGGAGTTTTTACTTTCATCATTGTAGCTGTTATACTTTGCTTAGAGCACTGAAGAGTGTTACAACTTTTCTTTGTTTAATGAAAAATTTAAATATTTAATAACCTTGTAAAATATTTATTTATGGCTTCAGATATGTTTCATTTCTTTCAACTGCTTCAAGGCAATTGTGCAGTATTTAAATGTGAATGCGCTACCTGTTAAATACATGTGTAATGTAATAATGATTTTTATATCGTAATTTAAGATATATTTTCCTTAGAAAATATTTTCAATTTTTATTTGAAAAAATTCTGTCGGGATAGATTTTTTCAAGACACTTTAATGTTAATTAGCATTATACTTTTTGTAATTAGTCATTTGGAGCTTTTCTTATTCGGGCATTATTTAGAACTGCATAAAATAAATACTTATGAAATAATTGTAATTGGAACTTTTTTTTTGGCTATCTAAAGTTGTTTCTAAAGAAGCAATAAATAACTTATTTTCAACTTTATTTAGAATTTATGAATATTGATGTGTATAAAGTGTGAAATATGTATAAATAACTTAAATTTTCTCCAAATGCAAAAATTTTCTTCTTTTTTTTTACAGTCAATATATAACTCTAGATTTTTAAACTCAACTAAACTTAAAATGAATTTCTTTAATTTCATACAGTTTCATTATAATTATATTCTGTGCTTTTTTTACAGTCAAAATATAACTCTAATTACAACCAATGTATAATTCTATAGATTGCACTTTATGCATAAAACCACATAAAGTGAAATAATTACAGTTATTACAAAATGAATCTTTTTTAATTTATATGCTTAGAGTATCAAACGATAATCAAGAGAGCATCTGCAGTTTAAAAAAATGAATTTGCTGTTCATAAGAATAAATATATGTCAAATATATTGCTTTAATAATCCAAACATTGTCACAAAATCTGATTTCAATCATGTCCCTCAATAAATGTGTTGCTTCATCACAGAGAATATTTATTTAGCAGAAACTTATATCTTTTTAATCGCCATTTCACTCGCAAATAAATTTATATATACAGGGTGGTTATGTTTCTTCAATAAATAGCATTCTGTAGTTGGAACGGGTGATCAGGTTTTCAACAAAATTTGTGAAATGGACTATACGCGAGAAAATTCGTTCAAAAAAAAGTTTAGTTCAAAAAATGCTTTCTTTATGCACTCTCCATTGTAAATTCAGCTAAAAAAACTATCTAGCATAAATTGTTGTAGGGGAAGGTTGCCCAAAATGACCCTTTAAGGGGAAATCTTGCATAAAATAACATAAATGCTAGATAAAATTTTGGCCCTTTGACGCAATATTTTACTCTATATTTTGCATCATAAACATATTTTAATTATATTTTAAATCCAAATGTACTAACAAAAAATAACATTTTAAAAGAGAGTCTAAAGGATCATTTTACCCCCACCCAAGGGCAAAATGATTCTTCATTTGAAAATAAGTGTAAAGTGTTTTTTATCTGCAAAATAATAGATGTAAAATTAATTATGGCTATACATAATGAAATAAAATAAGTTTCAGAATCATGTAGTATGCATAATTAGTTTTATGAAAATTTTAAAATTAAAAATCTCGTAATAAAAAAGAATGTTTCAAAATTATAATTCAAAAATTATGGCCACAATAAACGCAGAAAGAAATTAAATAATATAATGAGGAGTCATGCATTTTGAGAACGTCTAAAGGGCAACCATGATGACTAGAACCCGGTTCTGGTATTTCTTCAGTCGGTGGATTATTTTGGCCGGCAGTATGACTTCCCACTGTAGGTCATATTACTGGAACACGTCGAGAAACATAATGAACCAAACAAGTGTAATTGACATCTAAAAACATACTCTATTCAGTAAACAAAGTCATAACATTCGCAGTTAAGACTGCATTTTTAAATAAATTGAAAAGTTAGTGCTTACCTTATCAGGGATGTGATAAAACCCAGAAAAATTCTATTCACACATGTAATACACCGATCACTTAAATATCGCCATTGCTTTTTCTTGACTTGGCACTATTAGTTTATGCGTTACCTAGTAGATAGAGCTGCCTGTCTGGAGGAAAACGTATGTGGATCGTTTTGTCCGCTAGGATCATTTTGAGCTGCTTTCCCCTACATTTAGAATACTCCATTTCTATTGCTAAAGTTACTGTTTTCTCATGCAAGGCGCGACCTAGTGGATATTTCTAGAACTATTTTTTACCCTATTTCTGAACTTCTCATGTTTAGTACACATACCAAGGCGACTAATTGGCTATTCGTTTCAATGTTCACTCGTTTTAGCTGCAGAAGTCTGTTTATGGAGGAGAATTCATTATAATCGCCTTGTATCAATTTAAAGAAAAGCAAATTCACTTTGTTTTTGTAGTGCGAAAAAATGCTTTCTATGTATTAGCTTTCATGATTTTCATTTCAGAAATTTTTGAATTTTATTCAATATATCCCGGTAGCACAGACTAATTCAAAAGGCCTTCAGCCTCCGTACTCATAACACAGAATTGTTTTGGACTATTTGTGGTACTAGGGTATAAACTACAAAATATGTATGCATTTGAAAGTGCGATAAATAAATGCCCAAAAGTTTTATGAAAGAAAATATTCGCTTTCAGCCACGTTTTAGATATTTGTAGTATGGTGTGGTAGCATTCTACTAGGCTATGCAATTTTTGGGTAATTAAGTTTTAAAATATTACCTGCATGATTTTGTAAACTTCATGTACACAGTACAAGATATCTAGTGATAACCGGAAGACGAGATGAGGCAGTTGCTATGCAAAAACAGACAAACTTGTTTTCTCCTATGAAAAGGATCCATTACAGGATATTTGAAAGTTTTGCATTGTTTTACTAATTTAAAAATCAAAAATTTATTTTAACCTTTTGCATCTCTACACGTTGATTGATTGTAAATTTGACGCAGACTTTCATCGGTTATTATTATGAGGTCACAAATAGTTGCTAGACTACATTTTAGGTAATTCTCCCAAAACATTTGAATACTACTTTAGGATATAGCAAATGTATTTTTGTTAAAAATAAAATTATCTCATTTCTTACGAAGCGACAACAAATGCATTTTAGTTAATAAGCTCTTTTTTTGGCTTTAATTGTTGATTTATTTTTAATTTTGTTTTTACTTATTTATTTATTTTACTTTTTGAAAAAAAAAGTGTGCATTTTCAATAAATAAATAAATAATAAAACGTAAATAAATAAAACACAATAGTAATAATAATATTTTATAACTTTAAATAGGCTATTTTAAATTTTAACCCTACAGGTCTCAATTTCTTTCTGTGTCTGAAATAAATATATGTGATAATCTTAGTGATTATTTTTAGGGGAAAAATACTTTAAAGAATAATAACCTAATATTTTACTAGAAAATAACTTTTTTATTTCATGTTTGTATGCGGTACACTTGGCCTTATTTTAGTACTTATTTTGAAATTTTGGTATTCAAATCATTTCTTCATATGATGAACTCGAACACAAAGTAATTTTTTTCGGTTCAAAACTCTTTTCTAAAATAAGCAAAATCACGTTCGAAAGATTACTGTTTAAATCTCAATCACTTTTGACAATAATGTGAGCAGTAAGTACATCTACACGCAACAGCTTGAATTCTATCGTTTCTATCGATGTATAAATCTCCTAAAAACAGACAGCTGTCTATACTAGTATCTTTTAGACTTAGAGGAATAGTTAAAGTGCTTGTACCACATATGGTACCCGGTGCCTTGTAGGGTTAAGATCTTGTGATAAAAAATATTAAAAAGTTAGGAAAACAAAATCTCTTTTATTAAAGCAAGAGTTTCAAATGACATTTTTGGTGTATGTATGTATTATACCTATATTAAATGTATTATATGCTTTTTATGCCAAAAGCTTCAAGTGACATTTTTTACCATGGTAAATATATTACATATAACTGCATTATTTTCTTATAATGAAATAACTTTTTCTTAATAAATTACATCTTGTATTTAACAGATAAATTAAGGCTAATACATATAATACATTTTACTTCAATGACGGTCCAAAAAATGTTTTTTTACAATAAAAATTTGATTATTCATCTTTAAAAATGCCTCCAAAAGTCGTAAATACCAAAGTATTTCGGAAATCCCATGTATGTGAGACTACCATTTACATAACACTTGTGTAGAATATATGCATGAAACTAAAATATCAACGATATCGACAGTAGATATTCCAAAGTACAGAGCCCCAAGAAGAAACCTAGAAACTAAAAGTAAACACACACGACAAAATAATTGAAGTGCAGGGGCAAGAAAAATATTTGTTTCTCTCATTTTCAAAATAGTCTAAGGCGTAAAAAAAGAATTTTTTTTTGTTTTGTTTGTTTGTTTAGTCTCTTTGTAAGTCTTTTAAAGAATAGCTGAACTTCTGTTCTTCAAAGCGCCATTTTTAATCTTTCATGAGAACAATAGGTGCAGTAAATTGCTTATTAAATTTTCAGCGACACATAGTTTACTTGTCGCATGTTTTTGTAAGTTTTTGCTAAAAGTGCTGGAAGCGAAAAATAGAATATTGCAGTGCATTTGTCTTCCTTTAATAAATAGAAGTTTTTCATTTTGTGTATAAGAGATGTTTGTTTGGAGTTCCTTCTTTTCTTAAGAAGAACTTAAATATTGTAACTAAAGTTTTAAACTGTTAAAAGTGTAACAATATGAAATTTTATAAGTCTTTCTGAGATATAAATCTATGAACATATGTCTTTTTACTAAATACATTTGTTTAATTTTAGGGGAAAACTTGAATGTCGTCTGTTAAAAGAACGATTATTAAATACAACTCGTAAAGAAAATAAATCGTGATTGCTACTAATATTTTTTCTGCAAATGAAATAAAATTAGGATTTTAACTACATAAAAACTATACAATAAATATTTTTAATGATAATTCTGATTTTATATTTTTAAAAAGGCATCATGCTGATACTTCAATTTCCTATATTAATAGGTTTCAATGTTTTACTTACATAAAAAAAATCATGCCTTTTAAACAGAATGATAAGTAGTATATTGCCGTAGTACAAAGGAATTCGCAGAAAACGATCTCGAATATTGATTAAAGATGTCATGTTGTTGTGTGAAAAGCCAAATGAGGCTTCTTTACACATATTTTGTTATAACTTATGAGATTCAATACATTTTGAAATACCCTCCTTACATTATGGTTTTTTTAACTTGTGATTTGGATCTCTTCGGAGCTTTCAAGAAACCCTTAAAGGCCTTTTTAGACGAAGGAAATTTCGTGCGGTTTGGTTGCTGCAACCAGTTGCCGAAACTCTTTCCGGCAAGTCGATGAGCAAGAAGGTTTGCCATAATAAACAAACACAGCTGTGCTCATAAACGCCTGAGATTCGCCGAATTGGATATTGCTAGAGCATGTAATTATAGCCTATCACCTCCGTCACCTTTTTAAATAATTAGGATCTCGAGGGTTCCATAAATGTGGAAATTCACACTTGCTTTCAATCAGATCTATTTTCTATATCGCTATTCCATTTGAGACATTTTTTCTTCGCTCATCATTATGATCGGTATCGCTGAGTCTTCCGCCATCTTTGTGACGTAGGAATAGGATGCACTGCGATTGGCTGGCAGTCCAGCAACTTGCAATATTTTCGCCTCTGAACGAAAAAGTTGAAGTTGACCGTTTCCTAGGTAACCGAGGGAAATTTCCAGGAAAGAGGTTTCCGCAGCTGGTTGCAGCAACCAAATCGCTCCAAATTTCCCTCGTGTAATAAGGCCTTAACTAGTTCCAGTTTCAGAGACGATGAAAAAGCTCATGCCACGTGGAATCACGACCTTGATCCAGAAATATTTCTGGTCGGTATCTATTAGGCTGGTTTACCAGGATAACAGATTATTCAGCCATGGTATTTAAAAAGGGTATAAAAAATCGAAATATAATACGTACCATCTGCGATAAGGCATGTGAGACATATGTTGATTTTTTTTTCTCTTTTTTATTTTAGTCATTCTAAAGCTAACAAATCCCCCCTAAAATTTATCGCTGGCTGTTGTAAAACTACTGCCCCTTCTGTTTGGTTCTCAAAAACAAGAGAATGTCCATTTGTAACTGTCACAAATCTATACGAAAGAACATTGAAATAAAACATTGAATTATCTTTAACGCGCACAAAATCTGCATTACTTTACGAATAAATTCAGCATTTATACAATATAATTATGATTTTTTTTTTGTCATTAATTGTTCATCATTGAGGTAGCACAAATTATTTTATTAATAATAATTCAAACATTGAACACTTTTATCTATGTTTCGTTAACGCACTTAAAAAATAGGAGAAACCACTCATCGGTTTTCAAATGAATTGATTTTTATCACAGTCTGTGCTGTAAGCTGGGGAATCCTACCAGTGATTGATTACTTTCAATAACTTCTGCGAAAGTTAATACTTTAAGCTCCAGATTTTTAAAAGAACATGTTTGACAGATACTTTACTTGTAGTACCCATGTTCTCATCGGAGCCATATCTCAGATGAGGCTGCTTATGTTAGATTAAAAATGTTGGAAAAGATAGGTGCTGACGCAAAATTGAGACTATTTTTTCATGGATATTTTTTTAATTAATAGAAAGCTGAAAAATGTTGAAAAATCTTGTTTAAAGCACACCTATACTCGTGCCTATGTGCGCATGTAACTGTTATGTAAAGATAAAGCATTAGTAATGACTGTATTTGATAAACAATTTTATTTAATAGTCTTACCTCAAGAATCAATAGCTGCCAACTACTACGGAATATAATTAACCACTTTTTTTAAACAATAACTCAGGGCTTAAAATATAGCAAAATTTTTGCACTATGCATGAGAGCTGGTTACTATTTTGAAAAAAATACTAAAACAATATACTGTTAACAAAAAGTGGTTAATTACTCATATGTTCCGTAGTAGTTGGCAGGTATGAGTATTGTTAGATAATCTGGTGCAAAGCCTTTTTTTGTTTCATTCCAAACTGTATGTATTGTATTCATTTTTGTGCAACTATTCTTATGTCATCCTTTAAACGGAAAATGCTGTCTCTGATTTCTGAATTTCATGACTCTCAGATCATTTCTCGTGGAGTTATGCAAAAAGAGCATCTGTTGCTTAAGTTTTGCATACCAGTGCGTTATTTATACATGGATTCTAAACATGTTACCATCGAAGTACTAAGAACAATGTATCGGCTTAAAAGAAGAATCATTAATAAATTAGGTAATACTTACTAAGATAATTTGATAAGAATGTAACTATTTTAGCGCACGAAACTATCTCCATCAAATCATCATAATAAAAAGAAAGAAGAAGGTGGGAATTTCGCTAGTGGTTTCGATAAAAATTTAATGTTTTTAACACTTTGATTTTACACAGTTGACAACTGTCTTTTATCAAGAGCTATTGTTTATTCAAATATTTTATTTTCATTTAATACCATAGATTCACGCATTTTACATGCAATATGTTATATAACATTTGTTATGTTATATTAAATGTTATACAGCCTTAAATTTAGTTTAACTGATTGATTTCTCCATCTTCTTATACCTGGAACAATAAGTTTCACTTTCTCCATTTTTACTTCTGTTTTCGCTCTACTTATGGCTGTCAGTGGGTTTGACATGAACAATTTTTCACAGCTTGTTAATGCATTATTCTTCACAGGAAAATTCATAGCCTGATGGTATAAAGCACCATTTATAACGTTTTTACTTTTAACTATCACTTTCATCATGTTTCATTCAACGTGATAAGCAGATCGTGTTATAGAATGATTAATATCTATTTGGGATTAAGGCCTTTTTAGGATAAAAACTGTTTTCGGTCTTTGATTAATATAATGTCGCTTTCAATGGAGAGAGAAAATATAATTTAACATCAAAAGTTTCGATTTTGAATTAAAGTTTGTACACCTAAATGAACCTAAAATTAATTATGACCTTTTAAAAATAAGGCACTGAAAAAAAAGCCACGCGCACGTGCACACGCACGCGCAAAAGCACACGCAAAAAAATTTATTTATCAAATATCCCGGAGTATAAAACGCATCCCTAAATTTAGAATACGCCAAAAAATTATTTTATATTTTACGTTATACATTTTATAGTCGGTGTATAACACGCACACGAAAATATGAAGAAATTTTTTGAAGTTGAAAGTGCGTGTTCAACGCCGAAATATACGTTATACATACAAAGAAAACATAAGTAAAAAATGCCAATTATTTGGTAACTGTTTTAGGCGTATTACCACAAAACTGGGCGAATCACTGGGCGAATCTAGAGCACCTTTCAACTTTAAACATTAAAAAAAAGGTAACTAGATTTTAAATTTAGTTTCTTGACTAGAAACTTCGGTTTACCTTAGTTCTTGCAATCCCTTTAGAAAAAGGAAAAAAAGACGTATTTATGTTTAAAAAATAGTGGTATGTTGAAATCTATATTTCTTCCATTTCAGAAGGGTTAGTAAAAATGAGTAATATTGACGAGGAATGAATAGGAACATTGAACTAACTGTGCAACAAATTCTTTATTTTCTGTACAAGTAAATTCATAATATTTTTAAAATTAGAAAACAACTTTGAACTTAAGAAATACTAAAATGTATTTAAAGTGTAAGAAAATGTATTTAAAGTGTGAAAGATGAATATTTAATGCAAATTCAATCGACTTATGTCGTTCACAAAATATTCATGTACTTCAAATGAACGGATTTTTTGATAATTGTAAAGGTGTGCCCTTTTGTATTTTTTTTACCCAGATATATACATCGACTTCAGGTAACAGGGTCTTCTAACCTAGAGCCTGTATGGCATTCTTCAATGAACTCTAGAATTACATTCTTCAATAAACTTACAATTAACTTCGTGAGCGAATGTATTTGGAAACCGGGACCTTGGGATTATAAAATCTGAGTCCTCTTCAAAAGTTGAAGGAAATATGAACTCTTTGTAGCTGTCTCGAATAGAATAATTATTTTTGGAAGACTTTTTTGACAATGATGCTGTGAATAGCTTGGTATATTTTATTTATTCATTTATATTTTGCTTGTTTTGTTTTGTCTTATCCTTTTAACTAGTCTAACCTTGACAACATAATGTGTTCCCCCCGATACATCCCGCAAATCTTAAACTCATGATGTCACAAGACACCCTTCATTTTCCACAACGTAATTAAAGAAATTCTTGCGTAAATTCTAATAATGCGAAATATGTCTATTATTAAAACACTACTATTGGGTTTAAAATACAAAGCATCTATACTTGTAAGAAAAGTTGCAGTAATGTCTCCAACATGGCAAAATTTCTTAACTACTCATAACATTACCTTAAAAAATCGGTAATTAAGAATACACAAGTACACATTTATGGGTAATTTCTTACATGATATTGAAGTTTAGTTCCGATTCACACCCCATTCTTCCTATTCAACCCGCTTTACTGTATTTTAATTGTACGTTAATTTTAACCTGTAAATGCCTATTTTTATATGTTCTTATTACATTTATTAAATATTCTAGAAAAGAAATTTCAGATAACAAAAAATGTACACAGTGAAATTAGTACAGTAGAACCCCGATTCATCGTTTTTCCTGGGGTGCGAACGAAAACGATAAATGCGGGTTCTACTCAAAATACGAAGAAAGCTCTTTTTATGCATACACACAATGACTGTGTACCAACAAATACTAATTTGTTACAAACTTGCCAAACAAATAAATCCATGATGAAAATTAAGTGATTCTTACTTAATTTTCAAAATCAATATAATTCTCAAATCCATAGTTTTATGGGAGGTTTTTCATAATTTTAAAATTTCGGAAATTAAACAGTAAATGTTCAAGATTCACAAGAATTTTCTGGTCTTTTTATGGGATTTCATATTTGTATAAAAACATTCATACAATTTCAAATACCGTTATGGCTTCAGAGAAACTTCGTACTAGTGTAGGTTCAGTCTCATGGGCATGAACATTACCTCTACTTCAGCATTATTTTCATTTTTTACATCATCACACGTTTCTTCCATGTTTAGGATACCACACGTCTCGCCGTCTTGATTAATGGAAATGTAATCATTAAATTTCACGCTATACACACCCTCTTCAACGCGCAAACAGTGTTCATCTGATCATCAATAAACCAAGATATCATACTAAGAAGCAATTACAGTTTGTATACCATTTGAATCCATTTGACGTTCAATTTCATTTTGGTCAGGAGAAAAATTTTACAATGATGAACGCGGGAAAGTCACTTTTTCCTGAACGATACATGCGGGTTTCTTTAACGTTATTCAAATACAATTTGTGGTGGGACCATAGAAATAAAGTGATCAATACGATGCATCGGGGTGTTCATCTGATCAACAGTGTTCATCTGATCATCAATAAACCAAGAAATCATACTAAGAAGCAATTACAGTTTTTATACCATTTGAATCCATTTGACGTTCAATTTCATTTTGGACAGGAGAAAAATTTTACAAAGATGAACGCGGGAAAGTCACTTTTTCGTGAACGATACATGCGGGTTTCTTTAACGTTTTTCAAATACAATTTGTGGTGGGACCATAGAAATAAAGTCATCAATACGATGCATCGGGGTTTCACTGTATTTAAAGAAGAATAATATAACCCTGGAATCGCAGTAAACTGAATTCAGCTTGAAAAATCTAGAGTAAAATCATGATTACTCATACGAACTGTAAATATTTACTATTATCATAGAACCCACTGAGTGTAAAATCTTGAGGTGTAGTTCAAATTATTTTTGAATAAGAAATTCAAGAAAAAATTATGTGTTTTCGTTTAAAACTTTTAATTTTTTAATAAGGAGTTCGCGGAATACATGTCTTACACATATTATTACATTATATGTACTATTAAGAACAGGCACCCACAAAAGGGCTCCATGCGACAGGAACACTTGAACAATTAAGCAAAAAGTGCTTTTTATTTGAATTTTCTAAAATTTGTATTAAAAAATTTTCAAAAGTATTTGCAAATGTTGTCAAAAGATGGCGATGTATTACCGTTCTCGATAAAAAGTGTTTTGAGACCCAAATACTTCCATATACTTCCAAGATAAACTTGATAAGCCAATTTATGAAGACTCTCTTGGGACTATAGGATAGCGTACATTGGCACATTTCTCAACATGTGTAACTATGTCGAATTATTTTAAAATCCATTTATTAAGTTTTTGTAGTTTAGGCTTTGCCGCTTTAGCAGAGTTATGCTTTTTGTATTACTCTCTATCTTTTTCTTTCGTTTTTCAGTTATTGATTTCAAAATCATTTAGTTTTTACTCGACCTTATACTATCATGAACATAAGACAGTATGTATATCATGGAAGAAAAAAATTCAGTTTTTTATTATGAATTAAAAATTTTAGTTCGAGATATTTAAGAATCGAATTAATTTTTCCAATATAAGTTTCTGTTTAATAAATGGTTCATTATTGCATATTTTATAATATTTCTTTAGTTGGAACTGTGCATCAAAACTTTTGCCTCCTGGACTAAATGGTAAGAAGTTCATTTATATCATTTTGACTCAGCAATGCGTAATTCTGGTGTAGGGTGCATCGAAAAAAAAATCATGATATCAAAACTCCTTAGTGTTAAAAAGTTGCCACCTGACAAGTGATAAGCCCTTGCAAAGTTCCTATCCTTTCTATAAACATCTTCTGCTTCCTAAAGCTACCAATTTTGTTAAATTTCCTTTAACTCATCTTTCTTGCTTTTTTAGCACTCGGGTGCTATTTCTTTCAAGCACGGGATTTTTGTCTACGCGGCCCGCCGTAGTCACTTTTCCGTTTGATCCCTGTTTTCTGCAGAGTGATTTGATATTGCTAACGGAAACATGGACTATCATTTCAGATGATTTTCAAATACCAGGATTCACTTTGGTCGAACGGATAGACAGTGCTTTCCAAAACAGAAAGTCATCTGGAGTTAGGATTTTTATAAAGTACTAGGGGCCAAGGCACCCAGACTCGCTACGCTCGCTTTTCGTATGAGGGATTCGCCCCTAATCAGGCTTATTCGTAAAAAAGACATAATTTCAACAGACAAAACCCGAAGATTGGATCAGATAGAATGTTACTGAGCTAAGCTACAAATTGCTTGGTTCTTGCATCTTCATTGGTACATAAAAATTTAAACTTAACACTACAGTAGACTCCCTACCCGTCGTAACACGGAAGATATTTTGTTATGGGAATCCGTGTTGTACGGATCCTGAGCTATACTCCACCTGGATTGCGGACTCCGGTTATAATCGCCGGAAATTTTATTTGCACTCCTCAGAAACACAATGATATTTAATGTTGCCATTCAAAAGTTATATTAATTAGGAGCTAAAGCGTAATAAAATCAGAACATATGTTTCAGCTGTATTTTTAATAATGTAAAACCTATTGGACACCTTGCGAATTTGCCACCCATGGCGATTTTTCATTATTTGGCGACTTGCGTACATGTAAAGTTAATAAAAGCTACGGAACAGATGGGATAGCTTGGCACCAATGGCGACTTTTCATTATTTGGCGATTTACACATGCTCACAACCTATATTTACTGTTCATTTAAGGTTACCGGAAAATCGTTATCCATATTTTCATTTACATAATCGTTTGCAGATTGGCGTACTTAAAACCACGAATTATACCATCTCGTCGCGCTAGCAAATATACAAAGTGTACTATAACTGCTATAATGGCATAGTTAACGCCGCCGAATATTTCTACTGGTAGCAAATAATCCAGCTGGACGAGAACCGGCTTTAAAATAATCTGCATTTTAATTATTTTTCATTTTCAAGATATTAGTTATTCTGTTTTGGAAAAACGAATAATCTCTAATTCTAAACTCTTGTTGTCTAAGCGAACTTACTATTTGAAAGTTCTCAACTTTGTGTAACACATTTTGAGTTACTTATTTCATATAGTTTTTATTTTGGCGTAAAATGGGCGTAATTCCAACTCATGTTTGTAAATTTCACGCGATTCTAGATACTTGGAAACGCTTTGTCGCAAAGGAATGAATGATTTTATGCCAAATCTGGCAATCATTCGGTTTATGTTTTCAGTTTTTTATTAAAATCTTCTAAAATAATTCGATTTTCGAAATTTAAATCAACTTAGCAGGTTCCTCGGAATTTTTCGTATCTGTGGGCACCTAAGTCGAAACTCAAATCCCCACGGTTTAGGAGGAGATAAGCTGACAAGCTTTGACAGCGCCAGCGGCGGCGACAGCGGCCTTTACTTTTTTTTAGAATAGAGAGAAGACTTAATGAAACACTTTACCCGTGCCTACTCGAACCAGATCAATGGTGTTCAAATGGTCATTGTGTATATTCAAGATAAAGTGAGATTTGGAGTTACATAAGCTAGTCCTCGAATTTCTTATGAAGATAAATTAGACGCTATATTCGAAACGTTGCTGAAGGAGAATGATTGTAAGACTGTTTTAGTAGGACTGTTTTTAACATAGAATTAAATTGCGAGCAAGGATCCAATTTCATAACTGAAATGGGTACATTAGATTTTCTAATACGCACTAATGCAAAGCATTTCACCACTAGGGGCCAAATAACAATGGATGCAATTTTCAGCAACAATATTATGCGAAGAGAAGTCTATACGACCACTTACAGTTATCATTTTCCTCTATATGGCAGAAATGATTGAATAGATTTTTAAAAAAATTGAAATTCTTCCAGCCGAGTGCGTAAATAAAATCTGGACGAATTTCCGATTTTTCAAAATTTCTTTTCTTTTCTTTTTTTTTTTTAGCACTGAAGTGCTTTTTCGTTCACGCCAAGATATTTGTCCACTTGATTTTTACACATGATTTGTAAACATGAACTGTCTCGGCGTAGATCTTTTCAAATGTGTTTGCCAGATAACGCGGAGGGGATTGGAGAATAAATTGTTGAAAATCGCGCAAGGTTTGCCTTTTTGATAATTCACGGCGAAGTTTGGTGCCAAAAAATGTCTTCAAAACCGAACCACGCTTGGCGATATCTTCAGAATTTGGCTAGAAACTGACAAATGCGACATTTTATTATGAAGTATAGTTAGTACATGATTGGCGAAGATTGTAAAATTGTTTAGTAGGCGATTTAATTATACATTTCAATTCCAAATATGCAGGGCCGGCTCGACCATATAGGCAAACTAGGCAACTGCCTGGGGCGCTGACTCGAGAGGGGCGGCAATAGCCAGCATCTAATGGCATCAGGTACTATCTGGTAAACGGCTATCTCTCCAAGCAGGGTGGATCTAAACCGCGTGTCCACAATTTTAGCACCCAGTATCTTGAAAATGAAAAATAATTAAAATATGCAGATTATAATAAAGCCGGTCAGGTTCAGCTTGGGTATTCTGCTCAGTAGAATTATTGGGCGGCGTTAACTACTGTAGCCGTTACATTACAGCTTGGATATTTGCCAGCGCGGCGAAATCATATATTTCGTGGTGCTCAATACGCCAATCTGCAAAGGATTATGTATATGAATATATGGATGACGGTATGGACCACAAGGTGTCCCATAGGTTTTACGCAATTAAACATGCAGTAGACCCTCCTATAACACGGGTCCATAGCACAAGGGTTCCTAGAACACGGCGAAAAAATTGTAATCGTTTTCGTATAACACACTAAAAGAGACTCCTAGAGCACGGTTAAATGACAATGAGACACTTGCTCTGATTTTATGACGCTTTAGCTCCTAATTAATATAACTTTTGAATGGCAACATTCAATATCATTGTGTTTCTAAGGAGCGCAAATATTTTTTCCAGCGATTATACGGAGGTCTATATTAGTGTGAAGTTTAAATTCTTATGTTAAAATGAACATAGCAGTGAGTAGCTCTGTAACATTCTATCTGATCCAACCTTTGAGTTTTGTCTGTTGAAATGATGCCTTTTTTACGAATACGCCTTATTAGGGGCCGAATGCCTCCTACGAAAAGCGAACGTAGCTGAAGTAAAAATAAAGTGTTGTATGCAATAACCCATAAATTCTACCTTGCGGGAATAATCCTTCAACCTGTAATTGCTAAAAGAAAATACCATTCCTATTTCAAGTTACCTGAAATAAAATATTTACCGACTCAAATAAAGAGACAAAATTTAAAACATTTTCTTTAATTATTATGACTTAACTTACAATATCTTATACAATTTCCTTTTTCTTACACATTAAATAATGATAACCGTGACATTATTTGTTTTTTTTTTTGTGAATATTCAATAAGATTAATCATAAAATCTGTTTCGCGGTGAGAATGCTGATTATATACATAGGAGAGGGCGGGGAGATATAGTGCAACTCAAGATTAAAACAATCAATACAAAGGTATTTTACCTTTTCTGCTGATGCACTGGTGGGGCACTTTTTTATGCTTGATGGCTCGTGACATCTAGGTTGGTATATCGTAATTTTTCAGCAATTGAAGCTCGGC
Source organism: Cheiracanthium punctorium (assembly GCA_038373885.1). NCBI lineage: Eukaryota > Metazoa > Arthropoda > Arachnida > Araneae > Cheiracanthiidae > Cheiracanthium > Cheiracanthium punctorium. The sequence goes on along the minus strand of JAWZYV010014928.1, from coordinate 608,051 downwards.
AACATTCACTTCACTTTTAATAAAATTGCTGGTTCACTACGGAATTTTTTTCAATCATTTTTTTTGAACACACTCACTCAACCACATCACCTTTGAAGTCCGTTCACTCTGAACTTCATCTCGAATTCTCTCGTCACTTCTCATCTCCTACTTCTTTTAGACCTCTTGAGCCCCTTTTTCTTTTCGCTTTTTTTAGCAACCAGTCCGGGGTTCCTTTTGCTCACGTCCCCTTTACGTGCATAATTTTCTGTTTCTCCGTTTCTGTGATTGGTTCACTGTCCTTATTTTCTACGCCTCCTAGCCTACGTCTTTCTGCGTAATATTGGCCATCTGAGACAGTCTACAATAAATTTTTCTAATTTATTATGGCGGAATTTTGACTGTCCCCTCGTGACACTTTCTGGCATCACGATGTCTGCATCTCGTAACTCAGCTGCCCACTATAAATTTCTTTAATTTATTGTGGGGCAATTTTGACTTTGCCGTAGTGACACATCTGGCTCCACGATGTCTGCATATTGTAAATTATTCTTCGTGTGTGGGCTCCCCTTTTGCACTACAGTAGCTCTAGGGGCCCTAGGCCCCTAGTGCTTTCCAAAAAACAAAACTTTCCTCGAAAGCTGTAGAAGTGATTTTGGAATTGAAATAATGCGAGTAGAAGCAATAGAGATTGCAGAAGGAATCGACATTCCGGCATCATTCTTATCAGAGACAAAGCCGGCTAGATTACGGAAAACGAAAAAACAGCTTAATTATGAGTCAGAAGATGAGCCTATACGTGATGCAAAACATAATTTTAAAATTATTTTTTATTTTGCCGTTCTTGATAGAGCACTAAGTTCAGTTGACGAGACATTTCAACAAATTAAAAAAATAAATCATGCTTTCGGATGCCTCCATAATATTCATGAATTAAAAAATATAATTTCCAAAGACATTTTGGAGCTTTGAAAAGGAGCTAGAAAAATTTCTGACTCACGGAGACTCTAAATGATAGGATATTGATGGTATTGAATTATGCAATGCATTGAAAGACGAGTGCCAAATGGTACAACAACACAGGAAGTGTTAAATTGCACTTGTGAAAATGAGCTTGTACATAGTGTGCCAAATTTAGATTGCTAACGCTTCCTGTGTTTGTGGGTAGCGACGAACGCAGTTTCTCAAAACTGTAATTAATTAAAACTTCTACAATGATTCAACAAAGACTCGTCAACCATTTCAATAGAACCAGATTTAGCACAAACGATTGATTTAAGGGATATTGTGGCTACTTTTGCTAAAACAAAGGCCATAGGAAATGAAGTAATGTAAAAATATCTAATTGAAGTACATAATTTTTTATCTCTCTGATTTGATTACCACTGTATTTGACTTTCTTAATTTTAAAAATTTTGATTTTTTAAATTTAAAATTGTTAAATTTAAAAAAATTAAAAATGCATAATTTTTTTTTCAAGGGAGGTGCCGTTAAAATCTTTCGCCTAGGGCGCCAAATTTGCTAGGGCCGGCGCTGCAAATATGTGTTTTATGGAACAAGAAAGACAAGCACGGCACACTTATGGATTATAATGCAATTCCAATCAGTATTTTAAATGGCGATGTATAGTTGGAATGTGCTTGTCGAAGACTGTAAAATAGTTCCAATAAGCGATTTTAAGATAGATTTCGATTCCAAAGATGTTTTTTACGGAACAAGAAAGAGTTGATTCCTATTTTAACGCCCTCACTCTCGATAGAACCTGAAAAATCGACGCACTTTGGCATGGATGCCACGAGTTCTTGGTAGATACTGGTTGTATCAAATATTTAAGGGGATGGTGGACACCCAAATCATCGAAATTGGCCCCAAAAATGTGTTTTTTCTTTTTTACATACTAATATTCTACAGTTAAAGCTGAACCATGGTGGAAAAACCGCGTGTTTCTACGGCAATTTTTTAGAAAGATATTAGGGTTTGAAAAAATTAAAAGGGACAGTTAAATGTCCACAAAAATGCAAACAAACGCGTAAATAAACACGTCACAATTTTTATTGAACGTTTTACAAATGTTGTGATTAAAAAATATTATACTTGTTGTTGTTGACTTATATTAATATCTCAAAATTTGACTTCATATTAAGTAAATTAACTTTAAAATTCTTTGACAGTTTCAAAAGAGGTGCCGTAAAATAAACCATTTCCTTAAATTTCCAAAATACAAATAGATTCAATAAAGCAACAAAAATAAACATAAAATGGCTTAGTGATCGTATAGATTTAAAAAAGCTGTACAAAACCGTTGGTGTTATATCTAAATTCCTGCAAAAACCCTATGAAGTTCGAGTGAAAAAGAAAATGCACACAAAAACACTCTAAAATTGTGGAAACAATTTTTTTATTAACATTAAACAACTATATTAGATTAAAACTCCTGAAGCAACATCATTTGCAACTTAACAATGTATTTACAAGCAATCTTAAAAATTTACAACCTTTTTTCTTCTGCCCAAGGTTTCCACAATTAGGAATAATTCTCGATTATAATGTACTAACATAACATTTATCTTAACAAATTTTACTACATTACAATTATCTTCCAACATAAAACTTATTGTTGAACATTCTAAACCAATTTACATGAGGCACTCTAGAACCTAATTTCTAATCTTTAAACATCTATTTCATTTAATCCAAAGACTACAAAAATTTATTTTAATTGATCTTACGAACCCCCATATTAATCAAATTAGACAATATTACAAGAAAATATCACTTATTAATGCCTCTTATTACACCTTAAAAATTAGCTTACATTTCAGGCTTAACCCGCATGTCACACAAAAAAAAATTAAGTGGCTGACAAAGAAAGGTATTAGTTAAAGGAAGCATGCATAAAAAAAAACTTATCCAAATATTCATCGTTAGTAGACGAGAGGGCCCTCTCCTAGAAATCTTTCACACAAGTTTAATTGTCCAAGTTCCCTCCAAAGACGCCGTCCATCGGCACCATCGCTCCAGTCATCTATCCGGGAGAAGACAGCGAACCGCAGGAGAAGTCGAGAAAAACAGCCGAATCAGGAGAGAGAGACGCCACCGCTCGCTCTCATATTTATAGCCATCCTCATACTCTCGTACCCAGACTTCGATTGCTGCAGCGAAATGTTTGCCATTGAGTTGATGTTTAAGTCAGCACTCTTTATTGACTTCGTAATTACGGCCTCTAAAAATTACTTTGTAAATAACGATGTGTATATTTTAGTAAACGAATATTCTTTGCACTTCCACTTGAATTTAATAACTCCTTATTAATTATTTGCAAGATGTAAAACACATCGTGAACGGCCGTACAAATTCTTGTTCCTTGAATCTGGCAACGTCAAAGTCGCGGGAACGCATGTATCTGCCGGGATCGTACTGACTCCAAAAGAAAATGGCTACCCAGTAGTGATTGTTGTAAATCAAAAGAAAATTAGTAAAAATTACAATTGTTAAAATTTATTAATGTTAATATATTAATTAAGGGAACTAGAAGATCGTTATACAAAAAAAATTTTTGTCAGCCACAAAAAAATGTCAGCCACTCAAAAAAAAAACACAAATGTAAAATTCATTATCAAAATCATTAAGGTAGTTTTCAACATATGTGCAACCAATTATGAAAGAAACTATATCAGGTATTTCACTTATAAAAATATGTATCTGTCATTTAGCGCGCAATTAATGACAAGCACATGGATCACCCCAAAAACTTAATTTCTCTGGGCAAAATTATCCTAAATAAAACTTTCTTTAATTGTTTTCATTTTTCAAAAAAGAACTTTTAAATACAATAAAAACCCGTTAATTTTCCACTTAGTCCAAATGTTATTTATTCCCTACGACATAACAAATACCTTCCCCTTACGGAAAAAAAAAATGTAAAACAATTTTATTTTTTTTTTGTGTACCTTTGCAAATGGCATAACACATCATAATCACAAAACAACATTATAGATACTGATCATATAACATGTATCATTCTCCAACACCATACAAAAATCAACCGTTACTACAAAGTGTGTTGTTGATAATAGTTTTCTTTGGCCTCTACACATCATGAAAAAAAATATACATATATAAAACACTATATCACACCTTGACTAGCACTTCATTTATAATTTCAAAAACAATACGTGACAAAGATACAACATCTCACTCGGTGAATTGTGAAGACTTTAGTGCAGATAAGTCCATTGTTTAGAAGGAGTCTTATGTTTTATGAAGATGGTAAAACAAAACGTCCCTAATTGTCCCATTTCATTCTATATGTAACCATAACTCCTTATTCAAGCTTGCCATCACACTGGAGATTCACCAGAAAATCCACACTTTCATCTGCAGCTGTCAGTGTAGTCTCTGATGTCCAATCTTCACTTAAATCACACCTTTTTTTTTTGTTAAATATTGACCATACACAGTAAAACATTTTAACACATAAATAACGAAATATTTCTTTACAAAACCTTGAGCATTACGTGGACGTAAATTATACCCCCCTTTTGGTTGTGGAATAGAAATAACTTGTGTACTAGAGTCTGACAGACCATCGTTACCAACATTACTTTGTTCATTCTCTGTCGAGTGTTCAGAATTACTCTGATCAGAGCTGGACACAGTATCACTGTTTTGGCTATCTACTGGTGACCTGACCTCCTCTATTACGACCTGCGAGTCATTATTGGGATCTACTGGACTTGTGTGTTCATATCTCCTACGCCTACAACAAGGTAAAAATTGATAATTGAGGGGATCTATGTCTTGCTCTACATCCTCTAAAACAGGCTCATCATCCGCCTCTTCAGGTTTATTTAACTCAGGCATGGAAGGAAATACTATTCTTTCAGTAAGTTTAGTTAACCTGTCTACATGAACCAATTGTTGATCATTGGGATTGTTTACATGTACGACTATATAATTTACATTACTTGTTTTCTCCTTAACTCTATAAATCCCTTTGTTCACTACTGTGAATTTCTTAGATTGCCCAACTTTCAGCTGAGGTGTGTACAACAAGACTAGATCTCCTACAACTATTTTCTTGTCCTTACAGTGTTTCTCTCTATATTTCTCTTGAGTTTCAGCCACCTTTATTAAATTATATTTGACTATTTTAAATGTTTTTTGTAATCTGACCTCTATGTCCTCACTTAAATCTCGTGTGTCTGCATATGACCTGAAGGTTGGTTTAACAATCAAATCCACTGTTAGAGTTAGATCTCTTCCATAAATCAAATGAGCAGGAGTGTCTTTTAATGCTGAGTGTATAGCTGTTCTATGTGCCAATAAGGCAAAATGTAAATGCTTATCCCAATCATGGCCCGTTTTATCTACTAAAAATTTTAACGAATTGATAATTTTGGCATTGACTTTCTCGACCACGCCATCCGAACTTGGGTGATAACTCGTTGTGAATTGTTTTCGAATTTTAAGTTTATCATAGACTTTAAGAATAGCTTCAGACAAAAAGGAACTACCTCTATCAGTTATGAGATGTTCAGGTATGCCATGTTGGCATATAAATATTTCAAAGATAAAAGTTATTGTATGGGTTTGTAAGTCTGTTACAGGGTAAGCTTCTACCCAACGTGTAAAATAATCACTTATAACAATAACATGTCTGTGTCCTGCCTCAGTGATTGGAAGAGGTCCAACTGCATTCCTATCTGTTGGAAAAGTCTACTGGTAACTTCTATTCTTTGTAATGGCGCCTTTTGGTTTTTCTTAAATCCCTTTCTTTCCTGACACGGTATGCAAGACTTTACATAGTTTAAAACATGTTTATATAGTCCCCACCAAAAATATTTGTCTTTTATTCGTAGTAAAGTTCTTTTGAAACCAGGGTGTGCAACCGTGGGAGAATCATGAGCTAAAGTTAAAATCTCTGAAATTAATGTCTTAGGTATAACCAACTTTTCTGGGTGACTCTGTCTATCATTAGAATTGTGTTTTAAGCAATAAAGTAAATTGTTTTTCTTAAAAAAATATCATCTCATTAATTCTAAGTTCTACATTATCTTCATTTAACTGATTTAGTATTTCAGCACATTTACTGTCATTTTCTTGTAATGTTTTAACACTGTCTGTTGAAAGAGATTCAGTGTGGACTTGTTCGACAACATTGATGGCATTTACAGGTCTCGACAACACATCAGCAGCAACATTTTGCCTACCTGGTATATGTTTTATCTCATAATTATATCCCTGTAAACTTAACGCCCATCTTGTGACTCGACCACCATCTTTTAGTTTAAGTGCATATTCCAAAGATTTTTGATCACACCACAAAATGAATTTCTTAACCCCATACAAATAATTTCTAAAATGATTGATGCCCCACACCACAGCTAATGCCTCTCTTTCGTATACACTATATCTAGTTTCAGCATCATTTAGACGTCTACTGGCATATCCTACAGGGTGTAAACAACCATCCTCCCCTTTTTGGCTTAAAACTGCTCCTATTGCAACACCTGAAGCATCAGTGTTTAGAGTAAATTCCCTGTTCATGTTTGGAATAATTAAGCATGGATAAGATATTAATTTCTCCTTTAAGGTATCAAAAGCGATTTGTTCATTATCCCCCCAGTTAAATTTTACTGATCCCTTAGTTAATTGTGTTAAAGGTAAGGCTATTTCAGCAAAGTTATGAATAAATTTTCTGTAAAAATTGCATAGACCCAAAAACGAACGTACATTCTTCTTAGTCTTAGGTACTGGAAAGTCTTTAACAGCATCAATATTACGTGTATCGGGAAATATTTTTCCATTTGTTACTTGGAAACCCAAATACGAAATCTTGTCTTTAATTAATTGGCATTTTCCTGGATTTATTTTGAGGTTGTGTTTTCCTAACCTAGTGAAGACTACATCTAACTTTTCAAGATGATCCTCAAAAGTTGTTGAACAAATAATTAAGTCGTCTAAGTAAGTATTTATGTTCCAATTGTTTAACCCAGCCAAAACAATATTAAGTAATCTTTGAAAAGAAGACGCAGCATTTTTGAGTCCCTGAGGTAGACGATTAAAATGAAATAAACCAAATTCTGTCGTGAAAGCAGTCTTATGTCTATCTTGTGGATCGAGCTCCATTTGCCAATACCCCGAGCAAAGATCAAGAGATGAGAAAAACTTTGCTCCTTCTAAGGAATCTAACAATTCGGAAATCAAAGGCAAAGGATAAGGTAAAGGCATCGTTTTCAAATTAAGCTTCCTATAGTCACAAACTAATCGGTAAGTATTATTTTTCTTCTTTACTAAAATAACAGGTGGTGCATAAGGAGAGTCGCTCATCGATATTATTCCTGCATCTAATAACTGGTCTAACTGAGCTTTTAATTCTTCCCTTAAAGCATAAGGAGCCCTATAGGGTCTTTGTCTAACGGGTAACTCATCAGTGAGATAAATTCTGTGTTTCAAAGTTTTGCACCCTGTCAGTTGCGACACAGATTCGGCAAAAACTGACTTATGTTTATCCAGTAGTGACATTAATTTAATCTTTTTCTCCTCGTCTAAATGATCCAATTGAAATTTCCCCCCATATAAATCAAAATCATCCTCCAACGTCCTAACTTCCCCAACGTTTACGTGAGTGGCCTCCGATTGTACAACTTCAGCAGGTTCAATTTGAACAATATTAGTGTTTTTATTTATAGGGATTTTACAGTTAGAAAAATTTGCTACTTTGACAAAAAAGCTGTTGTTACTATTATTGTCATTGATCGAGTGAGATATGGTCCAATCACTATTTAAGGAATGTGTAGATGGTGAAATTAATACATGAGGAGTGTTTTGAAAATTTGCTTTTACTTTAACTTCGATTATCTGCTCGCTTAAAGGAGGGATTATATGTTTCTTTACACGATAACCAAAAACAAACTCTTTTTCTGTACAAATACAATTAACTTCATTACCCACTGTACTATTGTCCCAAAAAATATCCCCTTTCTCGTGTATTAATTTTGAATGTGGAATATCTATGATTAGGTTATTGTCTTTTAAGAATTGCATGCCCAAAATAATATCATAGTTTACATAAGTAGTAGGAGCAATATAAAAATCTGAATGTATTGAAAAATTTCCCACTTTTAAATCCACCTTAATTTTGTCATTTAAAAACATATCGTTGAGGGTTATGCCCACTACTCTTAAAGCACAAGATCCCCTATCCAAAATTAAATTCTCTCTGATCAACCTTTCCGTAGTCTCTTTCTTCATCAAATTAATCGAAGCTCCCGTATCAATTAAAGCTCTAAGTTTGATTTCCCCTACTTTACAAATTATTATGGGCAGTTTGTCTTTGTTGTTGTGGGTAGCGTTGATTTGCATGTACTCATGGGGTCGAGTCAAAGACGGTCGTGCACCTCCGCTTTGCCCCTTCTTTAGTTTAAATTATCCCTCCTATTATTTCTAAAACCTTGCGATCTGTTCTGACTCTGATTGCCCCTTTCCCTACAAAATCGGCTTATGTGTCCGGGCTTTCCACAAAAATAACAAATTATGTGTTGTTGTTGTGTCCTCGTGGGTGGCTTATGTGCTACAGCCTCCTGTAATCTTGCCATGTCCTGCTCTAATTTTTGAATTTTTTTGTCGTTTTCTAGAGAGGTAGCCTGTAGTAGATGTTTAATTTCTTGCAAATCTCTCTCTATCGGCGTGACCTGTGAGCTCACCGCTCCAAAGTTAATAGTGGCTGAACTCTGTTCTAGACTAGCGCATTCCTCCTCCTTGAGCACTAACTGCCAAATGTCTTCAAATTTTTCGTGTTTCTGTGACATGACAAATCTCCTAACTGATGGCTGTAGCCCAGCCAAAGCCTGTGAGACAAGCATTTTCTCCCTGCTAGTCTCATCCTCAAAACATCTATGCGCCAAACCTTGTAGTCGTGATAAAAACGTTCGAGGGGCCTCCATGTTACTTTGTGTACACGTGGTAAATTGAAGGAGATAATTTGTGGAGCCCGTTTTTGTGAATCTGTCTTTTAGTGTTTTCTTGAAAGTCTCTAACTTGGCATCATTTAACTGAGGCTGGGATCTAACAAATCTAGCAGCCTCCCCTACTAATTTCGTTTTAGTTACAAATAACAGGTGGTCTTCGGACCATTCCGCGAATTTTGCTACCTCCGAAATTTTATCTAAAAAGTCATTTATTTGCAGGTCTGGGTTTTCACCACTGAATGGTGGAACTAACGATAAAAATTCCCCAAAGTGTGGGATTTCTTGCCCAGGCATTGTTACAATAAATGGATATAATTTAGGTGGGCTTAAATCTAAATTCCTGTCACTACCTTGTGACATAAATACTATCACAATATAATATATGTATAATACTGTTAAAATCTAATTTCAAAACACTTTCAAAAATACAATAAAACTTTTTTTTTTTGTTATGTTGTGATCTGCCATTTACTATTCCACCCAGAGAAATTAACAAACAACATTATAACTACTTCCAATCAAATCATCATAACACAATATATACCTCAGAGTGCATTCTCTCTTTCACTATTTAAAAGGACGCACGGCACCATTGTTGTGATTAAAAAATATTATACTTGTTGTTGTTGACTTATATTAATATCTCAAAATTTGACATCATATTAAGTAAATTAACTTTAAAATTCTTTCACAGTTTCAAATGAGGTGCCGTAAAATAAACCATTTCCTTAAATTTCCAAAATACAAATAGATTCAATAAAGCAACAAAAATAAACTTAAAATGGCTTAGTGATCGTATAGATTTAAAAAAGCTGTACAAAACCGTTGGTGTTATATCTAAATTCCTGCAAAAACCCTATGAAGTTCGAGTGAAAAAGAAAATGCACACAAAAACACTCTAAAATTGTGGAAACAATTTTTTTATTAACATTAAACAACTATATTAGATTAAAACTCCTGAAACAACATCATTTGCAACTTAACAATGTATTTACAAGCAATCTTAAAAATTTACAACCTATTTTATTCTGCCCAAGGTTTCCACAATTAGGAATAATTCTCGATTATAATGTACTAACATAACATTTATCTTAACAAATTTTACTACATTACAATTATCTTCCAACATAAAACTTATTGTTGAACATACTAAAACAATTTACATGAGGCACTCTAGAACCTAATTTCTAATCTCTAAACATCTATTTCATTTAATCCAAAGACTACAAAAATTTATTTTAATTGATCTTACGAACCCCCATATTAATCAAATTAGACAATATTACAAGAAAATATCACTTATTAATGCCTCGTATTACACCTTAAAAATTAGCTTACATTTCAGGCTTAACCCGCATGTCACACAAAAAAAATTAAGTGGCTGACAAAGAAAGGTATTAGTTAAAGGAAGCATGCATAAAAAAAAACTTATCCAAATATTCATCGTTAGTAGACGAGAGGGCCCTCTCCTAGAAATCTTTCACTCAAGTTTAATTGTCCAAGTTCCCTCCAAAGACGCCGTCCATCGGCACCATCGCTCCAGTCATCTATCCGGGAGCAAGACAGCGAACCGCAGGAGAAGTCGAGAAAAACAGCCAAATCAGGAGAGAGAGACGCCACCGCTCGCTCTCATATTTATAGCCATCCTCATACTCTCGTACCCAGACTTCGATTGCTGCAGCGAAATGTTTGCCATTGAGTTGATGTTTAAGTCAGCACTCTTTATTGACTTCGTAATTACGGCCTCTAAAAATTACTTTGTAAATAACGATGTGTATATTTTAGTAAACGAATATTCTTTGCACTTCCACTTGAATTTAATAACTCCTTATTAATTATTTGCAAGATGTAAAACACATCGTGAACGGCCGTACAAATTCTTGTTCCTTGAATCTGGCAACGTCAAAGACGCGGGAACGCATGTATCTGCCGGGATCGTACTGACTCCAAAAGAAAATGGCTACCCAGTAGTGATTGTTGTAAATCAAAAGAAAATTAGTAAAAATTACAATTGTTAAAATTTATTAATGTTAATATATTAATTAAGGGAACTAGAAGATCGTTATACAAAAAAATTTTTGTCAGCCACAAAAAAATGTCAGCCACCCAAAAAAAAACACAAATGTAAAATTCATTATCAAAATCATTAAGGTAGTTTTCAATATATGTGCAACCAATTATGAAAGAAACTAAATCAGGTATTTCACTTATAAAAATATGTATCTGTCATTTAGCGCGCAATTAATGACAAGCACATGGATCACCCCAAAAACTTAATTTCTCTGGGCAAAATTATCCTAAATAAAACTTTCTTTAATTGTTTTCATTTTTCAAAAAAGAACTTTTACATACAATAAAAACCCGTTAATTTTCCACTTAGTCCAAATGTTATTTATTCCCTACGACATAACACAAAATAAGCTAATATTCGAATGAAATTATTTTAAAAATATGTTTTGTTAAGGTAAAATCATAAATAAAATTATTCAGAAGAGACGGTATTAAAGGTAAATGGAAAATTACACTTTAAACTGTATGTTCTCCAAATCAAGTTTTTTGTGATTTTCTTGCCTTCAAAATGCTCCATGCGACTTAATTTTGGTCGGAATTGTACAAAATTTACTACAAACATTCTTCTCATATATTACAATAAATCTGTGTATCCTTTTTAAATAGGGTCAAAATTTCGATTATGAAATTTCACTTTTATTTATGAAAACTGAAAAATTTCGGAAAAGTTTGGTATATATCCATGAAAATATTTCTAAAAAATTAACTACTCGGTCGAATCAAAAACCGATACACAGACTGTTTTTAAATATATTTTTATGCTATTATAAAACAAAATTACCAAAAAAAAGTTAAAATTAAAACGCATGGAGCATCTTTTCGAAACTAAAAAATTAATTAATTTTTAATTAAGTACTAATATTTTTAAAATTTATTTTAAATTTTTTTCAGTTGTTTATAATGCTTTTATTTTAATATATTAAAATACAAAATTTCATAATCCTATCTTATTAAATAAAAAAAACTTTTTAATGTCCACCATCCCCTTAAGCAGTGGCCACACAAAGTCGAAATATTGGAGTATGGTGGTGTTTGAGCTCCGAGATGCCGGGGAGAGAAGAGCAGCTGTTCTCCTAGAAGATGGCGTACCCTGACACGACCATCAACGTGATGAAGAAGAAACAGGGATCCATCCTACCAGGAAACTCTCTTCTACGTATCCGTGGCCTAGTATCGATGTACCCGTGCCGACTGTGGGCGTAGTTGACAATGACGCTTGGTAAGCAAAGACACACGAGTTGGACGCCTGCTTCGCAGTCCCATATCCAACATTATCCGCTGAATTGTGTGTTCCTAAAAACTTGTATTTGGACCTGCGTTGTATTTGGCTGTTAGCTGAACCACCGTCTGCCGCAAATTTTACTGTACTAGGCGAGGCCTTCTCCGGCGTCCTTTTTCCTTGATGATGAGTGGACGTCCAGCATCTTGTCGTCTATTTCTGGTTTCACCGTCATTAATCCACTTTTTATAAATACTAACAAGATCTTGATCGGCAGACTGTGAACAACTGGCCAGTCGTGCAGTTTCGGAGATACTCATTCCGAGTCTTCGGGCCATTATAATCTGCTCTTTTTGATATTCGTTTAGATCAACAGTCTTTCCCATCACTCACAAACGTCAGTGCAAGAATGATTCCTTACCTTCTACAGCAACAGTTAAATACCATTCACAATTAATAACGTACTCTCCATGTCAAACAGACAAGTTCATTGAAAAATGTGTGGTTTGTCATAATGTAATGGCTCTTCTGTGTATATCCGGCTTAAACTCACTGGTGCATTTTGACTTTCTTTTCATCTGGAATTGTACATTGCAGGCAGGCATGTGTACATAATTTAATTATTTTTGAATGCACTGTCGTATTTATGTATAATATTATCAGGTTGTTTCTTTATCTCTCCTGTTCTATTGAAAAGTTCCATTGAAAATATAAACATTATGAATGTGTTACAGTTAAAAAGTACATATTTTAAAACATACATGCAATCTTATATTAAAATCATTCCCATTCTTTTTAAAGATAGACTCCTTTTTTTAACTCAATTTTAATAACATGAATAACTCAGTGTAAATTTAGGTATTTTACATATTCCTTAATAAAATAAAAAATAAAATAAAAATAAACAAAGTCACATTTGGAAAGAGATTTTACTCTTTTTTTAATACAGGGTTCAGTTAACTTCATACAGCGTTAGGCTTTATGATTTATGATTTATAATATAAATACTAAGCAGAACCATGCAAAATTATTGTTACCATTTCTATGGGGAAAAAATTGGCTGAAATTTTAACACACTTGCGTGCATTTTCTACGGTTCTCAAACTGTCTGGTTGGTTAAAACTTCCTTTATAGGAAATTCGCTAGAGAATAAACACTTTAAAATATGTATGAACATTTTATAAAACTTTGTCATAAATTGTCTTCAGCTAATTTGTATGAAATTCTGTTCAGATTATAACATAAATGTAAATTAATCATATTAATACATCGCATATATGAACAATTTTACTTGAGATAAGCAAAAAACTTACATAATCAACATTTGTATTTTCAAAAGAAAATATGTTGTGCAATCATGAGAATGTATAGAAAAAAAAATAATAATAAAACCTAATGTATACCTATATTAACCACAAATTTCCATTGTTATTTTCTGAATTTCAAAAGTTTCTGTTATATTTATATCTAGTCTTATTCCTGTTTATGCTTTGTTATGAAAAATTCATGTCCCAGTTGTTTACGTCTCTGCAGATATTTATGAACCAAGGTATTTATTCTTTTGTATCACAAATCAACACTATACGTAAAAAGATATTTAAGTCTTTTTAAAGCATATAATATGAATAAAAAGCACACATTTCTTCTATTAAAAATGCACTAAACGAACAGGGTTTTAAAGGCTTACTTAGAATATAAGTAATTGGATAATGCACTTCTTTAAGAATCGATTCATTAATTTGTTTGCTAAGAAACGGATGCAGTAATTAGCTCCATTTATTTTCATAATATATGCTTAAAGGAAAAGCAAAGTTTACATGTTTTCCTAAAACATTAATCTTTTTTGCAATGGTGATACATTAATCTAAAACTTATGTTCTGTTTGTATATGCCTGCTACACGTAGTGATTATTTTTAAATTCACTAGTTTGTATGGAGATTTTCAAACGTTCGAGTAAATATATTGAACAAGGAATAAATTAATACACAAGTTTTGTAGCTGTAAAATATTATATTTGAAATGTCACTTGTTGCATGTTACAATTTTTAAAGTATCGCAGAAATGTGAAGTAATGATTGTTTTTCAGATATGTGTTATAAAAGATGCTAACAAATATTTTAACTATTGTGGATGCGCAATGCAAAATAAACGAGGTTTTGGCTCATTCAGATTTTTCTTCGTCTTAAAAACATGTGTATTAAATTTTTTATCGAAAAAAACTGCTACAGTTGTCATAGTTCTTAAACAGATTAATAATTTTTTGGAAACTATACACTATGCAGTGAAGCAACATGCTTTTTTTTAACATTTTGAGCAATTCGTAAACACTGAAACTGAATTGGAAAACAGTCTGAAAAATTACTCAAGCAGTATTGTAACTGCAAAATAGAGTATTTTTAAAGATTTGTTTAAGGTACGGTACCTTTTAGCAGTTTATTTTGTAAGAGCTCAGAACATACTGAATATACATTATGCATTTTTGAAGTCATGTATTCTCATTCGTTTTTAAAAGTGTGGACTTTCCATCTTCCTTTTACAGGTGAGAAAAAATAAAAAGGCTGTTATATGAAGTTTGGTTTAATAATCAGAACAATTTCAAAAGAATTGAATTTGCTTTAAAAAATATATGTCGAATATAAATATGTCGAAGCATTTCTATTACGAGTGCAGATACTTATACACTATACAATACCGTCCAGGAAAGCCTTTTTGATAATTAAAACAGTTTGTTTTTATTTATTTACTTGATACAAAATGTTTATATTTGCTGCTACTGGCTATTAACTTGCTATTCCTATATGCTATCTGCTTACTGTGTGATCGATCTCTTAATCAAAAAGCAATATGTTGATTTCGGATAATTTTAGGTCTTACCTATTTAAATGTTTTGAATATTTTAAGGTATTTATAACATGTTAATGCTCCATAAATTCTTTACATATTTCTAAATTTCTATAGTTATAAAAGTACCTATAGAGAGACAATAAATACACAAATCTATTTAAGCAGTAGTTACGAGTATGAGTACTGTGAAATTTACTGAGCATCAAAAAAAAGGTTGGAGGGATAAAATCGTTTTTTTTTAATAAAAAAAATAATGGAAAACAACTAGTTGAGACCAAAGAATCCACAGAAACTACAAGCGTGGTTAGAAGTAAATATCCCTTTAAAAGGGATTTTCAGAAATTCCATTACATGACTATTAAAGCTTTTGTAGATTTTGCAGATTGTCCATCTAATTCACCCAGGTAACGAGGTTAGAACGCATTGAAAAACCAAAAATGGCGTTAGAACGACACACGCGTGACAAAAATTGACGGCGTAAAACATTTGCGAAGCATTGCAAAAAAGCAAAATTAACACTGACAGAAAGTGTATTGACACAATTCTCATTAATTCACTGGAATAGACAGTGCGTGTGTGTGTGTGTGTGCCACTTAGGCTATCCAAGTGTAAGAGCCCAAAGATCACAATAAAATCATAAACAAGTAGAGGGTCCCCAAAGATATCTTCCTTGGTAAGTCCCCGGCAGCTCTAAAGATGGTCAGTAGAGGCCTCAGCAGAATGACATATGTATTGTACATGTATGAAGTACATGGTATGTATATCATGTATGGAGGTAGTTACCATGTGCACCATGTATGGAGTGTACCATGTATGGATGTGTACCATGTATGGAGTACATGGAGTGAACTTTCTGCCCCTGATTAAAATACAGACATCTTCAACGTCCACTAATAAGTCTACTAACGGTGGTTTGTATTCTTCTGTCATCCTTGACAATAAGGGCACCACCAGGAGATTTTCTGTCATACCAGTTGTAAGAAGGATGTGTCTTCCAAGAATTTATATTTAGTATCTCTGTTTTTGAAAAAAATTTCATGGCTCGTCAAAGTATCGCTCAAAGCAACAGGAAGATAGGTTCCCTCCTGGACCAAAACATGAGCTGTTTCATTTCCAACAATTCCGATTGGGGATGGAGCACATTAATAGTAAACCTCATGATGTTGGGAAATATTTTTTAAGATTTCTAGTATCAAAAGTGAGGTTATGTCTCCGAAATTCGTTCAGCCGTTCAGGTGTTGGATGGCACTGTGGCTATCTGTCAGTATCCAAATATCACTGCAAGAGGTATCAGATTGGATATATTTCAATTCTTCTTTAATTAAATAGGGTCTGATCTAAAAACGGAGCAAAAATTTGAATTCCTTAACTTATACAGATTTAAAAATGTAGCGGGTCTTGACATAAAGGCGACTGCTGCAGACATCACGTTCATCTTTACTGCCATATCGGTATAAATCAAAATAGCAGTGTCAGAGACTTGAGCAACAACCTCAAGAGCAAACTCACGTAGTTAATCATGTAATTCATATTTTTGCTTGTGAAGGACATGAACTCAGTTTGAAAATGAACTCCAGGTAGACCCACCAGAGGGTTGACAATTGGCATTAAGGAGTGTCGCTCAACATTATGGTGTAATAAGCCCATCGGTTTCATTTATGGGAAAGGACTATTTCTTTTTAGTTTTTGGCTGCTTGTCCAACTTCTGAGGAAAGAAGGCGTTCAACAATCATCATCTTAAGTGAAAAGCTTGTTAAAATATTTTAGAAGCCCTGCGTTTCTTTTTAAACTCAAAGGCTACAGATCACTTTCATAAAGGTGTAGAACAGACAGTAGACATTTTAAACTAACACTAGGGCACTTGAAAAATTTAATTCCAATAAAAATGATTTCCCTCTGCTCTCTTGTGCTGTCACTGTCTCGTTACAATGCTCTTCTTTGCAAATGTTTTACGTCGCTAATTTCTGTCATACACATATCTTTACAACAGCATTAATTGGTTTTTCAATGAGCTGATCATATTTATCTGAAATATCATTTGATTGATTGAACAGAACGGCGACTTATAGGTCAATATGTCGGGGAAGTTTATATATATATATATATATATATATATATATATATATATATATATATATATATATATATATATATATATATATATATATATATAGACATGTGTGTGTGTGTGCATTCGGTATGTGATTCTTTTACCGTGAATCAAATAAGATCAACTGCATTGAAAACTAATTTTGTGAATGCCACAAAAATTGAGAGAACAAGTAAGGTTTTAAACTTTATTTACCAATTTTATTCGTGATATATGTGTGATTCTTGGTTGTGAAAAGTACATTAATATTAAACTAGTGGGGTAATTTGTCTCTGCGAGTGTTTATTTTCGAAAAGTAAAGGAGAACAGGGAATCTATTAGAAACGTACAGCCAAGAACTGGAAAATACGTCTCAATTTCAGAAAATAAAGAAAAACAGTAAATCGGTTAATTAGATAGATGGGAAGTCAAATGTAAGTCTTGATTTTCGCATAATGTGTAAGCTTTTAGAAGTAATTTTAACTAGAGTAAAGTTTAACGGGATCTTTTAACCCAGAGGTTCTCAACCTTTTTAACGTCGCCCCCCCCCAACAAAGTCTGACTTACAGTGGCGCCCCCCCCCCTCCTCACCTGTTCAGCATACATTCAGCAGTTTTTAATCTTTAACAATGAAAATTTAGTCGAATTTTCTGCAAAATAATGTTACCAGTAAAGTTTGAATGAACCTTTTAAGCGAAAATGTATATATTTTTGAGTAAAAATGAGAATAAATAGCTCTTTGGTTTTTCTCCCCCCCCCCCTGCAAAAGTTCTTCGCCCCCCCTTCGTTGTCGCGCCCCACAGGTTGAGAAACGCTGTTTTAACCTGTATCGCAATCTAAGTTCATACCTAGTATACGAAGTGTCAAGAAATTAACACCCTCATTTCAAAATTAAAAATCTCAAAAACAAAGGTCAATCGAAGAATGCAGCAAATACTTTGCTTATTCTGTTAACTGTAGAAATGTTATTCATTTAGAAGTTTCGAAGTAGCACTTGCAATAGTTGTTAACAGGCCGTACTACCCTTTAAGGGGAGAGGGAATTATATACTTAATCTTAAGTTTTAAAAGAATAATCTTTATGTTGAAAATTAAAAAAAACAAACTATAAGGATGTTTTGATATTTTTTTTTTGACAAGGGAGGATGAAAATCCAAACTTCCCCTTGCGTACGCCACTGCTAAAAAATGGAGCTGCACGTCGTATGAGCATAAACTCATCCTCAGCAAGCCGCCACAACACAATCTTTTCAAAATGTCCACCTTCGTCATACACAAGTGTCGCAAAAGAAATTACTGCTCGTAAATCTTCAATGGAAACCAATTCTCATAATACACAAATCGACGATTCAAGAGCGTTTAACGTGGTGTAATAGTTTTGGAAGATAATCCTTTTAATGTGCCCTACAGAAAGTAGTCGCAGGCAGCCAAGCCGGGAGAATATGGAGGCCAATCCTTGATGGAGGCCTGCGATTGCAACGCCATCTCTGTTAGAAATTTTTCTAACTACCGCTTTAAAACTTTTATATAATTTTTTTACAGATTACATAAAAAACGTGCCATTTACTATCTCTTCTATTGATCGCTATTATTGATATTTTTAAACATTGAAATAAGAATGTTATTTGGTAAGCATCTACCCAAACTTTTACTTGCTTAGAAACTCCAAATTCTTATTAAAATATAAAAGTAACAATAGTATGATGTGTTTTCTACAAAAATGATCTTTGATTTGAATTGTAATCATATGAACACGTTCTATGCTTTTTCGGACTCGCTACTTTCATTATACCAGTATCATGATTTTCGCCTAAGAACATTTAGTAAAACATTGTCTAATGCAAAATGCATTTTTTAAATTCTTGTGAATAAACAAATCAGCTCATCAGAAATCTCCAACTCAAAATTCCATTTTATGCATGCGAAAATCCTTATTAAATTTCTAATGATCGAGCATTTTTAATCTTAAGGAATCTCTCGCGTCTCAAAGAAAAAAATATATGTTTGTAATTTATCTAATAACTGTCACTTTCAGAAAATTTTTATTTTAATTTACAAATTCCTTAATTAATATGCATCTTGCTACATTAATGATTTTTATCTCTGGCAATTATTTGTAATTTTAATTAAAACACCGTTATAAAAATAAAAAATATACAGATGTCAGAATAAGTGGAAATAATAGGCATTGTTCCTTGTAACAAAATATGCAAAACGCTTGCAATTATATTCGAATCAATATTCTTAAAAAGAGTTTTAATTAACTGTCTAATTATTTATATAACGTATGGTTCATAATGCTTACTTCCTCACAAGCAGTAATTTTTCAGCAGCAGTATAGTTAGAAAATGAAATTTCATCTTCTGTTTTTCTGTTTTCACTATAGTGGTTAGTGTACATTAAAGTTTTTAGGATAAAATGAAGTGTGAAATAAATAAAACTCACTATGAAAGACATAAAACTCTGTGAAGTATAATACTATCAAGCATAAAAACAGTTACAAAAATATTTTTCAAAAAATGTTAACATCAAATATTTTAAAAAATTGGTAGAGTATTGCGATTAAAAATATTCTTATTAAAGAAAATGATTTTCAAATAATTGAAAAAAATGTATATCTCTCTTAAAAGTATACTTTATAGCTGATACTAGATTACAATATGAGTTTTTTCTTTAGTTTTCTATAGAATATTTTCTTCACTTTTCTATACTCATTTTTCTTTCTTTTATTCATTACTAGCTGCGTGCCCGTTCTCCGTACGGTAGGGAAAGAAACTTTTTCTTACATGTATAGTTCGAATTGATTCCAGTGATTTGTAATCTAAAAATAAGCAAAATGATTTGACTCTTGGCGTAAAGATACTCATTAGTTATTTGTAAAGTTGGTATAAGTACTGACCTGAGACCATTGTTAATATTATGACGCAAAAAACTATGTCTAGGTCATTCGCGATTAGAAAAGAAAAGCGTTGACGGTTTGCAGTGAAAATTCCTAATTTTCAAAATGTCTCATTGTTACATCATACTCATTTTTAGATTTAAGTTATCTCATTAATACCTTAGATACTACATGATGTAGAGAACCGGTTTATTTTATAGTTAAAATAGTTGTGTACCCGCTCTTCGCAAGGCAAGATGAAAACATTTTCCTA
The DNA here is from genome assembly GCA_038373885.1 of Cheiracanthium punctorium. NCBI lineage: Eukaryota > Metazoa > Arthropoda > Arachnida > Araneae > Cheiracanthiidae > Cheiracanthium > Cheiracanthium punctorium. The sequence goes on along the minus strand of JAWZYV010014928.1, from coordinate 587,727 downwards.
AAATGTGATCATAATTACCTGTGACAAAACAGAATCTGCAAGAAAAAAGAAAGTTCTGTCGCAGTCTTTTCTGTTGAAATTACCGGGGGATATATTAACGTGACGTAGAATTACTTAATGTTTAGTTAGCTGTGATGTAATACGGCTGTTCAAAAATAAATAGAAGACTTAGTTTCACGAAATATTTATTAATGCGGTATATTGTGCCCTCATCAATATTGCCTTAGCATATCTACTTACTATTACTTATACTATCTTTTACTGATACCAATACAATATATTTTCGTTTTGCAACCGTTAATGCTTAATTTAAAGAAACGCTTTAGATATTTGCCACGAATGCAATCTTTAACTCTTTGGTGATACTTTGCAATTTACGCATTAGCATAAACGATAATCATTTCACTTAATGGTTGCCACTAAATCAGCTCCATAAATTTTTACGCATAATTCTTGTCAGATTGGCGGATTTAGCCCCAGGGCCCTATTATCGCACGGGCAAATCGGGACTTTGCCCAGGGGCCCCGGATCGAAATGTTCTTTTCTTTTATTTTAACAACAAAATTTTATGAAAAGTAAAACAAATTTCATAGATGGGGGGCCCCCAAATTCATCAATGCCCGGGGTCCCCCGCTGGTCATAATCAGGTCCTGTTTAACACCGCAATATATTTCCTGCGATCGAAACCGTGTCCCGTTTAAAATCTCAATTGTAAATAATGTTGGATAATTCACTGGTGAAAAAACAGCATTCAATTCTTTTTCTGGCAGCGTTAAATAAAATATAGAATTATTAACCTGCGTGGCGTATGTTTTGCTTGTGAGTTTGTTATTCTGATTGAGTTTCGAAAGGGGTTTTAAACTCGTGACATCAAAATCACGCGCAACATTCAACATGCGAAAACTCAGTTATTTTAAAGTAATTTTATTTATTTTTTCCAACTGGCAATTTTAATCATTGTTGCTGTCTCCAAGACAACCAAACCGCAAGATATCATACCGAAATTTTAAGCATCTGCTATTGAAATGAAAATCCTTCTTTACTTAAAAATTCGTAAAAATTCTCCTAATTTATATTTTTCCTCCGTTCTTCTTTTAAAAGTGGGCGAATTGTGTGCCCCTTCTGTTGCCGAAATATAAAAAAGTTATGACAGATAGAATTCAAGATGCAGCAGTTTTAAAAATATTTTACGAAAGTCAGCGTGAAATTTAATTTTATTTGAAAAATCCCCAAAAATCTGCAAATTATGTTACACAGTCCGAACAAACAGTTTTGAAAAGCAAATTTTCTCCTCTATCCGATGATGTAAATATCGTTTTGTTGCGAGTGTAATTACTGGCGTTATTACGTATTAAGCAAGAAAAATCACCAAAAATCGGACAAAATATAAAATGAAACATTTTCTAATTCGAATTTCGAAAAAATTGCTCCGAGGCGTGTTAGGATCTGTCCTAGTGAAGCCGTATGCAAAATTCGGAAGGTCTGCGACCAACCGTCTCGGCGCATGCTCACGAATTTGCTGAAATCGGACATTTGAGTAGCTTTCTGCCCTGACAATTGCGAAAAAATCGTTAAAAATTAGGGAACGGGTGGTTTTCCAGAATTTTAAAGTAGCCTACGGCCTATTCTATGTCGTTTTACGTGTATGTGCAAAATTTCAAGCCGATAGATCTGATGGTGTGGGAGGAGTTCCCGGACGAACAAACAAACAAACAAACAGACAAACTTTCACATTTATATAATAGATTATATTTCCGTTAAAATTCACGGCTGCCAACATGTGTTCTTCTGTGAAAAATTCAATATCTAGTGAACAAATACTGACCAAAAAATGTTTAGAAATACCATGAGCAGATTTTTATAGCAAGAATAATAAACATTATAATGTAAAATGTCTTAGTTCATTACTCTATTGCTAAGCTTGAAAGTTCATGTTTTTTATACTCTATTTATTTTAAAAATGTATGAAGATTTCAACTAAATATGCATGTCTTGTAATAGATAAGTTTCATCGAATTATATGCGGTCATTAATTTCAAATATTTAAAAAAAATTCTTAAATAATTTCTCAAACTTGAATGTTAGAAATAAATACAAAAAAATATTAACTATTATAATGCAAATATTTTTTGTCAAGCAGATTTTGCTAAGATTGATGTATTTTCAACAAAATAGGCATACAAACAAATATTTATCCCTTTAAAGTACTAACTGGAAAATTTGTTAAAATATGATGTGCTATTCAGGCAAAACAGCTGTGAAAAAAATTACCCACTATCTCGTTAATCGGCTGACGTTCGTTGTACAGGAAATTTAGATATACCAGTCGTTCACGAATAGTATATACTTTCCCTACAAAATTCACCTCATTTTAACCTTGATTCATTAGTAAGAATTAATTAATTATGAGCTCCCGTAATTTCCCTCATGTTATATTTTTTTTCATACTTTAATTCGTATCTCACTCAATACTGATATTAAGAAGAAGTTTTAATCCTTATACTTGAATATACAAGTTTTAATCCTTAATATAAGAATTAATCGGAACAAACATATTTTACTATCATTAGTTTTTAAATAAAGTATTAATATGAAATCTGATATTAATATTCGAAAAAGAAAGCAATATTGACCTGCCCAAATTCCAACGGAAATAGATAAGAAAAAATGTTTTACGTGTCTGTGCAAATTTCCCTATTTGTACGTTCATTAATTTATTTTATATCAATTTATTGTCTTATTTTGATGAATTAAGCGACCACATATTACTCGTAGTTTATTAAATGACTGTTCAAGTTGTGCAAAATAGGCATGCAAAGCACATTTTTTTAGTAGTATAATATAAAATGGTAAAATAGTAAGTGTTAAAAAACAGCAAAATTTGAGGAAAATACATTGGAGATTTGTGACGTTTAATGGTGACTGAGCTAATGTTCAGTTCATTTCCCATAAATTTTACGATTTATGGAAGAAAAAAAAAATTTAATATTCTTTTTCGTATGTTTTACCGAAATTACCTAAAATTACCGAAAAAAATTCTTCAAAATTCATATTCAACGTAATTTGAAAGTTTTTTTAAGAAATTCAAAATAGGTTCTTATTATTTAAAAATTGAAGTTTATGTAGAATGAAATATGAAGGCGGCTCCTTATGTGCAAATTGTAAATGGAGCACATTAAAATGTATATTGTTTGTAAAGGAATTTTATGTATAACTTTACTGTATGAAGAATCACGGCGGAATAAAAATACTTTTTTTGTATTTCCACATTATTTTGTTTGCAAACACATTTCTTCAGAGAAAATTCATAAATTACGAAAAATCTGATAAACATTTTGTAATTACATCTTATTATTTTTACTAGTTTTAAAAAGTAAAAAAAAAAATCGCAATCCATCAGTTTTCCCTTAACTATACTTAAAGCAACTGTTAGCTTAACTGCTACATTATACGCTATAAATTGCCCAGAATTATTTATGAAGACTTTTTATAAGCTATAATCTCTGTTACTTTTAGGGAATTCTTTTACAATATCCTGTCTCACTTGCGATGAATTATTCATTAAGGACATTTATATGCTTAAAATTTCTTTTGATATGGATGAATATAAAATATTCCTTTAAAAGAACATGTGCGTACTTAAAAGTTTTAACGAAGGTACAAAAATAAATATATTGACGTACTGTTTTAAATAAATTAATATTTAATGAAAAGAAAATCCTAAGAGCTGTGATGGAAATAATTACTTTATACAAATATTAAATTCAAATAATCATATATTAGAAATTATTTTCTTATAGATGTATTAAATATTTTTAAAAAATTCCTTATATTAAATATTTTAAAAAGATTTATTACTTTGACAAGCCTTATCTGCGATAAAATTCTTAAATTTTCAATTAACAGTAAATTTCAAGTATTATCGTAGCACTGAAACGTAAATATCACACATGCACTTTTAAATTTTTATAAGTGTTCTTATAAGGGTGTTTATAGAAAAAAGAAATATAACACTACTTTAACTCAAATGATCCACATTTCGAATAAATTGTGGTCCCACTATGGCCGAGTGGATAAGACGCTGATCATGGCAGATTTGAGGTGTGATGGTCCCGGTCTCTGGCCTATCGCGCGGCTGTTGATCTAACTGTCTGGCGTGTTGGACAGTTTTCTCCAGAAGTAACGTGAATACGCGTTAGAATACCTTTAAACCTCCTCCGTCCAATCGCCTCTTACCTAGGCAGATGCCCATCGTGCAGGCTTATCTTCACACACAAACAAACAAATAATTTGTGTAGATGTGTTCTTGTACAAAGCTGCAGTATTCTTCTAGTCTCCTATACATTTAATGTAAAAGACAAATCTTGTAATTTTATATATTTTATCAATACTGATAAATTTATTCTACATATAAAATTTGTAATTTATTTGAAGATTCCATTGTATTTAATAACGGTATAGACAATTTTGTTAGAAATTTAGAAGAAAAGATTTAAAGGAAAGGAAACAATGTTTATGCTTTACCTTGTTATCAATTATGTTTAACAATGCATAATTTGTGATTTTTATAAATGAATCGGCTGTTTCTAAAGGGGAACTAACATTTTCAGAATTTTTCATGAAAGGAGAGAAGCAAGATGTGTCTGAAAGACGCATTATTCTAATGAAATACAGAAAATTTGCTATTTTATTGCAGCACAGCTGTCTCCGGTCTCGTTTTAATATTAAACAATGCGTCTGTCTTTATTTAAACGAAAGCTCATATTAAAAAAATGCCAAGAGCATTGAAGTCTCTTTTATAAAATCAACCAACTCAAGAGTGTGATGTTGCTTCATTTCTTCTACTAGCTGAGTACCCCTTCTTCGCACGGCAAAAAGCGAATATTTTCCTAAAATATGATCGTAACTACTTGTGACAAAGTAAAATCTCAATAAATAAATAAATAAATGTTCAGATATAGTCTCATTTTCGCGGAATAATAAATTATCGCGAGATATATTATCTCGACGTAGAATTACCTATCGTTTCGTTAGCTATAAGACGGCTGTTGAAAAATGGTGAATAGAATATAGTTTCACGAAATTTTTATTAATGTGGTATATTATGCTTTAATCCATATTATCCTAAACATATCTACTAATACTAACTATTACTTATACTATCTTTTACTTATACCTATACTATATAGCTTCGTTTCTCCCTCTTTAATGCTCAATTTGAAGAAATATTTAAATTTTTGCCACGAATGTTGCCTTTTTATTTTTTGGTTATTATTTGTGTTTTGCGCAGCATCATAAACGGTTATCATTTTCCTTTATGGTTGCCTTTAAAACAGCTCTCCATATATTTTTATGCATAATTCTTGTCAGATTGGCGTACTTAGCACCACAAAATTTTTCATCTCACCGTGGTAGAAAATATCGAAGAGGTATCAATTTAAATATTTAGATCGCCCTTGGTTCAGTGTCAGTAAAAAACATCACACTGTGTTGTGTAATCTCGAGGAGCTACTTAGAATCGTTTAAATTGCGAATATGACTTAAATTGTGTTGCAGAGATTACGAAATTCACGTGTTTTTTAATTTATAATGAATACCGTAAAAAAAATAGCCGGCTAGGCGAGTCAAATCATCTGTTATTTTCGAATAGTAGTTTTCAAGCATCGTAATATGGAATCTTATAACGACTGCGAAAAAATTCTCTACACAGGTTATTCTCTACATATGTATATCGAACTTTAAACAGATTTTGTGTCATTTAAAATAAAAAAAACCTTTTCAGCTGCATAAAAGCATTTCAGTTTTTAAATCTAAGCGAAGGACTAAAATACAACTTGTGATAATAATTTTGAATTTTTCCCTTTGGTTTATTTGTATTGTAATTTGTAATGAAATTTGTCTGTAGAAAACAGCGGAAAGATATTGTATTGAGATCGTAGCTTAATTTTTACGTACATATAGAACGCTAAGATTTTCAAAATCTATTTGCTTAAAAATATATTATAATACGTTTTTCTTCTCTAGTGTATTTTAAAGCATATGACGTCACTGAAGTAGATCTCAATCGCGAATGAAAAGAGAGACCCGTATAAAACTCTATCGAAAGCAGTGCTAGATTATGCATTGTTGAAAAAACAGATTCAATTATTTTTGTGAATGTAGTTAATATAAAATCTTTATCATGATTGACTTCTATAATGGTGTCAAACTATTTACGCAGCAGATATGGAATTCAAAAGTCCTTTTTTCTTAAAAATTCATAAAAACTCTCCTCATTTATATTTCTTCCCAGTTTTCCTTTTAAAAGAGTACGAAGTGAATGTTTCACAATTTCTCAAAATATCAAAAAGTTGTGACAGATAGAATCAAAGATGCAACAGTTTTGAAATTATTTTACGAAAATTTTCGTCAAAGGTGATCTTTAGTTATAAAATCCTTTTAAATCTGCAATTAAATTACATATTCAGTAGAAACTGTTTTTAAAGGAAAATTACCTCCTCTAAGCGATGATGCAAATATTATTTTGCTAATAGAAAAATTAACGGCGTTTTTACGCATTAGGTGAGAAAAAATGCGAAAACTAATTAAACATGAAATGAAAATTTTTTAATTCGAATTTTGAAACAAATCGCTTCGAGTTGCATAATGCCATGTTCAGAACTTCCTGTCTATCAAATTTGGTAATTTTACGTGCATTCGTTTGTCCGTAATGCCGCCGACAGACAAACAGTCAAACAAACTAACAGACATCTTTTATAATAGTCGAGAAGATATTCACCGCAACTGATTTTGTGTTCCTCAACCACTTTATTCGAGTCTAAATTATCTGATAATGATCAATTTACACCAGAAACCAATTTTTTGACATCATATAAAAAATAACAGATTTACTACAATGGATTATCTACGCCATAATATGGGAGATATCACATATTAATCCTCATTTATAATTTATTAGAATCTTAGTCTTTATTATCAAGAGTCGCCTGTAGTGTCACATAATTGTCCAATGTCTGACTGCCTGTCTTCTTGTGTCCACTAGATAAGTAAACTACATGTCTGAGATTTGTAACCGATAAAGCTAAAGTAACACAACAATTTGATTGTTTTATTACAGATGCAAAAAGATTAATTTGCTAGTGTTGTGAAAAAAAAATCTCGCTTCCTTTTGTGTTCCAGCTATCGAAAGTGCCGGGAGAGCAAAAAAAGAAGTAAACGCTGTAAATAAATAACTGTTAAACGCAAGAACTAATAACGCTGTATGTAATTCAAAAATATTGTCTGTTAACCATGAACAGACAACAGAAAATGTGAAATTAAGCATCTGTTTTTTAATTTTACATTATAAAATTTACATTATAAAATTCTAAATACATATTCGTTTAAACAACATCGAAAGCATCCTGAATCTTTTAATTTGAGATATCTTGAATAATGTTTGTGAACATAAGATAAATCAATAAATTAATTTAAAAAATAGTTTTGCTAATAAAACTGCGAAATTTTTCACTTTTAAATATCTATGTCCCACGCAAACATTCAATCCGTTTTAGCTTTTCTCGTTCGATGGAAACGCCGTATTAGAACGAAATAAATAAATAATTATTTAATAGAAAAAAGAATTGATTTCAAAAGAAATATATATTTTCAAGCTGTAAAATAGATAACTACGCAACGAAAATTTTTAAACGTAGTTCAAAGAAAAAAAAAAGGATTTTTTAAAAAGATTCTTTATTGTTTAAAAGCTTGTTTTTGATGTTATATAAAAAAAGAATGTTAAGGAAAATGTTACTTTAGATAAATGCGAAAGAAAAGCCTACCACGAAAAACAAAAATAAATTGACTTTACCAAAGATAGTTCAAGTAAGGTTTCTAAAAGATTATCTTCGCTCTTTCTGAAAGCAAAATAATGTTAGGGTATGTACAGAATTACAAGCTTGTAAGAGGTTTCTTCTCCGTTAGAAGATACAAAGTGTGTGATCAAGATTTCGCTTTATCAATAAAATTCTGAATGATTGGGAGAGTCAGAGCTATAAATCTAAGAACAGTTGAACAAACATAGAATTCTTGTTATATTATAATACATTATTAGACTCAAAAAGAAAAAGTATAAAACATTTCATTTTAAATCTAATTATTCTACTTAGGTTTAAAACCTATACTACATAAGAGGGAAGGTATTGGTATAAATTTTTCCTTTTCTTATTGTAGTTCGGTAGTAGTTAAGCAAAAATTAAATTTCCAGAGCATACTTAGGTTTAAGAAAATATAGTTGTTACAGCAAACATTCATGCCGTGTTTTTTTTTTTAATTGTGATAAGAGTTCCGCTGTTTTAAAGCAGTTAGTCATATAAATTTTAGATTTGTATGATATAGATTCATATGATGACACATGCGCTTAAAAACATCTGCTAGTTATTTGCTTAAATTTGTAATTTGTTTAATGTAATTTTTACGTTTTAATTTTTTAGATAAACTTGAACACAAAAACATAATGAAATCAAAAATATAATTATTATTAGAATTGATGAAAACTAGCAATTTTAATTAAATAGTGCAAGGCTAATTCAAAATGGCAAACATCGCTTAACAAAGTGTTATGTAACTATCGCAAGTAATTTATGCTTGATACTTTTCAAAAAAATTAACAATTACCTGTAAAACAATTTTAATTACAAGAAATTAAGGATAGGTATTGATTCATGATGCATGATATATCTCTCAGGATCAATAGCGCAATGATTTAAAAAGCATCTATAAATAAACATTTTCTAATATCTCTAAACTTTTAGTTAGCGCAGTATGCAAATTATCACTGAACTAAAAGATGGGCTTGCATCGAATTTTGTACAAAATAATTTCTTATAACTACACTCTTCATTTGAATCAATCAGTAGATACGTTCCTGGAAAAATCGTGCAACTTGGTACAGTGGCACAAATTCATACAAAATTTAAAGATTCTTTATTAAAAAGTAAATTACATACACACACACACACATACACACAAAGTGAACTAAATTTGATAAAGAATATGAGTAGTATAGTAAGAGAAAATGATTAAAGAGAAAAAAGAAAAGGAATTGATTCATAATTTTTAGAAACAATTTAATTCCTTGCATTTTTTTTTTTTTCAATTTAACCGTATATGAAGATGTAAACATTTATTTACATAGAACAAGGACATTTTAGCTGTTTCGACGCTGTATCCCATCCCAGAGATATAATTTGTTAGCCGGCATATGACGTGTTGGTGCTCCCAGCTACACATGCTTAGTTGATGGTTCCGCATCAATACTCTTATTTCTGGAGTTGTTTTCGCAGTTCGCTGCATCTCGAATTCCTCGAGGTAAGCACAAAAAGCAGTTAGCCAATGCAGCGGGGAAAACATTCTGTTGTTTCGGCTGTGCAGCAATGTTTCGAACTGTGCAGCATATTGCTGTGTTATCAGCGCAATGAGGCGTCGCAAGTAAATATTAACGATTTGCCATACACTGGATAGGAATTGCCAGCAACGCTTTTTCAGCTATGGAGGGGTTCATAGGGCAGAGCCGTCGGCTCAACACGTTCAAAATTCCTGTAAATCAAAGGAACAGCGCATCACATAATCCACAAATATATTCGTCATGGCAGGTAGATAGCCAAGCATTTTTCCAGATAATCAACACACGACGAGAGTGGGTGTTTTCCGCACCCATCTGTTAAGATACAGGGATCGTTACTAAGATAATTGCATGCGACGAAACTCGATGTCACCGTTTCCGGTCATGCCTCCTTCAAGGAAAGTCTATTTATTCTACTCAGAAAACAAGAAGTATTGCTCCGTTTCTTTTTTCGACTGAAAAACTTTTGAAAGAGAAAAATTTATATTCCTGACTGGCAACAACGAGGTCCAACAGCATCGAAACATATGAGTGAGTCTCAAACCGACAACCTATAGCAAGCGCGGGAGTAAGTTCTAGAATGGCGTTCTGCCTGTCTAGGATAAAGTTATCACACATGTGGAGTTGCTTTGCGTCACCTGGAGTCTTTGAAGAATTTATAAATGTGATTTTAAAACATCCTCATCACAACTCAGATACATTTCCATAGGATTTTCCTAACTTTGCACCCTTCAGAAAAACTTTTAAAAGACGGCGATTTATCTTTCAAATCAAGAAGATAAATTTACTGTTACTTGATTTAAATGGAAAAGATAATTTTCCAGTTGCTGGATATCATCTACAAATTGCTTGGTGACCAATTAACGCATTTTGTCATCTAAAATAAATCTTTCAAAAATCGTATGCATAAGCCATACGAATAGTTTATTTTAATAACGCCCTTGATCGTGCACTTACTTACTCAAAAGGGAAATAGGTGACCAAAGGATATTTTTAACGACGACATCGCTTTTTCCATTACATTTTATACCCCCCCCCCAGATGTAAAATGTAGCATATAGTTAATGTTAAAGTATTATAATTCATGTTAACATTTTTTCTTCGTACAAGTTTGTCAAAAACTATTATACACACAATGTCCCTTTATTACAGGGTATCCAACCGAGGCAGCTCAACCTCTGCACATCTAGATTACTCGCTTGATATACATAAAAAATTGCCACTTAACAGTACCCCTACAATTGAAAATTTTCGAGAAAAGTACGATATAAAAGTTTGGCGCTATATCCAGTTTAAGAAAAGAAGTTTATTGGAAACATAAATATGGGTTTACGGATGTGTCTACGTATAAAGGTATTCAAAATGTCCACTGAGCAAATCGAGACAAATCTGTCCGCACTTTGGAATGACTGACTTCACGTGTTGCAACAACTTGGGAAGCGCAAAACTAAGTCACTTTTTTTAGTGACTAAGTCTTATGGAGTAGTTCTTTCTGGTGACCTGGTTGATTACAAATATATCAGATCTGGTGATCGTGCCGACCATTAAAGTGGACATGTCCATTCCAATTGCAAATGTCCATGTTCTCTCCTTTTTTATAATTGTTATTATTATTATTCCGTTACATACGACGCCATACTGCTTGTTAGTATTTTTGCCAAAAGCTACGATGTAAGCCCTTTGAGTATAATGTTAAATATACTTCAAATGGTTGTATTTCTAGATGTCAAATTTATCCCATACATTTCCTATTTCTCCGAAATGCTCTGCACTATTATTTTTGGTTATAAATTAAAACTATACTTCGATATACTCCGTGACGCATAAAATAATTGTTCGTATTTATCTAAATTATTCTATATATCCTATAATTTACTATCATTTATTTATTGTTACTTTTATCGACGAACAGACTTGTTTTGTAAAGTGATACATTATCAATAAATAGTGTTCGATATTTTCCCTCTTCTTGCTAATTTATATTTTTAAGCAGAAATTGAAGCATAAGATTTGTTATCATGTAGATCAGTAAATTACTTTTAATTCAGAAGAGCTAAAAACATTGAAAACAACGAGATACTGTTGATGGTATTTGGAATTATTCATTTTTTGTGGCAGTGTTGGTCAATCAAAATAAGTAGGCGGTACTTTCATTTTACAAATCATAGATTTTTCAAGTCATACAGAACACAGTTTTATTAGGACAAACTAATACAATATGTAAGTAAGGGAAGGAGGGTTAAGTTATCGTATACTTTTCGCTTGTTAATAAATAACTCTACTGGTAACAGTACTATTGAAATAGAACTTGTAGTTTATAAATCATCCATATATTATCTCATATTCACATTAATACGGAAAAAAGGAAGAAATTCTTTACATTTAAAATACAATTTTTATTCAAATATGAGATGAGACAATCAACACTGTATCCGGTAGGTTCTCATAGGTGTTGAAGTTGGTTGTCTCATCAGCCTACTGCACAGTATAATCAAACAGGCTCTTCTTAAATGAACTTGTGTTGAGCTTTCGCTATTGCTCCAACACGAACTCGTAGTGAAAGACTTAGCTCTATATCATTTACATGATGGAAGCAGATATCGTCGTCCGTGGGAAATGTAAAAGAGATTATTTTTTAATTCGTGGGTGGCAAACGCTTTATGAACTGCCTTTCAATTTTATCAGTATAAGGCAGCATGTTCTGTATTCTTCCTACGAGGTATTTTATAGAAGGTTCCCTAAAACTTTAAACAGGCTATGATTACACTGCAAAAAAAAAGTCTGTCAAATTTACAGAAAAAAACTGTCAGCCAGGACGCCAGTTTATTTCCGTATATTTAACAGAAATGTTCTGTAATTTTTTACAGATTATCCGTTTATTTTACAGAAATCTTCTGTATGTTTTACAGAAGTCTTCCATAATTTTTACAGATTCCCTGTTTATTTTACAGGAAACTTCTGTGTGTTTTACAGAAGTCTTCTGTAATTTTTTACAGATTCTCCGTTTATTTTACAGAAATCTTCTGTATGTTTTACAGAAGTCTTCCGTGTTTTTTTACAGATTCTCCGTTTATTTTACAGAAATCTTCTGTATGTTTTACAGAAGTCTTCCGTAATTTTTTACAGATTCTCCATCTATCTTACAGAAATCTTCTGTGTGTTTTACAGATGTCCTCTGTAATTTTTTACAGATTCTTCATCAATTTTACAGAAATATTTTGTGTGATTTACAGAAGTCTTCCGTAATTTTTTTACAGAGTCTCTGTTTCTTTTACAGAAATTTATGCGTTTTACTGATTTCTTCTGTATTTTTTAAAATTTTTACAGATTCTCTTTATTTTATAGAAATGTTTTGTATTTTTTTTTTATATACTCAAGAAATCTGTAATTTTTCCAGATTCCCCGTGTTTTGTCGACGGTACATTGCTGTCAATGTAGCAGACTTTAACCATTTTTTTACAGCTTGATTTAAAGAATTTACAGAAAAAACCAGTTTATTTATGAAATATATTTTGTATTTATAACAACTTTCTTTTGTTTTTAATAATTCAGAATTACTTAAAAAAGTAAGTAAGTAATTTTTTGTAAGTAAGTAATTTTTTTTAAGTAATTACTTAAAATTACTTAAAAAATTACTTACTTACAATTACTTAAAAAATTCAGTAATTTTATGATATAGTACTAGCTTCTTTCGATGACTTTGGCCCTGTTAAGTGGTAAAAAAATTCTGCTACGAAATGTTAATGAAAATAAATTCTTGAGTATGTTTTGAAATCATAGGTGACATTAATTATTTTTAATCAATTCCATCCAAGGGCATACATCAAAATTAAGTAACTGTACAAAATAAAATATTAATGTTGAAAAAGAAAGATTTATAAGAACGATTGCTATCAATCAAGTAAAACAGTAATCAAAGAAGCTGATTTCAAATGAATCAATGCATTTCAAAGCACGAAAATTTATACACAAATGAATGGATCAGGGGTGGGAGTGTAGATGTTCCAAGCATATAGTTTAAAGTTTATTTTTTAATGCTTTTAAAATTATTTCTTGATATTATCTATCAAGTATCCAACAATTTCCATGTTCATGGGTAGGGAAGCGTATCAGTTTGTCATGTCAATTGTCTCTAAATAAATGGTTTGGGGTATTTGTAGTAAATGGAGTTAGCGGAAGTATTTACTGTAACGTTTATTTTTTAGGTGATTGTAGTGCGTCATTGGAGTTAAAAGAATATATATGTTTGCTTCTAAACTATTGATTAATGTAGTGATGGCGTCGTTCAAGTAAATACTACATATATAGAGTGAAACCTCTGAAAAAACAGCTACGTTTGGTCCCATAAAATAATGGCCATTATATGAGACAAGCGTTCTTTGGAGGTTCACAATAATGTTAATTCAATAGTCTCATTTCAATTCTGTAAACTTCTAACAGTGTCTGCTTTAAGAGATGACCAGTCTTTGGAGGTGACCGTTAGTAGAAGTTTTAATGTATATACATATATGCATCTTATTTTTCAGAAATAGTTTTTAGGAGTTTAAAATTATTCTTGCATGATATATCTATGCTTAAATTTTTGTAATATCCATTAATAATCAAAGAAATACGTCAAGAAAAATTGTGAAAAATTAGATTTATTTTAAGAAAAAAATACAGTATTTATAAAGTACAAACAAAGAAATATTTACAAAGTTTATTGTTTATAATTTTATAGATTTGCTACCCAGTATTCATGGGTATTTCTTAATAAATAATTAGTGGTCAATTAGCTCATATGCCGAAATTTTATTAAGTAAATTGAGAATTTTCATATTAATGGCCTCGCGTTTTTTCACATCAGGATTCTTCTTGCATCCTCTGTTAGGATTTATTCCAAGCAAAAACCTAGAAACAAAATAATTTACTTCAGTGAATTAAACACATTTAAAAAAACATCACATTTTACTTTTGGCTCATCTATAAACTGAAATTTGTTAGCACAAGCTAGGAGCATAATAATTTTACTTTTCAGCAGCACTTGTTGTAATTCCCTCTCGACAGGCACGTAGCTAGGAAAAGGGAGGCTTGAGGAGCTACCCCCCCCCCCGAAAAATCAAATATGGATATTTATATACAGGGTTGGATTTAGGGAAACAGACTCTGCAGCCCCGCGTCCTCTACAAGAGAGGGGCACCAGGGCCCCATTACCACAATCCACCCAGTATTCTAGGAAGGCTTATATTCTAGGGAAGACCCTTATTCCAGAGAAGGCTTATTTCAGTATTTCAGACGCTTCAGTACTAAAATACAAAAAGTTGCAGTATATTTTTAAAATGATCACTATGCCTTGCCTATGTCGGAGGGTGGGGTTCTCTTTCTTGCAACTTTCATAGGACCCCATGATACCTATGTTTAAGTTATGGTATTTGAATATTTGAGCATCCCCGAATAAAAATCCTGACCATGGGCCTGCCATTCCAAATTAAAATGTCAAAATTACCATCTTGTTTTAAAATAGAAGACTGTATGCATCATTGCTATTGAACATACGATATAAATTTACATGATAAAATATTTTTACTACATTTAACAATATGCTTAATTTTCGTCAAATCTTTTTGAAAAAATAATGAATAAGAATCAAATTTTCAACTTTTTAAAAGGGGAAAGCTCAAGTTTTTAAGCATTCCTCTCTCTTTAAATGTAAAACTTTTATAAAGAACTGCTTACAGAGCGATCAGATCTGCGCTAATTTTTAATTACTTTCTTACATATCAAGTATTAAATAAAAAATTTCTATCTGTGTTTAGTGTTCCTGATTCAGGATATAGGCCACTGACTACACTTATGATTCGAGATTTTCAAATTTAAAACGTTGATGATCAGACTGTATAATAAGCAAAATATTAAAAAAATACTTTTATAACTAGACAGTGATATGAAATGGATTTAAAATTTATGCTTTAAAATAAATAGACAATTTATCTTGCACAAAGCCTCACCATGGCACAGTGGTTATATCACTGAAAATGGTAGACGGCCGAAGTGTGAAGGTCCCGGGTTCGGGTTCCATCGCACATCCGTCGACCTAACCGTTCGGTGTTTTTCGTGGTTTTCTCCGAAACTTAGGGTAAATACGGGTTAGGACTCCTTACAAAGACCCCCACAGAGGGTAACTCCCTTGTTTTGTCATTCGGACGAGAATTTACAAGCGGACTTCGAGCCAAGCACACAAATCCGATATACATGTTCACAACAGCAGCATGTAGTCACTATAAAGCAAGCGCGTTGCACAGATGTGTGCTTCGAATGCATATACATGTGTTCATATACGCAATATGTATTCAGTTATCACGAGCAGGCACATATTCAGGAAACATTTTGGGAGGGGGGGAGTCCAAACCGTAAAAAAAGCAGAATTTTTCACAAAAAGACTATCATTATAGAGACAAAAATCAATATTTTAGGGGGTGGAAGGTCCGAAATCTCAGGACCCCCCCTCTCCTCGTTAAATACGTCATATGAGTTTGCAGATAGTTTTGGATTATGTGCGCAGATAGCTTTTTCTTTTATCTGACTATGGTTCTCATAAACTGAAATTGTATTTATTTAAAAGAAAGAAACGGGGTTTGAGGGTGTGGAACCCCCCTCACAGAGTAAATGCTAACTTAAAATATAGTGAATAAGAATTATAAAAAAATCTATACATCCCTGTTTAGGAATTTAAAAAATGAATACATAATATTTAAGTAAAATATTAATGCCATTGAAAATTTCACAAAGTTATGACAAAGACTGCCAATAATGACCAATACTAAAGCTGTTCCGATCACCAGAAGCCAAAACTACCGTGTTTGTTTCCGTAATAGTCGCACTTTTTTGCCAATTTTTCATGTTGAAAGTCCAGGTGCGACTATTATGCGGATAAAATCTACTATATAATATTGTAACTCTAAAGCTATTTTTCTGCTTCAAAACGGGGGTGCGACTATTACGCGAGTAAACCGGTTATTCTGCATCAAATGACGATAAACATTGTAAAGAGTTTTGAATCTCCCTGATTTAGAAGAGATTTTTGCAGAATTCCCTGACTTTTCCAGACATAAAATTTCCCAAATCCCTGAATTCCAAGTTCCTAGAATTCCAAGTCGCCCCTGAATATACAAAAAGAAAATCCCCACTGTAAAATTACTTCAAATCAAAATCTAGCTGTTTATCTCATACAAATGAAAAATTACTTTTAAAACTGAAGAAAATTATTATTGTTTTTGATAATGACATAATTTGTAGAAAAAAGAAAATCACAATGTTATGAAGCTAGAAATATTTCTTTGACAAGATATACTACTCGAAATTAAAATTGCTGCACTGTGTGTAGCATGTCACCTTCTTGGTGTTGCTATTTTAATTACCAGTTGTGTATTAATAAAATAAAATAAAACAGTTACATGCCATATACATATAAATTTCATACTTTTTAAAATATTGCTATGGTTTGATTTATTTATATGTTTACAAAAATTTAGTTAAAAGTGTTTCTTTAACTTTGAAAAAAAAGTGTATAACTATGCTTCTTTGATTCATTTTTACTAGAATTAAGAAATAATAGTATGTAATATGCAAAAAGAATTGCAAAGTGTGTACATATTTAAAACTACATAACAAATATTACAAGGAAATTATAAATAATTTGTAGATACAATTCTTCTGTTCTTTTAGAGGTTAAAAGGTGAAATATATCATTTCTTTAATTTGGTTTCACTCATAAACTTGATTAAGATATATCCATTGATTTAAAATATTGACGGCACTTACGCGTTAGGAAACTTTAAGATACTCCTAGAAAATCAGAATTCTTATTGTCAGTATAGAAGATAGAAATTTATAATTCTGGGAAGTGTATATATTATATTTGATGTGAAATCCCCCAGAGCACACATGCACACTAAAAACTTCATAAATTGTTCGGTGTTAGACGGCTATTCAAGTACAAACACTGAAAATAAACAATATATTTATCACAGTGCCGCGATGTTTAAGTTCAGCGATATTCTTTCACTTACTGGAGCACTGCAAACAAAATGATTGCGAACACAAACACTCATGCCAAAATATTTAACATATCGATAACTATATAATAAGAAATGCTATCTACAGTGTTAGGACGAATTAGCAAGTGCAATGAATATAAACAAACACTATAATAAGGAAATAACTTATGAGAAACAGTTTATGAGTAGTACTTAACTTGTTACATGAAGTTGCTATTGTTCATTTCCCCCAAAACCAAGAACAATTGCGGTACGTAGTTGTTGTGAACAAGTATATCGGATTTGTGTGGTTGGATCGAAACCCGCTTATAAATCCTCGTCAGAAGGACAGCACAAACAAGGAAACCTCCCCGAAGCTCACTCACTAAACGTAACGAATTTAATCCAGTCATAAGTACACACTTAAAGAAACCTAATGTGTAAAAATTAGTTGCTATCTCCTCAAATTAAAGCTAAAATTAATTAATAAAAAATGAGTATGAGCCGACAGAATAGAGCCTCTATAGGCGCTTTCTATTTTCTTTTATAAATGCTTTTACAAAAAGATGCTTATTTAATAAGCATTTATATAAGCACAGGTCAGGATTCTTTTACAGCAATGATTCACTGGATATCCCACAGAACATATGGGAGGAAAAAAATCAGGCCGGTAACTGGTTCCGTTTTGGAGAGGGGGGGGGGTGGAGGAAATTGGCCAAAAATATTTTTTAAACATAAAATCTATGCATGCATAGGAAATTAAACGGAGCTTTTTAGAAGAAGCTTGGCTTTTTAGAGAAACAAGAATTGAAATAAACAATGGTATTAAAAAAATAATTTTTTAAAATTGTAAGGTAATTTTTTGGGGGGGGATGGGGTTCACCCTATAATTCCCTCCCCCACCCCTTTGATTTGACCCTGAAAGAAATATATTATTAAGTTGTTTCATTAACACAATGTCAGAAAACTGCTGCACTTAATTTTTTCCGAATTTCCCAGCTTTTTCGGGATGTTCAATATGTAATGGCTATAACAATCTATTGTTTTTACTTAAAATCGGCATTGCAGTGTAAGGATGTGTCGCTGCATTTTGTGATTGAATCTCACTTTCTACTTGCTTCGATCCTCTATGTTCCAGGGTTTGTAGGGGTTTGTAGGTTCCAGGGGGGGGGTCCAGGGCTTAAAATCATTATGCCGATTTGTCTGGTTGGTCCATTGGTTTCGATGCGTAGTTTTACACATAAAAGTCTCACCCCCCTCCCCTCACCCGCAAGTCTAAAATAAATATATCAAATTCACAGGTGATTTTTTTCGTTTCTTTTTGTAGGTAAAATGTCTCGAATTCACAATCAAGTTCCATAACTTTTCAATTTCCCATCATTCAATGCCAAGGACGGATTAAAAGGGAAGACGGAGGGATAACGCCCCCCACCCCCCAAAAAAAAAGAATTCAACCTTTTTGGAAATATTTTCTACAAAAGAAACCATTTCCCCCCTTACCTCAATGTTACGTGCCAATTTTTACCAAAGAAGGCCGATATTGTTGCTTACAATGAGAGTAAATGCCCCGCTCTGGCACAGCATCTTGCAGCCAACACTGAGGAGACTCAGTCACTAAGATTCCTCTTCTGAATCCGGTGTTGCTACTCACAATAAATGTAAATGCCCCGCTGCGGTCCAGCATCTAGCAGTCAACGATGAGTTGACACAACAGTGACTGAGATTCCTCTTCTGTGTCCAGTGTTACTAAATATGTGTCACCATTTAGTTTTCAAACGTGATATCTTGATGTTTATTCAAGTTAAAAAAAAGGTGATTAGTTAAAAAAAATATTAATTATACATTGTAATTAAATCATTAATTTTGTTTTTATTGAATGACTACTGGAGATCAACAAAACATAATAATATATTTAGTTAATTTACTACAATGTTTTTAAAAAGATATTATTAAATTTTTACTATTAAGTATTCATCTCTTTTGCAAATCCAATTTAAAACATTATGTATATTCAGGGTGTTTTCTGGATTTTTAACTAACTTAAATAAATCAATTAATAATCAATTAATCTGTCTAATTACTTATTGCTTTAACATTAATTATCCTAATTAATCATGTGGCGTGAACATTATTCACAAACACTAAAGGCCTTAAAAATTTTCTAAGTTATTTTAAATGTCCATTTTATGGAAATAAAATAAGAATTCTTACATTTTTTTATGTAACTCCTTTCCTTTTATTCTTGGGGTGGGAGTTTTCTTCCCAGTTAAATATTACTGTATTAATAATTAATTAATGGTAATCAATCTAATTAATTAACGTATTGTTTTATATTACGCTAATTACTTATTGATTTAACATTAACTACGCCAATTAATTAATCTAATTAATTAAGCGGCGTCAACATTATCTACAAGCACTAAAGTACTTAAAAATTCTCTAAGTCCAAACGAGCCCGGTTACGCCAACACGCCCAGTGAACAAAATCCCTACATAACATCAAACACTCACCTGAACCTACGTATGCAGTTTTAACTAAATATACCGTCCCCTTTCTCCAGCTCCAGCTAACGACACGTAGTACAATGTCTTGCCGTTTTAATTGCGCCGGACGCGAAATGAGCCTCAAGGTTGAGCAATGACGTCTTCGTCTAGTACGCAAGCGCGGGTGAAGATAAAACAGAAAAAAACTGTTTTTTCTTACGAACAGACTTATTCTGTAAATAATACGAGTAATTTCTGTACGTTTTACAGACTTTTTTTGCAGTGAATCGATATCAAGGTCACTGATACAAAGGTAATCGATATCAAGGGGACTACGATTTTTTCTTCTCACTAAATCTTTGTTTACTGAGATGTCACTTTCTGGTTTCACTTCCATATATTTATCGTCTCACTATTCACTTGTTAAAAAACTGTAAACATTTCTCCTTTTAATTTTTTTTGAATTATATATATAGGCTGTATCTCTTATTTCTTTTCTTTTAGCATATAAATTTATTTTATACTTCTCAGTTGAGGCAATGGCATTATTCTCAGTATCAGTATACACAGTCGATCTTCTTGGCTTTCGTTTAGGTTTCGAAGGATCGCTTGGATGTGATAGGGCAAACGATCAAATTTCTTGAGGAGTAACTACTTGGGCCTACCTCATTAATTGCTTCTGGTGGAATTTGTACTGAAAATGATTTAGTATTCTGAAAAATCCAAATTTTTTTGGTGCTGCCTATTACTGTAAAGATTACCATCTAGGTTTTCTTGAGAGGACGATCGTGCACGGATGCAGAAGCGAAGTCCGCATCTGAAAACTCATTCTCGCTAAATGGATGAATGCCTGTGCATTTCTACCTTGACTAGATGTTTTCTCAAGCCTTTAGGTAATGCGTAAGACATAACTGAGGGCAATATATGAGTTGTCTTTAAGTTAAAACACTTCGCATATTTCCTATTCAGCTATTCATTGCTTGGTTAACAGTCATATAACAATGGAGAAATTTTTTAAATTTATTATCAAATTTAATGAAATATACAGGTGTCCTTAAAAGTAGCGAGTTTTACTTTTAAGGCGTCCTTAAAAGTAACGAGTTTTAATTCTTTATCTGTTAGAAACAATTGGAAGTGGCCAATGTAAATTGAAAAAAAAATGTTCAAAATAAGGTCAGAAAAAAAAATATCACACTAAGAAAAATATGTTCTCGTTAATCTTCAAAAAGTTACAATTTTTAAATTTGTATACGACCCTTGCGTACAAAAAATTCCCATTTACTAAAATTTACGCCATACACTAATGAGTTGATTTCAGAGTTTCAGCCTTTCATCGTAATACATCTCAGAGATCTTTGTAAACAAAGATGGTATGGGGCTATACATGAATTTGAATGTAAACGTTTATTGTAAGAGTGCAATACATTGTTTTCTTTCATTCTTTTTATACAACTCCGAAAACGCGACCATCCTGATTTTTCCCCTTCCAGAGCTATTGAAAAGCAGTTTAAGTTAGCATTTATTTATCTTCATATTTCTGACACTTTTTAGGATATAATTCTTAAATTTTGTAAGGGGCACATTTTATTGATTGGGAATTTTTTTTTGTGCGTTGATCGTATACAAATTTTAAATGTGTTCTTTTTGAAAAATTAACGAGAACAATTTTTCTGAACGTAATTTTTTTTCTGACTTTATTTTGAACATTTTTTTTTTTCAATTTACATTGCCCTCTTATATTTAATCAATAAAGAATTCAAGAGTGTTATCATCTTTTTGAGAAATTCTGAATATTTCACTGCTTCACTTGTTATTGGCACTTCAACAGTGGTCAAACGGGTATCGTAGTCATGTATTTAAATACATAAACATCAGATAGAAAACTAAATTAAGGTAATCGTGTTTTATTTTATTGAATACATTTCATGCCTAATTTGTATAAAAAATTATTATCATGCATAAATTAATAATCTGCAAACTTAAAATATAACACATTTAATCTATTTCCTGTAATCTTCCCGCCCATGTTTCAATAAAAATGTTTTCTGTAGATTGGTATATCACCTGGGGTATATAGTCGCATCGTAGCAACCTACCCCTATAGCTTGGGATAACAAGACACTATTACACCTATTTGCTTGTATTCATAGCATGGGCCTGACATGCGTTGCAGGTGTTTCTAGAAGACAACCTAAGTTTCGAGCTGAAAAACCGTATAAAAGTATTCATTTGTATTCCTGAAAGCATTAAATATTATCCGAAAATGCCTGAAAATGAAAGTGAACATTTTTTACTGAAATAAATGCCAATTTGAGATATCTCCTTACTTTACGATTACAGTTTCGCTGTTTTGATACTAAGGTAAGGATTTCCATTCGATTGAATAAATGCAGTCTGCTTCAGACAATAGTTATCGATGTATATTGCTGAAAAATAAGTGTGGCAACCTATCCCTCCTAGATCCTACCATTATATGAAGTTAAGATTAAACAACACTATCACAATGCTTTAAAATACGTTTTACGTTGTGCATAAATAGTTATGGACCCACTCGATTAAAAAGTATCTAGACTTTTTTCAACTATTTTAAAAAAAATCCCAGTTTGTAAAATGAAAGCCATAAAATAAAATATCCTTGGTGTACTTCTACACCCCAGTTCTTGTTTTTATTAATCATTAAAATTTAACCACATTTTTACCAAGTAGCATACTTCAAAATAAGAATTCCATTATATTTTGAACATTTATATTCATGAGTGCTGATGAAATATAGGTGCAGTGCTAAAATCATGAATTTGAATATTAATGAATTTCATCGGCAGAATACGAAACTCTTCTGTGTAACACTATAAATACTCGCAACTTGAAATCTAACACTAAATGCGCTCGCACCGGATTTTGATTGCTCTGACATAAAAGTTTATGAACCTGAGTTACTGCGTCTTTGATGGGTAAGGGCCATACGTCAAGGTGTAGAAGTTTCTGAAACTGTTTAGATCGTTATCAACACATGGAGTCTCCAATAAATTTCTATGGTGTCACAGCGGGAAGGAGAAAGATAACCGAAGTTTTGTGCGGCAAGATATCGTGAACGCATATATTCTTCATAGAAAGGAGAGTAATAAAAACCCGTTGGAATACACGATGCATAAAGTCCGTAGATGCACATTATATGCAAAAGACATAAATTTGAATCCACGCAGGCTAAACACGTTTATGGTATGTTAAATAAGACGCAGTTTTTGAATGATGTCACTTCTAAGACAGATTTCTTGAATTAGTTATTTTAATAAAATGTTTTACGATTTTTAAATATACGCGCGCGTGTTTCGTGTATTTACTGTAACATACTTTTTCTTTTACTACCGGCGCGACGAGTGAAACAAGATGAGTATGCAAAGTTTTGTACAGACAGAATATGTTGTTAATGACTAGCAAAATAAATTAATGAAAGAAAATAAAAATACTTATTATCCTTTAAGGTCTTATTGATGCTTTTTTGAATCACTGTATTTTGTCTAGTAATAAGTTTTAAGGTGAGTGTGAAAGAAATTAATATGCAATTTAGAACTAATAATAATACCTTTACTCGTCAATGTCCATTTTTTTCCCAGCACCTTCAGTTAACGGTCAGGTGGTGTACAGATGGAACCAGCGTAAAAGCATTCATCTTTTGATGTGATGGATTCATGGCATAACAATTTCCGTACTTCGTTCATTGCGTGAAGTGTACACAAAAGAAGACATTGCACATCGACCAAAAGAGATGATAGCCCTAAGTGGCTATGTCAGGGCTATATGCCGGATGTTCCAAAACTTCCCAGCCAAACGTTACTAACGTGTCCTTGAGCGGATTCGGCAACTTGAGGCCTTGCTTTGTCATGGAGCAAATTGACTGTCTGCGAGCCTTTGCCAATAAATAGACGTTTAAGATCGATTTCTTTCTTCAGTTGAAGCAACTGTTGTTTATAGCGTTCAGCAGTTACAATTTCACCAGGTTCCAGTAGTTTCTAGTAAAGTGCACCCTTCATATCCCATCCGACAATGAAAGGTAAAATTTTGCGAAACGGGTCAAGGACTCGTTAGCAAAATTTGACTGATGAGTTTCAGACTATCCCAGACAGTATCAGCCCCTTCAGACTATTATCTATTTCGGTGATGAACGATCTTGTCTTCTTTACACTTCCTCACAGTGGGCAAAGTACGAAGATGACTTCATCGCATCAAAAGATCAATCTTCCAGCGCTACCGGTATCCGTGCATTACCTGACCGATGACCGCATGAGCTGGAAAATGATGGCGATTACTCTGACGAATAAATATATTATTATAAGCTCTAAATTGCATATTCATTTCTTTCACACGCGCTTTAAAACGTATTACTAGACCCGATATTTTTAAATCAATATCAATTCAAATTTCGTTTAAAATATTCATTCTTTAATACTTTCTGTAGTACACATTATTATGGATGCAAAACTAAAATACACATAAAACATTCCATTTTAATGTAATCTATGTACCCTACAAGCAATTTTGCTCGGGCCATCATCGGCTGGTTACGTGGGCGGTGGTAACCCGAGCAAAATTGCTAGCAGGGTACATATAAATACGCTAAAGCAGCCCTTTTTGTCCTTTTTGCGGCACATTCCGCGAAAGGATGAGCGCGCAATTCTGCACAAAGTTCGTATGAAGGTGGTTGTGCGAATGTAAAAATTTTTGTGTAATATGCTATTGCACCGTAAAAAATTAGAGAAATAATTTGGCGCGCAGTATTTCACGCCAAATCAAGCGATATTTCCATCGTTGTGTCAATTTTGAAATAACAACACTAAGTTTCAGCAGTACTATAGGATTATACTATTACAACAAAATTTGTAAAATGTGAAATTATTCTCCAGTTTGGTGAAACTCCAATTACTAAAATGTGCTTCAGCCCTGTGCTTGGCAACTTTTTTTAAACGGTCAAGAAGTTCACGAAGTGTTGTAAATTCCATGTTTTGAAGCTGTGGAAAAACGAACCGCGCAGGGCAGGTTGCAATCCAAGAGACGCTCCACAGAAATGCGCCAATTCGACAATTTCTTCACATTTCACCGCCACGCAGTATACTTCGAAGAAAATTTTCTCCGAAAAATATTATTGAAGAAATACCTCTGCAATTAAATGGGAATGAAAATTATTAATACAGTGAGAATTATTAATACAGTGTATAATGTTATTAATACAGTGTATGGAAATATTTCGGAAAACATCCTCTCAGATAACATATTGAAGTCAGTTATAATAGAACCTAAAAATGAGGTATGACGAATATCTGATGAACTGAGAACATATCACCATAGCTACACTAAAATAACTTGCTATGATGACAATGAAATCAATATCTATCCAGTAAAGTTTTGAATTCTTTGAATATGAGGGGTTTGGTGTTTTTTTTTTTTTTTTTTTTTTTTTTTTTTTTTTAGGATAGCCGAGAGCAAGTGAAAGATTGCCGAATAAGTGTGATCTGCGGCAAATGCTTACAAACCTAAAGCAATTACCAGTACATAGTTTTTTTTATCCCTTTCCATATTTTGGAAGTTTAATTTAATTTCGTATTTTAATTTAATTCCGCACGTTTTCCCCAATTCCACATAATGTAACGAAAAAGCATACACATTTCCTTTTAGTATATTGATATTTTTTTATATATTGAATTCTGTATATAAATACTATTTTGTATACGGATTAAAAATTTCGGCTTTGTTTTGTGGAACGACAGTGTTTCAGAAGTAGTCTTTAAACGTTTCCCAGAAATTAGCAGTTGGCGGGATTTGCGCCTGGCTAACCGAAAAATATTGTAGTTTACCACCACATAAGTTAGAGGTAACTGCATCGTTACACTAATCAGAAACTTAAATACAAACGAAGCATTAGTCAAAATAACGAGAATGGGAACCGAGTGTATATATCGTAATGTTATTGATTCATTCGAAAAAAGGGCAAATTTATGGAGGTAGCAAGTTTTTATACATGGGCATTAGTACGTCTCAGCAAGAACAGTTCAATCATTCGACGGTTTAAGATTTTATAACTCCTATCTAAATGGGCCTTTAGCCGAGAACGGCTCCAAATTAGCCTAAATTGATAGAAACGCAAACTGAATGTGTGAAATTGTACGGGAACGCCTGAAATACAAGGATGGCGGAGGGAGATGGCTCACTCGCTGGAGCTGCCTTTGCGTATAGCAAAATATGATAGAGTTTTTACGAAAACACCGTCTTCACAGAAAAGTTCGGCGGTTGTAAAGTGAAATATTGTGAAAAACTGGTCACTTTAGACTGATGGTCTCATAGCCAAGTTGGTCACTTTAGCAATTTCCACTGTATATGGAATGGTAAGACATATTTTTTGTCAAAACCTTATTCGCGCTCAAATTAAAAAATTCAATCCTCTATGGTCGAATTTCGACCCCTGGCAGACAACTATTTTTATTAATTGTTTGACTCGATAAAATGGTACAAAAGAAATTAGTTTTCTGTCGAAGCAACAAAAAAAAATCTTTATTCACTTAATTAAAGCCTTGGTTGAATATTAAATTTGTGTTTAATAACTTTTTACAAATATGCTCCGATTTTATGTTTGCCCCAACTTGGCCGAGTTGATAAAACACTGAACTTAGTAGCCGGCTGAATTATAAAGCTCCGGCATTTGGAGTTTTGTAGGTTTTCTGCAGAGGCAACTTGCATACACGATAGAAACTCTTAAAAAATCCCTCACCCAAGGCACCTTTCCGTAGGCAGATGCCCCTCGTGTAGGCTTGGCATAATGCATAATCGATTTTATATTCGGTATAAGCAAAATATAAACGCGCTTTACCATTTGCTAACTTTCAGACGTTTGTTTATCATAAAAAAGTCCCTTTTCACAGAGTGATAAATATTAACACGACTATTTTGATATTGTAGCTTCCAATTGAAAGAAAAAAGAGATTAAATGAAATATTCTTATTCGAGATTCTTCAAAAAGGAGCAAAATCATAAAGAGTAAGTATTAAACCTCTTTGTATCAAGAAGCTAGGTATCAACAACTCAATTAACAAATGTGGCTTCTCAAAACAATCTGGTTAAAAGAATTAACTTTTTTTCATTCTCGAAAATTCAGACTATTCAAAATCCTAGAGATTAGAAGTTTTCGTTTGTATTTCAGTCTTTTGTAGTTCTTACTTGATCTTTTTGTTTTAGAGTGAATATTAAAAATACAAAGCTTGTTTTTACACTTAATGCTTTTCATGCTCGATTTGACAGAATCCAAATACTTTGAATTTAATGTAAAAAAATTTTGCACACTGAACACTGAAGAAAAAATTTACATATTAGTGCTGAATCTTTGGAGCACGATCTTCCCTAACAGCTGAATATGCACCAAACTATGAAAAAGTATACAAGCAATATTCAAGGGGCACTTTCAAGAAAATTGGTTAATACGTTAATCTTGATTAAGAAAACGTTTTTGCGTTCGGCACAAAACATACGTAAAGTCTATTTTATTCTTCAAGCATTAATTTCAAACTGATTGTAATGCATGGTATCCTTTGTGTGTTATTCTGTATATTTTAAGTTCCTTAATGTATATCGTGTACAGAAATATTGAGATTTAAAATATAACATTTTATTTGCATTGCAGACTATATTTCTTTATTATTGTTCTTTCCCATAAGGCAATTTAGTACAATCATCAACTGCAAAACTCAAACATTTTCAAAGAACAAAACATACCCTAACAGTACAAATAATTTATCTGAAAATATGTATCTCTGTCTCATATCCAACACAAAAAGAAAATTGGAGTTATCATAATTCACTTTCGTATCCATGATTTATATGAATATATGGCAATCCAAATGGTATATGGAACTCATTCTTTGTAAATGAGTTTCTGGAGGTAATGCGACTCTGCTGCTCTGCTCTCATATAAAAGATGTTGCGCCATTTTTGTTTTCGGAGAGCACAGATACATATTTCATTATTTTCCTAAATCATTTTTGATGTTACGAGTTCTATATTTAAGTATCATCTCATTCAAATAAATGCGGATGCATATTTTTAGAAGACTTCGCACTGATTGTGTAAATGTTAAACGTGACGTATTTTAAGGAACTTTTATCTGCATTTGTTTTGCGCAAAAGCATAAGGCTTGTTTTTAAAATCTTTGTGAAAATTTTAGTCCAAATCTGTAGCAGACCTTTGGAAGCTTTTTATTTGAAATTATCAAGCAGTTTAAGCGTTCTAATGAGATGCATTGTTAGAATGCTCTAGAATATTTTTTATTTGCTTATGTAACAAATTCACATAAGTAACTGTTTTAGGAAAATACTTTTTTATAATAGGACATGGTAAGGTGAAATGGGTAGTAAGGTAAATTGGGAAGCTATGTTTTTAAGCAAAAGTATAAATAATTTGTTTTTAAGCTATATTTATTTTTAGCTATATTTTCAGACATCAGATGGCAGTATTTATACTCATTAAGAGTTTATAAATTGCATCTGGAGAAACATAGTATTAACTTTCACGAGCTTATAGAGTACGTATGTTCTTTTTTATGGCTAATTTTTTTTTTTCAAAATAATGTACTTGAGAAAATTTGAGAAGTTTTGTTATTATTTTCAAATAAGGAAAAGTACACCAAGCTCATTACCAGTGAAAAGAAAGAAGTTCAAAATATTTTCCTTTTTATTTATATTTTAATGTGGTAGCGTAGTGTTACGGTTATTTAATGTATTATGCTTATAAATACTCTTAATAAAAAGTTTAATGAGTATAAATGTTATCTGCTCATGATACAGGCTAAATAAGAAAAACCACTTAAAAGCAAACTATTTATAATTTTGATAAAAAATAAATATCTACTCATTTTACTCTACCTTATAATACAATGACATGTCGGAATACAAAATTTATCCAGAACCTAAGTCTAACAGGTCCCAGCTATAGTATTTTAAAACTTGAATAATTTTGCAATTCATGATACAAAATAAAAATACCTTGATAAAGTGGTTTTTTTTTTAGTCTATTACGCATTTTAAACCAGCTGATACTCATATTATCCCACTTTTATCGAAGAAAGAAGTCTTGTTGAATATTTTTGCATTTTTAAAATAATATAAATGATATGACAATATATTTTTCATGTGTGAAGGGGATGAATGCGTTGCATAATGTAACACAAAAAATCTCTATGTTTAACATTATAAGTATCAGAAAACAGCCTTTGAATCCAACAACGTACATTTTTATTCTCATTTTACCAACATATCTTACTTTTTAAAAATGACATTTCTTATTTCCCTGAGAAAGGTGTCCTATGTATCAGGATTTGTCTTTCAGTCTAGAAAATGGCAAAGACATATTGAGCATAAATTATATACTTCCTCAAAATGACGTAGTAAATATTTCAGTGTATCACTACCTAAATATATACAAAGAGATTTTAGAAACTGCAAGAAGCTCAGTGAATGATGTGCCGTAGTAAAATCGAGAGGGCTATGAGTTCAATTCTTGACTTACTTCTGTTGTTGTTGTTTCTGATGCCCCTGAGAAACTGCAACGGAGTTGCCAGATTCCGCCCCCCCCCCCCCGAGGTAGGGAGGCGAGAGAGGTACGCCTTCCATTTTTTAGGGCTCCAGTGGGAGGAAATAAGGTTTAACCCTTGGTCCTCTAATTTTGTACCAATTCCAGAGGAGGGACCAAGCCCCTGAAACCGGCACCCCCAGAGGTATCGTTTAAACACTTGGAGGACATTGGAGTCACGACAGATTTTACGTGCGCCAGCTCCCATTAGCGTACGGTCCCACAGTGATCGAGCCGAGAGAAAGCTGACCCTTCCAAGCACTGGCCAAGCCGGATGCTGCTTCACTAGCTGTGTTCTTATGGCAACGGGGTTTAGCGCCCAGACCACTGAGGGATTAACACGGGACTCCGAAGGTAAACAAACGCGTGTACGTATGTATCTATGCATGTATGCATGTGTGCCTATCTCCTCCGTAACGGCGGGGAGTTGAGTTTCGACCAAGGTGTCCACGGATTCAGGAAATTCTTAGGAAGGTCTTCCGTTAACTCGAATTTCGAAAATCGAACTATGTAAGAAAATAGCGATAAAAAAAACATGTCAAAAAGGCTAATTTTTACTCTCCGTAATTCCGTAATTGTAACCCTTGTATAATGAGAAAAGGGTTAAGTAAACATCGTGGTTGCCATGTGTAGCGATTTTGCCGAATAATTTTTTTTAAATTCTTAAAGTAAAAATAAAAGTATAATAATGGTTTTTTGTTAGTTTGTAACAGTTGTTCCCCACCTGAGCAGCCAAACTCCAGGACTGCAGCGGCAAAATCAAAAGCAGTGACGCTTCCGCCAGGGAATCGTTTGGGTTCGTAGATGAGTAGCGAGGCTAAGATGGAGTGAGCGAGAGCTGTTGTTCTTTTTATGTGTAATCCGTGCAGTGTTTATTTTTTTAATAAAAGGTTTTTGTGTAAGTGAGATGCGAGTCTCGTCTGTCATTTTCGGAGTTCGTGTCGTCTTACAATTTGGCGCCCAACGTAAAAGGCCGTGGAATGAGATATAACGTTTGGATTTATCTGGATGAGGTAGAACGTTGTTTTCGTCTGCTGTTAAATGAGTTAAGTACTCTACAGTTATTTTTGTAAATAATATCTATTTGTATATTTTAATATGTTTTGGCAATCCTTTTGCCTGATTATGTTTTTAAGAACAATTTCGTTTGGATTTTGTGTTTTGTATGTGCATAGAAATTTGTTGGCGGTTTCCCGCCCAAACTGGCTGTAGAGGTAAATAGCGTATAAAAGAATGTTTAACTAGTATTTTGGGTATAATTTGGTACATAAATCGAAAATAATATTCTAAATCATATTTTGAAAAAAACCGTTGCCTGGCGGATATAGTTGGCAAATCTGCTTGCTTGAAAAGTTTTAAAACAAACAAAAATGGTCCTAACTGACTGTGAATAGAGAAAAGTCACCCTGACTTTTGATAGAATATTGATTTCTGGAACGAAACTCTGTGTAGAGTTGTGTGCACTAAAATTGTTGGAATGCCCATAAAAGTGGAAATTTATGCTGGTTAAACTGAAATATATGTTCTATTGATTGTGATAGCTAGTTATGTTCTTGTATATGTATATATCGGATTTTGCAGTTTGATGTTTTGTTTTAGTAGTGATGAATAGCATTAATTTGGTTTGATGAGTAAGATTAGTTTTGAATTTGTAAAAATAGTTTTGTTTCATTTTGTTCAGAAAATGGTATTGTTTTGAATTTGCTTATGGTTAATTTTGGTTTAATTCTAATTTGATGAAAATTTGAAATTGGCAGAATTGTATGTTTGGTTTGTTGTTGCTTAGTAGTAAGTAGTTGTATTGATGGCCCTAATCAATTAAATTGTTGCATTTTAGTTACTATTTTGAAAGTTATGGATAATTCTTGTTTAAGCGAAGTTCAGGTCTAATGGCATCGGTGTGAATGTTGCTCAGGTTAGGTTTTGTTTCTGCTCACTCATGAGAAAGCCTGAAAATTAAATTATCTAAGCCTTTCTGTCAGTAAATATAAAAAACCGTAACTCAAGAAATTCTATTTGTGCTCCTTCGACACAATGTCTTACCACGGAAAAGGCCGAAAAGATGACCTACGACTCCTCGCCCTAGAACTGGGTTTGGAGGGGGTGGAAAACCTTAAAGTGCCCCAATTAAAGAAACTGATAACCGATTCAAAAGAATATGATGAAGAATTAACGAAAAACATGTTGACATCCATCATTGAGGAGCGCGTAAGAAGAGAAAAGTTAGCTGATTCGGAGTTGGTGGAAAGGAGAGAGGAAGAGAAAAAAGCCAGAGAACGATCCCTAGAGGAAGAGAAACAAGCCAGAGAACGAGCCCTAGAGGAAGAGAAACAAGCCAGAGAACAAAATTTTGAGCTAGAAAAGCTGAGACTGCAACTTGAGATTCAAAAATCCTCCCAGTCAAACCTTGCATCTACCACTTCTTCAGCTCTTGAGCCGGAACAGCCCAAGGTGGATCTGAAGGGGATCTTACCCAAGTTTGATCCAAAAGAAGATGACATGGCGCTATACCTAAGTTTATTTGAGCGGCAGTTAACATTTTTGAAGGTCCAGGAGACTACCTGGGTCCCCTACCTGATTGGTTCCCTCCCGCCGGAAGTCGGCAGAATGGTTGTTCGGGAACCTGAGGAAGAATGCAAAGACTACCAGAAGGTCAAGGGCATACTTCTTAAGCGTTTCAAACTCTCTGCTGAAAGGTTTCGACAGCTATTCTCATCTCACCGCAAGAATCCCACCTGCACCTGGCGAGACTTCTACTTCGAATTAGATGGCTACTTAGATGGTTGGTTAACAGAATTAGACATCACCACCTTCGACAAACTTAAAGACCTTGTCCTCACAGACCAAATAAAACGACGAGTTCCCCCTTAAGTGAAAGAACACTTTCTCGACTCTTGGCCCGATCTGAACACTCCCTTAGAACTAGTGGAAAAGCTTGATGCTTACGATAACATCAGACTAAGCCACAAAAAATACAACGCCCCACAAATGCAAAAGAAACCTTACCTCGTCAAAGAGGAAACTTCAAGAAATGCTCTAAACAAGAAACCAGGCAATCAACTGCCTAAATACGAAAAACTCAACGCTGGTGAAAAACAGGAGCGTCCAGCCCTGACTTGTTATGGTTGCGGTAAGCCTGGAGTTGTCAGAGCTAAGTGTCCAGTGTGCACTCCAACGTCAAAGCTTGCCTCCGCCAACTTTGGACACTTCAACCTCCAGAGCCTGTCCACCTCGGAACCCACCGCATGCCTGCTGGTTACCATAAATGGAGTAGTAGGCACCGCCTGCCCAGACAGTGGAGCAAGCCACACAGTAGCTAGTGAAGGACTATACAAGATCCTCAGGAATCAAGGGGTCCAGTTTCAAAAGTCCAATCTGCGGATGACTCTTGCTGATGGTAGCCAGACTGACAAAGACGTATACACTACAAGAGTGACAATACAACTCGAAGGACGTACTTTCAAGATGAATCTTATTGCTCTTCAAGAGGCTAAAGGAAATCGTACCCTACTCGGGACAGACGTCTTGAAGAAAGCTAAAGTGGTGTTAAACTTAGGAGACCAAAATTGGTATTACAGGGACAACCGAAGAAAGCGGTTTCCCTTCGTTGAAGGCTACAAAATACCTCCTTTGGCAGAGGAACGAGACGACACTGGTCTCAAAGAAAAAGTCAATATGGCCTCAAAACAAGAGGTCATTGCGGTTGCAGAAGAAGACGTCATCCATACCTAAGGCGACCATATTTCTAAACGGCAATTTGGGGACAAATCAAACATTGTCCTCGAATCTAAACAAAACTTGGGGACACTAGAAAATATTTTCGAGGACATAAGATATTACCAGTTACACCCTCCAAAAAAAGTATTCGAGGGCAAGAAAATTTTTGTGCGTCAATTTCATATTTAAAGCATGGTTCTTCATGAAAGGTGATTAATCATTAACAAAACTGAAAGGAGAAATTTGGCTCATAGTCGGATACTTTTTTGAATGTCTGTACACGCTACACACACAATGACAACAAACGTTTTCAGAGATCGAATTTCATTGTTTCTCTGAGTAAATGGCGTTCTTAGTTTGTTTATTTTTCTTATTTGTTCAGTTTTTTCTGAAAGAAATAAACTAAACGGAAACTTTCAGGGTAAAAAGTACAAATCTTTAAATTTGGGGACATTTGAGGACAAAGTATTTTTGGGGACAAAATGAAAAAAATATCTAAATTTGGGGACTGTCCTCGAATTTCGAGGACGTATGGTCACCTTACCCATACCCCAAAGTGTGACTTCAAACTCTGTGCAGATGAAGGTGAACAACTGACAGAGGATCAAAAGAAGCAACTTGATGCTCTGTGATAGAACATGAAGATACGTTCCGGCCGGGGGGAGAGCCGACTCCCTTTATAGAACATAGGTTCGAGACAGGAAATGCCCCTCCTGTGGCTACTATTCCTTACCGACTATCTCCTGCCAGGAGAGAAGTTCTTAAGAAGGAAATCGATGCCTTGCTTGCGGCAGGAACCATAGAAGAGTGCGATTCTCCATACGCAGCACCTGTAGTCTTGATCCCGAAACCAAATGGAGAGTTTAGATTATGTGTAGACTATCGCAAGTTAAACTCTATCACGAAGCCTGACCCATATCCATTGCCACGCATGGATGATTTGTTGCATAAGGCCAAACAGACTGCCTATATGTCAACTATAGATTTGAAGTCGGGGTACCATCGAGTACAAATGTATCCTCCGGACAAGGATAAAACGCCTTTTGTCTGCCAGTATGGTGTCTACTGGTTCACCAGGATGCCTTTTGGCTTGAAGACAGCGCCAGCGACCTTCCAGCGGTTAATGGATCTTTTCAGAAATGGTCTGAAGGTCAATACGCTTGTATACCTGGATGACATCATCGTGTTGTCTTCGACCTTCGAGGAACACATAGAGGACTTACGGCATGTTTTTGAGAGACTCCAAAAGTTTAAGTTACATGCAAACCGTTCTAAGTGCCACTTTGCTTTCCATAAAGTTAAGTATTTAGGACATTTCATTACAAGCAAAGGATTAGAAGTGGACCCGGCTAAAGTGGAGGCAATTGCCCGAATTCCTCCCCCGAAGTCCGTAAAGCAGGTTCAAAGTTTCCTACAGACCTGTAGTTGGTACCGCAGATTCATTCCC
This sequence comes from Cheiracanthium punctorium, assembly GCA_038373885.1. Taxonomy (NCBI): domain Eukaryota; kingdom Metazoa; phylum Arthropoda; class Arachnida; order Araneae; family Cheiracanthiidae; genus Cheiracanthium; species Cheiracanthium punctorium. Next base: position 553,073 of record JAWZYV010014928.1, on the reverse strand, counting down.
CAATTCGCAGACCTCTCGAGACCTTTGAGTCAACTGACCAGGAAGCGAGCCACGTGGAAGTGGGGGAAGGATGAACAACAGGCCTTTGAAACCCTGAAAGGAAGTTGATCTCACCGCCAGTGTTGAGTCAAGTGGACGAATCAAAGCCTTTTGTTATAAGGGCGGATGCATCCGGCTACGCTCTGGGAGCTGTCCTTACCCAAGGACAAGGTCCAGAGGAACACCCGCTCGAATATGCCAGCCGACTTCTACTACCAGCTGAAAAGAACTATTCCACAACGGAAAGAGAGGCCCTAGCAGTTGTTTGGGCATTAAAGAAATTCAGGGGATACGTGGAAGGAGCAGAGATCACGGTGATTACTGACCACCAGCCCTTGAAATGGATAGTAAGTCTAAAATCGCCAACCGGCCGATTAGCAAGATGGGCCCTACAGATTCAGTCGTACAACTTGAAAGTCGACTACTTGCCAGGAAAAGCCAACGTTATTGCAGACTTGCTATCACGACCTGCATGTGAACACAAGGACCCATCGGGTGAGATTTGTGCGGTTGCCACTGACCTCCCAGTCCGGAAGCCAAGTGACATCCGGGAGCAGCAACTCAAGGATCCAGATCTGAAAAAGATAATAGACGGTTTCGAGAGTAACACCACAGATGAAAATTATGCCAACTGGACACAGCGGGGATATTTGATGTCCCAGGGAATCCTTTACAGGTATGCACCAGACTCTGAAGCCGAGGAGGCTCAACTAGTCGTCCCTATCCCTGAACGAACGAGAGTGCTAAAGGAGTACCACGATTCCCCAACTGCCGGCCACTACGGAGCCGAGGGCACCTTCTACAAAGTGGCCTTGCGATATTACTTCCCTGGAATGCGGAAGTTTATTACCGATTACGTCAAAAATTGTGCCGAGTGTAGCAGATTTAAGCCAAGCAATCAGAAACCTGCAGGTTTATTGAGAACTCCCGCTTATGCCCAACGCTTCGAAACACTCGCCATAGATCACTTTGGTCCCTTACCAGAGACTGCAGATGGAAAGAAGTGGATTTTCATCGTAGAAGATACGTCGACAAAATGGGTAGAACTTTTTGCTCTGAAAGAGGCGACGGCGAAAGAGTGTGCCATAACTTTGTTTGAAGAGATATTCCTGAGGTATGGATTAGCCAGACGTGTCATAAGTGATAATGGCCCACAATTCACATGTGCTGTCCTACAGCAACTGTGTTACCTACTCGAAGTGTCCCAAGTCTTTACACCCGTATATTGGCCCCAGGCCAATCCAGTTGAAAGAAAGAATCGGGATCTAAAACCAAAACTAGCAATACTTGTTGGTGAGGATCATACGTCATGGTCAGATAAACTTGCGACCATCCGTTTTACAATGAATACGCCGAAGTGTGATACAACAAATCACACAGCTGCATTTCTCCAATTCGGAAGAGAATTACAAACAATTGATGACATGCAACATGATGCAAAAGCGGTGATTGACAACGATAATTTCATCGCTGAAATTACACCTTATCTGAAGAAATTCGCCCGTATCTCAACCGAGATCAAAGATCTTGTAGAAAAGAAGCAAGACCAGCACAAAAAGTATGCCGATGAGAGTAGAAGAAGGGCACATAGGTTTGAGTCAGGTGATAAAGTATGGGTAAATTTACATCGTTTAAGCAATAGAGCGAAAAAGAAAACAGCTAAGTTTCAACCCTGTAGGGTTGGCCCCTATATTCTGATTACCCAACGCTCCCCTACAACCTATGAAGTTGCTAACCCGGAAGCGCCGGATATCCTGCTTGGCACATACCACACTTCTGCTCTCACCCCTTTCAATTAAACTCCTCTTTCTCATGTTGTGCCTGTCACCCCCCTAAGGAAGATTGGACGACCTCCCAAGAGTAGCCCTCCAAAGACTGTTCGTCGAAGTGCCAAAAGAGAGACTCAGTTACCATCCAGCTCTTCTGGCCACTCGCCGGGACGTCAAAGTGGCCAGTGGGGGAGTCGTAACAGTTGCTCCCCACCTGAGCAGCCAAACTCTAGGACTGCAGCGGCAAAATCAAAAGCAGTGACGCTTCCGCCAGGGAATCGTTTGGGTTCGTAGATGAGTAGCGAGGCTAAGATGGAGTGAGCGAGAGCTGTTGTTCTTTTTATGTGTAATCCGTGCAGTGTTTATTTTTTTAATAAAAGGTTTTTGTGTAAGTGAGATGCGAGTCTCGTCTGTCATTTTCGGAGTTCGTGTCGTCTTACAAGTTTATATTTGCAGGGTTATTTTTTTTAATAATAAAATCGCGTACATAGGAAATCAGAGCAGGAATGAAATGTATTATACGCAAAATAATAAGGACTAGCGGGGGCAACCAGTGTTATCTTATATATAACAGTCACAAATAATGTCCAGTTTCAAATCTAAGCCTAATGAGTAAAATGTGAAGAAAAAGTATCTACAAAATTGAACCCGAAATGAGGCTGACATTAAACTAAAGCCTCACGGCAAACGACATTAGTAAATACCATATTTGACTTGATTAATTTTCCCTGGCTTGGCATACCGAGTACCTTAACCTGGACACAACTTTTGGATGTTGCTCTGGAGAAAGCAACGTACAACATCTCTTGTGAAAATATAGGCTGTGGCAAATATATCCGACCTTTACGAAGAGTCCTGCCTTGAGACTTATTTCGGAAGGAGATAGGTGTCGAAAAGAGATAGAGATAATCTAGGAATAAACACACGCGTCTCCTTGGTATGGCCAGTCGAGATCTCGGCATCTATCACGTTAGGCATCAATGTGCGAGTCATCAAATGCGTTCCCTTACGAAGCCCCAACGACGGGTTCATGTTCCTGAGCAGCATGGCGACAGCTCCGAGTTCTAAATGAAGTGCAAACTCACTTTCTCAAAATCGACATATCAGCCATTTTATTTTTCGCCAAACTAAACAATTTTACATATTAATCTGGATGGCGACAATTTTCTATGCAGGGCCTCCACGATAAAGCATCTACGTTTCCATGAGATGCTCCTTTCCGATGACGTATTTCTCTTATATTCTTGTAACACATGTATCCACCCACGGTCGATCTCCCCCCATTAATCCGTCCTTGTTTCGTGATACTGATGATTCGACAAACTAACCGCCTTCAACTCCCAACCCCAATCCAGACAAATTTGCATTATCCGTCGCATTCACGGAAGGTTCACATATTGGACTTAAAATAAAACTTGTAATATTTCTTTCTCCAAAAAAGTGAACTTTGTTAAAATATATTTTTATAAGCCTTCTAAGCCCGGGAGGGAATCATGATACACCCTGTATATATATGTAACATTACAAGTCAAAAGCCTATGAAAATCCCATATTTCTGGAACTACGCAGTTTAATCTAGCTGGAACAAAGAAATCCGCGTTCAAAAACTGCAATTAATACACGGTCCCCTACAATTCCTTTGTAACTTTGTAGACGGTCCCCACAGCCAGCCACATAGGCGTCTTGAAAGTCATAACAAACCCTGAGAAAACCGCTGCCCAGTTTTAGCTTTTGGCCAATGGTTGCAACGCATTTGGGTTCATGTGACATGACGTTCAAAGCTTTTATAAGGACCTGAAACAGATCAGGAGAAGATTTCCCCGTGACGCAACTGCTAAGATAAGATGTACCCAGTCGTCAAATAAAATCATGTAATCGTAGTTTGACTATCCGTCTCATTCTCTTCCATCGACGGCCGCTATGGCCCAAGGATTTCCGCCGAACGCTCCCGGCCAGCGACGATCGGCCGACGCAACCCATCCGGCCCGGATTCCGCAATGGCGACTCTAAGCCAGAGTCCCGAGTCAGCCAGGAGACCTCAACAGCCATGCCTCTCCCTTGCCTTACCACCGGTTCCATGATACAACTGTCCGGTAGCGCCCTAATGCTACACAGAGCTCTGCCCGTCAACGCTTCGCCTAGTACTCCAGGCCGAGAATGCGCCTCAACAGTCTCGACTTATCAGAACCACGACTACACAGAACTCCCGTAACACCTAATGTTACATATATATATATATATATACTCCATTTCAATTTTCCACTCCTTCTCCACTTCATTGCTTGGGATCGAACAGTTAGGCTTACGCCCACGTGATCTCACTTGGCTTGTCCTCCCACTTCTCTCTAGCTTTGACAGCTGTGTTTTTTACAATTTCTTGCCTCTGGATTATCAATTTTTATTTCATGTTTTCAGTTTTTCAGTACTTTTTTGTCATTATGTGCTACTACTTACTGTTTTACTTGGGATTCCATATTACGTAAGTTTAGCTATTTTATATTATATACTATTCTGTTTTATTATGCCGCAAAATGCGCTAATCTTTCAGAATATTTTTTCTATTTCTACACTGTTCTACGCATAAATTCTAAAATATCGCCAATATTTGGTAATATATTTTCATACTAATCCTTGCATGTCTTAAATTTAGCTGCTTTCTCGCGTTTAAGATCATGTGATTTATATCTTTCCGTTTTTTGCATATCAGTATTTTATTACATCCATTTAATGGCTTTTACGTATATGTATTCCTTCCCCATATTTCCTATTTACTTATTTTGCTTAATTTACTGCATTGCACATTGTTTATTTAATGAATGATCTTTTTATTTATTATCGAAATAGCTAATATAAGTTATTCCCCTAGATCGTGCTGCCATCAGTAATCAATATTAAGCATTTGTTTCTTGATTTTTAGTCTTTGGGCTGTTTTTTATTGCTATTTAGGATCTAAGAGCTGTCTATGCCATTCACTACATACTGTTATTATTATGCTCTATTAGTCTAGACATTATTGTGTTTGTGTTTAAATTTAGGTTACATTTGTTACATTACCAAATTTTCTCATTATTTATTATGTTTGTGTTTATTTCATATATACTTTTTTTATTTATTTAATTAATACAGTTTTTTTAAATTATTATTTTTTTTTCATATGTACTTTGTATGTAAGCTTTTTTCTATTTTTTATATATTTGTTTTCATTGTCCTTATTCAACTCTGATACAGTATAATATCACTCACTATTTATGGTTAAAAACAATATAGATTTCGTGACTGGCAAAAGTGGGTTACATAATATAATTACACATGCCCGGTACAATTGTCCATATAATGATGAGGTGGACTTTGGATCGTCAAACCTTTACTCATCATTCAAAAACTGCAGTAGTGAATGGCATTCTTTTCTCTTTAACTCTTGTGGTTCTAATAAATGCAAAACTTGCCCATATGCTTCTAAAGATCTAATTGACAATAGTAATAAATATCATAAATTTTGTAAAATTTATTATTGTATTTATAAAATTACTTCCATCTGTCCAATATGGCTTATATTGGACAGACTCGTAACCCGCTACACTTACGCATCAACCTGCACCGTAACAATGTTAAAAATTATTTATCTAATTGTCATCTTTCTAATGTAGAATATGCTCACTTTCACTCACACGGTTTCGAAAATACACTCATGTCCATAAATTAAGGATAATTCAGAATCACACAGAAATTGATCTCTAAAATAAAAATTTCACCTGTGGAATGATCACACACATCTTGAAGAAGAATATGCAAATTACAGGAAACCACCACATGGCGTGGATGGTACGTCACAATGACGAGAGTGTAAGAGAGGGGTATATAAGGAATGGTGGCAAAGAAGTAAAATTGTTCACAAGCGCTGTGAAAGCCTTTCAGTACAAAAACCGCATAGTTATGGCACAAAGGATGCATTTGGATGATGTTTTACGTGGCAGAATTATCGGACGACTGGAATGTGGACGTACCCAGCTGGAAGTATCCGAGGAATTTGGAATCGCCCAGAGTGTCATCTCCAGGCTTTGGCAACGATTCCAAGATGATGGTAATGTGAGTAGACGTTACAGTACAGGTCGCCCCCAAGTTACAACGCCGAATGAGGACCGCTATTTGGCAGTTACTGCCAAAAGAAACAGACGGAGTACAGCATCAGACCTGTCTCGTCAGCTCTCTTCAGCTACCGGTACGACAGTTTCAAGGCAGACCGTGTACAGACGCTTAGGGCACATTGGTCTATATGCTCGTAGGCCTGTCAGATGTGTTCCACTTACCGCAACTCACTGTCACCTGCGATTAACCTGGAGTAGAGAGCATGCATTTTGGACACCGCAACAGTGGTCTTGTGTGATGTTTTCCGACGAGTCCAGGTTTAGTTTGGAGTCTGATTCTCGCCGGACATTCATCAAGAGAGCGCCAGGTACCCGTTACCACCAAGGGAACACCATTGAAAGACACCGTTACGGTGGTGCAGGATGGCTCGTTTGGGGAGGAATTATTCTTGGTTCCAGAACTGACCTGCATTTCAGAGTGTAACGATGACAGGCCACATCTATCGGGATGTCATTCTGGAACAACATGTACGTTTGTTTCGGGGCGCCATGGGTGCTGAATTTGTGTTTATGGATGACAACGCCCGTCCTCACCGCGCAAACATTGTAGACGAATGCCTTCAATCGGAGGATATCACCCGTATGCATTGGCCAGCATACTCACCGGACTTGAATCCAATAGAGCATGTGTGGGATATGCTTGGCCGACGAATTGCAGCCCGTCAACCCCCTCCCACCTGTCTACCAGAACTTCGGAGTGCATTGCTTGATGAGTGGTGTAATATTCCCCAAGATCAGATTGATCATTTGATACTCAGCATGCCTAGGCGTTGTCAGGCCTGCATTGCATTGTCTGGGAGACATACTCCGTATTAACCATCCTACTAACCATGTTATACTGTTTTTTGTAAATAGGTTCTTTTTTGAAATTTGGTCAAGGGAGTAAAACTTGCAATTTTTATTAATTATGTCAAACATATAGCATCTTTTTTGCTCTTCACTTTTTGTTTAATAAATAGACTTTACAAATAAGTCAAATTTGTTTTGCTTCTTTCTCTTTCTTTGCCTGAACTTCATTATCCTTAATTTATGGACATGAGTGTATTATGATTGAGATTCCTGCCATACAAACCAATAATTCTGAACAGCTTTTCTTGAAATCACAATTTATCAATACTAACAGCACCTGTTATCCTTATGGTCTAAACCAAATAGTACATAATAAACACTTGCATTACTATTCTACACACACTGATCCCACCAAATTTACTCCTGTTTATACCCTTTTAAATCTATCTTTATTTAAACGAACAAGTAGTGCTAAAGGAAGAAAACATAAAGCCTCTACGCATCTTATATTGTCCAATAAACACATCAAGAATGAGATCAGAACACTTAATTATAGTTTTGAGCACGACCATAACTGGCTGAAAATACGTGCCTACATATTCTCTCTCAAAAAGAAGCACCTCTTAAAATATTATAAAGTTTTTACCTCACACTCTTTCACAGATCATTTTTCTCACTTGTTTTTTGATTTAATAGTTGCTCGTGCTAATGCACTAAATTACAATTTAGTCTGTAACACACGCAATAATGCTCAGTTGAACACCAATTTTATAATTAACTACACCAACAGTTTATTGAAGTTAATAGGATTAACTTCAATAAACTTTTTTGTCTCACGCTAATCGTTTCCCGCTACCACATATCTATCTAAAAAAATCTTTCAAATACCCTATACCTATGGGTAGAAAGATCTTCAATTATAACTCGTTTTGTAAGAATTTTGTGTCTGATGATGAGGCACACTGTCTTTGTACCAATAATCAATATAATTCTTTTGTAAATTCTGATTTTGGGCATATAGTTACTGGTGATCTTTCTATAATAAAAGATCTTAAACTTCAACAGATCATGAAGAAAGGTACTAGGTTACCTTCTAAACACAGCATTAGTGATATATTAGATACTTTTAAATATGATATAGATGTATATATAGTACTTCTATTAAATAGAATTTACCTTCTGCTCTCTTTAATGAATGGAAATATAATATTCTTGCTGATCTAAATAAACAATTAGCTTGTACTATCTGTCATACTAACAATATAAATCTACGTACTCAAATAAAAGAGTTACAGAATAACTTTATTATAACCTATGTTGATAATCTAGTAACAACTATGCTATTATATGTAAGAAACTATATCACAATCTCTTAACGTTATCCATAAACAATAATCCTAACTTCAATCTAACCAATATCTCTGAGTTAACTATGAACAAAAAGATATTAGCCTTCCATAAATCACTTAAGTTAAAACATGGCAATCTAAAATATCCTTATTTAGTACTAATATCTAAGTTTCACAAAATTCCACTAAAATTCAGGACAGTTACTATCGGATGTAACACATATAATAATATAGCTAGTAAATTATTACTTAAAATACTTACCTCTATGCATGATCTGTTTATAAAATCAAATACTTCTTCTATATCTATACCCAGCAAACACACCTCTGCTGGCGGAGTACCTTGCCGGTGCCTTTTTGCCTTTACGTCAAGCACCGGCCCGGCACCGCAAAAAGTAACTGAATTGTACCAAAAGTCGTCGCCCGAGAAGTACCTTGCCAGAAGCCCGGGACGGCAACGGGTCTCTACTGGCATACTGCATGTGTCGGCCGTTACTCACAATAAAGGCACTGGTCCATTAAGTTTATAATGCCCAAAATGAAACGGCCGGGTGGCGGCTATTATCAAAAGTAAAGGTACTGGCCTGGTATCTTAACAGTGACTACAATATAATGGTACGGTACCGGATTAGTGCCTATTTACAGTAATGCTGCCATATTTAAAATACGAGCCAGTGGCGGATTTGGGGTATGGGGATTATTCATCAACCCCCATCTCCACCTCGCAAAAGAAAAACATTCCTTAAGGGTAACATTTTAAAAGATAAAAAACAACATAAATGAAAAATAAAAACAGCAAAATCCGTTGGTCAATCGTTTGCAAATTATGTGCGCCTATAATTATGGAATTGTGTGCAGTTTTCATAAACTGCAATTTTCTTATAAACTTGTAGTCGCTAAAAAATTTTTTTTATGAGAGAATTTCAATATTTCAGAGTTAGAGATTTTATAAATGAACTATAGTACTTTACGGTTAATATATATGTATGTATGTATATAATGACTATGTCATTTTATACCCCCCCTTTATTGAAAATTGTCCGAAAAATGTGCCCCCCAAAATAGCGACATAATTTTACATATATTTAAATACTACTTCACAAAAGCTTTAATCTATCGTTACAATATTCCGTAAGCTGTGAATAGGCATCCCATGTATTTTTCTATAAATAGGTTACAATCAAGGCAGTATAATACACGAAAGATAAGACAAAAAGACATACTCAATTAATATCGTTTTAATATGGCAATAATGAAATTAAAAAATTAGGGGGTTCAGGGGTTACCCTGACAAGGCTCGAATAGCCGAGTTTTATATATATACATATATAAATCAAAATCTTACAGGAAATAATAGTAAATAAAGTTGCACTATTGTTGCACATAACATTAGGGTAGCATTTTGTTTATTGTACATTTTCTTTAGATAAAAATATTTTTTGTTAGCTATTCTGAAAAGAAATTCCTATATCTACCTGATGTATATACTACATGACTTAAATTTTACGGAGGAAGACACTTTTATACACTAAAACATACTACGAGAGTATACATATTAAAAAAATTGAAACTTAAAATTTACCTGTTATTTTCTCAACTCTTTAACATAAAATCCAAGGGCTTCGAAATGTATTATGAACCAACACGATATCATCATTGAAACAGTGTTGTTTTATATAAATAACTGTTCCAAATGATGACATCTGACTAGTCGTCTGAAACTATTTAAAAATACCAATTTAACCTTTTCGAAAGCTGTATACAACAATGAGGAATCTGAAAAATTTTGTATCCTAAAAATGTACTTCATGCGTAATTTATCAAATAACAAATATAATCCGTCCATTGTTTAACGTATACGCCATACGGAATATGAAGCGCGCGTTTAAGAATGGGTTGCTACAACTTATGAACTATACGCCAAATTCGCCACTTCCGATGTAATGAAACTCGCCAATTTTCATAACATCTCCAACTGAAAATGACCAACAAATAATCTCAATAAATATCGCCAGATCTGCGAAAACAATTCGAATATCGCAACCATTCTAATATCGACAAATCTTAGACTAGCAGTTTCTACTCTGGGAAAGAGGTCTGTCTCATTCTTTTATTTATTTATTTTTGCACCTGCCAGAAGTTTCGTAAGAAAAGCAGGATGAAGTACAATCTAAATAGCGTTTGTCTAAAGTACAATCTAAATCCATTACTGGCCTTTGTGTAATGCTCTCCCTTCTTATATTTTTGCACCTCTATTCGGGAAGATTTTAAAAAGGGCCTAAACTTAGAAACAGGGACAAGGAGAGAAAAAAATTCAGAGGGGGGGGGGTGCCCGAAAGCTAAAAACGCTAGAATTTCTCACAAAATTGCATGAAATCTACTTGACATCCGATAAACAAAAATTCAAAATTTCGGGGGGGGGGGGAGGCAAGCTCCCAGGACACCCACCCTGGCTACGTCCCTGCATAGGAAAAAGTCATCAATTTTGTTTTCAGGAAAGTTTCAACAAAACTATAAAAAAATTAATAGAAAGTATACAGATTTTACGAATAAAATTTATAATTCTGTACATAGGCGCCTAATACAGCGGGTGGGGGGTAGGGGATTCACTGTAGGTGCAGTGAATATTTTTATACCATATTGAACTTGTTTGTATTATTTTAGTTTTAGTACTAAAATGTGAAAGTCCAATATGAACTAATCCACCACCCCCACATCCAATAATATTAATAATAATAATAATAATAATAATAATAATAATATGAACGCCTATCACAGTTTGATTAAGACAACGTGCGGCCTCGAGCCGACATCTGATATACGTCCCATTTAAAGTAATTAAAAAAACTTTGTAAAAAAACACACATAAGAAGTAAAAGGAAAATAAGTAATTCTGATAAGTAATTCTGAAGTAATTCTGATCCTACTAACAGTCACCTTTCTGAAATTAAACACACTGTGAAGTCCTCTGTAATCTTAAATGCTCAAACTAAACGTTATGTTATTCCTTCTATTGCTAACTGTGCTCGTTTCTATGCCCTTCCTAAAATTCATAAACCTTCTCTTGCCTTTCGCCCCATTGTTTCTAACATTGGTACTGCTTCTTATAACCTTGCACGCTTCCTCTCGCATACTCTTTCACCTTTGACTGCTAGTAATACCCACACTGTTAAAAACTCTTATGATTTCGTTAACAAAGTTAAACTTCTTTCTCCTACTAATTGTAAAATGCTTTCTCTTGATGTTAAATCTTTATTCACTAATGTTCCTATCCAAGGTGCTATTGACTGTTTGGAAAAGCGTTTACGCGAGTTTCATTATTCTTCTATTGAGATTAAAGAGTTTATAGCTTTAGTAAGCGTTTGTATTAAACAAACTGCTTTCATTTTTAATGGCTCTTTCTATAAACAAACCGAGGGTCTTGCTATGGGTAATTCTCTCTCACCTCTCTTATGTGATATTTATATGCATTATTTTGAAGAGAAACTCTTCAAGGTCTTTAATTTTCCGTGCTGGGTCAGATATGTTGACGATACTTTCGTTCTAGTGGATTCCAATTGTGATATTTCTAATTTACTTTTGATCGTTAATTCTGTTGATCCGTGTATCCAATTTACTCTAGAAGAGGAGTGCAACAATTCTTTACCTTTTTTGGATGTTCTTGTTTCTAGGAATTCTGACGGTTTCTCTACTTCTGTTTTCCGCAAGCCCTTTTCTATACCTTTACCTCCTCATGCCCTATCTAATCATCCTTACCAGCAAAAACTTTCTGCTTTTTACACTTATGTGTTTCGTGCTATCAAAATTTGCTCTGATTCTTCTTCTCTTAATAATGAAATACTTAAAATCCTTAGCTGTTTCTCGTGGTTTTAGCCCCTCTATTATTGATAAAGCTGTTTCTAAATTTAATAAGCCTAATACTTCTACTAATACTATTAATTTTCACAACGAATTAATTGTACTACCTTTCTTTTCACCTTTATGCTACAAAATTTCTAAACTTCTCAAAAATTTCGGTTTCAAAGTCATTTTTAAACCTGTTAATAAACTTAAATTTTCTTCCCTTAAAGATCCTATTCCTACTGAGAACCGTTGGGGTGTTTATTATATTCCTTGTGAATCTTGTGATTTGGGCTATATTGGTCAGACCAGAAGAGCTCTCAAATTTAGGCTCAAAGAGCATGAGAGATATGTCTCTAAGCACGAACTTTCCAAATCTTCTATTGCCTCACATTGTTGGAATTCCAATCATCGATTTCAGTTTTCTAAGGCTAAGATTTTGTGCACTCCTCAGTCTTTGTCCCATCTGGATTTTTTGGAAGGTTTTTCCATCACCCAGCACTTAGATCGTCTTGTGAACGATGGTTCTTCCGTTCCTTTCGTTCATTCTGCTTGGAAGTTGCTGTTGTAAGGTTCTTTTCACTTTCTTTGTCTACCCCCCCCCTTTTCCCCCCCCTGTTTCTTTATTGTGTATGTACGTGTGTTACTGTCTTTCTTTTTCGTTTTTATTAAAAAAAAATATATATATATATATTTATTTATTTATATATATATTTATTGTGCTGTCCTGTTCGTGGTTTAAAAAAAAAAAAAAAAAAAAAATTCGTGTGCTATTTGTTTTTTGTTTGTTTGTTCTGTTTTCTCTTTTTTGTGTGTGTGTTTGTACTTGTGTGTTCCCTTTTTTTATTATTTTTCTTTATTCCTTTTTTATTTCTGTATTTTTTGTGCTTCTTTCCTTTCCTTTCTATCCCCCTTTTTAATTTTTTTCTCCCCTCTCCGTGGTTTTGTTCGACTTTTCTTTGCCCCTTGTGGCAACATCTTGCTTGTTTTTTTCTCTTTTCAGTTCCCTGTGTTCTTTACGTCGAAGAGCTTGGACTGAAGAAGTTCAAAACAATTTTTGAACGAAACGCGTATCCTTTTTCCTTTTACTTCTTATGTGTGTTTTTTACAAAGTTTTTTAATTACTTTATCGTTTAACACCAGTATTTTGAGTGTTTTTTCAGTTGTTTTGTTTATTTGGACTATTAACACCCACTTTTGTTCTCTCTTTTCTTCCTTCCTTCTTCGTGTGCTTTTTCTTGCTTATTTCTTTTCTGTTTTTGTGTTTTCTGTATGGATTCATCTTTGTTTAACCGTTTTTCCCGTTTACGATTGAAACGTTCTCGTTTCTTGAATCATTTAGGTTTTCTTGTTCGATGCAAACGCAGTAATGTCATTCCTAAGTTCATTGACATTAAGTGCAATATTCACGGTTCTTCTCGTGTTGATAAGGCTCTGAATAGGTCTAAACGGGCGGTTTTACGGGCTTTTATTCAGGATGTTCGTTATAAAGTTTCGATTCTTGAATCTGATCTTTATGATCTCCATTTGCTTTTGAGTAAGTCTTACCCTGCGTTTGCTAACTGGGAAAAACGGAATTTCGCTTATATCGAACAACGTTCTATTTCTCACAGAGCTACTTTGGATAAGAAATTCCAAGCTCTTCTTCCGGTTAGGTCTTCCCTCGGTTCTGTTAGGCCTCTTGTTCAGGACACTGTTGTTAATTTGTCTTCACATGTTTTAACTGATTCTCAGAGAAATGCTCTTAGTTTAGGTTTGAATTTTTCTCGTGTTAGTAACGTTTCGGTTTCCAAACTTATTGCTCCTATGGAAAACTCCTTTAAAAATAGTAAACTCTCTTCTAACCAACTTGATACTTTGCGACATCTTATTGCTAATACTATCTCTTCAAATAATATGCATGCCAAATCTAACCTCTCTCGTTCTCAAAAAACTGCTCTCAAAGAACTTAATTCTAACCCTAATTTACTCATTACTAAAGCTGATAAAGGCGGCCAGACTGTTTTACTTGATAAATCTTCTTATGTTGATTGTATTAATAACATGCTGACCACTGGTCCATACACTAAATTAAATTCTGATCCTACTAACAGTCACCTTTCTGAAATTAAACACACTGTGAAGTCCTCTGTAATCTTAAATGCTCAAACTAAACGTTATGTTATTCCTTCTATTGCTAACTGTGCTCGTTTCTATGCCCTTCCTAAAATTCATAAACCTTCTCTTGCCTTTCGCCCCATTGTTTCTAACATTGGTACTGCTTCTTATAACCTTGCACGCTTCCTCTCGCATACTCTTTCACCTTTGACTGCTAGTAATACCCACACTGTTAAAAACTCTTATGATTTCGTTAACAAAGTTAAACTTCTTTCTCCTACTAATTGTAAAATGCTTTCTCTTGATGTTAAATCTTTATTCACTAATGTTCCTATCCAAGGTGCGATTGAATGTTTGGAAAAGCGTTTACGCGAGTTTCATTATTCTTCTATTGAGATTAAAGAGTTTATAGCTTTAGTAAGCGTTTGTATTAAACAAACTGCTTTCATTTTTAATGGCTCTTTCTATAAACAAACCGAGGGTCTTGCTATGGGTAATTCTCTCTCACCTCTCTTATGTGATATTTATATGCATTATTTTGAAGAGAAACTCTTCAAGGTCTTTAATTTTCCGTGCTGGGTCAGATATGTTGACGATACTTTCGTTCTAGTGGATTCCAATTGTGATATTTCTAATTTACTTTTGATCGTTAATTCTGTTGATCCGTGTATCCAATTTACTCTAGAAGAGGAGTGCAACAATTCTTTACCTTTTTTGGATGTTCTTGTTTCTAGGAATCCTGACGGTTTCTCTACTTCTGTTTTCCGCAAGCCCTTTTCTATATCTTTACCTCCTCATGCCCTATCTAATCATCCTTACCAGCAAAAACTTTCTGCTTTTTACACTTATGTGTTTCGTGCTATCAAAATTTGCTCTGATTCTTCTTCTCTTAATAATGAAATTAGTTACTTAAAATCCTTAGCTGTTTCTCGTGGTTTTAGCCCCTCTATTATTGATAAAGCTGTTTCTAAATTTAATAAGCCTAATACTTCTACTAATACTATTAATTTTCACAACGAATTAATTGTACTACCTTTCTTTTCACCTTTATGCTACAAAATTTCTAAACTTCTCAAAAATTTCGGTTTCAAAGTCATTTTTAAACCTGTTAATAAACTTAAATTTTCTTCCCTTAAAGATCCTATTCCTACTGAGAACCGTTGGGGTGTTTATTATATTCCTTGTGAATCTTGTGATTTGGGCTATATTGGTCAGACCAGAAGAGCTCTCAAATTTAGGCTCAAAGAGCATGAGAGATATGTCTCTAAGCACGAACTTTCCAAATCTTCTATTGCCTCACATTGTTGGAATTCCAATCATCGATTTCAGTTTTCTAAGGCTAAGATTTTGTGCACTCCTCAGTCTTTGTCCCATCTGGATTTTTTGGAAGGTTTTTCCATCACCCAGCACTTAGATCGTCTTGTGAACGATGGTTCTTCCGTTCCTTTCGTTCATTCTGCTTGGAAGTTGCTGTTGTAAGGTTCTTTTCACTTTCTTCGTCTACCCCCCCCTTTCCCCCCCTGTTTCTTTAATGTGTATGTACGTGTGTTACTGTCTTTCTTTTTCGTTTTTATTAAAAAAAATATATATATATAATATATATATATATATATATATATATATTATATATATTTATATATATATTTATTGTGCTGTCCTGTTCGTGGTTTAAAAAAAAAAAAAAAAATCGTGTGCTATTTGTTTTTTGTTTGTTTGTTCTGTTTTCTCTTTTTTGTGTGTGTGTTTGTACTTGTGTGTTCCCTTTTTTTATTATTTTTCTTTATTCTTTTTTTATTTCTGTATTTTTTGTGCTTCTTTCCTTTCCTTTCTATCCCCCTTTTTAATTTTTTTCTCCCCTCTCCGTGGTTTTGTTCGACTTTTCTTTGCCCCTTGTGGCAACATCTTGCTTGTTTTTTTCTCTTTTCAGTTCCCTGTGTTCTTTACGTCGAAGAGCTTGGACTGAAGAAGTTCAAAACAATTTTTGAACGAAACGCGTATCCTTTTTCCTTTTACTTCTTATGTGTGTTTTTTACAAAGTTTTTTAATTACTTTATCGTTTAACACCAGTATTTTGAGTGTTTTTTCATACGTCCCATTTATTTAAATGAAATAACGAAATTTTATGTTAACACTACGAAATATTTACTGGCCCATTACCTCTAAAAAGTGCTGGCCCGGTACATTTTAAACAGTGCCACGCCGTTAACTATGGTGTGCATGTTTTAGACACATGGGCGCGACAGGCATTTCGCCATTACTGGCAATGTACTGGCGCATATTCATTTTTCAGGCATTGGTATTCCAGTGACTTTAAACTGACGGCAATGTACTGTGCTCCCGGCATACGGCACTTTGCCAGCACGGCGGGTACACTGCCGTCATTTTGCGGGCAGTAGTGTGTTTGCTGGGAAAAAGCTATGAACTAAAAAATAAGATTAAAGACCTAAAAAATGTGATTAACGTATCTACTTATGATTTTAAAGACCTATTCAATAGCATGCCTTTAGACGATTTGTACAATGTCATATTAAATCTATTTATAATTAGTAATAATAACATTAACTTGCCATATAACATAGATACTTTTTATTTCAAAGATCAATTAAAGTTTATAGTTTATAATAATTACTTTCTGCATAATAATAAATTATATAGGCAAATTTTAGGAATATCATAGAGTGGTTCTAATTCCAGTTACTTAGCTGACCTATATTTATATAATTATGAAAAAAATTAGAATAGTTCTTTTATAATATATAGGTACATAGATGACATAATTACAATAGCCACTGATAATAATCATACTGATGCTGATAATTTCGCAATAGCTTACCATTAATCCCTAGAATTAATAAAAAATCCTAATGATAATAGAATAATAAAATTCTTAGACTTACAACTTAATATTAATGATAATAAGAGTCTATCTTTCAATATATTTAATAAAAGAGATGATTTTAATTTTCACGTTAATGCATTTACTTATTTTACTTCTTGTATGCACACATCTGTTGTTAGAAACATAATCTCCAATCATAAATATAGAATAGAGTCTCTGTGTGCCAATAGATTTAAGGCCAATAACTTAACATACCTATATAAAACAGTTCTCAAATACAAATAACCCAGTAGATTTTTAAAATCAATCTATCCAATATGTGATAAATAAAACTGTCTGTCCAAATTAGATTATTGGATGGTGAGGATGGGGTTGATTGTTGGTTATTTAAAAAGAAATTATAAAAGTAAAATAAAATAAAAACTAAAAATAAAAGAAAATCATAAAATATATATTTGTATATTTTATACAAAAAAATTCATAAAAAAAACACAATGTAGAATTGTTGGTTACTGGTACTTTTTCTTTTTGATATATATATTTATTTTTTTTTCTTATTTTTTACTCTACTGTACCATATATAAGCCTTATTAAGTGCAATTTTACTTATATATAAGCCATACTACCATATATAAGCCTTACTGCATAGAATACTATCAGCACTAATAACAATTAATACTTGTGTAATATTATTATTATAATTATTATGATAATTAATGTTAATTACAATATTTTCCCCCTTAATTCTTTCTTACCCTCTTTCCTTAGTTCTTCCTAGCTAATAAAGCTTGTACTACGTTGCTCATAGGTTAGCTATACTCGAATTTGTTATTATTTATTTTATTTTATTTTTATTTATTTTATTATTATTTATTTTTAAATATTATTATTATTTCCCCGTCCCCTTCCAATTAATGAATTTCTTGATAAATTAACATAGTTTTGACGGCATTTTGTCTGTTTTTCTTTCTCATACTTTTTCTCCTTGGCTCTAGCTGTTTTTATTTTTATTTTTGTCGATTAATTTTCTTGGTTAGCAACGATTTTTAGTCACCTGTTCTTCCTCCCTCATGTTTGGTTAGCATCCATGCTGTTTTTTTCTTATAGTTATGGTCGTACCCCCAGGTTACGTAAAGCGACTTCTTTTGTCAGGTAACCTGCAGAAACCTAGCTATTTTTGTTTTTTCTTTAAATTGAAGTGTGAGTACGGTGGTACTTGATAATGGAGTACTCCATTTCAATTTTCCACTCCTTCGCCACTTCATTGCTTGGGATCAAACAGTTAGGCTTACGCCCACGTGATTTGACTTAGCTTGTCCTCCCACTTCTGTAGCTTTGACAGCTCTGTTTTCACAATTTCTTGCCTCTGGATTATCAATTTTTATTTCATGTTTTCAGTTTTTCAGTACTTTTTTGTTATTATGTGCTACTACTTAATGTTTTAAATGGGATTCCATATTACGTAAGTTTAGCTATTTTATATTATATTATATATATATATATATATATATATATATATATATATATATATAATACGCTAACGTATGCGGTACCAAAATCGACGATACTTCCACTCTGCGGACGGCAAGAGCTAGATGTAAGCACTAGTGCAATAGCAATAACGAATTGTGCAGCAAAGGAGCAAGCATATGTAACGCCATAGCTAGATTACAAAGTAACAATCATGGATACACAAAAATGAAAGATCTTTCGTACATTTTCGCAGCTATAAAATATCGAATTTACAATACTTGGCGCATTTATCGCCCATATAAAAAATGGCACCATGCACTAAAGCACATTTTAGCCATTTGCTCTTTCAACAACGGTTTTTATGATGGCACCCAAAATGTGTAGCAACCCTAACCTAAATAAATTTAATGACAAATACTGTTAGAATAACACTGCCCTGAGTATAAAGAACAGTAAGGTTTGGGGCGGCGATTGTATATAAGTTAAGTAATCAAACTTACTTTTTAACAATATTCTTATTCTATCTTAAATCTAAACGCATAATGTAAGAACACATTTAAAGTATTTTTAGAAATCTGTTTATTATCTTCTTCATGCCTTAGAAATTGTTGAAAAAAATAATGCAGTAGTATTCGTTATATCTAGATTTTTTCTTTAGATTCAAATTACGATTATACTAAGAAAAAAGATTTAATAACTATACTGTTACATTTTTAGCCCCTTAACAGAATTATTTATTTCTCCCACAAACAGTTTTTATACATAATGCTTGTTTCATTCTTTTACTAGCCGTTACAGCGATTTTCAAATATAATGAAACAAAATACTGAACGAATTTTTTATCTGGCAAAAGAAAATGAATCTTTCTTTAACAATGTTTAAAATTGTGTACGTAGCAAAAACTGCATCATTTTTTTAAACAGTTTAATGCAAGTATAAAAAAATAAGATCTACTTTTTTTATTGATTTTTTCTCGACGTTCTTCAACAACTTTTGCACAGACCCAAGATCAAATGAATCATAAAAAATCTCTTCTGGATTTACATCTACACAATGGAAGTTTCTGA
This sequence comes from Cheiracanthium punctorium, assembly GCA_038373885.1. Classification (NCBI taxonomy): domain Eukaryota; kingdom Metazoa; phylum Arthropoda; class Arachnida; order Araneae; family Cheiracanthiidae; genus Cheiracanthium; species Cheiracanthium punctorium. The sequence goes on along the minus strand of JAWZYV010014928.1, from coordinate 533,666 downwards.
ACACTTCAAAGAGATCACGTAAAATCTGGAGTGGAGTGGGAAAAAAAAATTTAAGTGTTGAAACCTCCCTTTTCAAAACAGTAGTTTAAACGGATTTGTTCGCTTGAAAAGTGGATTCAAAAAGGAAGTAAAACTCAGAAAGAAGTTAACGTGATACCCTGGTCTCAGTTTTCTTTAATAAAAAATATTTTTAAAAGTATGAAATTATTGAAAACCAAGTTGTTTTTTGTACATATTTAAATATTAATTTTTTCTTGTGGTAGAAAAGAAACTCTACTGTACCATGGTTTCACTATTTTAGCAAAATAGTCGAGTCTATTTTTAAGTATGAAGCAGTCTTTAAACATGCTTAGGTGAAAAATAATAGTTATTCCTTTTACATTTTAATATTTGAATTAAAGCTTATATATTACGGTATTTTTCTAGAATTTTATATAAAATAATCAAATTTTTTTGATATTTTTAAATATTTAATTACATTTTCTATTCTATATGTTGTTTACATTGCAATAATATATGGAATAACTCTTCATTACAGCAAAGATGAGCTTGGTTTCACTTTCTATTTCACAGATATTCTGCATTATATAAAAATTTTTTAAATGAGATTTTATTGAAAAAATACACATTTAATACTAAATACTATCCACTGAAAAAATGCTTAAAATAAGGTCCATTTTCCATTTTATTTACCCTCTTTCAAGACAGTTCATGAGTGCCTCTCTCTTGATTGAGTGAGCATATTTGACTCCTGATCCAAAATTAATTGCGATGGATACTCAGTTGATTTAGTTTAAGTGGGGTTTACTTGATGCAGTCTCTGAGGCTGAGCCCAGAACTGTGTTCTTAAATTCGAAGCAGTCGATTTTTCGGAAACTCGGTAATTACTTGCAAAATTCGTTCCCTGGGTAGATAATTATGTTCGGTTCACACGATCCTATTTATATTCTTCGTTTGCAATCAGATATTTTGCTGTTTTCTTTTCCTGATTTACAAAATTCGGTAAATAAGTGTTCTTTAATAAGATTGATATTATAATAAAAAGTACATTTAAAATGTGGAATAAACAGCTGTAATGAATATAAAAACGAAGGAAAAATCAACGTAACTGAGATTATTGTTTATTGATTAGCGGAAGAGCAACTATTCTAACAGTGACATAATTAGGTTATAAAACCGGTAATTTTGTACGTGAGAATAAGATGTTGTACGTTTTACTGAAGGGAACTCTCACTATTTTGTCAAGTCCCATCAATGAAATAGGTCACTGAATGCCATCACGCCCCTCCTCACATTATACAATACTGGCCAATTGAATTGCAATATATTCCTGATGACACTTTCCAGAATATGAATGAATTTCTTCCAGCTGATCTATATGGCCTTCGAACGCCAGGTGCTAGTTACTGTGAATATTCACAGCTGATCACTTTGATGCAACAAAAATTTATAAGGTCTAGTGGCCTTTTTATAAAGCGTTTGAAGAGGTGCAATGCAAGAATAGAGTGAGTTATATTTTAAGCTATGGTTCATACAATGTCATTATATTTAAAGTTAGTTTTACCTGCTTCCAGAAATTTTAATATCCACAAATAAGAATGTGTTAGTTCCTTTAGATCACTTAAACCGTTTTACTTAAACTAACAATTCATTATTCCTAATTTAATAAATTGCATTTGTTTAAAGAAAAGAAAACTTTTATTATTATTTTAAATCTTTATTATTTTATCATTATTTTAAATTATTTCATGGATATAAATATAAAACATAGTATTTCTGTTCCCTTTTATAAAATGTAAACCTTTTTAAGGTACGATTTTTTTTTCGAAAGGCATTAAACAAATCCTAAAAGTTAATCTGCTTAAATGTAAGAACAAATAGTAAATTAAGCTTTTCCTCCTTTAAAGCTAATCTGCGTTTTTTTAAATCTCCTAAATCACCTCTTTACTTGTGTGTCATTGTTGTATAATTTAAACTTAGTATCTAAAATTCTACGTCTTTGAAAGCCAAACAAATTTCACTTAAATGCAAAGATAATATTTGAGCTCTCTGTAATTATACAGGAGTAATTAAGATTTCCTGGATTTCGTTCATGGTAAGAAATGAGGACAGATAGTTAATGTTTTCTTTCCCCATAATTGTTTGCTTTGGTAATAAAGCAGATTATGATTCCCATATTTTTACCGAGAAATTTGCCATTACAAGTTATATTAATAAAAGTTGAATCTTCTCTGTAAATAAATATAGATGAATTGTTTTACTTTTAGCATTGTAAAAATCTATTTTTGTGTAATCATGCTATTGTGACACTTTATGAAAATTGTTTCTTGTTATTTATGGTGGGTGTAACTACTCAAAAAATGGAACAATAGCGAACTCTTCAAACTTGGTTCATCAAAAACTAATGAATCTTTCACAAAAAGCACTTGACTAAAACTGAATAGTAATGATTGGATCATATATAACTCTGCTGTTCGAGCCTCGTCAGGGAGAGACCCCCCCCCCTTGAACCCCCCTAATCTTTAGTTTAATTATTGCCATATTAAAACGATACTAATTGACTTTGTCATTTTATCTCACATCTTTCGTGCATTTCGTCTGGTAACCCTATGTTGAAATTTTTATGATTGTAACCAATTTATAGAAAAATACATGTGATTCATATTCTACAGCTTACGAAATATTGTAACAATAGATTAAAGCTCTTGTGAACTAATAGTATTCAAATAATATGTGTAAAATTATGTCGCATTTTTATGTCGCTTTTTTAGGACGCATTTTTCGGACAATTTTCAATAAAGGGGGTGAGAGATAAAATGACATAGTCATTAATAATAAATAGATAATCCTTCAAGGCGGCATTTACTGACTCATAGCATTCATAGTACTCATAGCAGCCAAATATTACCACCTTGCATAATTAACGCATAATTTTGCTATATTCTAATCTTAAAAATTACTGTTTTTAAAAAGCGGTTAGTTACATTCAGTAAAAGTTATCAGCTATGAATACTGATAGGAATTTGACTTCCAGCTTGAAGGGTTAAGTGATTATTATCAGGTACATGAAGATGTCGTTTCCGACACGACAGAGTTAAGCGATTCTAAACTATCTTGGTTCCTCTACCACACCTTTTATGCTTTTTACAAGAGTTAGGAATCACCCTGTATTCCTAGTTTCTTTTAATATTCATAGAGAGTGTCCCACAATGATTTGGAAATCTTTGAGGGGAAGGTAATATATAATAAGGCATATAATAAGGATTGAGAGTCATTTAACAATGCTGAGTCTGAAAAGTCATGAAATAATAAGTTTTCTGACCAGTGTTCGTCGAAAACCCATGTATTTTTCACAGGAAACACGGGACTGAATTGATAGTTAACAAATTCTATTTCCTTGATGAAATTTTTGAAGACAAGCAAATTGCTTCAAAAATTTGGTTTTGACAAAGCTTCAACACTTTCCCCAAAGTGATTTTTAACAGATAGGTCAAAATGGCGTTTTTCACCTCACAATGCTGTGTGATTCTGATTTCGTATTATGTGCCCTATCTCTCCTTAAAGCTTGTTCTAATCATTATGAGACACCCTGTAAGTAAGACTATAAATGAAGATATTGATAATATTAATAAATGAAATGAAAAATAATGAATGAAAATAATAAATAAAATAAATGAAAATTATTGATAATATTTTTTAATCCTTACTGGAATTTAATTCGTTTTACGCAAGAGAAACTCTGTGACACTGTGAGATTTCTCTCAAAGATCAAAAATGTGGGGAGCAACCCTAGACACAGAGGTGACTTTTATCAGTTGAACCTTTGCAACGACAGAGTGACCAGTGTAACCTTAGATTTATATTAAAAATTATAGAGTTAACCATGCATTTTGAAACTCTTCATTCATTACCGGGTGTAAATAATCTATTAATATGAAAACTTTATTGTACGCGGGTCTTCCGGAAATCAATTTTCCAAAGTCCAAAAAAAGGAACAAAACATTATTACCTGGAAACAATTATTGCTAAAGACACAGGAATATTTCAGTTACTTCTCAACATAAGAATAACTTAAAACTGTAACACTTTTCACACCATGGGATAAATTTTTATTGTCCTGTGTCATACAACTCTGCAAACTGAGAGAGAATCCAGAGTGTCACAGTGGTCATTGTCATTGGAAAAGTAATTCCCGGACAGGAATGTCTTCATGTAGGGTGATAGTACCGCACTACAATACGGATCTTGCTCCAAGTGACTTGCACTAGAAGAAATTGCGATAAATGAACAACAAATAATCATTACTCATGTGTGCTTGACATATATACGTTTTTAACAAAGTATATATAAACAATTTTTTTAAAAACGCATAAAAAGAAAAATTATAAAAAATATCCCGTGTAGGAAAGCTTCTGAAATAGTTGGAGCCGGGCCCTTCTGTCCCTAGTGTACCGCCATTGTGTGTCTTCATTATTAAAATTTAGATAATGTAGTCTAGCTTATTTCAGTTTAAGAACTAAATGAGTTTACTGAATTACACTTGAATTCTTAAATTGTAAATTACCGAATTGATTCAATTAAAATGCCATTATATTAAGCAATTAAAGGAAGCATTTTTTCACAATCTGGAATGTTAAGTCATGTTTTCACAACTTAAAACTAAACATTATAATGAATGTATGTAAAATATAAATAGTTGTATTGAAGCATCTCTGTGGTGATTGCATTTCTGAAATTTTACTTAAAAAAAACTTTTATATATAATGATGATTAGTGGGGAAATACATGATTTCAAATCTATTTTTGTGAAACTGAACTAATATGATGCGTACTCTTTAGCCGTTAATTGTATTATGCTTATCCAAACTATTGATATTTATATCTACGGTAAAGTTTTCAATCATCAAGTAACTAGCTGAAATACCCGTTCTTCGCACGGGAATGAATGGACTTTTTGATATTACGATTTGTTGTGATTATGATTTATTGTAATAAACAGATATAGCAAAATGGATATCAGGTAATATTGTGTTGAATAATCATGCATACCGAATTTCATTACCGAATTCCAAGGCAATCGTTTGTGCGGTGCATAAGGCAATGCGGCGTAGCTCAATCTAGTGGCGAGTTTTAGCAAAACGGATACGGCGAAAAAATTCTTCGAATTCAGATATCGATGTATACGAATTTTCATGACGATCGGCTGGACAGTACTGAAGTTCATGTGTTGACGCGACATCTAGTGGCAAGTTATAGGAAAATGGATAGCGCCAAACTCTTCCCCGTGTTCAAATATCTATGTATACCTATTTTCATAGCGACCAGTTGCACAGTCAAGAAGTGATACACTGCAGCACCATCTAGTGGTTAATTAAAGTAATGATTTGCTACAGCGCCGTCAAGTGGCGAGTTATAGCAAAATGGATAACGCCAAAATATTCTCATTGTTCAAATAGCTATGTATACTGATTTTCATAGCAACCGTTTGAATGGTCAAGAATTTGGCCTGCTGCAGGGTTATCTAGTGGCGAGTTAAAATAATAATGCATTGTAGTGCCATCTAGTGGTGAGTAACATCAAAAGGAACACAGTTAGAATATATTCTTCGTGCTGAAATGTGTAAGTATAAGAAATTTTATGCGGGTCAGTCGAACGGTATAGAAGTTGATGCGTTGCAGCGCCATTTAGCGGCAAGTTACAGCAAAATGGATACTGAAAAATATTCTCCGTGTTCAAATATCCGGCTGTACCAAATTTCATCGAAATCGGTTGGACGATATTCGCATAGCAAACGGCTAAACGGAATAGAATTCAACGTTCTGCTGCGCCACCTAGTGGCAAGACTGAAACGGACAGCATAAAAACCTTCTCCATGATAAAAGACTTAGGTGAACCAAATTTCATATTGATTGGTCAAACGGTGCTGGAGTTTTTCAACCTCATACTCACATACCAACATTCATTTTTATCTATAACCAGTGTTATTATATGTACCAGTCTCAAATAAAATCCAGTTTCAAATCTAAGCCTCGCCAAATTTTTTCAGGGAATCATTCGAAGCATTCACTTAGCAGCAATCAAAATAGCAAACAAACTTCATTGTCCTACAAAATTCATTTGTAGGACAACTTCACCCTCCAATCAAAATGGGAAATGGTTCGACCGCCAAAAAGTACAGCAGGCATTTACTTGATAAGTGGAATCCCTTAATACAGCCGCATTTTTTTTAATCATCAACTATAACGTGTTTTATTCATCGTTACTCCGATGTACTAAATGCGAAGATTTCAATTTTCTGAAATTTGGCGGAATTTCCCCAACTTAAATCAAGGTACTCAATTGGCGAGAATTCTGAAGATAGATCGCTTGAAATCCCTTAATAATTGCATTATTTCTGCAAGGATTATTAAAATTTAACGCTGTATTCTAATAAAACTTATGCACTTGTATTCAAAAATCTATTCCCTTAAGCTCTCAGTAAATTGCGCCAAGCCGAAAAGTGTGCACACCGCTAGGACTCAGTTTCTCAAAGTCGGCATATCAGCCATATTATTTTTCGCAAAAACTAAAAAATTTTACATATTAGTCTCGGAAATCTTCAATTCTTATTGTTTTGCGTATAAAACATTTCATTCCTGCTCTGATTGCCCATGCACGCGATATTATAATTAAAAAAATAGCCTTGCAAATATAAACTAACAAAAAATTCATTATTATTCTTTTATTTTTACTTTAAGAATTTAAAAAAATTATTCGGCAAAATCGCCACACATGGCACCCACGATGCTTATTTCACACTTTTTTCACTACAGGGACTACAATTACGGAAAGCTTTCTACGGGGAGAACATAAAAAATCTCTTAAATTCTGGGAACGGGTGGACATTGAAAGTTTTCAAATGGACTATCATTTATTCTATATTATTTTACATCTCTGTGCAAAATTTTTGCTGATAGGTCCATTTTTGTGGATTTGTATACTATAGAAATCCACAAACTGACAAACAGAATTTCATTCTTATTTATAAGGATTTGAAATTAAAACAGTTTATACCACTAGGATTAAAATATAGGCTACATTTCATGCATATAGCGTAAGTAGGTCTTTCACAGAGACAATCAAAAATTCTGAAACATTATGCTCTACGGACATCTTTGAAACTTGTGAATAGATTCTAGAGATTTTTCCACCAATAGAAATCTACGCTATATGTGAGTAACATAGGCTGTAATTCATACAGCATAAATACTACTTATATTGAGACACTCAAAAGAACGCTCTCTGTAACTACCCCTCTGTAACTACCCCCTCTGTAACTACCGAACCAATTCTAACTCACTGATAGAAAACTATACTACCCCTGTATAATATAGGCTACCTTTCATGCATATATCACAAGTACTTCTCTTGCAGGAATACTCGTAAGTATTACATTATGTTCCATGGCCATCTCTGTAACTATTGAAGATGGTTCTAAAGATTTTTTCATTGATAGAAACCTACACTATTTCTGACAAATATAAGCTAAAACTCATGCAGATAGCATAAACAAGTACTTTGCACGAGGACTCGAAAAATTCTATTGCATTACGCTCTATGGGCTGGTATATTTTAAAAATGGAAATCTATTTAAGAGAAAATGAAATTCATGTACGTTATTGAGGTTCATAAAACAATGCTCCTTAACACTGCCCCACGCACAATGTCAATTGAAGAACAACTCCCCTGTTGTACTGTCAATTTGCTTTCTTTTATATACAATATAAACTTTCATATTTAATGAGTATTTTTATTTCATGAATGTTTCTTGTTAGCATTTTCTTATCCAGCAAATATAGTGTACATATATACATAGTGTGTGCTGGTGTCACATAGAACATATACTCAAAAAGAATAAAACATTAGACTATTAGAAAATAGTTATACATTATCATACTCGTAATTCTAATAATAATTATAAAAAATGCATCAAAAACATTTACCTTAAAGCAAAATGTCTTACTGAAAATTCTATGAAACAGCGCACTAAAGATATTAATTAGCATACGATTTTAAATTCTCATGTTTTGGCTGAGCTAATGGATATGTGTTCGTGAAACTCCTTTTCTGCATTTACCGTGTTTATTCATATAAATTTTTATGTCCATGGTTCACGAACGTAAAAGAAATTCCGAAAATTACGCAATATAAAAACTATTTAATATGTAACAGTTCACTATTTTTGATGCAGATATTAATTAGCAGACGATTTTAAATTCTAGTGTTTTGGGCTGAGTTAGTGGATATATGTTCGTAAAACTCCTTTTTCTGCATTCACCCGGGGCCATCGCTAAGCAACGGGCCTGCGTATGAGTTGCCATCCCTAAAAATGAGTTTATCATTGAGGCCTGTTTTCCCCAGTCACAATATTCTATTTTATTATTCTAAATATTATAAATGTTACATTATTTTATTATTTTAAAACAATTTTTTTATACTTTTGTCGTACTAAAGAACTTTAGATGTAGGTAATCGTTTTGTGAATCTTGCGCCATTTTCTTTCATGAAAATTTATCCTAAAATTCGAACATTTTGCTCTGAATGTAAAGGTAAGTGAACGTTTATAATGTATTTAGAAATTCTAAAAATATGTATGTAAATCATGTTTAGTGAATAATTACTCATGTGTTATTTATAAATAAATTATTTTAATCAGAAATCGTATTACTTGAGTAGTTTTTATTCTTGTAAATAAGCATGACGTTGTCATACTATTTAGACAATTTAATTTTGCCAGTTGAGAATGTTATTTATCAGTTATATATGTCTTGATTATGTGATTAAGACTTACATCTGGTACAGTGCAGAAATACAGTAAATTATAAATTATTGATTTATACAGAACTTCAAATGTAGTTAATATTTTGTACAAGCGTTCATTATGCTTGCTCAATTCCCAAGTTCGATTGAGAAAGCGACAAAAGAATAATATATACTACATGAAATGTCTTCATTAAAGAATAATTAATTCAGGGATCGCGCTATAGAGCGTATTTTATCAATTTTCTCCAATATACAGGATATCCCGAAAACACTAAATTTAATACATCATTTGTTAAAGATTAATGTTGAATTGTTTAAAATAACGAAGGAAATACGATTACGTTCATGAAATATTCATTATAGAAATGTCTTGTGTATGTAGTTATTTTAAAGTATACTAAATATCCACTTGTGAAACTAAAATAAGCAATCTTGAATCATGAGAGTAAGCGCTACTTTGTTTTTCCTTCAAATTATATGCATCTATTTTCTTTATGTAAATATGTATCATAGCAAACAAATTAATCATGGGTTCTTACTTGAATTAGTAACACAATTACTACTTAAAACTACATTAAATATGAACGCGTTTGAGAAAGCACTGGGAAAGCTTAAAGAAATTGCCTGATGTATATACGTGAAGACTGGAGCATCCGTAGGCCTCTTTGAATGGCTCATCAAAATACACGCGCAGGCCCGTTACTAATTGCGAAGGCCCCGATTCACCGTGCTTATTCATACAAATTTTTACATCCATGGTCAGTCTTTTAATGACTAAGTTTCTGGAGCAATTTCAAACTTGTGACATCAAAATGACGTCGCTCAAATTTGGGATTTGAATTCGTAAAATCATGTTATGTTCTTAGGTGTTTATTTTTATTTTAGAAGAAAAAGTCAATCTGTGTAATCCAACTAATCGAAATAACAATAAAAAAAATATAAAATAAAAAAAATTCACAGTTATTTCGTTCGTGACCTGTTTTTTGTCATCAAAGTGACGTAGGTTTCGCTTGTAAATCTCACCGTGTTTACTACACAATCAGGAATCGGAAAGTTTCCTGCGTGGAAAACGCAAAAAAATCTCTTAAACTCCGGGAACGGGTGGACTTTCAAAGTTTTAAAGTGGACTATCATCTACTATATATTATTTTACACATCTGTGCAAAATTTCAGGCTTATAGGTCCATTTTTGTGGATTTGTATTCTAATCAAATCTACAAACTGACAAACAGAATTTCATTTTTACTTCCTTGTACGAAGTATAACGAAGTAAAAAATCTCTAGCGAGTGTATTTTGACTATAGTTTTTCCATGCCGTGTGTACGTACGTACGTATGTATGTATGTATGTATGTATGTAACTCGCATATCTCAAAAACTATTGGTCGTAGAATGTTGAAATTTTATATTTAGGATTGTTCTAACATCTAGTTGTGCAACTCAAATTTTGGTATCAATCGAATGAATAGTTTTTGTACAGGACCGCCCAAAAGATTCGAAATACATTACGCTCTATGGGCCGAAATTCATTAAACTTGCATATCTCAAAAACTATTAGGCGTAGAAAGTTTAAACTTTATATTTTAAATTGCTGTAACATCTAGTTGTGCACCTGCCCTTTCGGTTCCATTTGACTGGATAGTTTATCTACAGGATCTCCCAAAAAATTCGAAATACATTAAGCTCTATAGGCCGAAATTCATTAAGTTGTATTTTAGAGATATTGAGCTATTTCAAGACTCAGAAGTGATATATGCAGTTAAGAGTTACAAAATGAATTTCTCCATTAAAAAAAGTGTCTTTATGACTTATAGTTATGCTACAAGAACACTCAAAAGATTCCCAATACATTACGGTCAATGGCAATTTCAAGGGCATTCATCCATTTCAAGCACCATACCGTCCTACCATATAAGTTAGGTAATGATACGACCACGGTCACGTGTCTCCCTCAACAACTGCGCCAAAAGTCGCCAGGCTTGGCGACTTTTGATGTACGTGTGTATGTATTTAACTCACAAATCTCAAAGACTATTCGTCATAGAATGTTGAAATTTCATATATAAGATTGTTGTAACATCTAGTTGTGCATCTCGATTTTTGGTTCCAATCTGCTGCAGAGTTTATTTACAGGACCACCGAAAAGAATTTCAATACTTTAATGTCTATGGACATGTTCAATATAGCACAACTGTAGACAGTCATTGCTTGGTCCACGCCCAAAATCTCGCCATTTGTCATAACTCGGCGGGTTTGACCAAAATATCGCCAAATTTGGCGATAGTCAGTCATTTTGTCCATGTCCAAAATATCGCCATTTTTCATTGTCCTTGTCGAATTTTGGCGAAAAATCGCGAAATTTGACAATAGTCATTCATTGTTTGGTCCATGCTTAAAATCTCGCCCTATATCGTCGACCTTGGTGAGTTTCGCCGAAATATCACCAAATTTGGTGCCAAAAATTATTTCATATTTTGTAAAATTCTAAAACTTTAACCCGTAGAATTTTGAACTCTTGTATTGAGAAATATATTGTAATATTTAACTGCTTTACATATATTTTTTGACTGCAATCAATTTTGACTGGGAATTTATTTACAGGGTCAGCAAAATGACTTATCAGGGTCAGCCAAATACATTAAGGTGTATGGATGCATTCAATTTATTGAAAGTCTGTGGTCAATGACTACTTTGGCTATCTCCAAAATCTCGCAAACTATCTCCAGCTCGTCGGCTTTTGGTGAAATATCGCCAAATAAAATGTCTGAAGGAAATCTTTCAAACTGAACTGAGCTTGGCGATATCGAAATATTTGGCTAGAAATCGCTAAACCTTACTATTACTGATATTTTATCTCTTTCAAAAAAATATAAGTTTAGATGAAGCGAGTCGAAAATATTTTTGATTTAATAGACGTGCAAGGAAGTCGTGTGTTGTCCACATCAGATTTTTATTTATAAGAATTTGTTTTATTTTATCAGCTTCATCAAACATATTTTTGATGTATCTTAATCAGTTCAAAGTATCTTAATCAGTTAAAATACAGTATATGTATAATTAGCTATAGTTTAAAAATAATTTAATTTACGATAAATTTCAAGAACATACTTTTAATTAATTTTTGATAGCTTCTTGATTGTTTCAAAACACTAGTTTGAATTTCACATAACCTATTTTGAGAAGTATTCTAATAAGCTATGGATATGTACGTATATGCATATAAACATATATATATATATATATATATATATATATATATATATATATATATATATATATATATAGATGTGTGTGCATGTATAATAAAAATAATATTTATAAATAAACGGTTGCTGGGATATTACCAAATGCTTTTCAAGTTGATCAAAATAGACAAACATGTACTGGATGTACGTTTTAGGTTTGCTATTAAAAAAAAATCTGGTGGTAGTCTTTCACACATTGCGCAATTCCAGCAGCAGGAAAACCCTCATTGCTTTTAGCTGCTACCCTCATTGCTGCTGAAAAAAGGGCAGCCGTTGCCATCGCTCGACCTAACTACCAGCAAGATGGCGGACAATCGAAGCGTTCACCGCGGGACACAGATCAAGAGACCCTTTTTTAGCGACATCTGACTGTGCCGGCACAGCCTTTTTCAGCATTGGGCAATCTATCCAGCCGTTCTCACGTTCTTCCATTTTTCAGCAGATGTCAGTGCTGTTAAAAATAATCGTGACAATTTTTTGACAGGAAATGACGTCCTAAGAAGTAATGGCTTCTCGTGAAGCTATGTCACCCGCAACTATTTTTATAGAAATCAAATCTATTCCTCGTGACTGGCGACAGTCAAAACGTCAGAGTTTGGTGTTTCCAGAGCGGGAACACTGCGCGTTAAAGGGTTAAAGGGAAACCGAAAAGGAAAGTGGTTACCGATTATGTGAAGGAAGGTTCCGCTATGAGTGCAAGGCGTGAACAGCGCACCGAAAGAAAGAGGAACGCCAAAATTTACTCGCTGTTTTTATTTCATCAACTAGATAATGCATTTGCACTGTATTAATGAAATATTACTTGATTAACTTCAGTTATTACTTTCCGAGCATGCACCAGGTAAGGAAAATACTGTAACCATAGAAAAATTTGGCTTTGAGATTTTGATGTATTATGTGCACATTTTAAGGTCCTCTGTATTCATTTATGCTGTTTTAACGGTGATGTATACGCGTGTATATGAGCGAACACGGTAGCTCCTAAATCGTGCAATCGACTAAGCTCAAATTCAGTATATATTATAAAACCACTCTCGCACGAAAAGTTTTGTTATTAATGTGTATAGGACTATAGTTTTTTTTTTTTTTTCAAGACAACAAAAGGGAATTCTTTTACTTTACGGCTTGAGGAAGGAAATGCTTGAAAGTGCGCTAACGCGTCTAAGCAAGGAATTTGCCCGAGTGCAAATTGGGTATGTATGTTATAGGTTATAGGCACATGGTTTGCATACATTTTGGGTGAGTTTAGATCTGATACTTTGTTCAGAGTTGCGAAAGATCATTCTTATTACTGTCTATGTACGCAAATCATTTAAAGTAAGCTAGTGTCTAACTAGTGTATTAAATTGAGCTCAAATTAGGTACTAATATTACAGCTCACTCTCCTACATAGATTTTAGTGTGTATCTGGCGTACAGTGTTTTTACAGGCCTAAAAAAAGTATTCTTATACATTGTGGCCTATACGCTCAAATTTATTTTAAGTACACTAGCGCCTGAACACTTCATTCGATCGAGTTGAATGAAATTCATTTAAATGCTTCTTAAAGATAAAGTGTTTGAAAATTCCAGTGAAGTTACACTAAATTTCATTTATATTAATACTTAGTTAAATTCCCCTGCATTCCGATTTGCATGATTTGATAGTTGAATCTGCACACAATAAGTTCGCATTTACAAAAGCGCCATGACCATTACGGTAAGAATGTGCATCTTTGATATCAAAACGTACACTGCGCATCGAATGATTCAAGTAGGTCATTTATGTTTAAGATATCAACAATATTTTTATAAAATTAAGTCGTCTGCAGCATGACTGCGCAAATTCATTGTTCACGTATAACGAACTGTGTGATAAAATAAAACAGTTGTCCGCATTATGCACGGTTATTCCTCAGGTGTTAATGCTATACCTAAAACATAAGAAACACTATGTTAAAATAAAGCATTATGTAGAAATAATGTAGGATGTAGAAATGAGTTATGAAAGTCAAGGGTTTCGTCTGCATTACGTGAGGTTCTTTCTTTATTGATGAATGACATTGACATATTTTTCTTATCATAAGTTGAAACGATCTCAGGTTAGTATTCATGAAGCAAACTTTACGTCAAAAGTCAACTAAATTTTCCTTTTTGTGAGATTCTTCAACACTGGCATTGATTCGAACTACTCAAATAAGAAAAGTATCCATTTCCTACCGTGCGAAGAACGGGTTGTTGACCAGTCATCGTTGGGTCCAGTCACGGGTTGGTGACGTTCGAATCCAGTTTCTTTCTCCTCCGAGTCGTGCACAATGCGATTTTTCCATCTTTATTTGTTATTTTTTAGTATTTTTTAAACTTCCACAGACTTTTGACATACCGTTTTTTTCGTACAATGATTAGATTAGAACACAAAATATATAATAAAGTTTTCATGATAATTTCCCTAACTGTTAGTTTTTAGTGGAAGTTCGATTTTTAATTTATTTCAAATTTTAAGAAAATACACTTTCGTTTAGAATTACAAATTTTACGCCTATGAAACATATTCCTAATCTAGAAAATATTAATCCATAAAAAAAATTCAAGAATGTTACATTAATTAATTTAATTACACTGTGAGCAAATAACTCAAATTATTACTTCAATTTAATTTCCAAACTTTTACACATAACTTTCTTATGATTGAACACAGAAATTAAAAGCATATTTATAAGGAATTATAAAACGTAAATTCCAATCGAATCTTTTATAATTTGTGTAAAAATTATAATTTCAACTAAAGTGAATTTCTTATCAATTTAACATTCTTTAGCTACGCATGGAATTCTACAAGTTTAATTTAATTTTAAAATAAATTAACATATAATAAATTATTTTTTATGTCTCCATCATTTTTTGATTTGTCCTAAGAGTAATCAAATGAAGCGAAGGCGCTTTAATTTGATTAGAAAGTTTATAGCAGTTTATTTCTAACTATTATAAAGTAAAAAGTAATATAATTCTTAAGCAACAACTTTAATTACAAAAATATATTTTTTCACATTCTTTTATATTTTATTAAGTTTTCGAGAAGTACGGATGTATGCATAGGCGATTTTCTTTTTTCTAGACAATTATTTTAAATGTAAACATAGAAATTAGATTTTTATCACCTCTTATTATCATTTTAAAAAGCGAGAGTTATTGTTGACCTAACATTCGCCTGTATAAGGTCGCAAAATTATTCTGTCTTACACGATGAAAGATATATCTGCGGGTTTTTCACTCAGGATTATATTCCTAAGTATTAAAAAGTCTCAAGAGAGCACAAGCCTTAAAAAAGAATATATATTGATTGAAAATATAATTATTTGCTAGAGTTAGATATGAATTTATAATCACAATGTTGATCTCAGATTTTTAATGAAAAGTTTCGAGTAAAGATATGTTTTAATCATCATCACAATCTAAATCCGTTTTACTTCTATGCACAATATGTTTATGCCAACCGTATCTTTTTAAGCTTCATTATACGGCAACACAATGTCACGCACGATGAAAAATTACTATATTTTGGGTTTTATGTGTACAGTTTGCCCGCTCAATTTCTTTGTCACCTGATTAACTTCAGAAAGGGGAAACCTATAGTCATAAAAATGGGTTCGAGGTATAGTAAATTAGCTATGCACTGCACATTGAAATCACCTACAGCGTTACCTGACGGATAATATGGAGTAAGCGTTGTTCTCATTTCAAAAATGGTGCTAGGTATGGGAAAAAGGAAATCTATTAAGTTTTTCAGAATCAAATGGGATAGTAAGAAAAGACACCTTGCGTACATTAATATTAAAAATAAGACATAAAATGCAAAAAGTAAAAATGTATTACCGATGCTTGAGCCAGTGTGTCACCTGCTAAATTGTACAATGTGCAAGAGAAATTGCAGACTGAATTTCAAATGTGATGGGGAGAGGCGGGAGGGATTGGGACAAAATCAATTAAGTCTAAAATAAACATTATTTTTTATTTCTGAGTTTTCGACCAGGTTTAGTAGCCATAGCATCTTAGTTATTGCAATAAATAATTTCAGTTCCTCACTTCTGTCGGTTTATACTACAAAAAACTTTTTATACTTTCGATGCAAGTTTTCAGTCTTATTTATTTTAACAAACAAAATTTTTAATTAAGTTTTGTAAACTTAAGATCTTAACTTTTATAAATTAACAGTTCACTTAGGCCTAACAGCTGAATATTTTTAGGTATAATGTATACTTTTGGGTATGTTTTATTGAGATATTGTGTAGAGGGCGGGATGCGGCAGTGAAAGGGAAAATTTTTTCTTCCATATCATAATTTAGAGAGTAAAAGTGATGAAAAAAAATGAAATTTTGTCTTCCCACAAGAAACTGACTGCTCCATCATTGATAAAGAAGATATTACCGCAAAACTGCATCCTCCAAAGATGGTTGGAAAAACCACTCATGTGCAGGCATATTTTTCATTTGATTTGCACAATATGTTAGGTAAATACATGTTGAAATGTACAAAAAACCTTAGAAATACTACATTTGTCATTTTTTGAATACTTATGAAGTTTCTGCCTAAATTTCATAAATATGTAAATAAAAAATGTAATAAGTTTTTAAAAACAATTCCTATACCTCCCTTACGTATGGGAGGGATGCGACATTTTTGTTTCTATTTTAATTTGCCTACCTAAGACTTCAATAATTATCATCATATTTATATTTTTAAGTATGTTAAAGTGTTTTAAGATGTGGTATTTCGGAAATTTTAAAACTGTACAAGTAGAAACAGAAATTGTAAGAAATATTTTTGTTAGAAATGCCCCACCCATCCCGTCTCTCCCCCATTATTTCTAACAGAAGAGAGTATAAGCATGGATGGCAAGTGAGCCTACTGCCATGAAAGTGATTAAAGTGTATTTTGGTAAATGCGATAGAGTAAATGCGCGTTTTGTGCCTCTCATTTGCAGCAGTTTTGTGAATATTAATATGCATACTAACGTATGAAAGGTGCATTTCCTTATTACATCGATGTTGCTGAACAACTTTGTAATTGATTTCTTTCCCTCATCTCGTACCATTTTTGAGTACATTAACTCCAATTTAAGCAGTCAGGTGGCGCTGGGATCAGCTTCTTTATGCAACGCATAGCTACTTTACTATACCTAGACCTTCCCTTTTATGGCTCGACATTCTGATCGATCATTTAGATGTCGACATTCTGAAGTCAACGGGGTGATGAAGGACTTTTAGAGAGCACACAGTGTGCAAATATAGCATATAGATCTGATTTGGACAACCATCTTCACGATTTCTAAATATACTTGAATTTAATCCGAAGGGGAAAGAATCATATTTCACGATTATTTTGAAGTTCCTTTTCTAAAATACAGCCCATGCATTCGCTTACATCATAAAACCAGTGCTTTGCTAAAATCACGGATTTGCGTATTGATGGTATTTATCGAAAGAAAATAAAAAACTTCTGAAGTGCTGCATAAATAAATAGCTCTACCTAAAATGTAACACAAGATGTCTCTGCTCAAAATATTCATTTATCAGGCATAAAACTTTATGAACCTCCGTTACAGCGTCTTCGATGGGCAAGAACCATAAGTCAAGGTATAAAAGTTTCTGAAAATGTTTAGATCGTTATCAACACATGGAACCCCTAATAAATTTGTATGGTGTCACCGGATGAGAGAAAGATAACCTGAGTTTTGTATATTCTTGGTTGAAAGAATGGTAGTAAAAATCTTGAAATGTTTTACCTATAAATTTCATACATTCAAATGATAATACAAAGGACGTGAATTTATCAATAGAGGCTGAAAATTCTAACCGATACTTAGTAACAGAGTGTAAATGAAAAGAAAAAAAATCGTTTTTATGAGTATTTCGGAAAGAAATGTCGCTTTTTTTTTACCTTAAATTAGAATTTCAAAATGTTCTGAAATGATAATCGTGAGTTCTCTTATTTTACAACAAGATTTTATTATTATCTTTTTTTTGAGGTGGAGAAAGATATGTGAAGGAACGTTTCGGTTCCCCACCTTCCATAGGCTAGGATTTTTGAAAATCCAGCGCCAATGTTAAACAGTCACATACATTTCAAATTTCGTATTATTAGATGCAGTACTGTTGCAAAGTTGTAATATTGTTTATCCACATAAATATGCGTTGCGGGAAAGAGATTTGTACAAGCATTGTTGCTAGTGAAATGGGTATGTAACCCCTTGACCTTTGCGGAACGACGTCAAATTTGGTGACTTAGGCGACAAAAAAGAGAGTTTTCGGAACTAGTGGGATTTCGGCTATGTCTCAGAAGGGAAAGAAGTTTCTCGAAAAATCCAGAAAAATGATGTCACATCCTTTATGACGTCACGTGTGATTGGAAGTCTATAAATAAAGGAAGCACTTAACAGTCGAGTAAATGTATGATATAATGCGAATATTGAGAACAAAGCGAAAAAATAGACATCGCAATTTGACTAGTGTAATTTTTGGGTGAGTTAATGATTTGCCGTTGTCTGTATTAGTACTAAATTCTGTATTTGTGAGATATCAGTACTTCGATTAATCGAATAAACTGTTATAATAACTTCCGAGTTTGTTGGAATATTTTAACCTGCACCCACTACCACAGGGTTTCTCAACCTGTGGGGCTCGACCCCCAAGGGGGGCGCAGAGCATTTGGAGGGGGGGCACGAGGAAAACGAAAGAGCAAGTAGTGATGCATGTTTTTAAAAAAATCATCTTATTTATTCACATTTTTACTCAAAAATATATCCATTTTCGCTTAAAATGTTCGTTCAAACTTTACTGATAACATTATTTTGTTGAAAATTCAATTAAAGGTTCATTGTTAAAGATTAAAAAACTAAATGTATGCTGAAAAATGTGAGGGGGGGAGGCGCCACCGTAAGTTAGCCTTTGTTGGGGGGCGCGACGTTAGAAGGTTGAGAACCGCTGCACTACCAGATTTCGTAGCTCTACTTTTGGCTAAACGAAATCTAGACATAGAATAAAAAGCGTAACTTTCAGGTTCACCTAATAATTATGTTTCTGTAAACGTCTAACAAGAACTGAGTTAAAACTTTCCAGCCTGTATGGTTGTTGGAACTTTTTTCAGGTGCAAATGAGTAGAAATTTAGTAACACTGGAATGGATTGCTCTTTATTATTCTTTTCCATTGTTTATTTGCGTTTACTTTTAATTAATCTTAACATATAAACTGCATTAAACGATGCTTTTGTAATAAATTCGTTAGTGTACTTCACAGTGGATTTGCCATAAAGTTCTCAGTCTTACATGTCTTAAACACTTAAGTACTAGCTTCTAAGATTTTGATAAAATAAAATATGCAACAGGGACGTTTTGTAGGTTATTACCTAAAACATGAAACTTGTTTACTCAAGAAGTGACAAAATCTTTGCGTACTAATTAGTAAATTTTGCAGGTTTGTTTGAAAGTCAGAGTGCTGAAACATCGTAAAGCTATTTCATCAATATCTCTAACGTAAATTCAATATGATCGATACAAAGTATGTCGTAGCAAAATGTAATGATTGCAGATATGCCATGTGAAAGAACACAACGGTGAAAGCAAAATTTAAAATTAAAAAAAATAGGATGCATCGATAATTTATATTTATCTATTTGCTTATTTTATTTCATTTTTGAAAATTCCGTATGAAACAGATTAATGTTGCAAAAAATCTTTTTGTAAAACACTACAGAATTAAGTGGTTCTTTAGGAAAAAACAACACATTGCATTATATTAAACAAGACAGCTGTACTATGTTTTATTTGAAGGAATCTACATTTATATAATACGAATCATATTGATAAGCAAAAATGCATGTTATTTTGTTTAAGTATAGTTAAACTGAAAAAAAAAGTGTCTTTAACAAGCCATAATAGCTTCGCATTACTTTTCTAGATTAATAATTACAATGACTTTTCAGTTCTTTAAGCACATACGTATAGCAATTTTCTTATTGAAAAATATCTGGTGTGAATCCACTAGACTTTCCAAACACTTGATAGTTTCTAAGTGTTTAAATATGTTTGAATCGGTGAATAATTGAGCAAAAACCGATCTGACGCCGATGCATTTCAAATAATTTGAGTCAATAGGCTGCAATGCATAAGAATACTTTCTTGTAGCCCAGTAAAAATCTGCAAGCCTTGCGCACACAAGATCCTTACAATATTCAAAAAAGTAGTACGCGCATCTAATTGGAGCTGATTTTAATGCACCATTTAGGTACTAGCGCACTTTAAAATGATTTGTGTCTACAAGCTGTAATGAATGAGAATTCTTTTATGAAACCCTGTGAACAAACTACTAGATTTGTACACCAAAATCTATGCAATTCATGTACCCGTAAACTATGATATACATACTCAGCTTTCGCTCAATTGAATACCCCGTTTAGGTAGTAGCGCATTCTGAACGATTTGAGTCCACAAGGCCGCAATATAGCCCTGTAAGCCCTGACCTACACAACAGTGTAGTTGATCTACATCCTTTCAAGAAGTGTAAGTCATACTAAGTCGATTTCATGCATAAAACCTTATTATTCATAAGGAGTGAATGAGGTATAAAATAATAGTTTCTCATATTTCTTTTGGGTTGTGTGTTATTCGATAAACTTAATGAGATATTCATAAAACTAAAATAAGAAATTAAACGTACAAAGTCCTTTTTTGTCGCAAACATAGTCGAGGTCCTAACACGTAAGCACGCGCGAAAACTTTTGTAACTTAAGCAGTCGCATGGGGTAAATCTTACCCCATTTTGTCTTCTTTATATTTTTGACCAAAAACGTTTTAAAAACAAATTTGTGGATTTATAACATAAAATACATCAGTTCTGTTACGTTTCATGGGAAGAAATCGTGTTTTTTATATTTATTGAGAGATTTTCTGTCAGTTTCTTTAAATACCATGCTTTCTGAGAAGAAAATCGTGTATGATATGCTTTATACCTAAAAACACTAGTTACTTTATTAATATGATATTAATTTCATTTAATAGCCTTTTGTCAATACATACCAGTAGTGTAACGTCCATTTATAGTTAATTTACATTTAGTTTTTACTTAGTTTACGTTAACAACGTAATGAAACGTTGTTAGTCGCACGGGAGTATTTAATCCCAAAGTGTAATTTTCTTCCCTTCCGGATAACAAAGTAACGAAATTCCTTCACCCACCCCAACTAGACCTTGACTTTGAAAGGTATAAGACGGGGCAAACTTGTTCTCAAAAAGTTTCTCCCATTTTACGAAGAAAAAAAATCGCTGGGGTGAGATTTACCCCAGCGCGCCTGCTTACGGGTTAAAGGGGTATATGAATTCTTTTTGTAACCCTGTAAAAAAATAAAAATAAAAAAATAAAAAACTACACGTACTGTACATACCAAAATCAAAAACGTTTGTTCGAGAGTAGTTTATAATGTGTTTCGAATTTTAGCTCAACCGACTGGAGTGTTTAGGAGCTATTGCGTTCACTTACAAACGCGCACTCACACACATACTTACAGTAGGTAAGACAGTACTCATATACTTGTTTTATCTAGTATAAATTAATTTTTAGAGCATATAACTTTTTCTCACATTTACTTGCTTTTTGCTGCTAATGCTGTTTTGATAAGTATCACACTGCGTTGAAGTGTACATGTGGCCTGGGAACGGGCCCTTATAGAGAATATACGGGAGCTCAAGAAATAGACAATTACCAAGAAACTGATCACCACTAAGTTGCATTTGATTGACACTCTAAACAGAGAATGGCATCGTAACAACCGACTTCAACAGCATGCAGAAATATGTGCAGTGAGCATGTCCCGAATAAAAGATGTAATTGAATCAGAGGGTGAACCACCAAATACTAAGATTGCTTTCATAAGATTTATATTCAGTGTAAATATTACTTTACTTTTACACAAAAATAACGTATGTTCACGTTATTTGTTGGTTTTATGGATATGAAGAATACTCTTGCATATAAATATATCTGCGAAGCTTAAAGCCATGATTTTACTCAAAAAATATATTTCAAATAGAAAATGCAAAAATATGAGTACCGTCCCTAAATATTCGGCAGCATGTTATAGACAGGGTGAATCTAAACTCTTGGGCAAAACATTAAGGGGTGATATGGCACATAATAAGGAATCAAAATCACATAGCAATGTGGGCTCGGCAACGTCGTCTTCGTATAGCTGTTAATAATCACTTCGGAAAAAAGTGCTGAAAAAACAGTGCGCTTTCCGACCATTGTTTCGCCAGAAGGTAATCTATTTTTCTCCGAAAACAGAAGACTAAAATGGATAGTTTAAAAAGTTTATTTTATTTCATGGATGAAATTTTCGGAGACGAGCCTATTGTTTATGAAACTTGGTTAAGAAATTAGACGGACACGTCAATGCTTTTTCAAAAGTGATTATTACCGGGTAAGTGAAAACTGCGTTTTTCACCCCAGATTGCTATGTGATTACGATTCCTCATTGTGTGCCCTATCACCCCTTAAAGTTTTTCCCAAGAGTTGAGATTCACCCTGTATGTATATTTCACCGTAAATGTAGCATAAATGAATCCAGAATGCCTCAAAACGTGTAACTACATAAAAATGTCATAGTCAATTTTTTTTTCATAATTACAATACTTTCCTTACATGGATACATAGGAAATGTCACTGTAACATTAAGAAAGATAATTATAAATTGGATGATTAGATAAATATATTCATTATCAAACTACAACTTTCATTTAATGTATTTAATCAATTAAATTAAAAAACCAATGTGTCAAACCTAATATCACTTAAAATATTTGTCAAAACAATAACCGTTTAAAACAACTTGTATGAACTAATTAGCATAAAATGCTTCGAAGCCAATTACTTCATCTGAATGCTCATCGTCAACATATTTTTTCACTAATTTAAAAAAAAATTGGAGTATTTAATTAATGTTCCTCTATATATTTTTAAGATTATTTAGCCGAAAATCAATCTATCCCACTCGCTCAAATATTCCAGTAAAATTAAATCCACCTATACATGAAAAGACATTTAATATTTTTTTGAAACATAATCTGCCTAAATATATACTAACAAAGATGAATTTTTCATTCAGGCTAATGCATTTATATTTAATCTCTTAAACGGCCAATTTACTTTTTGTTATTCTAATAGAATGTTTTAGTGAGTTCCAAAGCATTTTTCTAAATTTTTGGAACTCGAATTAATGTCACTTAAATGGAAAGCTAATATTTGATTTTCCTGCAATAATGTATGAGTAATTAAGACTTTTAGAGCTTAAATTAAAACAAGATATCAGGAGGAATATTTCATAGAATGTTTACATAAAACTGTTTGCATTGATAATGAAGTGGATTAATTACCTCCTCTATCTACTAATTCAGAATTGTTGTACTATAGATTATGCGAATACCCCTTTGAAAATATACTCCGTTTAGCAAATTTAAAGCTTTTTCTTAATTACAAATTAAATAAAAAAATTGCTTCTCTTAATATTTTATTTTAGACATGAAGTTATTCTTTTTAATATTTGAGTACTCCATAAATGAATAGATATTTTGCATGTATCTTTACAAAATAAACACTTGTAACACAAAAATAAACAAGATTTGTCACACTCTTTAAACTGAATTGTTATTCGAAATTTAAAATTAGTAAATTTATTAAACTTTTAATATTAGAAGAGCGAATTTTTACAGTTTCTGAAAACGTATGTTAGTGCAAGTCAGTTTTCCGTCACACGGTTGGAGAAAATAAAACAGGTCCGTAAAATATTTATAAGATTAACGTGGAACTAACTTTTTTCTTGTGAATAGAATTTACCATTACAAAAAATAAATAAATAAATAAAAAATAACCACCTATGTCGTCGATGCAGCGCTATACACGATTTATTAACCCCTTACCGGATTTCCCCTAGCTGAGCTCGGGCAGGTAAAACGTTCCATTCTAGTTTATCCCGAGTGTAGCTCGGGCAGTAGGAATTTTTTTTTTTTTTCCGTAATCTTCCCCGAATTATTTTGTTTTACTTTCAAGCACTTTTATTTACTTTTCTGCCCACTGGATGGTAGCAATATACACGATTTAGGAAATCGTATATGAAAATAGTGTTATTAAGTTTGAAAAAGGTATATATATCAAAATATGCATTTAAAAAAATTAACATTTCTTGACCCTCCAACTCGAAAAAAAATGAACCGGCAAGGGATTAAACTTTGAGTTCTGAGAGATAGCAACAATAGCGGCTTCAGTGTTCTGCTGTAGTTCTTTCATTGTCTGAGAAGTTGTTGAGTTCACCTTAAGGTGCTATCACACGAGAGCTCTACACACTGCAAATGCAATGCACTACACTTTCGCATTGCAATTTTGCCCTTCAGTCGGACGAAAATATCGTGTGATAGCGTTTTTCTTGTAGCCTGTCTTTTTTCAGCACTGTTTGAAAAAGTAAGGCATGCAATGCGAAATCAGCCAATCAGAGCCCAAGAAATATCCATGCCTTAATTCAAGATGGCTGCCTTCGCGTCGGCAATGTGGACGACAGAAATCGAAGCCGATTTTATTAATGAAATCAGTTACCGCAATTATGGAAAGACAAAGTCTTTGTTGCTCCAAATCGTTCATTCTTTTACTTGAGAATGCAGACACGCATATATAAAATCCCCACGTGCGGAAATCACGAATCTAATTTTGCTTCGTCGCAAAAATAGCCAGTAATAGTCGGTATTTGTCACAGAAAGAGCGATAACGTCGCCAAGTTTGCAACTCTGAGCCATTCGTCTAGGTGGTATTTTCGTACTGCAAAACAACCCCTATATATTGCTTTTGACGGGCAAAATGCAGTGCGAAAGTGCAGTACAAGCATTTTGCAGTGCATAGAGCTGTCGTGTGATAGCAACTTTACACTTCATTTTGTCCTATATGTAAAAGCATTAGAATATGAAGTAAACACTAGAAAGGCCATTCCTTTGTTTTGGTTGTGAGAAAAGTTAGGGGTGGAGTTACCAGCTGTCACATCGTCCCGAAGATTGACATTGGACAATTCACCATTCTTCCTTCAGGGTAATCGCCCGGAAGTAATTAAACTCTAACACCCAAACGAAAAAGTAGGGGTATATCGGGATCGGAAAGCTGTGACAGCTTGTGACTCTTATCCTGTTGCCCGATAACTTCTGTCACACTGCCAAAACATAGGAATGGCATCTTTAGTGTTTATTTGATATCTCTATGGATGCACCGTATGGCTAAAAATCTAAATCAGGACATTTTGAAATACTCTTAACAAGGAGGGTGGGTGGCTACACTCCCGTTTTCCCACATATCTTTTTGAAAGGAAAACAAAAAAAGTAATCTATAAGATTATTGCTTTATCTCTTTAGTTCCCAGCTGCACGAAAATCTCATACCTGTTGATTACCAGCGAAATGATAGAAAAATGCCTTCCCCAATTTAAGGAAAACGGGTACTTCTAGTACTGATTTTTTGAAACTTGGAACCTCCCTTCTTGAGTAGCATTACGGGCGAGATGCTTCCTATTGTGCTAATCCAAAGACGTGTTTTAATTGCTTTTGACATCCCATTGCACACTGATACATCATTCAGATCATGAATACACGGTTTTTCTGTTTATCCTCTTCCTTAAATTCTCAAGCATCAAGTGGTGTAAAACGGTCATTAATTCATATGTGGGGTGGGAAGAAACTCACTCTTGGGCGGCTAGGTCGTTTCGGGGATACATTTCGGCCGTGCGGCTTGGCCGGTACGGAGTCTAAAGTGTTAAAAATGCAAAAAAAATATTAACGCTATGTTTAGACATAGCTTTTTTGTAATTAACGTGTTCTAAAGTTAATTTGCCTGAATTTAAATTTAAGAAAAGCTGCAATATTTCCTGATACATCTAATATTCGTCTTGTTTAATCAGTCTCACCAATGCTCTAGACACAGGAGTACTGCGCAAAACTTTGCTCATCCACATAATTTTATGAACATCAAACTAAAAAATTAATTTATTTATTATTTTTGTTATATTACTGGATTTTCCTCCATACACCTGGATGTTCAAATTGCACTTATTAATAATAATTAAGCTATTTAAAGACAAATATATTCAATTTGATTAGCATATTTTTCAATGTTTCAAAGTACAACATTTTTTACTGATTTTGTTAAGAACTATTGCACGTGTGCTGTATATTATCTCTTTTAATAAACCTTATTTCAAGTGTTAATTAACGTTCACACATGAATCAAAAACTATTTTGGTAGTAAATGGTTATTTTAATATATCTGAAAGGTAATTGCAAGTTAAACGGAATTTCAAATGTTGAATCAAAATTAATTAACTAGAAATAATTATTTGAAAGCAATTATAATAATTTCTACTTAGTACAAGATTTAAATACTTGTCATCTGGATCTGCATACTAATTATGTGGTTTTTGCACAAGATACAGCTACTTCTCAAGTAAATGAATATTTTTCACATTCACCAATTTGCTTATTTTATTAAAGTGAAATATTTTCGTTTATCATATTTGTCGCACGCAGCAGCATTTATTCTGTAAATGTAAATGAAAATTCTGCATACATATTGATAGCATATTCAAAGATATTATTTCTTGTATTTGTATTTATAAACTCGCCTATGTTTGGAACAGTGTAAATGTTTGTTCCCTCATTCATTGTAACAGGATATTTATATACCAGAACCACAAAATTCGAGATCACTCTTTTTAATAACTCTTTAAAATAGCTTTAATAAGACTGAATAGAAGGAAAATTTAACGTTATCTAGGGAAAATTGAAAGAAAACTATATAACTATTCCTAAAAATTCTTATAACAATCTTTTATATGTAAAAAAGAAAAAGCTCTTTTGGTTTTTCTGTTCGTTTGTCTCACGGTTTGCTCGTTTTTATTTTTATTTTCTCAGTTATATAGATATAAAATTATTGATTCTTAAAAATGGAACTTGAAATTTATTGCTATTATTATTATCTTGATTTTTCGATGACAGTACTTGACGAATTTTTTAGTTAAAAGATTTGATATTATTATTATTAGTAGTTACTATTATG
The DNA here is from genome assembly GCA_038373885.1 of Cheiracanthium punctorium. Lineage (NCBI taxonomy): Eukaryota > Metazoa > Arthropoda > Arachnida > Araneae > Cheiracanthiidae > Cheiracanthium > Cheiracanthium punctorium. The sequence continues at coordinate 506,511 of JAWZYV010014928.1, read as the reverse complement.
GAATTTAGCGACTTTTTGAAGAACCTCGCAAATATGCGGACTAATGCTTTTAAAATTCATATTCACTTTATGCGTTGATATTTGTGAAAATAAGCCAGGGTAATTTATTAGTGAATATCAGCTTAGAATTTTTTCGCAAAGTTATACTTTGAGGGGGGGGGAGTTAACTAATGCCGGAGATACTTAATGCCGTACTACACAGTTATTTATTTATATAAATAATAAAATAATTTATATAAATAAAACGCACTCTTTCCATAATTTTAATTAGAATATAAATTTAATCATAAATAATTTATAACAGTTAAAACAAAAAACAAAAAATAATAATATCTGCTCAGTATAGTTTTCAACTGATAACAGATGTTTATAAACATATGTGCACACGCTACACGCAGACACATATATATTTATTTATATCAGACTATTTATTTACGTGCTGTCTGTTTTTGTATGCGTGCGCATTCCATTTTTTTACGCCTCACCATGGCACAGTGGTTATGCCACTGAAAATGGTAGATGGCCGAAGTGTGAATGTCCCGGGTTCGGGTCCCATCGCGCGGCTGTCGATCTAACGGTCTGGAGTTCTGGTAGGTTTTCTTCAGATGTAACGTGAATACGCGTTTGAACCCCTTAGAAAGTCCTCCTACCAAGGTACCCCCCTTGGCAGATCGCCCTAGTGTAGCTAGCCACAACAACAACTTTTTTTACGTAGACGTCAAGTCTGACTTCATTGAAGAAAATCAGCTGCAGGTTGACTCAAGTATTCTTAAACGCTATCAACATTTTCCAGGTTTTGACAGAACCAATTTGATGAAATTCCTGTCTGCATTGTTAACACGAGCATTATTTTTTTTTATAAAATTCAGTTCAATGAACATAATCACTTGTATCCACACCTATTTCATGTCAAATTTGGTGGATTCCAAGCGTACAGTAAAAAACGAATTATTTATAAACTGCACATAATTTAAGATTTCCTAGATGTTCAACAAAAATTTGAAAATTTCCGTATTTCTATCATAAGTAATTTTTGTATTGTTCTAAGGTTTTCCTTGACCTTTGGAAATCCTGTGACGTTCAAGAGTCCTAGATAAACCATTTGCGTACCTTGTGGATTCATCAAAGATTAAAAATTCAAAATCTTTTATGTATTTAACAATGCCAAACCACAATTTTCACCCATAATGAAAAAGCCAAGCAACAGTTACAGTGAATATATTAAACTAAAACAATGGCGTATACATATTTATGCTGGTTTTGGGTCACGAGAATTTCTTACTAAGAAGCAGAAAGAAGTAAAAGGAAGTACAGATAGCTTAAAAATTTTTGGTAATCAAGTTTTGATAGAAAAATCGATTTTGACCATCGGTAAATTTACCTTTGATTATGATTTTCGGCATGATGACTCAATGTACGCGTGCTTGCATAAGCGATGTTTCTTTTTTTTTTTTTTTTTTTTTGAGCTACCGCGAGTCCATTTGGATGCTTTTCCGTGACGTAGTTCGAACACAACAGTAATTTTCAGGAGCGTTTCATAAAGCTTATAATCTCGATAATAAGAGCTTAATTTATGTGCGGCAATCATAAATAGTAGCCAGACTTATCTCTTTTAGGATAAGCGGTCACTGTCATTTCTATATGCAAAGTAAGACGTTTTAAATTCCGCAGTCATTTTATAGTAAATTTATCTCTTTATCTCGATGAAATAATCCTATTTATGTATATACGTATCTCAATATATATATATATAGTTTTAAAAAACCAAAAAGCACGCTTTAGTGATAAATTGAACTAACTAAAAAGCGAAAAATAATTCTTAATATAGAAATAAATTAATGAACGCAAAATAGTATTATTGTGAAAAAAGCGTGGGGCGCTTTGTGCTATATTTTTTGTATCAGATACTGAACTGAAGAACTGATATATGGAGCACCCCGCGCTTTTTTCACAATAATACTATTTTTCGTTCATTAATTTGTTTCTATATTAAGAATTATTTTTCGCTTTTTTAGTTAGTTCAATTTATGACTAAAGCGTGCTTTTTGGTTTTTTAAACTATATTTTTATTTTTCACTTTTTAGTTCGATTTGCTATAAAAGCTTTTTTTTTAGTTTTTGTTAAACTGTATGTACTTAAAATTTATTTTTAATTTTCGATATCTCTCATAAGACACTAAGGAACACTTAGTTGGAAAGTACAAACTGTGAGATAATTTATTTTCACTGTGCACCAGTGGCGGAGCCAGGATTTTATTTCGATGTGGGCTGGGTATCAAATTTAAAGCTAAAGTTCAATTGTAAACTAAATATCAAATTGTAAGCTAAGTAATGGGTCCCAATTTCGGGGGTGAGCAGCCCACTCACCCCCCCTCTTGCTACGCCCCTGCTGTGCACCAAAGTATTAATCAACCTCCAGTTAAATGCTACCGTCCTCACTAAAAATGAAAAATAGGTGTCTAATCAACAAATAAAAGCGTGTTAAAAAGAATGGCCTTAACATGTTCTTGTACTCAACTCTTCCATAATGTGATGGATCATTTCAATGAAATATAAACTAATTAGTATTTTGTAAAAATAAAAACATTGCCGTGCCCAGGATTCGAACCTGGGTGATTGCGGCCACAACGCAATGTACTAACCACTATACGATCACGGCCACAGTTGAAAAAGTTTTCTTAAGATTGTAATCTTTGGAAGTGTTCTACTTTCAATCAGGCTAAGAAATGAGGAAATTATTTAATCCTGGCAATCCTGATCAGGATAATGAGATAAACTTATAAAATTATTGTATTGTCGCCGGCTCTTCATAAATGTACAAAGTTTAAATTAAATCTGACCGTTTAAAGTGTGCCAAATTTGAGTTCAAAGGAGTCAGTTACAAACATACAAGCATACAAACATACATGCAAGTGAAGCTAATAAAAAGCGTGTTAAATAAAAAATACTGAATTTTCCTGATGTCTCAAAATGTGCACTTTATTACCTAACTATTCTGTACATTTTCTCATTATTTCAAAACCTGCCTTTCAACTTTTCACTAACTTTATTCCAGATATAAGTTGCTTTAAATAAATTTTAAAACACTCCTGTTTCATTTTATCTCTATATTAAAAATACCTTTCTTGGAAAATTTGCATATAGATGGTATCTAGCCACCCAAGTTTAATAACCTATACCAAAATTTAAACGCATCACCCTTTTCATAAATATTCAAGAATATATTTTTAAATAAGACTGCTTCACTTTTGGTTGAAATTTTTCCGCACTGATAATTAACGTACATAACTATCCAGTTTATTTATCACCTTTATTCACAAGGATAATTTTGTTAGTGGATAAATTTAATGGTGATGTTTACTTCGTTGGTCATAACGCATTTTGCCTCACTGAAAGATTTTGAGCATCGAACCAATTTTATGGATAATTTAATTTATAAAATAGTTTGTGACTACACCTGCATAACAGGGAAGTAAACTGCGCAAAATCATTTCAATGAAATATAAACTAATTAGTCTGTAAGGGAATTCCGTGCAAAGACATTCAAAATATTTTGTAGAGAACCTGCATGATTAAAATACACATGCAGTTCTGAAGAGCAAAAATGTTTTGCATGGTAAACACTTAATTGAAATAGCACATAAATTAACCGCAAACTAAAGATTTAAAAGAGAGTGCTTGATTTAAACCATATTCTGTTTATGTGTTTACGATTTCGTGAACATCTGAATCACAGGCATTTGTTCAAAATTTCACAGAATATTTTTTTTATTCACAATAAGTATGGAATAAGTACTCGGTAATTACAAGATGAATTGATACGCTGTCTGATAGTAAAATACAGGGTGTAACTGAATTTAGCAACCACCCTTCTAAACAGTACCACAGAACTTAAACATATTCGAAATGTATATGTGTTTAAAAAATATGCGATTTCTCGTATAACTGCTGAGCGTAGCTAATGGCTGTCCCAGGCGATTATAACATGTATGTTTCATACCCAAGTGTTCAAGAATTTTTCTTCATTATGCGACAGTCGTCTAGTCCCAATTGTTTATGGATTAAGGCAGATTGGCTGCACTAGGGTCCTAGGCCTATAGAGAGAATGCAGTCCGTAGGGGACTTTCTAAGGGAACTTAGCCCGTATTCCGTATTTACGCAGTGTTTCGGAGAAATCTACGGAAAACTCCGAAAGGCTAGGTCGATAGGAGCGACTAGGATTAGAACCTGGCACCTCCCGACTTACAGCTGTACGCTGAGGGCTAAAAGATCGGAGTAGAGGCAGAAATAAATAATATTTATAATAAATAAAAGTTCTAATTACCGTTTTTTTTAACAGCGAACACGCGCAATGGCTGATTTCTGTTCCGCCCGCGCATGTTCTGCTTTCTCACACGACGGCTTGCTTGCAAAAGTTTTGGACGCCGGGCTTCCATTTGACGCTATTATTTTCATAAACATGATATCCTGGTCTGTCTGGCATTTATCTGCGTACCGAGACCGAAGATATTGAGGGGAACAAAAATAAATCAACAGTAGAACGAATAAATATTTATTAGATTTTGAAACATTTTATTTTTAATAACGTGCCCCTTTGTACCTCGCAGACGCAATGTCTACGCTGGCATTCAATTTGTATTATGTTGGTCTGGCCTAATTCACTAACTATGTCAGCGTGTTTTCACATTATTGCTGTTCCCTTTTTTCTTCGACCAATTGTTCAACACAATTGTTCAACAACTTCGACAATTGTGTATTATTCAACCATCACGAGTTGGTGGCTGTGAGGTATGAGTCACGTGGTGTTTTCGAGATTATTTCTGCGTTTAATCTTAACTTAATTAACTTTTAAATTTCTCTTTTCATAGCTAAAGCACAGAAATAAGCCCTCAAGCATCACATGATTTATACGTTATGGCTGTCACCTCGTGGTGATTAAACTTTACCTCGCCGACTGGCTTCAAGTGTTATCTCAATATTTTCGAGGCACTATGCTTCTAAGTCTAAGAGCCAGCGACCGCCAGACCTTCGTCATAGTATAAAAGCTGAAAATTTCTCTCTCTCTCTCTCTCTCTCTGAAACTCTTCTGACTCAAAGTCATAGAAAACTGTTGTGTTCGTAAACTCCCGCGACGAAGTACAAGCTGTCACAAAGTACCAAGCACATTTTATACTGCTACTTCTGAACTTTCTTACGATGCTGCAGCGCGCTTGTAGTAGAATTACGTTTCTCATGACTTTGAGATTGTCTGGCGGGGGTTTGCCACGATGGAAAAGTGTCTGGCAAGGGATAAAGTGATTTCTAGTACTGCGAAGAAGAACATATAAAAAAATTAAGCGTTATGAAATGACGAAAATTTTCTGCAATTTTATACACCTTTGCCACCTGTTACCTGCCAAAGCCACGATCATCCAAACTTTATAGTGTCCGATTGTTCCTACCTCTATTGGGGAATATGCCCAGAGAAAGTTTTAGCTTTTATACTATGACGAAGGTCTGGCGGCCGCGGGCTCTTGCTCCTCTGTTTCGTTTCCTTGAACAGACATCAGCCCGTCAGTTACTAGTCACAGAGATTGCTAGTCATACTAAGTAATTATTATTCTTTTATTAATAAAGTTCTTTAAAGCTTCCATAGTTTCCTCGAGTGCTTAGTTCTCAGATTGTTGTACATCTCAAATTTCTAACTACGTGTAATTAGTACGATCACGAACTGAATAGTTAATTTTAATCTCTGAAACCACCTTTATGACGTCAAGCTGTCGTCATGTAGGAATGTTCTATACGAATGCGTGTATTTACATTGCACTACAGACAGCATCATCCTGCCCCTTGTACTTAAAAGAACAGAGAACTACAGAAAAAATTATATTAAACAGATTTACAGTAGCCTTTTCTATATACTGCTACTTACGCTTACCGGTTAATGAGAAAGGGTCATTGAAAAACAAATGTGAGGCAATAACCGTTTTATTCTAACTGAATTGGATGACAAATATCTTTTTCGCTAAGAACGAAATTTTTCGAATTGGATAAGTAGTAGTTTATATTTGAGAGTCGGAATTAAGTTTCTTCTTGAGATTCTTTTTTAATAATCGAAGCGCATACATATTCGAAGTTCAATTTGAGAAACATAAAAATTTGTAGGCAATAAAAATGTCGCAACACGATGGGGGCGGGAGGGGGAAGTGAAAAAATTCAAATACACGAGGTGATTCTGGTCAACTGTCAGTAATTTTAAGTAGGTATAATTTAAAAGCTATGTTTCTTTCTGTATGCTAAATATATATATCTTTCTTTCAGTGTAGATATCTGATACTGAATATTCATACTATCTTTTTGCATTAAGCTGTTGTTTTTGTTTTGTTGAGCATCATGGATTTAAAAAGAGAACAAGTTCTTAAGCTATTTTTGCAAAAGCTGCGACTAAACATCATCTTAAAACACCTAAAACCACTAGGAATAATTAAAAGATTCATTCTTAGGACCATAAAAAATTAATAGGATACGAGAACATGGAAAAATTTTCTAAGAGGTGGCAGTAAGTATTGCGCGGTCAACAAAGCGTGTACGGGAGAGAATTTGCAAAAATCCTGTTCAGTCTGGACACCAAATTGCAAAAGAGCTTCAAGTATCACAATCGTCGCTATAAAATGTTTTGAATATGATTTAAAAGTGGAAGTTTATATTAAAAAAAGCTAATTCGCGGTCCTACAGAAAAGTAGAAGATTGCAAGAGTTGGAAGAAGCCAACCATTGTTGAAGATGAATGCAAACTGCAAAATCATATTTTTCCATGAAAAATTACTTCTCGTACAAGACTCACACAATGAACAGAATAACCGAGTGCATGCAGCATGATTTATTGGAGTTTTAAATAGTAAAATAATGGTCCAGCAGTACCAGAATGTGTCAAAATTTCCGGTTTCACAGAGAAATGTTTCCTTCTTTTTTATCCATCAAGGAGAGAAAATTGACACTAAACTATTATATCAGTCGTTTCTTAAAGGTCATTTGATTCCTCATGCCTCACCATTCTATGGAAAGAAGAGATAATTTGCTTTTCATCTGTTCCAAAGAATGACTGCAGCTTCTCCAAATCTATATCACTTTGACTTTTCCTGGTGGGACTATTTGATGCATAAAAAAAGGGAATACGCAAGACTTGACAGTTGACCAGTTCAAATTCCGATTGTCTAAGTTTAGTGATGACATTCCACAGGATAGTACGCCTGTCATTTAGGTACATTTCTTAAACGCCTGAAACTAACAGTTAAGGAAGAAAGAGAATGATTTGAATAAAAGTGTTACCAATTAAACTTTAGTGTTATTCTCTTGGGAAATAAGCTACTTTTCGAATTTTTGAAATAAATGTTATTTTTCTACAAAATTATTTTACTGACTTTTGCTCTGAACCACCCTATAAAATATGTTATTTGACTATTTGGTACTCTTGAATTGTACATTTTTTTCAGTGGCCTTTCATTCTAACGACCTTGTGTGGTTATCTAATATTCCTTTAACTTAAACATGGTACTGAAGGTACATAGGTACTTAATTTTACTTTCAAAAGGCTTAATCAAACCATCGATTTGATGCTGGCAATATTTAGCTTTAGAAATTGGCAAAATTTCAATAATATAGCTATAATTTATTTTTTTTCTTTGACCTCATTTTACACGAAATATTTTAACTACTGTACTTATGAAATACGTACATAAAGCATTTTCATATTTTTTCAAAATTATGATTTAATTCGATGAATTAAGTTTAGAGTACTTTATTTTATAAGTGTCTCATTCCATTCATAAATTAGGATTTCTCCAAGTATACTAAAAGCCACTGAATTTTAATTTGAAATTGAAAATACTTAATAAGACTTAATTAAGGAACTTTTAGTCATTAATTAGAGTACTTTCTTTGAAACGTAATTCATAAATATTTATATATTTTTAAAGGAGCATTCGCTTAATGTATGGGATAAAAGTTATTAATGTAAAAATCTAATAAAATATCGTTTAAATCTTTCTGAATGTGCTATATATTGTATTAAGGAAAATATACACGAGAGATTTCTGCCTAAGGGTAGATGAGATCATAAGAGCAGGAATCTTTAAGGGGTTCGAACGTGTATTGAAGTTGCATCTGGAGGAAAAGAACAAAACTCTGGACCTGCAGCCGAACGGTAGACTTAGAATTATATGGACCTTCACATTACAATCCAAATTTCTGTGAAATATACGAATAATTTGAATGTCATTCTTCTCCAGCACATGTCATCCTATTTAATAACAGATGGTGTAGTTTCTGTAAATTATGCCTTAAGAGTGTGTTGCCTCAGTAACTAAAAAAAATATTTAAGCCTCATCATTTTGTGTAACGGTATCTAGGATGCAAAATGGAATTCGTATATTCTAATTAATGTAAAATAATATGAGTTTTGTTAGTTTAAAAATATCACTTCTGACATGCTGGAGTAGGGTTGTTTAAAAACAGTTTTTAGGATAAAAAGGGCGGATCAACTGACCAAGAAAAATCAGTTATATTGTAGTTTAGTCTTATGGTAGTGAGGTGAATAGTGTGTGTAGATGTAGAGCTCTAGTTGAAAAATGTTTCCTATGACGGAATGGACTTGCCTTAGTTATTCGCAGGGAACCATGTGATATGTTCGCAGGGAACCATGTGAAAGATAGGGAAACATTTATCTGGCGGATATATTTATTTTTTGCTATTATGTAAAACCCCTTAAACCGTAGTCAACTAATCCCCATCGCTAAATACTCTTGCTTTAGACTAATGTTGATGAAGTTATGATCCGCGGATCAGGCATTGATCCACGCTGGCTTTTAGAATGCTCGTTTTTTTATAGGATAAAATTGAGAAAAAACTCAAAATTTTCTTTAAAAAGAACTTTATTATACACAAGTAAATTCCTTAATTCTAGTAGGAACAGCAATAAAGTAGCAATAGTAAAATAAGCACGAGTGTCAACATCTATTCCACTAAAGAATAAGTTCAAGTTATATATTTTTAAATATATCCTGCAATAAATAATATTTCATGTATTTTTCTAATTTCAGCACGTATGTGATTAAAAAATAAAGTTTTAAGACCTCTTACGGTTGCACATATTCCCAGAGTGCATGAAATTCCAAATTCAGATACAACAGGCGATCACAGCAATCTAATGCCAATTGATGGAGCTAATAGAGTCGCAAAGCTCTGTAATTTAAGATAGGAAAGATTCAGGCAGTGGCGTGTGCATGATCAGGTTTTGAAGATGTAGGTATAACACAATTTTTAAGGTTAAAGGAAACCCCCATAGAAAAAATGTCTCGTCAACTAGTGGACGTGTCATCTACATGACAACGTCAGGCCACATATGACTTCGGTTACTTGTGGTTGGCTACAGCTCTACTGATCAAACGTGCTAGAACATCCTCTCTACAGCCCGGATTTCGCACATTGGAATTTCCATATCTTCGGGGCCGTGATTTCTTCAACGACGGACTCGACACATCTGTATACAGACGGAACAAATACTTTGACGCCCATATGGAGGCTATAATAAATAATTTGTACTAAATGCCTTGCTATGTATGTGCATCTCTTGAATTTCAAGAATAAACGTCAGGATTAAATGACTTGTTACTTTACTTTTTGAGCTGCCCTCGTACACATATCAGGGCGGACTACCGACTAGGCATGGTGTCACCTGGTACGGTAATTAAAGTATATTCCCTAATATCTAAAGTATAAAATTATTTTTTGACGTTGACCTTCCTTTTTCGCTGTTCACTTGAAAAAGTAAAAGCTTTCGAACAAAAAGGAAAATGCGAGCTTTTTAGGGGATATTAAAATTGAGAACCAAAAAGTAATTTTAACCATATCGTTCTCTCCTTTCTAAATCAAGCTACTGATGTAATGACCCTCCACTACTAAAATTATAGTATGAATAATAATAATGAAAAAAATGACCACTTCTCAAAAAGGTTCATTATCACTGCACTAGACCGTTTGTGTGTATTGACCTGTTGTCCCCTTGAGTGGATATGCTTATTCTTCATACGTGTCCACTAAGTACCATTTGCACTAAGAACAAGGAGACGGAATGTCGATTAACTGTATTGGAATATTATGCAGCCGCATTTTTCAGATCTTGGAAAACATGAATTATTTCTTGCAGTTGGTTGTTTGATCTTCTATTTCTGGTTTCAACACTTCCTCTATCTATGTATACATACAATATAACAGCGCTAAAATTACCAGGCTTTTGAAATGAAACTAACAACATTGATCATAATTGAGCACACAAATCAGGAATGGACCAGAATTAAAACTAAACACGTACAGGTAAATAAAGCAAATATTAAGATCCCTATTTACAAAAGAGATACAGAATCTCATTTATGTAATACACCGTCAACATTTGGATGGGAGAAAGACTTTTATTTTTCACAGCATAGACTTCATTTATAAATAAGATTTTAAAAAGCATGCAAGCTAAAAATCAAAATTCCATAACTGATGAGTTGGAAATGATTAACATAATCCATTAAACTGTTATTACACTTAAATTCGAAAATCCCAAATGAAGGAAAAATTAAAAACAAGACCCCACGAAATTCGAAATTTGCATAAATTGCAAAATAAATAGATTTAAATAGCTAAAAATACAGAATAGTAATTAAAATAGATTATCTATACAAAACCACTAAATCATAATAAAACATACACAGGGGCATTAATTAATATATGCTTATGTAACTCACAGAAAATTTAAAATTACGATTACTCTTCAATATGTAAAAAATTAATAGTAAAAAAAAATAGATATCTTATACTTCTTTTGAAGTGCACTCAGTATTTGCAATGGTAAGTGCAAAACATTACAACAGCGCATAACCTTAATGTCAAAATAAACTGACGCCATACAATAAATATGGAAGGCAGTAAGATATTTTCGTCTAGAGCTCAATAAACAGATCTCTAAAATACATAATAATTGGCGTTGTATTAAATATAATTAATTTTAACGAACTGATTGTTTTTAATTTAGTTTTATAACTTCGAAGATAAATTGATGTAAATATATAACAGTAGAAGGAAATATCCATACTTTTGGACACGCCTCGAGTGTAATAGAATAACACGTTAATGTTAAGCAATTTTGACCTCTATTTTTAAAATTAAATAAGCAAACTAAAATGAAAACGACTAAAACAAATTTATTAAATATAAGAATGAAAAGTGATCGGAAACTGCAAATGCCAAGAAAATATCTCTTGGGCGACGACATGCACTTGGCAGCCAAAAGGCAGGGGCGGCCCGACACGGTAAGCAAGGTAAGCATCGCATCTGGGCGCCATTTCGAACTTGAAAAAAGTATAAAATGGGGCGGTATTTTTAATATTTGCGGAGGGCCGCTCTTGCCAAACGGCATTCCAAATACAGAACTACTGCACTTTCACCCCAGTAAGTTAAGGCAAACAGGCAGCAATATGATCAATTTGAAAGATAGTGACTATCATCCGAAATAAATAGAGCCAAAATAATAGTCGACTCTGGAATGTGAAAGGGAAATGATAAACACTTTCAGATTATTAACCAATTTTAGAACAAATGCTTTGTTTGTCTCCACCATTACCGAAAAAAACAATTATCGCTTGCGAAAAAGAGAACAAAAAATCTGAAAGCCGAAGTAAGGGAATAATTGAGAACATAGACTAAAAGTTAAAATTTCAAAATTTCAAACAGTTTAAATTTAAACAATTGTGAAACAAATTAAAATGCATATTAAATACACTCATGTCCATAAATTAAGGATAATGAAGTTCAGGCAAAGAAAGAGAAAGAAGCAAAACAAATTTGACTTATTTGTAAAGTCTATTTATTAAACAAAAAGTAAAGAGCAAAAAAGATGCTATATGTTTGACATAATTAATAAAAATTGCAAGTTTTACTCCCTTGACCAAATTTCAAAAAAGAACCTATTTACAAAAAACAGTATAACATGGTTAGTAGGATGGTTAATACGGAGTATGTCTCCCGGACGATGCAATACAGGCCTGACAACGCCTAGGCATGCTGAGTATCAAATGATCAATCTGATCTTGGGGAATATTACACCACTCATCAAGCAATGCACTCCGAAGTTCCGGTAGACAGGTGGGAGTGGTTTGACGGGCTGCAATTCGTCGGCCAAGCATATCCCACACATGCTCTATTGGATTCAAGTCAGGTGAGTATGCTAGCCAAAGCATACGGGTGATATCCTCCGATTGAAGGCATTCGTCTACAATGTTTGCACGGTGAGGACGGGCGTTGTCATCCATAAACACAAATTCAGCACCCATGGCTCCCCGAAACAAACGTACATGTTGTTCCAGAATGACATCCCGATAGATGAGGCCTGTCATCGTTACACTCTGAACATGCAGGTCAGTTCTGGAACCAAGAATAATTCCTCCCCAAACGAGCCATCCTGCACCATCGTAACGGTGTCTTTCAATGGTGTTCTCTTGGTGGTAACGGGTACCTGGCGCTCTCCAGATGAATGTCCGGCGAGAATCAGGCTCCAAACTAAACCTGGACTCGTCGGAAAACATCACACAAGACCACTGTTGCGGTGTCCACAATGCATGCTCTCTACTCCAGGTTAATCGCAGGCAACAGTGAGTTGCGGTAAGTGGAACACATCTGACAGGCCTACGGGCATATAGACCAATGTGCCCTAAGCGTCTGTACACGGTGTGCCTTGAAACTGTCGTACCGGTAGCTGAAGAGAGCTGACGAGGCAGGTCTGATGCTGTACTCCGTCTGTTTCTTTTGGCAGTAACTGCCAAATAGCGGTCCTCATTCGGCGTTGTAACGCGGGGGCGACCTGTGCTGTAACGTCTACTCACATTACCATCATCTTGGAATCGTTGCCAAAGCCTGGAGATGACACTCTGGGCGATTCCAAGTTCCTCGGATACTTCCAGCTGGGTACGTCCACATTCCAGTCGTCCGATAATTCTGCCACGTAAAACATCATCCAAATGCCTCCTTTGTGCCATAACTATGCGGTTTTTGCACTGAAAGGCTTTCACAGCGCTTGTGAACAATTTTACTTCTTTGCCACCATTCCTTATATACCCCTCTCTTACACTCTCGTCATTGTGACGTACCATCCACGCCATCTGGTGGTTTCCTGTAATTTGCATATTCTTCTTCAAGATGTGTGTGATCATTCCACAGATGAAATTTTTATTTCAGAGATCAATTTCTGTGTGATTCTGAATTATCCTTAATTTATGAACATGAGTGTATGTGATGTACATCATAAGCCTTCCTGGTGAAAAAGCGTATATTAATCCTTTAATGTTTTTTAAGGACAAAACTGTAGTCCTTAACAAATCAATATCTGGCGTGGCTTTAAGTAGAGTATGAAGCATATTGAAAAAAAAAATGCTTGATACTCCAAAATTTTGCCACAAATAGTCATTTGTTATATTCAAAGTTAAGTATCCAAGTTTTTCCCGTTTTCTTATTATTCACACATTTTCTGAATACTACAACATTTTCTTGCTGGAGCAGCATGTTCGACTACTTATTAATCGAAATATTTGGCATAATTAATATTTCTTGTTTGTTTAGTACGAAAGCTTTTACTTGTACATTATTAAGTAATTCAAAAATGTAGATTAAAGCTGGATACGTAAAGATTACTTTGAAGCGAACTATTCTTGAATATAACTAACCCAACGTACGATTTCAACGTTGGAGCCATTCAACGTGATCAAACTCTCATCAAATAATTTACTAATGATAAAGTTGTCATCAACTGTGGGCAGTGTCGCATAATCGCACGCAATCATATCAATCACATGTTTAAAATCTATTTCCCTTAAGAAATTTAAGTAACAGAGTTGCTAATATTTGTAAATTTTCAATTTATTTGAATCTACTTTGTGAATAGGTAATACTTATTTTCTAATAATATAAAATTTAGAATGGCATATGAGAAACCCGGTAAATCAAATGAGAAATGATGTTTAAAAAATACATATTTATGTCAAAAATTTGTTTTTGAGAAAAGAAAAGGAAACAAAGAATGAATTTTTTTAAATAAAAAAATTATGTATCTATTTTTTTTTCTAGTTTCATAAGAACAATAAGCATATTATGTAAATGGAATTCTTTTATGAATCAGTAAAACAATATTTAGTTAACGAATAATTATTTTCGGCAATTTAAATTCGTTGTATTCTTATGCTGAGTAACATTTAACATGTTAACATCACATTTAACAGCAACATTACCTACGTTTCCACCAACTTTAGAGCTTTAAATTCATCAAGGAAAAGCTATTACGCTAACTAAATAAGAAATAGAAATAATTCCAAACACACTGACTATACAAGTTTGTTCCTTGTTCAATTAGTGCGTTATACTCTAATTAAACAAGAAATACAAATAATCTCAAATTCACTGCTTTAGGGCAGTTTAACGTTTAGAATTAAAAAATCAATATCGGGAATCAGTTGTTTAAGCACAGGACGCGAAATCTTGCTTTTCACAATAAGCAGCAATCAGAAAAATAAGGTCAGGTCAAAGAAAGTAGTGTCTTCTTTTGTTTTTTTTTAATCATTGTCTTATATATAAGATTGGAAAGTCCCCGTCCCATCTATTCAAAAATTGTATAGATGGGACGAGGATCGAGGAATACATCCATAATTTGAAATTTTATCTTTGTCGCTAATTTCAACTCTTATCTTACAAAAAGAACAATATAAAAACAGGCGTTAAAAGGTAAAAATAATTAAAATATTTTTTAAACACACATAAAAAGATATTTATGAACACAACGTACGTTTTGGTAGCATAAAAGGCGCACCCTTTACCGTTTGCGTCTCATTTATGTTTTTGTGCGTTTAACTTTGTACTTCTATTTCTGTTTTTTACTTATTTATTAATATATTTATTATTTTAATTTTTCCATGCCTTTATTAATTTTACTTTTTTATTTATTTATTTATTGTAACCTGCAATGCTGCTTTTGCTATTTTCTTCACTTCTCTGTTATACTTTTATTCTCTCTAGTTTCTTACTTTTCCCTTCTTCTGAAAACAGTTACCTTTATTTATTGTGTTTTCACTTCTAGACTTTAGTCTTATGGATGATAATACCTTTTCCCTCGTGTATTTTGATACAAAATTTTAACTATTTTTTTTTTAATACTTATATTTTGAGCCAACACTGTCTTTAGAGCTATGAATGCTTCGTGGGTCTTTCGGGGGCTGGAGAAAGTTAAGTTGTAATAAGTTAAGTAATTATAGTAATTATATTAAGTTAGGTAATTATAGTAATTATATTAAGTTAAGTAATTATACTAATTATATTAAGTTAAGTATTAAGTTAAGTAATTATAATCACCTCCTATTTGGCGTTGAAAAGCCATAATATTGTAAAACAATTTTTTGCTCATACAGAAATGATAAGATTCACAAATTAAACAGTATACCAATTATATTATCGTATCTATAATAATAATCTCTTTCCAAATGTAAAATATAAAAGCATAACTTCAAGTTGAAGTATAACAATGCACTCTGAAAAATTCTAAAAGTTCTGATTTGAGTAAACGTGGATTAAAATGCCGTAAAATAACTTGAATGTTTGGTATTTTACCCAAGAAACGAAACGAAATTATCACAAACAATCTACCTCGACAAATCCACCATTGATCAAAGCAAAAATTGAAATGCTTTAAAATTTATCACTTTTTTCAATAAATAAATTTATCATATAAAATACGTATTTAGGGGTAATTTTTTTCTAAAATTTCAAATCCGTTTACATATTTGTTCAATCTTTGTTGATTTTAGAAGAAAATAGCTTTGTTGTGTTATAGCAAAGCTACGCACGGATTATCTGCCAATTTTGGGGGGGTGGGGTACCTCGGGCAGAGGAGTTACGGATTTTAAAGCGTATCTACGTCACATCTGGAGAATACCGACAAAATTCCAGACCTTTAGATCGACAGCTGCGCGATAGACCGGGCCCAAGGTCGAACCTTCATACTTCAGACGTCTATCATTTGTGTGTTTTATCGACTCGGCCATGGTGGGGATACATTGATTCTAAAAATAAAAATTTGACTCTCAATAAACAGCTTTAAAATTAAAAGAAGAGAAGAATTTTCCTATTTAGGACTACTATCAGAAATAATGTAACAAGAAGAATTTCTCTACCAATTTCCCTCAAAATAGGACGGTCAGTCAAAAAGTTCCCGGAACTCTTTATTATCACAACATGCATACGCAGGTACTTAATCATCTTCAAAGTAGACGCCTTCAGAACACACACACTTGCTTCACCGCTCCTACCATTGCTGGAAATAATGCTGAAAGTCCTGTTTCGGTATCTTTCGAAGTTCAGCCGTCTCGTTGGCTTTGGTGTCTTCTACGGTGTCAAAACGACTACCTTTGAGGCCCATTTTGATCTTTGGGAAGAGCCAGAAATCCGAAGGGGCTAAATCCGGTGTGTAAGAAGGCTGGTGGAAAAATGGAATGTTTTTTTCTGCGAGCCATGTCTGCACAAAAATCGATGTGTGGGAGGGAGCATTGTAGTGATCCAGTGGCCATCCTCCTTGCCATTTGGCGGGTCGTTATCTTCGGATTGCTTCCCGCAGTCTTTTCAAAACTTGCACGTACAAAAGACCGTTAACTGTTTTTTCCAGCTGGTACAAATTCATGGTGCATCACACCATCGTTGTCAACAAACGTAATGAGCATAACTTTTGTTTTGGATTTGACATGACGTCATTTCTTTGGTGGAGGAGAGGACTTTGTATGTCATTCTGATGACAGCGCCTTCGTTTCCGGGTCGCAAGCGTACACCCAGGTCTCATCACCAGTAACGGTTGTCTCAAGAAACGTCGGTCCTCTGTGCTTTTTTTCAAAACATATTTCCCCGCAGTCAACTTCGGAGTTTCCATTTGATCCAAGTTCAGCAGCCGCGGAACAACTTTGCACTGACACGTTTCATCTTTAAATCATCTGACAGGATTACGTGAATGGATCCATGCGAGATCCCCAGTTCGTGTGCCAACTCATAGAATGGTCATTCTTTGGTTTGATCTGATTAACTGTTTCATTTGCTCGACCATTCCTCCGTTTCGGGAGGTTGAGGGTCTCCCACAGCGGCTGTCGACTTTTAGAAATTTCTGCCCACTCCGAAATCTTGAAAACCACTCGTAAACGGCTACTTTTTTTTAAAGAATCGTCACTGTAAACTGTTTGTAAGGCTAACAAAGTCTCTGAAGCAGATTTACTCAATCAGCACATAAGCTAGATGTTCGCCCTTTACTCGAACTTAGACATCGCGCCTATTATGAACTGGCGCCCATACTGCCTATTATGAATTCCGGTAGTAACAAAATAGTGGTGGAGGAACTTTTCCGGGAACTTTTTGACAGCCCCTCGTATAGATCTACCTTTCTTTCAATCTATCTGATTTACTCTTATTGTTCATTTGTAGTCTAAATCTCTAAGAATATCCTATTTTCAAAATATATTTCATCATATTCTGTAAATCACCGCTCTTCTTCGCGGAAGGCTAATTTTTCTCACGGCACCTGCACCCGCAGGTTGCTAGTAGTTGTAAAACAATGAATCTGGTATTTGGGGGTTGTATTATCCCCCTATCCCATTTTATTAAAAAAAAGGCCTATTTATAAATTTGTATTTGTTTACAGTCTAAAATTAAAGATCAAGAAGTATATTTTACGACCTATTTAATTTCCTAACTCCAAGACATGGAAGTAAAATAAATAATAATAATAATAATCAGTGAAACTCCAAAAACCAATATTATGGATCTTTTCGAATGTCAGAAATTCCCCCCGATTACGTACTTCACTTCAAAGACTGATAGCGAGACAAAAACTGGGTCACGACCTTCTAAAAATAACTCTAGCTATCCCAAAGATCATAAAATTTCCAATATTTGGAAGGGGGAAAAAAGTGCAAATATGATCCTTCTCTGCTTCATTGGTGTGTGATGGTTAAAGCCTATTTTTTTCTGTGTACTCAGTTTATTTTCTTGGATTTTTTTTGCTAATATTAATTTACTTTTCTTGTTACTTATGTAACATAGTGCGTAAGAGGTTATTTTTCAATCTATATTGCTTTCTGTAATAGTTAAGGAGAACTATTTCCGGATGACGTGATGTCAAATTATTTCTATTTAATGTGAACATGTAAGCGCTGGCTTAACCTATGGATATTGGAGCGTTCATTAATATGTTTCTTGATTGCTTTAATGTCGTGAATTTCGAACTATATTTATTTAGCTGCGCAGTTATTGCACTAAGAAGCACTTATTATAAATTTTACGATTTATTTTTGTTTAACTTTAGCCTTTTCAATTCCAACTATTAGGTCACACTCTCTCTCTATATATATATCTTGTACAAATTTTCAATCTTTAATAAAATACTTTTTTATTCACCCACTCAAGTTCAAATGCATTTTTCAAACTTGTAGTCGATGACACTTGCTTTTAATTCAGTTTTGGTCCCAATCGACTGGATAATTTATCTACAAGGCCGCCCAGAAGATTCTAAACACATTACGCTCTATGGGCCGAAATTCATCAAACTCGCATATCTCAAAAACTATTGGACGTAGAATGTTGAAACTTTATATTCAGGTTTGTTGTAACATCTAATTATGCACTCTCCATTTCGGTCCCATTCGACAGGAAAATTTATCTACAGGGCCGCCCAAAAGATTTTAAATACAATACGCTCTATAGGCAGAAATCCATTAAATCGTATTTTAGAGGTATTAGGCTAGATCAAACGACTCGGAAGTGATATATGCTGTTAAGGGTTACAAAATTGATTTTACTATCGAAGAAAGTGTCTTTATCATGTATAGTACTGGTACAGGAACACCCGAAAGATTTCCAACACTTTACGGTCGATGGCAGTTTTAGGAACATTCATCCATTTAAAGTACAATACCATCCTATCATATAGTTAGGTAGTGGTCCGCCACAGTCACGTGTCTCCCTCAAGAATTACACCAAAAGTTGCCAAGCTTGGCGACTTTTCGTGTATTTAATTAAATTTAACAAAAAAAAAAAAAACTAAAATAAAACTTTTCTTTGTTGACCTAAGTAGGAATTCACTTAAATTATTTTTTATATATTACTTGTTTTATCTTTATTTTTTAAACAATGGAATTCTGTTTTTAAAATTCTTCATCCCTTTCAGCAATAAGTAATTCTACAAAAGTGTTAATTTGGTTTTATTTACTTTTAGGTCCTCCCACGTCAGATCGAACAGTGCAGTTCACCACACCAACTTAGATTTTCCTTAGATTTTATAGAGAGTGCTGGAAAATAATTAAGATTACTTTGACAAAGAAAGGTATTAGTGCATATTTATTTCTTTGACGCGCTTTTTAAAACTTGTTACTAGACCCAATAAACGAAAAAGTCGCGTGAAAATTTAGTAATTTTTATGCTCAGTTTCTGAGCAGAACGTCAATATGAAATTTTTTGGGGGATGTAGTGACATACCATCTTAACAACAAATAAAAATTTAAAACATGTGCTTCTGATCAAATATGCCGAAAAAAGATCATGTTGTTTTTTAGAAAATACAATGCTCTTGCATAAATTATAGAAAATATGCAGATTTTGATAAAATTTTTGGAATCTTCTTAAAAAGTTACCCCAAGACATAAATTTTCACTTCAGTAACTCCTACAGTTAAGGAGCTATTTTAAAAATGGAGAGAAAAAGTGGAGTATCTTGCCGAAAACTTAAAAATTTGCATAATTCATTTTTCGGTAATTTATTATCGTAGAACCTGTAAAATTGAGATTTGTGGTTATCTCAGCCTATAAATCATTTACACCAAATTTTAGGAAAATCTGAAATGGCGTGGTGAACTTTTCCCAATTGTCTGTTTGATTTGACGTGAAATGACCCTTTAAAAAATGCAATTTTTAAATGCGCAGAAAAATTGGGTACGCATTAAAAAGTAGAAAGTAGTGGAAGTAAAATAAAAATTATTTTTGCTGCGAAAAAAAAAACTAAATATTGATATTACTTTAGAATATTTTCTGCTTGTAGTGGTTTTATTTTTAGCACCAGAGTGCTATTAATTTCTCCAAGGTTTTTGTGTAGACACTTTTTCCTACAATTAGTGCGTCAAGTCACTTTTCAAATGTGTTTTCTTTAATGAATTGTGTGGGGTTTTTTATAAATATATTTCGAGTATAGCTAGAAAACACCTGGCGAATACTGTAAAATAGTTTTAGTAGGCGATTTCAAAATAGATTTTAATTCCGAAGAAGTGTTTTATAGAACAGCGAAGGCAAATACCGTACACTGATAGATTATGATACACTTTCCAAATGGTATTTATAAAGGTGGAGTATAATTTAACTATGCCAGGCGAAAATTGTTAAACAGTTTTGGTAGGCGATTTCAATATAGATTTCTATTCCGAAAAAGTGTTTTATGGAACAAGTAAGGAAAACACGGTACACTCATGGATTATGATGCCCATACCAAAAAGTATTTAAAATGTCTACGGGATATAGTTGGAATATTCCTGGAGAAGATTGTAAAACAGTTTCAGTTGGCGATTTTAAGATAGATTTCGATTCCAAAGCTGTGTTTTACGGTACAAGCAAGAATTGATTCCTATTTTAACGCCCCCGCTCTCGCCAACCTAAAAAATCCCGCACTTTGCCGAGCTTTGCAGTCATGGGTCTCTAGGACTTATGCGCAAGTTTCAACGCTCCCAAAAGAACTAGATGAAAACTACAGTGAACGAATTAGCGATAAACGCACCAGTAAAGGAATTTGAAGACAATTATTAAAACTAATTTAATTGGCAACCCAAAATAAATAAAAATGTAACGGAATGCTTTACTTAGATGTTGTTCCAAATCGCTATTTTAATTCTAAATTAAGATTGCCACATCAATACAAAAAATCGTCGTGGTAGCTCCATATGTTTAATGATCGCCACCTTAGTAGGGATGGACGCGAGACGACTTTTTGCGAGACGAGACAGAGATTTACAGCTTTTTTGCGAGACGAGACAAGCATTTTTAACATTATGATATAGGGATTTTTGCGAGACGAGACAAGCTTTTCGGCTGTTTTGCGAGACGCCAATTTTTCGTCTCGCGTCCATCCCTACACCTTAGTGAGAGTCGGGGCGTTAAAGTAGGAGTCGAACCAGAAAGAGAAACACAGCACAGTCATGGGTTATGATGGACATTCGAAACAATGTTTAAAACGGTGAAGTATAGTTGTAATATACTTGGCAACGATTGTAAAATAGTTTTAGTAGGCGATTTTAAGATAGATTTCGATTCCAAAGATGGGTTTTATGAAACAAGGAAGCAAAATACGGCACAGTCATGAATAATGATACACTTTCCAACATAATGGAATAAGGAAGAAAAATAGGGACGATGCATAAAGTATGATACGCTTTTAATATATAGCACTTTGGTGCGTATTTAAAATCTGAAAGTGTTTCAGATTTTTTTCCTTTTATTTTTTAAGTTAAATAACTTTTAGAAAGTTTGAAGTAAGTCTGATCACAGTTCTTTCTTTTCCAAGAACAAATCCAGCGCACTGACTTCAATTCAAGGTGAATGAATACAAATAAAAAGTAACTGTGTCGGATTTGATAATTTTGAAATCTCAAAAAAATGATCACCCCTCCCCCCGAATTCCCTAAATTCAAAAAGAAATATTTATTCTTGATATACTTCAAAAAAAAATATATACAGTTGTCCCTCCCCCTTCTAATACGGGTTCATATGTGACATGGATTTGTATGATACAGCGAAAAAATTGTGATCATGTTCATAAAGGACACTAAAAGATTTTGTAACATGACACGTTACTGTCAAATACCAGTTATTTTATGCAAACTTTTACTGATGAATATAAAATGTTTGCCACTGATATGAATGCTGAAAGTTTTTATAGAATGTTTTATAATAAAATGATTCGCAAAGTGTAGAAAAAAAAAGAAAAGAAGAATTAAAAAAGAAGGCTTGCCCTTTTTTTTCGTGTGTGTGCGTGGGGGGGGGGGGTTGCATATAAGAATCAATTAAAGTCTTGTCTTTGCAAGATATAGATCATTCAACATCAATCTAATCGAACAATTTGCTCTTAAGCATTTTACTTCAGTGTCTCCGATTTAATTAACTCTCACCATGACCGAGTTGGTAAGGCACTTCAAATGGTAGACGGCTGAACGGGAAGGTTCGGGGCTCGGGCCCCATCGCGTGGCTATCGATCTAACGGTCTGGAATTTGGGAGGTTTTCTTTATATGTAGCGTGAACGCGTGCTAGAATTCCATGGCAAGTCCTTCACGATAGCCTTCGTATGGCTACGCCATTATCCCCAAACAACAGGAACAGATTTCAATTAGAGCTGTGATACTGCATAAAATTAGGAATATCCTCGATCTCATTCAGTCATATTTTATCTGTCTTTCTAAAAATTATTTTCTCCTACATACATTAAGAGAGACATAAACATTACATGGGTTAAAAAAAATGCAAAATTTTATTTTATAAATTTACTTGAGTTACACTCAGTTATAATTTTTTTTTTTTTTTGTAATATGCACTCACATTTTTTTTTTTTTTTGTAATTTTAGAGGAAAAAAATTAAATTGAAATTTTTTAGGAAAAAAACTTTCTTTTTTTATTAGCTTTGTATTTAAAGTTCTTTAAAATTATTTTTCCATAAATGTACGTACAGTCGTATATCTTTAAACACTGATTGTTTGAAATCAATCAAAAATAATCCATAAACGGTTAATTCGGCTGTTGTTTATAGTATACAGTATTTAAATTTGATTAGCATTAGTTCAGTGGTTCCCAACCAGTGGGGCGCCATCTCCCTCGTTGGGTGGGGAGGGACAGAGCGTTTGCAGGGGGTCGTAAAAAAACTGCCAAAGAGCAAAGTGGTAATGCGTGTTTGAAAAAATCATCTTTTTTTTTTTTAAACCCGAAAACATCTATTTTTGTTTAAAATGTTTATTCAAACTTTGCTTATAACATTATTTTATAGAAAAGGCGACTAAATGCTCATTGCTGAAGAATTAAAACCCTATGTTTACTCAGGAATGTGAGGGAGGGCGTAGTCATTCCAAGCTGTCCTTTGTTGGGGAGGAGTGCAATGTTAAAGGTTGGGAACCGCGGATTGTCATTTTCAAAACATCATGGAAAGGCAAGACAGAAATTTAATGAGTTGGTGCTGCCCTCTAGTAATATTTTAACGAAACAAAATTCTTTCAACAGAAAAGGTTATTAAAATAAACAAAAACTTTGTGAAAAAAACTGGTGTTTATTTTCACAGAAAAGATCATTCCAAATATATTTTAAAATAATGTTGAAATATTTACACATATTAATATAGACATGTTTATATGCAACAATTACTACATAATTAAACTGTAGTTTTAAAATGTGAAATATAAATATTTAAAATGCATGTTTTTGAAATGTAGCTTTAAAATTTTGGTTAAAAAACTTTCATTTGTTTCTTAACTCTTGAAGTATTGCATAAAAGTGTTTAAAAAATTATGATAAAGTTATGTTATGTAACAAGTTATGGTTGCGAGCTAGAAAAAAATTCAATAAGTTTCCTTATAATCAATATAGTCATCATAGTTCCTTATATGACTCTATGTTTATAAGTTTCCTTATAAACATAGAGTCATGGAAGAAAATCATAATCACAATCAAAAAATGGTCTTCTCTCTCGTAGAAGTATAGTAATTATAATAATAATGATAAATTTGAAAATTTATCAGGAAACCTTTCCTACTTGCGCTGGAGCAGGGGAGCAGCCAAGGGGGGATTTAGGGGGGGTCATAACCCCCCATGAGGAATTTTTTGCCATACAAAATGTATATTCTTCACTACATTATCACACACACGTATACATATATATGAATTGTAGTAGTCGTAACCCATGTAATAGTCGTAACCCCAAAAATAGTCGTAAACCAAAAAATTTCTGGCTACGTCCCTGAGCTGGAGTAATAAATAGATATAAACGACTATAATGAATTTGCAAGCATTTCTACATGGTAGGAGTATGATTGTACTCTTAAGTCTAGAAAAAGCTGGTAGCATGCTTTAGTTCTTTATCCATTAGAGATAAGGGAGCAATGTAAATTAAAAAAAATGTTCAAAATAAAAAAGCTACCCTAAGAAAAAATTCCTCTCGTTAATTTTTATATAATTGTCAGTTTTTTAATTTTAGTACGACTCCCATACAAAAATTCGCAATTAGTAAAACGCTCCCCACACATTAGTGCGGTTATGTACAAAATTTGAAAACTATATCACAAATATTCTCACAGACATAAATATAAATATTTGACTTAAACCACTTTTCAATGGCTCTCGAAAGGAAAAGAATCAAGTCGGAAGATAGCGTTTTAGGGATCGTACAAAAAAAAAAAAAATTGAAAGAAAATAATTTTTGGCTCTCTAGTAATAAATGTTTCCATACAAATTCATGTATACTCCTTAAACATCTGTGTTTAGATATTTATGGAACGGTTTATGATGAAAGGGTTAAATTTTTTACATCACTTTACCAGTGCATAGGGGCACATTTTACTAATCGAGGATATTTTGTACGGGGGTCGTATACAAATTTAAAAAGCGGTCCCTATTTGAAAATTAACTTGAGAAAATTTTACTCAGCATAATTCTTTTTCCTACTGCCCACTTATCGGTAATAGAGAAGAGTTAAAGTATATTCCATCTTTTCTAGACATCCTGTGCATACCACAAAGTCACATAACTTAAATTTCTCCAGTGAAAACGATTAACAAGTAAAATAGGATATTTATCACAAAGGAATTATTCCTTTGGTTTTAGAACAATGCAGAATGGAATAAACAATTAATTTAACATAATAACGTTCACACAAAGAGAATATTTTCTTGGCGAATACTTAAAGGCTGCGTATTTTCTAATTAAATGAAAACTGAAATTAAATCAAGAAATGCTAGGATTTAAATGCAAAAGAGCAATTTGGAATATGCGTTAGGAAAGAGGAAAATTTATTGTTGCAGTTAAATGTAACAATTAAAAAAAATGTTGTAATGCTCACTGGTATGGTATATTACGACGATAATTAGTGACTGTTAAACGATCGTTCAAACGTAAGCCTCCTAACAAGCATGTAAAAACGGTTGAATTTCACTATTCGCATTTGTCGAGAAAAATTCGTTTTATTATTATTCGTTTTATATTAGTGAAATTCAACCGTTTTTACACGCTTGTTAGGAGGTTTTCGTTTGAACGATCGTTTAACAGTCACTAATTATCGCCGTAATATACCGTTAACATGTATAAAGGTTAAACTGTTAACATGACATATAAAGTGTTAATGACATATAAACTGTTACATGACATATAAACTGTTATCATATAAACTGTTAACATGTATATATGTTATATATATGTATATTAGGGTGCTTCAAAAAAACTTTTTTTTTAAATTTCTCTGCTCTCACTCTGCCCTTTTTTTACACTATTCATAAATATGATGTATGCAAAATTTCAGTTCAATCAAATAATATTTAGAGGTCGCGCAACGCAATTCAATTCTGTTGAAAATTGTCAAAATAGACAGACGAACACAAGCGTGTAATCGCCATTACCCGAAATAATAGTACGTTCAAAATAGCATAATTTCAAATGGTCAACGACTCTGCAAGGTAAGCAATGTCCGATCAGTTAAAGGAACGCAATTTTCCCGCTTGTCCTGGCTTTGTTTGCAACCGTGTGTCCAGTGAAATCTCAGTCGCAGCCAGGTGGCGCCCATCCCCCCCGTCGTGTAGTTGCATCGCCAACTCCAGTCATTTTCGGGTAAAAAACAGCTGCGAAGTCTGGTAATATGCTCTCTTTTCTTTTGTTTGCGACGTAGGAGTTAATCAGCTATCATTATTTGTTAAAATCGTTATATCTTACATGTTCCGTTGTTTTGAAACTGTGCTTAAAGATGACATCTCCGTCAACCCGAGACCGTGTAGAGACAAGAAACAGAACCATGATATACTTGCTAGGAACATCAGCAGAAAGCGAAATTAAAGGTAGTAAGCTTCCATCTAATCGACAAGTTTCAAGTACATTTTTTCATCACCATAAAACCCTGAAAAAGACTATCCGCGAGAGTGCACGAGCTGTGATAAGAGAAGTTACATTATTTTGGTCAAAGGCTCGCATTCCCACTTGTGTTGCTTGCGACGAAGGGCTTGGACTGATGAAGGCCAAAACAATTTTTGGCTGAAATGTGCGCATCCTCTTACCCATAACATCTTATGTGTGTTTTTTTACAAAGTTTTTTATTTACTTCAACACTCAATTGTCAAGATTGAGAAGCTTTTCTATAAGTGGAGCGGACTAAAGAAAAGTAGCAAACGAAAGACTGAAACTCAGCGTTCTAATGAAATGGCATTTGTAGATAAATTAAATGACTTGTTCGATATCGCATATGCTGATGCTATGAGCATGATTACAGTTATTGAGGACAGAGAATTTCTTCTTAAACAACGAGAAAAAAATCGACAAGGCTGCATGATGGAACTCGATACAACTCTTGCTAAAAAAGAACTCAGAGCTGAAAAAAGAAAGAAGGCAGAGATGTCCAGAATCGAACGGGAAAAGCATCGGGTGAGCACGAGTGGGAGTACATGTACCATGTTTGAATCTAATTTCGCAGACAATTTAACCACAATTAGCGACATATCTGACGAAGAAAGTGCCGATAGTGAAGATTATGTTAATTGTCAACGATTTTCTCAAAGGAGAAAAGGACCACATGTAAAAGGATGCCGTTAATTATCACTCCAAAACTAGCTTCCACTCTCGATAGGGCAAAATAAGTGACAGAAAAGCCACTTTGATTGTAGCGGCTACCGTGGAAATTATGGGTTAAAATCTAGACGGTTATATTCTTAGCCACTCGTCCATAAGACGGCAGAGACAAACTATACGTTCCGAACTTGCCATTAACGCACAAAAAAACTTTCAGTCTACGGCTATAGCCCCCTTGATAGTGCACTGGGACGGAAAACTCATGCAAGCTCTATCTGGAACAGCAAAAGAGGATCGTCTATCAGTATTAGTATCAGGACCAAACATTGATGATCAACTGTTGGGTGTTCTCAAACTGTCGTCAGGGACAGGAATTGTTATAGTAAATGCGGTTTCAGAACTGTTAGATAGATGGGCACTTACTGAGCTCGTACGAGGTATGTGCTTTGATACGAGATCGAGCAATATTGCTATTAAAATTGGAGCATGCGTGACACTGGAACGAAAGCTAGGAAAACAACTTTTGTATTTTGCTTGCCGACACCACATTCTGGAAATTGTGCTTTCTGCAGTATTTATGCAATGCATGGGACCATCCATGACTAGTGGACCTAGTGTACTGCTTTTTAAACGATTTCAGCAGTCATGGTCAACGATAGACCACTCAAATTTTGAGCCTGCAGTGAGAGACGCTGATGTTTTGGCAGCCATTCAGAAAGATAGGCAATCAGTAATGGAATTTGCGGAAAGCCAACTTCTGATACCACATGCAAGAGAAGACTACAGGGAGATGTTGGAGCTTGTAATAATTTTTCTAGGAGGAACACCTTCTCGTGGTATACGCTTTTGTGCTCCAGGAGCTTTTCATCATGCCAAATGGATGTCGAAGATTCTTTATAGCTTCAAGCTGTGGATGTTTCGCAACCAGTTTAAACTTACAGCACGAGAAAGCAAAGGTATTCGTGATGTATGTATCTTCATTGTAAAAGAATATCTGATAGCTTGGTTTACAGCCCTCTTTCTGTGCAAGCACCCAGAAATGATTTGAAACTTCTTCAGCGTCTTGTAAAATACAAAGAGGAAAACCCAGAAATATCAGCTGTGGCTGTTGTCAAACTCTCACGACATCTTTGTTACCTCAGCGAGCATCTCATAGCACTAGCTTTCTTTGATTCGAATGTTTCAGTGGAGGAAAAGCGAAAAATGGTAAAAGCCCTTCATGAACGAAATGCTGAAGATGAACCACAGAAACGAGCAAGACTGCAAAAGAAGGAAATGGACGAATTGGTTACTAAGACATTGTCCAGTTTTGTTACGAAAAACACAGGCATGTATTTAGCCTGCTATGCATCGACAAGGAGTTCTTGCAAATTGATCCTGAGCATTGGGAACTTCAAGATAGTTACCAGCGAGGCTTCGAAATAGCAAAGAAACTGAGAGTAGTGAACGACAATGCGGAGCGCGTGGTGTGGCCCTTATGCAAGCATTTGCTAAGACTATTACTAAGGACGAGGAGCAGGAACAGTGTCTTCTTCAGGTGGTACAGGAACACCGAAAGAAGTACCGTGGTTGCAGAAAAAGTACCCTTAAAAATTAATTTCAGACATAATGAGTGAGTTATTATGTATTTTTCGTATTTAATTTGTTTTTCATATTTTTCTGTATTTGATTTGTTTTTCATATTAATGTAATTAAATATTTTCTATTTTCATAGATATAAAAAAGGTATAAAATATATTATTAATTATGCATCAGTGCGCATTTTTTGTCAATATTACGAAATTTGAATACGGCTGCGCGACCTCTAAATATAAATATATTTTACCAAAATTTTACACACATTTTCATTGTACATAGTGGCATGGAATAAGAGGGTGAGATCAACAAAAATACAAAGTTTATTTTTTTCCATAGACTTCTGAAGCACCCTAATGCATATATATATACGTTACAGTGAATCCCGTAATCAGTCAAAACCCGAATTAACTAGGGAAAACGCGTTCTGACTGAGTGCGTTAGGGAAAACCCGAATTAACTAGGCAAAACGCGTTCTGACTGACAGGGCTAGGCAAAACCCGAATTACCTAGAGAAAACCCGTTTTATTCGAGTAGCGGTAGCACGTTTTCGAGGGGCCCCTACAGCGGAGGCACATTTTCCAGGGGGCCCCGGATAGCCGGACGCAGTAATGTTTTTCGGGTCTCGCAAAGGACCAGCGTTAGCATATTTTCCGGGGGGGCCCTACAGCGGTGCCGGACCCACTGATATTTTTTGGATCTCGCAGAGGGCCAGCGTTAGCATATTTTCCTGGGGGCCCCCTACATCGGTGGCCGGACCCACTGATGTTTTTTTGGGTCTCACAAAGGGCCAGCGTTAGTATATTTTTGAGGTGGGCCCCTACAGCGGTGGCTGGACACAGTGAGGTTTCTTTGGGTCTCGCAGGGGGCCAGCGTTAGCATATTTTCCAGGGGGACCCTACAGTGGGGGCCGGACCCACTGATGTTTTTTTGGGTCTCGCAAAGGGCCAGCGTAAGCAAATTTTCGAGGGGGCCCCCTGAAGTGATGGTCGGACCCACTGATGTTTTTTTGGGTCTCACAGAGGGCCAGCGTTAGTATATTTTCGAGGGGGCCCCCTACAGCGGTGGCTGGACACAGTGAGGTTTTTTGGGCTCGCAAAGGGCCAGCAATAGCATATTTTCGAAGGGGAAGCAAGATCCAATTTTTAGTGGATAAAGCATTAGCATTCCTGAATTCACATGGGAAAACATGGGGTTCGGCCACTACTGTAAGGGGCCCCCCCTTCGAAAATATGCTAACACTGGCTCTTTGCGAGACCCGAAAAAAATCGATGGGTCTAGCCATCGCTTTAGGGGCCCCCTGGAAAATATGCGTCCGCTGTAGGGGCCCCTCGAAAACGTGCTACCGCTACTCGAATAAAACGGGTTTTCCCTAGTTAATTCGGGTTTTGCCTAGCGCTGTCAGTCAGAACGCGTTTTGCCTAGTTAATTCGGGTTTTCCCTAACGCACTCAGTCATACGCGTTTTCCCTAGTTAATTCGGGTTTTGACTGATTTCGGGTTTTCACTGTAACATATATATATATATATATATTTGTGTGTGTGTGTGTGTGTATATCTCTTCATTTGTATGATTAATATTTTAAATAGCATCCAATGACTTAGAAAGCAAGAAGCACATACGACATTTTGAGCAGTTTTCGCTACAAAGTATCTGTAACTTAGATAATTTATAACACTCAGATATCATAAAATATGTTCTGACATTAAAGAAATTTGGGAGCTTATTTTTTAATAATTATAAATCTTCCTACCAAAATTAAACTTTTTTTTTTTTTTTAAATCTTCAAGAAAGTTTTACCGTGAAAACAACTTTACATTATTTGTCCATTTCCAAGACTTTCATACGGTTAATATTTTTAAATACTATTTACTATCATTATTATTATTAGTTAAGGTTTTTTTTTTAGGAATTATGGATGCGGGGCAATTATTTCCTTTTAAGTATTTTTAAAAATCCTGGGTGATATTCTTTGTCAAAAATATAGATTAGTTGTATTTACTTGAACGAAAGTAACGAATTTTATGCTGGCGCTTTATGAAATAGTTTTCAGCTTAAAACTGCAAAATACTGCATAAAACAGCGCCGCCTGTTCTACCGCCTTAGATATAGCCTACATAGCCTATTTAAAAATCTGCCCAGTATATTTCTAACAGTTCCAATCCGATAACTTTGTTGAGCAAACTATAGACGGATGACCGTAACGGTCAATAGTTGTGTTTGTTGGTTAGGGAAAATCCGGTTCACTGATGCTTCAGGACCGCTTCGTAAAGCAGTTAGATTGATCGTGATGAAATATCTAATCACTATAGCCAGTCAAAAGAGAAGCAAGAGCTGAAAAATTGTGAAAGGTTAAGTTAAATAATATAGCTAGTTATACAGAGTATCCTATACATGCTGAGAGTAATTTCCTGGGTAACAATAGGGTAAGTCAGACTGCCATTCTTGACGATGCAAGCAGCAGCCCACACGATACAGATTCAGTTAGCATGTCCATGCTATATTTACCATGCTTTTATTATGCATGCTATCAGCAGTCATCCTTAGTTCGTCTTACAGTTGAAGCGGAAGCACAGTAGACAAACAACAACTAATCACATCACAGATATGCTCAATCGATTAGAGATCAAAAGACATTTTTTTTAAAACAAGGAAGCAACTGAACTTAATCCCAAGATCTGCCAACTGATGAATGCTTTACTTCGGTTGTGCATTATCTTGCTCAGA
Organism: Cheiracanthium punctorium; assembly: GCA_038373885.1. Lineage (NCBI taxonomy): Eukaryota > Metazoa > Arthropoda > Arachnida > Araneae > Cheiracanthiidae > Cheiracanthium > Cheiracanthium punctorium. The sequence continues at coordinate 475,334 of JAWZYV010014928.1, read as the reverse complement.
AATGTGTATAAGGACACATATGGCCACATGTACACATGTGACAGTATATTACGAATAAATAATGTACAATCGCATGTACATATCTGACAATAAAGCTCCATGAAAGACTGGGTAGAGTCAGAGACGTATTTATGATTTTTAAGACCTCCGGCTGTTCTTCGCTGTAAGCCCCCCTACCCCCCCCCCCCAATTTTGAAGTTGTTGAACGACCAATATTTTCAGTAACGTATAGATTTTTCCCGCATTAAGCTTTACAGTTTGACTGAGCATTGACAGTTTATGCGATGGATTTGGGAGAAACTGTACAAAAGATATCTCAAACGGCTGCAGAATCACGCCAGTGATTCTTCGTTCGGTCAGTGTACCTCTGAAGCATACCAGGAATGATCTCCTGCTGTTTTTGATGGTACATCCAACCAATAAGCTACGGAGACGAGTAAAATGTCATTCAACATTATAGGTCATTTTTGTATTACAACTAATTCGTATTTCACAAAATAAAATGGATTTTTTGTGCTTCACAATAGTCTTGGGTGAAAAAAGCTTTTATCTCTGAGCAAGAACTGATATATTATCGGAAAATAAATGCCAACTAATAACAGTAGTAATAGTAATAATTTTATAATTTAGTAGTAATAATAGTACAGGGTGATTAAAGTCCCACTTTAAAACGATCAGAAAAGGAAAACTACTGGATCAAATGTTATCAAACTTTGTAATAAAGGTGGTCAGGGGATTTATTGTTGACGAAAAAAAAAGTTCAAAAATTCAACACCAGTGGCAAGGACGTATTTAAGGGGGGGGGGCAGGGTTCTAGAGGTCCGAACCTCCTCCTCCACGAAATTTTGATTTTTTTTACTAAAATGATAATGATATAGTGTCCTTTTGAGAAAAATACTGCCTTTTTTACCGTTTGAACCCCCTCCAAAATGTTCTTCATGTGGGGGGAGGTCGTACCCCTTAACCCCCCTCCCCCCAGTAGTTTTCCTTTTCTGATCGTTTTAAAGTAGAACTTTAATTATAATCACCTTGTACTTCGAAGTTATCGGATTTTCAAGTATACAAAACATAAGAACGAATTAACTTTACTTAAATAAAAAAGACTACATCTAACTAATCACAAAAATTACCTTTAAACCCAATTTAGCTTTTATGCTTTTGTTGGTGTAATTTACCTTCTTACAAAGTACATTTGTTACTCTAATGAGCAAAGAAATATTTTCCAATTGTTTAAGCCAGCGGTGCTCAACCTCTCAACCTTTTAACGTCGCGCCCTCCTTACGGTGGCGCTCCCCCTCCTCACATTTTTCAGCATACATTCAGGTTTTAATCTTTAACAATGAACATTTAGTCAAATATTCTACAAAATAATGTTATCAGTAAAGTTTGAATGAAGATTTTAAGCGAAAATGAAAATATTTTTGAGTAAAAATGAGAATAAATAAGATGTGTGTTTTTTTTTTTAACATGCATCACTACTTGCTCTTTGGTTTTTCTCGCCGTCCCCCCTGTAAACGCTCTGCGCCCTCCTTGGGGGTCGCGCCCCACTGGTTGCGAAACGCCGGTTTAAACCTATTAAAATAATTATAAAAGATAATATGCAAGGAATATCTTGTTGAAACAATCTAATGCTAAAACTAAAAGAGAATTTCTGTGATAATTACATATACAAATAATAAAGAGAAATATTCATATGAGTAGTACTTTTTATTATTTCCCGTTTAAGCAAGATTTTACAGCCCACGTATGCTGAAAGCATGAAAGGACACATTTATATTTGAAATAATGAAACTTTGTACAATAAAACACATTAAAGGTACTTATAGTTCTGTACACGCTTAAGGTGCACAAAGGTACTTAACAATAAGTACCTTTCATGTGTGTTATTTTAAAAAGTTTAATTATTTTTTCTTTTTGGAAATTCAGGCTTTGGGTTGATTCCTACTTTAGGACCCCAACTCTCGCCAACGAAAAAAATCGCCGCGTTTTGGCGAACATTCCTGTCAAGTATACAAAACAATTTTAGGAAATAGAATCAGAATGTTAAAATAATTAACTAAAGAACTAATTCTGTAATGATTTTTAAAAATTTGCAGGGCAAATTTAAAACACCTCATCAAATTAAGAAGCAGAATAGACAAATTCACCGAATACACTGTTTTGAAATAGTTATCAACTAGTAAATTCGAAAAGAACTCAATTCTTATAAGTTAAAATATTAACATTTAAAATTGTTCTAGCAACCAATTCTCAGATGCCAGAAATTTTTGCGTCCGTGATATTAAGTTATATCATTAATGCATAAATAAAAATACATATATATGTAGAATCCGAAGTTTCAATAAGAGCGCAGCTGCTGAAAGGGCTGAGAGATCTTCACCCCTTCCTCTGAGACCCCCCTGACGTGGGAGGTCACGTGGTGTTTTGTTTTCGTTGGCTGGCGAATTCGGAAGAAGCGAGCCGTTAGAGTGAAGTTGACAGAGACGGACGGAGAGATATTGAACGGAGATGGAACTTTTCGTGCATGCCTGGGTGGCTTGTTTTATTCTTTCTTTCTTTTAAAGAAGCGAATCCTGTGTGGATGATATTTTGTTTACGTACCTAAGTGGTAACAATTTCTAGTATAACTTTGTAAATAGAAGATTCATTAAATGTGTGTGTGTCCTAACAATTTCGACTAGTCATTCCGTATATGCCCTGCTTTTAATTAGAAACGCATAATAGCAATTCATCAATTCATAGGGTCAGTATACGATCCTATATAAAATCTGGGGACTTTCGCCGGGATAGAATTAGAATCAGATGACTTTCACCGGGATGGAATTAGAATTAGACAGAATCTGATTAAATTGAAAAGAATAGAATTGGATAAGTGTGAAGAATAATATGGAATATTGAACTGATATTTGTTTAAAGTATCTGTGCTTCAAGGAAAGTTCTGTGTGCTCACGTATCAGTTTTGGATTACCAGGGCGAGTTTGATCGCCGAAGACTGCAAACTGTAAGTACTCAATTTTTTTGTATCAACAACCATGTCGTACATCGGAAAACATCGTAAAGAGGATATTATCAAATTAATGCGTGAACTGGATTTAAAGATCCCAGATAACCCAACTATTGCTAAAATGAAACATATTATTATTAGTGATACGAAGTACGATGAAGAATTCACAAAATCTGTTCTCAGTAACATTGCGGCAGACCGCGAAAGCGAAGAAAAGATTGCGCGGGAAAAATTAGAACAGGAGAAATAAGAACGTGAATTCCAATTGGAACAATTAAAACCAAAAAATTATGAGAAGGGTAACAGTACAGAACCTTTTGTAATCCAAAACAAAATAGATCTTATTGTTTTATAAATAATCAAAAATAATCAAAAGTTTCGATTCGAAGGATCCAAAAGCAGACATTAGCACGTATCTCGCTTTATTTCAGAGGCAAGCCACAAGAGTCGAAATTAAAAAAGATGATTGGGTCACACACTTATTAGGATTTCTACCTCTAGACATCGCGCAAATCATAACACGAGAACCTGAAAATGTTTCGAATGATTATGATCACATTAAAGCAGTATTGCTGAAAAGATTTAAATTGACTGCAGAACAGTTTAGACAAAAGTTATTTTTTCATAAAAAAGAAGGTTCTTGTTCTTGGCGAGAATTCGCTTTTGAACTTAACCATTATTTTGAAGAATGGATTCATGGCGTTAATGTTAAAGATTTCACTGGTCTCTGTGAACTAATAGTTTCTGACCAGGTAAAAAGAAGAGTGCCACAAGAGGTTAAAGAACATTTTATAGATAACTGGCATAAGTGGAACACTAGGGAGGAAATAGTGGAAAAGTTAGAAGAATATGAATCAGCTCGTGTTTTATCTAATAAAACATTTCCTAAAAAAGTGAATAAAGAAAATGATACGTTTTCTAGCCCCGTGCCAGGGAAAGATAATAGAAATTTTGGAGCTACTAGGAAAAAATGTTATGCTTGTAATAGTTATTCACACACAATTGCTGAATGTAAATATAGGTTTAGGAACGATAATTTTGATCGTACAGGGGAAGGTAAACGAAAAATTGTTAATCAAATGGTTGTAGAAGAGCCAGGCAAAACAGAAAGTAAAAATAGATTCAGATCTGAAAGGTATGATCGAGCAAAGCATCGTTATAGAAATAAAGCTGAATCGGAGGTAGAGAACAAAATTGTGGAATCATCTGGTAATAAAATTGAGAAATATGTTAATATTTTTAATTTTGATGTGAAAGCGTTAATTGATACTGGTTCCGAAGTAACTTTGATTGACCAGAATATTTATGAAAAGATGGGATCTCCTATTTTATCCAGTACAGATATTCATTTGTGTGGTATCGATTCTGAAAGAGTTTCACCCATTGGTTTCTTTAATTCTAAAATAGTGATTGACAGTTGTACAGTATATACTAATGTTTATGTTATGAAGCATATGCGCTTTAGTGCAGTCATTGGAATGGATGTAATATCGAAACTAGAATTTATTTTTGTGCAAGGGAATGTTAACATAAAAATGCAGCCATGATTGATGTAGTCTATCGTACCAAACGAGTTAAATTTAGGTAAATACCTTTATTCAACACCCAATTCCGAACCAGATATGCTCCCGGTTACTTGTAAACAACAGTCTTTCGGGTTGCGAGAAGATAAACACTGCGAATTGTTAGAGAAAAAAATGCGCAATATAAAAGAGAAATCGAAGGTCATTAAAGAAACGGCTGATGAAGCACAATCACCCCCTGAAGAGGAAGTTTGCCGCAGAGAAAAGGTTGAAAGTAAGGTAGCTGCATTGAATAGAAAAATTCAGTTGCTGGAAGACGATCTAGAAAGATCAGAAGAAAAATTAAAAATTGCTATTCAAAGGTTAGAGGAAACTTCACAAGCCACAGATGAAAATGAACGCATTCATAAATCTCTTGAATTTCGGTTAGGAGAAGTTCGATCAATTGCTGAGGAATCTGACAGAAAATATGAAGAACTAGCATGTCGAATCGCCATGATAGAAGAGGACTCGAAACGCGCTGAAGCCATAGGTAAAAGTAGCAGCCATAGGTGAAAGTAGAAGCGTAAAATTTGAAGAATTAAGAGTGGATGGTAATAATACGAAATCCCTTGAAGTCAGCGAAGAAAAGGCTCCGCAGAAAGAAGAAACACATGATATAACTATGCATCAATTATCACAGAAGTTTCGAGAAGCAGATCCTCGGGCTGAGTTTGCTGAAAAACCTGTAGAAAGGCTTCAACCAGAAATGTTTAAATTGGAAGTTGAAACCCTTGCAGAGAAAGAAAAAAATCATATACTAGTGCAAGAAGAAAATAAGAAGAGTTATAAGAAAAGAAAGAAAGCAAGAAGAAAGTGAAGGATTCTCGAATCCTATCCCGAAAGATGTACTTTTAAGTGCATATCAAATGGACTTCGTCAGACTGTAGAACTTTTCATATTTCTAATGACCTGTAAATAATGTATTTTTCTTTTCTTTTTTTTAAGTGTTTTATTTCAGATATCCTAATGGTCCTGGGCGGTGAGGACACCGCAGGTCAGATGGCCGAGCCTGTAGAATCCGAAGTTTCAATAAGAGCGCAGCTGCTGAAAGGGCTGAGAGATCTTCACCCCTTCCTCTGAGAACCCCCCTGACGTGGGAGGTCACGTGGTGTTTTGTTTTCGTTGGCTGGCGAATTCGGAAGAAGCGAGCCGTTAGTTAGAGTGAAGTTGACAGAGACGGACGGAGAGATATTGAACGGAGATGGAACTTTTCGTGCATGCCTGGGTGGCTTGTTTTATTCTTTCTTTCTTTTAAAGAAGCGAATCCTGTGTGGATGATATTTTGTTTACGTACCTAAGTGGTACCAATTTCTAGTATAACTTTGTAAATAGAAGATGCATTAAATGTGTGTGTGTCCTAACAATTTCGACTAGTCATTCCGTATATGTCCTGCTTTTAATTCGAAACGCATAATAGCAATTCATCAATTCATAGGGTCAGTATACGATCCTGTATATATACTTTAATATTTAAAGTTACCCTAGCAACCAAATTTCCGTTATCATATTTATTTGTGCTTCACGATGCTAATATAAATGAGTTGAAATCGGCTGCCCCTATTAATACGTACCAATTTGAAAATAAAACAGGAATTTAGTATCCAGTGTTTGCGAAATTATACTTTACTGGGTAAAAGCCAATAGAAATTTCCGAAACAAAGATCGAGAATGCGTAAAAGGATACTGCCTACGTTATACTACATATTATGAGCATTTCGTAGGCAACGGCCTTATCAAATATCAAAACTCATGACTGATCACGTTCAAAATCAACTGGAATGCCGGTTGATTATTGAGAGAAATTTACGAATAAACCCTTTGCCGTATGGCTGCAATTTAAATACAAAAATCGTAATGGCAACTGTATATCAATATTTATCGTCTCGTTGGCGAGAGTGGGGGTCCTAAAGTAGGAATCAACCCAGGCTTTTCGGAAATTTGCATTAAGTACTAACCAGTCAACGGTACTTCAGCTAGTATGCAATAAAATCGCTTTTGTTGAATATTTTATGTGGAGTCTCTGCCTACTAGTTATAACAAAAGGAATATCTGTAGAATCAAAGAGGGTAGCTACCCCTTCTTACACTCCCCTGGTTTCTAGCTTTTCTTTCTTTCTTCTGAATGGAAACTCGCTGTTCGGTTTTGTTTTCTGTTTACTTTTTTACAGGCCCACTGTCTGTGTATGAACAGCTATTGAAGAAGGGTGAAATTTTTTTTTCGTCCGAAACACGTGTACAAAACAAAACGATAAGTGCATTTTATGTGCGTTATTTTACAGTTTTATTATTTCATCTTTTAAACACCAGTTTCTTTTGAGTTTTTTTTTTGTTGTTGTTGGTAGAGTGAAATCGGTTGGGTAATACCCGGTACTGTATCAAATGGGAAGCAAATATTTCAAAAACCAATGAGTTCATGTCTAAACATGATTGTACAACATGTTGGAGAGAAGCTTTTTATTATTATTATTTCGTTAGTGCAATAGCCATGGCATAAAAGGAGCTAAATTGAGTAACATACCATGTTTCAATGGTCTCTTACTCAGAGTTGTGTTGTTCGGCTGAAATCGGTTTGGCAATACCTAGAGTTTCACTTGGGAAGCAAATTTTTCAAAAACCAAAGCGTTCATGTCGAAATATGATTGTATAACATGTTGGAGGGAAGTTTTTCATTATTTTTTTTTCGCTAGCGCAATGACCAAGGCATAAAAAGAGCTAAACAGAGTAAGAGACTATGATTCAATGGCTACCACTGATGTATAAGCCATGCTCATGACTCAGTTATGCGATACATATCATGCCATTAAGGCTAGTTCCATGGTTTATCAATAGATATTAAACAATTAAAAAATATGCACATCAATTAACCAAATCGCATAGATTAATACTTTTGTTTGAGTTTCTTTAAACACACGGTTTTTACTCTTTGAGCTTACACTCGTATCATAGATACAAAAGTCATTTTTAAAGTAGGAACCGATTGCGCATCGTGTCCGCGGATCCTGTCAAGTGACGTCAGTTCAAGGTCGGCCACTCTTTGCCAGCCTCTCACTACACCACCATTACGTTTCACGTCTCCGCCGGTGTTGGTTGTATGGCTAAACTGCTTCGTTTGTCGCCATGTCAATCAGTAATCCCGCCGATGGTGAAGTCCGTTATTAAAGCTGAGGGGCGCTATTCAGAATCGCCGGCGAGGACTGCTCTCTAGCAGCACCATTTTGCTTCACGACAATGCTCGGCCTCACGTTGCGGCAAAAACAAAGACGCAACTGGAAAATTTTCATTGGGAAGTACTGTATCATCCAGCATACAGCCCTGACTTAGCACTATCATACTTTCATCTCTTTCCAAAACTTAAGGAATTTCTTTGGTGTGAAGCGCTTGGAAAATTGACAAGTTGAAAGAAATTGTTACTAACAGGTTTAATGTTCAGGCGGCAGAGTTCTTTGATGATGGGATCCAAAGCTGGTGTCACGACTTGACAAATGTTTAAATGTTAATGGTGACAATGTTGAAAAGTGAAAAAATGTTCGTATTTTAGTTTGTAATACAATTTACGTTCATAACTAAATTTTCTCCTACTCCATTACAAAACGGTTCTTACTTAAAAAATGACCTTCGTATTTTGGAATATTTCGTGTAAATTGCTTTTACGTTCATTTCTTTTGCATGCAAATACGTTTTATCGGATCCACACTTCAAAGAATATCTGAAAGCAAAGACATAACTCTTTTCCCTTGCAACAGACGTATCATAATTTACAAAATAATACAAAACACTTCCACAAAAATTAATTTTCCTGGAGTGAGATCGCAGTATAAATAACACCTTCAGGTAATTTTCCTCAAGCCGTGTACTACGCTGGAATCTTTTTGAAACACACAGATGTATCATCAGTAAAACGCCGTAGTTTTAGAGTTTTGCTTATTTGTCAATGTAGAAATGTTTGAACTTTCCCGAAAAATAATATGCATGTATATATATATATATATATATATATATTGAAACGCGTTTTGGGAAGTTTATTCGCCTCTGAAAAGATACAGTGAAATTTTAAACAATGTTTAAATTCTTCGAATTCGAGGTGCATATGTAATATGCTGAAATAATACTAGGATGGTTACTAAAATAATGAGACAGTGAAATCTGCGGTTCTTTAACAAAATCAATATTTTTCAGTACATTCATCATGAACAGATATTCTTGGAAATTGAAATCTCATTCTTTTCGGCATAGCCAATCGTATGTTCATTCTCTTCTTTCTTATGAGAATTGAATTCATTATGTGAACGTTGCTGTGTTTGGGCCTCCGCAGCAGACGTCTGGTTAATAGGGTGAGCCAAAATAAAAATAATTTTTGAAATTACTATTCTAACTGAGTGGAAAGGGTTCTCTCTTTTTTCAATAAAAACGTTGTAAAATATTATTGTGATTGGATAATATCTTCAGTCCCCTGCATCGGACTTGAATTTTCGGAATTTGGGTAAAAATAGACGCCTTTTCCTGGGCGTAAAAAACATAATTATTTTTCACTGTTGTTATTCCAATAGGGCGACAATTAGCCTACTGGGTTTAATAAGGTATACTAAAACTATTTTTCCGATCAAATAATATCTTCTGCCTTCGCATCGCACTTGAAATTTTGCAAATTTTCGACGAAAAAAAGGCATTTTTGCATGCGTTATAGAAAAACGATGGAACATTCAAATTAGAGAGTGCAAACACTTATTACATAAAAAATTATTTGCTTGAGAACTATTAAATAATTCTTAATTATCACAGGGTTATTTTATCGTCGTATAGACATTTTTTCCCACAAAATAATGCAATACAATATTTGGTAAGTATGCGATAGCTATGAAATGTGGTATAATTCGATGTGAAAAGAGTACTTGCATTTAATCAACAGGGAGACGCAAAAAAAAGGACAGGAAGGGGGGATAAATCCTTGTTATCAAATCAGACATAATTGGTGGAGAAAAAGAAAGGTGGATGTGGCGAAATCGTCTATCACTAAGTCCTGTGTTCTACATCCTCTCAAAAAGTACTCGAATGTAAGTTGTCTTTACTAAGTCGATTTCTTATATGAAATACTATTCTTCATAAGATATGAATCGTGTATAAAATAACAATTTCTTATTAGTTGTGTGTTATTAGAAAACACTAATTAGTTATTCACAAAACTATAATAAGAAATTATCTTACACTCAAATACGTTTTGTGCGAATAGAGCAAAAAAAGTCCAGGTCCTAAAGCGTTCATAGCTGATTCCACCAACTCTTTGCGTATGCTATTGTCACTAATTTCACACACCGTTCAACAATGTGTGTGACGTGGAAAGTAAACGAAGTGCTAGTTTAGGTTCTTCCTACTTGTGCACGTGTTTTTTTGCTTCAGAAACACTCGTTATTCTCTGGTGCAATTTCAGTATAGGTGTCCGACACATTCTGCTAATATTTATGAAATTTACTTGCCTGTATACGATGGTGTATAGTACAACTGCGAATATTTCAAAGGGAACTACTAAAGTCCTCCCAAATTTCAAGGACAATCTTCTTTTGAGCTGAAACAGCTCGCAAAATTTCGCTGAGGTGTCTTTCTCGGTAGACCTAGAATTATTTGCGGCACAGCCAGCTGCGTCAAAAAAGGGTCTCTCGATCTGTGTCACGCGATGAACGTCTCGATCGTACGCCATCTTGCTGGTAGTTAAGTCGAGCGATGGCAACGGCTGCCATTTTTTTCAGCATTGGACAATCTATCCAGCTGTTCTCGCGCATTCTTCCATTTTCCAAAGGAATCGTGACAATTTTTTTACGGGAAATGACGTGCTAAAAAGTAAAGGATTCTCGTGTAGCTATGTCACCCGCAACTATTTTTATAGAAATCCAATCTATTCTTCGTGCTGGCAACACTCCAAATGTCAGAGTTTGGTGTTCCCAGAGCGGGAACACTGCGCGTTAAAGGGTTAATTCCAGATTTGCTACGCTTGATATAACTAGCAACATGAGAAACTTTAACATTTAGAGACTTTAAAATGTCCAATTATCCTATATGTCCAATTATCCTATATGTCCCTATCCTTAAATGTCCAATAATCGCTATATAATACGCAGAGAATTGAATAATACGTGCATTTTCCTAACTGTTTGCAAATTGAAGCTCGCAATGATTATAATTTTGGAAGTAGATGCGCCATATGTAACAAAATGCTTTTTTTTTCATACGTTGTTATAAAAGTGCGTTATCCATACTTTTGTGGGAAAACATAGTTTGAATTTTACTATTATTATGATTATTAGTATTATTGTTATAAAAATTCTGTGATATACATGGTATTTCTGTATTGAAATAAATTTATGTTATGATACATTATGCGAATTATTTATTCATAATCCTTGAGTCATTTTTCTAACTTTAATTTCAAAAAATCATCTATCCATATAATTTCGAAACGCAATTTATGTACAAAAGATTTTAATATATGAATTTCTCATCTTAATTTGAGAACAGAAATCAAACTGAATTGTTTTTTAACAATAACATAGCAATATAATATTTATGTTAAATTGTTTATTTGATGTAGTGAAAAATAGCCCAAAGTAGAGATATTTTGCTGTAAAAATGTTTTTCATTCTTCAACTCTATTTTGGAATACACACATATGCATATCTATGTATGTAAATTTCTTCCGGTAATGCAAATTAAGTTGCACTCAGAGACATTGTTTAACATAAAATGTTTCAAAACGAAGCTACTTTGTAAACACTTATACATCGCTTACGCCAAAATAGTACCTGTAAGAAAGTTAATTTTCTTTAAGATTTCATTAAAAGTTTTAATCTAATTTCCTTTTTCTTTATGTAAATACACCACTCTAAAACATTTTGCCCGTCTACTTGCTCAGACAGTCAGCAAATATTATCTCCCTTTTATGAAGCAATAACAATAGTAATAATAATAATCGTGTAACAAATGTAAAGCTTTATGTATATACTAAACGTGAATACCTACCTACACTAATTATTTTACAGAATTATTTAGAGAGTGTGCCAAGTGTTTACATTCAAATTGAATGCCTCAGGCTTTTCAAAAACTTTTGCTTGTTTAAGGCAGAGAATACAGACTATTTACTTGATGGAAACTCAAAATCAATAGCTCACAAATTCAGTAACGCCTACTGCTTTTCCTCCAAGGAATAAAGGCAATTGTTATACACAGTGTACTTCTTCTGAGACATGGAAAGCTATTTGCAAAGCCTTGTGGCAATATCATTTCAAAATCATACATTTTTTTTCTCCATGCATATATTTACATGTTCACAGCTCCATTTCTGCTTGTAGTTATTTCGGAACTGTTTTATTAAAACTTCAAACGTTTACAAAATACTCGAAAGTACAAATATTCAGAGCACTAATACTTTCTGTTCGCAGTGAATTGTGCTGCTCAAAGGCTATTAGAAGTGCATAAAGGCACGCACATACGTTTCATGTTATATATGCAGAGTGTCCTAAAAATATAGCGACAAATTTTTATTGTAGGCAGGAATTTTTTTTTTAAAAGATACATTATCTATTTTGATTTCTTCAGAGATTTTTAAACGCAAATCTAACCAACCAGCTTTTGCAGGTACGACCTACATATACCTGTTCTTCAGAATAAGCTCTAGTGTTAACTTTTTTGGGGGGAAAGAAAAAGGTAAATAGCCTTCTCGAGTTTTGCAAGTGGACACCTGCAATGTCTATTGATACGAAATATCAAATCAAAGTAGCACAGTTAAATGCAGCCAGGCAATTGACCATTAAAATAGCTTTTACTAAATAGGATTAAAAATAGCTAAAAGAACACTTACACTTAACCTTTTGAGGCGCAACCCTTTCCCAATGTTGAAAAAAGGGCAGCCGTTGCCATCGCTCGTTGACGCAGCTGGCTGTGCCGAACAGCCATCTGTCAGAAAAGGGTCTCTAGATCTGTGGCACGCGATGAACGCTTCGATCCTCCTCCATCTTGCTGGTAGTTAAGTCGAGCGATGGCAACGGCTGCCCTTTTTTCAGCAATGGGCAATCTATCTAGCTTTTCTCGCATTCTTCCATTTTTCAGCAGATGTCAGTGCTGTTAAGAATAATCGTGACAATTTTTTACGGGAAATGATGTACTAAAAAGTAAAGGATTCTCGTGGAACTATGTCACCCACAAGTATTTTTATAGAAATCAAATCTATTTTTTGTGACTAGAAACAGTCAAAAAGTCAGAGTTTGGTGTTCCCAGGAAGGGAACACTGCGCGTTAAAGGGTTAACCGAGCACTGGCTCTAAGCCGTTTGCTATCAGACGATATTCGCGTCTTAACTATTACAGCGATTCGCTCTACAGCAGCACACCTTCGCCGTGCATTCTCTCACAGCTTTTGCCGGAGCGGAGGGTGGTATCTATTCTGTCCAGGGCTTCTAACCGTAAATTTATTCTTTCTGGTTCATCTGAAAGGAAATATATCGATTCAGTTCCGGTTTTCGTTCCGCCAAAAATAACGATTTTCGATTCGGTTCCGAATGAAAAATTTTATTTTATGTATCTTCTTATTTGTGCTAAAACTATAATTCTATCATCAACTGAATTAAATCTGCCTTCAACATGTAATTTCGTGAAAAGCTGAAACAAAAAAGTAGTAGCGAACATAAAAACAGAAAATCGAGAAGCAATGTACCGTCCATTTTGATAAAGCAGAGCGACTGCAAATAAGACGATTCTACACGGAAGAGGAGTGATAGGGCCAGATGGGTATTTTTTGAAACTCTATTTCGTCTCGCTGAATTTTTATGATGCTTTCCATTTTGTTTTATTTCAGTTTGGAATTTCAGAAAGTATTCTACTTACTGCTAGTTCAAGCGTAAACAAAATGATTCAGATATATTTAAACACTGACAGCACAGAAACTGTATTACACGGAGTAAAGAAAAAGGACAAGTGTTTCAACAGAAAATGATAAGAAATTCGCCAAATAGTGCACAAAGTTGCGACACAAACGACGCCTTTCTGACGTCACACTGACGGTCCGGAGCACGAGGTTACTATTGTTAACACTTTCCAACAAGGTTGAAAAGTGTTTATGATTTCGGTTTGTCTGTCTGTCCGTCTGTCCGTCCGTCCGTCCGTGCTCTAACTTGCGTAAATATGCATCGATTTCTACGAAATTTGAATATGTTATTCTTATCTACTGTATCATGTACCCTATTGAAAATGGTATATGTAGCATTTATAGTTTTTCTACAGGAGCACTCAAAATATTCCCAATACATTGCGGTCTATAGGAAGTTATTCTTTCAAGCGTATCATCCTTCTATACAGTTACGTTGATCCCTGACTTCAAGATAAAACTCTTTTTCCGCCATTACTGCAAAAAGATTACAAAGTTAACCCATTTGTGCCTAGCGTCCCTTTTTTGGGACGGCATTTTCGCTATCATTCGAAAACGTTATTTATTTTTCCGAGCCTTTATTCGCGAGTATTGAACCTCAATTCCACAAAACATTTTAATATGGCCAAGTGGGATGTTGACATTTCAATTTTTATACATAATGATTTTAAATGAAATCATCCCTTGTTCAAAAATTTGACATCAGAAATTTATCAATTACTGCTGGTGTTAGCAAAAATCGAAGAAAGTCGCAAAAATATCCAGGCACGAATGGGTTAACACAAAAAGCCTAATAACTTCTTCACCGTTTGTACGATCCTCTTGAAATTTTTCATGATAATGTATAAAAATATAGAAAACAATCTGCGCTACTTTAAAAATCTGAAAATCCACCCGTTCCGTCCTTTTAAAGCGATTTTTCGCACCATTTTTATTTCCGAGAGTCAAAAAAGTAAATCATTTGCGTGACAAAATTAGCCTTTTCAAGTGAATATGACGTCATACAATTGGGATTCAAATTGGTTTAAAAACGCTTTTCAGATTACACAGTTTATTATCATTTTTTTATCATTTTTTATTTTCACAAATAAATCGTTTGCATGGGCATGAGAATAGCTGTGTACACAAAACGAAATCTTTCGATTGCGAAAAGATTCCGCGAGTTTCCAGAACAACATGAAATTTAATTTGGGTATATAATAAAAAATGAATATGAACTTATTTATTTTAGGTGGATGAAAATTAAATATTTTGAATAGACAAATTTTCGTCAAATGCTTTTCCTAGCGGCAATGTTCATTGCCTCTACAACGGTCTTTGACTTCTAGTTTTAGAGATATACTGTTATTTGAAATGATACAAACCTGATATATGTTATTAAGGATTACAAGATGAAGCTAGCTTTCCATCGAAAGTAGTGTTTGTATAGTTAATAGTTTTTCTACAGAACCACTCAAAATAATTTCAATACAATACAGTCAGTGACAGTTTAGAGACAGACATCTATTTAAAGCATATAATACTATCACATAATACTATCTAAAGCATATAATACTTATCTCCAAAATGTCGCCAGTTTTAAGGAAAATACACCGCCAAATTTTTCGAAAAAATATTTTTGTGTTGGAAAGTGTTTTATAATCCATGCGTTTTGCATGATTTATCTTTCTTGTTATTACATTATTATTGTTTATTACATTTTTTGTGGATATAGTGAGTTGGGCTATATTTGTCAGACAAGAAGATCTCTCAAATTAGGCTCAAAGAGCATGCGATATATATTTCTAATTATGAGCTTTCCAAATATTCTAATGCCTCACATTGTTGGAATTCAAATCATCACTTTTAATTTTTTAAAGCATTCGCCTTAAAGCGAGACCTTTGCAATACAGATATTAATGACCAAGTAAATGCCTTACAAGCAAATGCAGCTCAAGTGGAATAACGGTCTTGAATGCTTTTTAAAATATTTTGAATATTTAGAAATTTTCATCCCATGCAAAAGTGAAATAAGTTTTCTCAGTTTTGAAACTCTTTTTCATTTATAGCATATCTTTGCAAGAATAAATTTTTATGTTTTTTAGGGCTCCACAATAAAAGGCTTCTACTTTTAAAAACTGTACTTTGTAAAAACATTTGTAATTGTAAAAACTTAATTTTTTTAGTGATGACATATTTAAATGATATTTTACGTGCATATATTTTGTAGGATGATTTGAATGGGATACATCTCGAAGTTTACAAGCCTTATAATTATACCACAATATGTTCACAATGTTAATTATACCACATAATATGTTCTTCAACTTACGCACCACCATTTCCGAGTGTATAAGACACTCAAAATGGTTGACCGGAAAACCGTTATTTTGGTCGGAACGAAAACCAGAACTGAACAGGTAAAAATTATGAGTTTATTTACGTTCGGTATACCTTCAGTCATTTTGTTACTGTAACCAACTTATCAATGTTTTCTAATTTAACGTCAGCCATATAATTATCATCATTACATATGCAGTCTGCTTTCGTTCTTCCCATTTACGCATGCGTCAGGTCTGAATCGATTTCATCAAAATAATGGCGAACGGAAGTTTAGCAGTGCTATTTTATGTTTAAAACTCTGTTTACGTTTGAATTAGGAATGAGCAGAATAGTTTCTGAAATTCCGAACTGAAATAAAACAATATGGATAACATCATAAAAAGACAGCGAGCCAAAATAGAGCTTCAAAAAATACCCATCTCAATCTATCAGCCTTTTCCCGTGTAGAATCGTCTTGTCTGCAGTCGCTCTGCTTCAGCAAAACGGACAATACATTGCTTCTCGATTTTCTATTTTGATGTTTCCAACTACTTTTCTGTTTCAATTTTGCACGAAACAACTTGTTAGATTTAATTCAGTTGACGATAGAATTATATTTTTAGTGCAAATAAGAATATACATAAAATAAAATTATTCAGTCGGAACTAAACGAAAACCAAAAACCGTTATTTTTGGCGGAACGAAAACCGGAACTGAACCGATATATTTTCTTTTAGTTGAACCGTAACGAATAAAATTACTGCTCGAAGCCCTGAAAAATACCTTTAAAATCCAGATTTTCGAAAATTCAATGATCTTCAAAGCACCACTCGCACTTTGACACTTTGATAACTTGTCCACATAATGTGCGTACAAGAAAATATACACATGGCTCGATTTTTTCGAGCTCATTAAACCTATTGGATAAGGTATTGGGCAACAGCATTTGTCTCACGCAATCAAATGGAGACTTCTCGAAAGTGTCATTGGACAAAAGTCTTAGAATGTTCGCTAAAAGCAAAAAGAGCAGGTTGCTCCGGAATTTAGCTCATCTTTGAGTCACTGCTTGAAGCGCAAGCTGCATTGAGAGCTGTGTTTAGGCGACGCTTTTTCGCTTGTTTTGAAAAGTAAATTTTTGAAAGCTTTCTTCATTAAAATTTCTTCATAGCTGTATGCTGAGGTGCAGCTGAGACTTCTTCTCGAGATTTCTCCACTAAGATTCTAGACAGTGGGAGTATTTTAACCCATTTATGCCTAGTGTCCCTTTTTTGGGACGGCATTTTCGCTATTAGTCGAAAACGTTATTTATTTTTCGTAGCCTTTGTTCATGAGTACTGTGCCCCAACTCCACAAAATATTTTAACATGACCAAATAGGATGTTGATATTTCGATTTTTATGCATAATAATTTTAAAAGAAATCATCCCTTGTTCAAGAAGTTGACGTCAGAAATTTATCTATTATTTCTGTTATCAGTAAAAATCGATGAAAGTCGCAAAAATATCCAGGCACAAATGGGTTAATTGTTACTATTGAAATATTGCTTGCTAATTTCTGAGAGTTGTGTACTGAAGATTGTTCGACAAATTTTTAGAACCAATAACATTGGTCTTTATCTTGATCAATTGTATTGTTTACCATAGTGAACTTTTTAGATACGATCCCAAAAAACCAAGCAAGGTTTTCTAATTTTACATATTGATGTTAGAAATTTATTAATTGAAATTGAAAGTTTGAAAATCTAAGTGCCTGTACTCTTAACATAAGTTCGCAATGCAAACTTTCCCGAAGTGCGATACATTAAAAAAATATTGCATTTCATAACTGATACTAATCAATTTTTGTTATTGCGTATACTTCATTTTATTAAGAGACATCATGAAAAATTTAAGTCTATGTCATATAATTTGTTTATTTTATTTTTAAGTTATGGTGCCCCACCTTGACCGAGTGGATAAGACACTGAATGTGGTGGATGGCCGCCGCACAGTGGAGTATTTGTGTCAAAATCCTGGCCAAAAATATTTTTCATGTGTTTTAACGTTAAAATCATTACTGTTGACTTTTGACTTACTTTTTAGTATTATTTACTTCTTAAATTATATAAAAAAGCGTGTTGTCGCCAAATTTGGCGATATATCGCTAAACGACTCGAAGTTGGTTTCTAACAAATGTCTTGTCCGGGGAATGTCCCTTACTGGGAAGTACTGCTTTTGTATAATACCACTTATAAATGTAATACCACGCGGCTGTCGATCTAACGGTCTGGAGTTTTGGGCGATTTTCTCCAGATGTCACGTGAATACGCATTAGAGCCTCTTAAAAAGCCCTCCGCCAAGGCAACCTTCCGTGAGGAAAATAGCCGTGCCTTAACCCAGCGGTTCTCAACCTTTTAACTTCGCCCCCTCCCAACAAAGGCTAACTTACGGTAGCACCCCCCCCCTTCACATTGTTCAGCTTACATTCAGTTTTTTAATCTTTAACAATGTACATTTAGTCGAATTTTCTACAAAATAATGTTATCAGTAAAGTTTGAATGAACATTTTAAGCGAAAATGGATATATTTTTGAGTAAAAATGAGAATAAATTAGGCGATTTTTAAAAATCGTGCATCATTACTTGCTCTTTGGTTTTTCTCGTGCCTCCCCTGGAAACGCTCTGCGCCTCCTTGGGGGGCGCGCCCCACAGGTTGAGAAACGCTGCCTTAACCACAATAAAAATATATAAATGTAATACTTTACTTATAATAATACTTATAAATATAATACTACTTATCTATAAATCAATTTTTATCATAAAAGTTTTCAGATTTTCCACTTTTCTAAATGTAGTTACTATTTGGATCTTAGTTTTCTAATGACTTCTGAAGATTAACTTTTTCATTCCGATTCTTTTGAACTCTGATATTCGTCTTCACTCAGAATCACTTTCTTTTTCTTCTCCTTCTTCTTTTCTTTTTCTTTTCTTTTTTTTTTTTTTTTTTTTTTGAGAGAGAGAGAGTGAGAGAGAGAGAGAGATAGAGCACCATCGGATCCCTCTGGAAGAAGAAGTTATAGGGTCTCACTGCTACAAGGAGGCTTGCTCTTTTTCATTGGCCTTTATCTAGAGCAGATCATATAAGGGCACTGCTTAAAAGATGCCCCCCTTTGCAAACCCATAAAATCTCATTCCAAGCTCGAGGAGAAAGTAATTTATTTCAAGCCAGCACTTTTCTGTTTACGCACTCACACTTCAATGACCCGAAGTCACAGTTGCCAACCTTTGAGAACCAAAAATGGGGAGTTTTTGCTTTGGACACAATTTACTACATAAATGGAAAACTAAGCTGTAAATAGATGGGACTATTTACAAAGAAAGGGCAATTTTGGAATATGTAGAAATTTTCTTTTTATAGCAAATTTACATCAGAAAAATAAGAAATTACATACTGAATTTAAAATACTGATGTTAAATCTTGACTAAAATAAATTTTATATACCTTTATCCAAACACCTGCACATAATTTATAGTTTATGAGAAATACAAGTGCGTAAGTTTGTATAGCTTTTGCGATCACCCGTCGAAAAATTATCGAAAAAATAAAAATGGCGCCATATAAATAATTTTTTTTATAAAAATGGTGGATGTTGGGGGAACATTTTTTTCTTGGAATAGACACTCAATACTGTAATAATTACGATTATAGTTGAAATTGGGCGCGACAAGCCGCGACACC
The DNA here is from genome assembly GCA_038373885.1 of Cheiracanthium punctorium. NCBI lineage: Eukaryota > Metazoa > Arthropoda > Arachnida > Araneae > Cheiracanthiidae > Cheiracanthium > Cheiracanthium punctorium. The sequence goes on along the minus strand of JAWZYV010014928.1, from coordinate 455,843 downwards.
CCTTCAAAAAGCTTTTTGAAATGTGAATTTTTGAAAAAAAATTAGAAAAACAAAGTTTACAATTTTTTAAAATAAAGTCATATTATTTTTTCAAGCTAATACATACATATAATTAAAATACATATATTTTACTACAATTATACTAAGTATCAAACTAGTAAATTAATTTAAAGAGCCCGTAAAAAATGCAAGACGAAGTAATAGAAAACGCTGAAATCTCTTGCCGTAAATGAAGAAACTTGCTTTTAAACCGAGTGTTGCATCTTTTGGATATGAATTATGATCGAAAAACATGCATTACATGATGCATCAGTTACTAGGCTACCCAAAAACATGTATATTACTATTTTTAAACAAATTTAAAATTTTCGACTTTTGGCCAGGATTTTGATACGAATACTCCACTGTGCGTCTTAGTCCCGAGTTAACCCATCACGTGGCTATTGAGCTAACGGTTTAGTTTACGGCTGTTTTCTCCAAATGTAAGGTGGATACACGTTAGAACATCTCAAAAAGTTCTTCTCTCAAGGCAACTCGCCTCGCATAGGCTATCCATTGACACAAAAAAATGTAATTTTTGCTTGAAAATTAAAAGATTTTTCCAAACCACAGTTTGAAAAATTATAAATTTAAACAAATTCAGAATTTGTTAATCTCATGAAGAGAAGACATTTACCACCTTTTTTTTTTTTTTTTCTTCTTCTTCTTCTTCTTTTCGATATGTAGCGTGGCGCCACCCGAGTGGTATAGCAGCAAATTACAATATAGAAAACGATTCCCGAATAATTAATGAACAGATGTATGATGCTGCCATCTGTATTAAATAATTCTAAACAATAACTATTCTCCGAAACACACCATGCCCGCGTTTCGAACTGTTGTTTTTTCTATTTACAATGTTTTGTGTAAAATAAATAAGTAAATGAATAAGGTAAAACAAAAGCACGATTCTGAGAAAAACTAGAATACATAACTTTTACCATAAACTAATCAACGCTGAAATGTTCCTAAACAAGAAATCAGGGGACACACATTCTTTTTGTCTCCTTTTTACTATAAATCCATAAGAATTTACAAAGTAAATCAATATTTTATAGTGCAAATTTAGTTTATCTGGGAGGATAGGTTCCCCTGTGTTCCCTCCCATGCAAGAAAATCTCAAACATTCAAATTGATTTTAAAAGTTAAAATAAAAAAGATTTAATGCAAACTTTTTTAAAAAAATGGAGTTTTGGGCAAAATTTTACCTCTCAATACCTCTCAACACATCTGCAATTTTTGATGGATCATTATCTTATTATTAGTGCAAAAATTTTAATTTACGCTCGAGAACGGTCCGAATAGCTTATGGTAACGTCAGTCAGAATAGCCAATACGATTTGGTTCGTTTGTGTGTTTGCATAAAATTCTTCCGTGACTAAATAAAAAATTAATATTAAATAATTTTCTTCTTTCCCGCTAATATATTTCGCATTTTCTACTAACTATTAATTATTTTTAAGTAACGCGTAAAAAGTTCCAGAAATAAAATGTTTCATGTTAATATGCGGCCTTTCAGGAATTAATTATGACATATGTTGAGTAAAAATTTTACTGCTTAAAAAAATTGAAATTTTCTCTATTCCTTTCAAAGGTCGAATTAGTTTTGTATATAACCGAGCTATAGATGCGCTATTCATGCCCCTAATGACTTATTCAATTCTTTTTACAGGTTGACAAAAATTACTGAAATTTTTACTGTGTAGTGGTGCCATCTACTAGATCAATCGGAATTTTAAGAAGAAAGATGTTTAAGTAAAATCACTCGAACTCGTAAAACTGATTAAATGAGTAAAAATATTTCAGTAAATTAACAGCATTTTAATAGTAACCAAAATTTAAAAGAATATATATATCATAAGCGCTTTTAGTACATTTTTATGTCACATTATTGAACTATACAATAATTTGAATGGATGTTAAAATAAAGTTAATGACAATAAATTTAAGCAAGTAAACCGTAAACAAAACAACAACAACAAAAAAAGAATGTGCAACATATATAAAAGTAAAATAGCCTCTACTATTGTTTCCGGAGTAAAAAAAAAAAAAAAAAAAAAAAAAAAAAAGAGCTTTACACCTTTAGGAGAGTATTCTCTAAACTGTAGCACATATGATACTAAATCTCGACGTTTAAAAAAGCATTGTGTATTTTCTTAAGGGGGCGGTATAAAAAAAATAAAAATAAAAAACACTCTATTGATGACGATGATAAGAAAGGGTTGTAGGGCAGTCCAAACATTCCATCCTCGACATCGTGGAGAAATTATATTCGAAGGTCGAGAACCTTCTGGGATACTCTTGAACATTCACAAGCATATAAGGAAATTCTATAGCATTCTCAAACATTTTTTTTCAAAATGTTTAAACTAGAATAAAACTTTAGCCTTGGTTCTTTTTGCTTAAAATTATTAACTTTTTATCCACAGTCAGTTTTGCAAACTTTAAACATACAGTAAGAAAATAATCTTATTAAAGTGCCTACTCAAACAGCGAAAATGAATTTCCTTGACAGTGTATTTAACTGATTACTTATCATTATTTTTTTTTAAATTACTACGAATTACTTCAGTACATCAACTGTGCAAAACAATATCCTGTTCTTGAATTTAACTAGGAATGTTAAAAATTTTCATTGACCTCATAAGCATGATAATGACAAAGAATATTAACATTAAAAAGAAAAATCCAAATTTCTGTTCCATAATTAATATCTTATGTCTAGAATATATAGTACAAAGTCAGACTCATCTTCAGGTTTGTTTCTGATGTACAGGGTATCCTAAATGTATGGAGACAAACTCTTAGGAAAGGTGGGGAGCATAAAATGGACTGATAACCACTTAGCAATATGTGTTAAAAAAGATTGTATTCACACATCGATTATTAATCTATCCACTAAAGATGTTAAGGTGATAATTTAATTACTTGATTATTACATCAATCAAAATGAGATATCATTTTTAATGATCAATTTTAGTTCAATATAGTATTTTACAATAAAATAAATAAATTCTAGAAAACAAAAGTAGAAAATTTTACTAACACTTCAAGACTTTTTTCCATAATAATTCTTAATTGGTGTATGAAAAAATATATTAGAACCGACATTTACTATACGATCCTCATTCTTTTTGAAGTCCCTACCCAACACCTCCTAGATACAGAAAGCCTGAGAACAGACGCTTTTACGTCATCAGTAGGTCCACTAAAATGACGTCATCACAGTTTTATTTTCACAAAGTAAAACTACTTAAAATTTGTGGTGAATTTGCTCACGCAAACATTTAACATAAAATATTTTAATGATTATTAGTAGAAATTTTAATTTTACAACAAATGGCACCTTTTAACCACCCGTAATTATAAGATACAATACAGAAATAGGTCATTATGAATTATTTTGCATCAGAAAGGTATTTTAATTTTTATCTTTAACTTAAGATATTGCCTAGTATTTGTAGCATTCACTAGAAATTTAAAATAATTTTACTTTGGGAAAATAAAACTGTAATGACGTCATTTTAGTAGACCTATTGATGATGTAAAAGCTTCTGCTCGGCTATCTGTATCTAGAAGGTGTTGCCCTAGAACAGGGTTTCTCAAACAGAGGGTCGCGACTCCAGTTGGGTCACCCCAATTAAACTCAGTTATCGCGAATTAAACTTAATAATGAGCAAAAACTGCACTTCAACATGGCACTGTGGTTATGTCACGGGAAATGGTAGACGGGCGAAGTGTGAATGTTCCAGGTCGGGTCCCATTGCTCGTTCGTCGACCTAACCGTTCGGAGTTTTCCGTGGTTTTCTTCGAAACATAGTGTAAATACGCGTTAGGACCCCTTAGAAAGACCCCCCACGGAGGGTATCCCCCCCACTTGTGTTGTCCTTCTGACGAGGATTTATAAGAGCATTCGAATCAAGCTTACAAATCCGATATACATGTTCACAAAAACAATAGCAATATCTGCAATAGTATATTTTAGTCCAAGTAAAGAAACTGACAATTTCACTGACACGTGTATAGAAATTGAGCAATGCTTATGGGGTACCACAAAATTTTCGTAAACATTATGGTGTCCCCACCCCTAAAAGTTTGAGAAGCTCTGCCCTAGATCATCTAAAAGGAGACCGGAGGCTTGGAGGTAAGGACCTATCCCAGTCCACGCCAATCGCCTAAGCGTACGGTCGGAGGCTAAATTCCTATTCATACCCTGTGTTTCAGCTTTGTTTAAACTCTAGAACTACAGTAGAGGAGGTTGTGAGCGTGAGTCCAGAGCTCGCTCACTGAGGTGTCCGGAAATTACAAAAAAAGAAAAAAAGAAAAGAAAAAGAAAAAAGAACAGCAATTGATTTGAAGGTTAAGTTGATGTAGATTTTGAGAACCTTGAATGTCGATATAGATGTACTTTTGTGGCACTAAATCCGTATTTATTAAGACCTTAGTTCTCTAGTTTTTTTTTTTTTTTTTTTGGCTACTTTGACCTACCGTACATAGATAAATTCTAGAAACTTTTCTTTTCACTCTGCTTGTTTAAATTTCCTTTCTCTGTGAAAGTAAAATCTTTTATTATGTTCTCCGCTTGTAATTAGCTAGTAATGAAACTTAAAGCACATGTCAAAGAAATGAATATGCAATTTAGAACTTTTTCGTCAAAGACGCTTATGATCGGTTTCCTACTTCAGTCGCACAACAATTGTTGTTTATAGCGTTCGGCAGTTACACTTTCACCGGGCTCCAATAGTTTGCACTAAAGTACAGCCTTCACATCCCACCCGACAATGCAAAGTCTCACGTTGCAAAACCGGTCAAGGTCAGGTATGTAAAATTTGTCTGGAAAGTTTTGGAACACCCGGCGTATAGTCCTGACATAGCCCCTTCGAACTATCATCTGTTTCGGTCGATGAACAATGCCTTGTCATCTGTACACTTCTGCACAGTGGACAAAGTACGAAAATCTATCGACGACTACATCGCATCAAAAGATGAATCTGGCGACGCTGCTGGCATCCGTGTACCTGCACAACCTGACCGATGACGAAAGGCGCTGGAAAATAATGGGCATTACTTTGACAAATAGAGGTATTATTATAAGTTATCAATTGCATATTCATTTCTTTGACACGCGCTTTTAAACTTATTACTAGACCGGATAGTATATTACCCTATAGCGAAGTCTCCCAATAGCGATGTCCCTTCCAGTAACGAAATTTTCATTGAGAACGCAACCCTAAGTCTTCAATAACATTAAAATAATTCTCCATACGACGAAGTGGCTGCCTCCCCATAAGGGATTTCTTTTTCAGACTTTTATCATTTTTTTTTCATTGATTAGAGAGAGATGACTTAGATTCTGAGGATATGAAGATAACGTAATCTATGAAGATAATATAATCTATTTTGAAGCTATGTAGATAATATCCAAATCGGGAGATAAAATAGAAATTAGTGAAGACGAAAAGAAGAATAACGCGTGTAAATATCTCCTACTTTACTAGAATGCTTGCAGAATTGTAAATTTCTTTCATATCCTGCTGATATGGCGAGTTTAAGGAGTGAAATAGACAAAATAGAAGATCAGGAAATCGGCAGGTGAATACGAAAATGAGCATTTTTTCATGCAAGGAAACCAATAATAAAATATTTTGACAAATTTATTCTATAGTTTAATTTATTTAATTGAAAGCTATAATCAAATGCTTTATAATTGTCCTTCCTTACTAAAAAGTTTGTAAAATTTACTGAAATAACCACAAAAATATGTAATCTCCGTACAATGAAATTTTCCTTATAACGAATTTTTCAACTGGAACCAAGCGAGTTTTTGATAGGGAGATTCTACTTAACTTATTAAATATGACAGTGTTTCAGATCACAGTATTGACACCATATGATTGCTGCATCTGCATAACATAAAGAAAAATTTTCTTCTTCTTCCACCCTCTTGGCGCAACCACTGCTTCCTAAAGCTGCCAAGATTGCGATTTCCTTTCGGCAGCTCTTGATAATCTCCCACGCGGCATCCATATGGCAATTTTTTTCTTCCATTCATTGAGTCCTTTGATTTTTTTCGCCGATGCTTAAATATTTCTCATTCTTTTCTAATGCCTTCGTTTGTCTTGGTTCATAATGTTTACATTTGCAATTGATTATGTTTGAAGTTGTGCAGCAGTTCAATGATCACCAATAATCCATCTCTGCTGCTTGAATTCTGCTGCTGTCTTGGATACACAAAGTCCATGGCTCTGAGCAATACGGTAAAGTGGGAACCGCCATAAACCTATTAAATTTTAGTTCCGTTTCTCCCTTTAGTGTTCTTATGAGAGTTGGAAACTTTTACTGCAGTTTATGTAGATTTTTTTTTTCATATCAATATCATACAAGAAGAAAATGTTGCATCCTATATAGGCAAAGTTAAACGTCTACTAACGTTTATGTGTCCGGGCAGCCGACGTGTTTAAAACGTAGAAAACTGGTTCAAATTATGTACTTCCCGAACTCATCCAGAACCATTGAATGTTTCGGTAAGACGTTCACACTGTGCTTAAATTACGTTTTCTCGCCCAGATAGCACAGCAAATTTGCATCAATCTTGCAGTAAGCTTGATTTATTAAGTCAATAAACTTGCATTTAGCTTGATTATTTCAAGTGTGTAAGCTTAATGCAAGCTTGAATTAATTGTTCAAGTTTACACTTGCCAAACTTGCGTTAAGCTTGACATAGCAAGCTTGATTCAAACTTACTACACTCTAAAAATTTTTCCTAAATACATGGGGCGCCGGACTCGCCCCATATATTTAATTTTCCACGCATTTCCCCTCTACGCTGAAACGTCAAGTTATTTTAATCTGTTTCCGTCTAGCGTCCGGGACTGGGATCGATCTCGGGACCTAAGGTGTGCGACGCAAGCGTCCTAACCACAATGCAAAGCTGAATCGAGGTGAGATGAGTAAAGTTTGAAGTGACTGTTATGGTTGTCACGCCGTTGTTTGGAGAGATTGATCAGTATTTCCTATGTCGAACTACATCTCTTATTTTTCCATAGGATGAATCAAAATAAAAATTATGTTATATGTGATTTATAGACTCTACTACTAGGGAAATAAGCATAATATAAACTTAAAAGCAGCACACGGTTTAAAACTTTCAATATCGCAACACTCATGTTGGACTATATTGGCCCAAATCGAGACAAACGACTGATTTTGAAATCAATTTTGTAGTATATTTGTAATCTATTTGTAATTTGAAGAATTTCAATATTTGGAAATATAGAATCTTTTATCTTAATTCTATGGTCAAGTACATTTATGACTGAGGATAAATTATTTGTTATGTGGCTTTTCAAATCAAGCAGTAATGAAGTTGTATGCAAGCTTGACAGTTCTAATGACTTAAATTCGGCGGGAAAATATTTGCTGACTCATTTTTTTTTTGTATTCTCCAAGTTTTTTGCAAGCTTAAAATAAATTGAACTGCCAAGGTTGCATTAATACGTCAAACTGAAAGAAATGTCAAGCTCTATTTAAGCTTATGTGCTGTCTGGGAGTAACACAAGTCGTAAATTATGCATAAACAACAACAACAACTAAAAGTACGACCAACAGCAATATCACGAGGAATGCCAAATGATTTTGCCGCTTGCTTGCCCCCCTTGCGCAACTCAACACCGGGATGTTCCCAAACAGGTGTCTGTAAAACTTTATTAGATGCCAAGTGAACGACTCATTCCGACGTGTTAGGAATAATTAATTCAACGCGTCTAGTAGAACGTGTTGTTAAACATTGCTTTTAAACTTAGTACCAAACTTAGTATTTTTTTATGCACTGAGTATGATTTATGAACTCTGCTTTTGAACGGTTTCACCAGCACTTCTGATGCACGTCAAGTAGGACGGGTTATCAAGCATAACTTTTGAACGGTATCAACAGCACTTCTGTTATACGTCGAATAAAACGTGTTATTAGGCATAGCTTTTGAACGGTAATACCAGCACTTCTGCTGCACGTCGAATAGAACGAGTTATTAGACATTGCTTTAGAACGGCATCATTAAAACCCCTTTTGCACGTCCAATAAGACGTTATTTATTCACAGTTTTTGGCAAAATATAGCTTAGTACAATTTTAGAACGTTATACAGAAAGTACAAACTTTACCTGAACGTTTTTATTACTATTCTGAACGTTACTAGACGTTCATAGAACATTCTTGTTCTGCCTGGGTTGATGGCTTGGCCAGTAGTTGCTTATAATGGAAGAAGTGAAACTGACTTTTTAGAAGGTAGTCAGAACTCGTTCGAATATAGCTTAACCTTAGAAAATAAACTTTTACCAAACACCAAATGATGGCTTCAGTTTCTTCTTTATGCAGTACAATGCACGTATTCATGCTTCAAATGATATGAACAACTGGTTTGAAGGACAAAATATTGCTCTATTAGATCATCCCCCTAACAGCCCAGATCTTAACCCCGTGGAAAATGGTAGAACTTGTTCAAATGGTTTATGGACATGGACAACAATATACATAGATTGCAGAACTGAGAGCTTCAGAAAGTCAGAAGTGGATATTAATTAATGAGAAATATATTGAAATTCTTATTTTATCCATGAAAGATAGAATTAAAGAAAATCTGATGAAAAAAGGTGCCTCTACAAAATATTAGTTATATTTTATTTAAAGTTTTCATAGATCAGTTTCCATACATAAAATTCAAAATATTGAATATTTGTTTTTATTTATTTATGTGAATGATTATGTGGCTGTTTAAATTGCTGGCTATGTAGCATAGCATATGAAATGTGAAATATTTTCATTGAATAGTAAATAGAAATAAAGTTATTTTAAAAAATTATCATTTCACGAATCAATTTCCCCCACTGCATATGTAGGTTCCAATACGTAAATAGATTCACATATATGTTCAAAAATGTACGGTATTTTAAAAATCTGAAAACTGACCTAGGGGCTATATCGCGAAATACTTGAAGGTTCATGATATTTGCAAATTAAAACATATGAGATCTAATAATAAAGAAGAACCAGCTTACATGAAAATGTCAACTTAAAATACAAATGCTGTAGTTATTAGAATCTAGCAGACAAAGCTTCCCCAAACTTCGCTTTCTAAGCTTTTATTTAAGATAGAATCAATGCTTTACACTCAAACTGTAAACATTTATATTTGTTGCAAGTAAATTGCTTCATTACATCATATTTTATTTGCAGTTCAATTCCCAATGAATGCATTGACCGAAATAGCATACTTTTTTTGTATGTGTGTGCGTATGCATTTGCGTATGCGTACGCGTGAAAATTCAAAGCCAATTTAAAAGTTGAGTAACAACGTAACATGTTATTGAATTTTATTTGATTCACTCCAATTCTTTTAACCTCTTCAAACCCAACAGAAATCTCGCATCTCAATGTAAAGATAAATCACCTAATTGCGTTTAAAAAAACCTTTTACATTTAAACACGATAAGTAGAAAGCGCATTTTCAAATAATTTTTCGAATAAAAGCCTAATTCCCAATCTCCATTTAAGCAGTGAAAAGTTGTTATCACCCGTGTATGGAAATTGTCCAGATACTTTTAAAGATAAATGATGTCCTACAAGTTCCTTAAAGCTGTATGAATTAGCATATATATATATATATTCATTCACAAATTCAACTTAGGAAATTATAGCATTCAGACATTCTTTTGTATAACGACGTCAAAATTAAATGTGTGCGTCAGTGTGCAAAATTTTTATATTCAAATGATTTAAAATCATTTATTCAAAATTAAAGCACCCGAGAATGTGTACATCAGTTCAGAACAACAAAGATTCTTAAAGGATCGTGTTAAAGTGGAAACAAAAGCGTTCATATAAGTGGACTGCTGGAACGATTAGGTTAAAGTGATGAAAATATACATTAACAAAACGCTTCAGCCGTTGTTTAACCACGCATAGTGAATTTTTAAAATCAAGGGACTGTCTTTTAAGTGTTTGTATCAGCTACAAAATTCATGCTTTAATTTTTTTTTACTTTTTGTTATGATTATAAAGTAAAAGTAAAACAAAAAGAGCGTTTTGATCTCCTTATATCTATACTAATGTGCCCGACAAAATCTGCATTATTAACTTCATTTGTTTCGGCCTAGTTATGATATGTAATTCAACCAGAACAATAGCATTTGTAAATGTATAGATGTGTACCTTATTTTTTAAAAAACTTTATAAACACAATTAACATGTTATACTTTACTAAATACAGCTTCAACTAATTTGTAATTTTAAGATTAATTCCCTTCCACATATTTCCTAGCGAAAAAAATAAAATATTTTGAAACCACTATAGAATGAAAAATGACCATTCTAAATCGCGTTCGCGGGGAAAGAGAGTTTTCAAAAAAAGTCAATAGAAGCAACATAAATTTCCTAGCTTTCTACTTATTTATTGCTTATGGCTAGAATTTATGCGGCATATTGATTTTTTGTTATGTTCATACTCCCATGAATGACACATGATGGTCACTTTTGTTTCAAAATAACACCCTGCGGATGCAGAACATTTTTTTTTGGTATACAAAGTAATGTAGGAAGTAGGAAAAAAAAGAACAGGGATGGAAAAAAAAAGAAGACTTGAAGCATGCTTGTCAGGGGAAGGGCAAAAATATTTTAGCATAAGGGTGTAACAGGAAATTCTTGACAGAAAATATAAAAGTTGTTTTGATAGATTCTTTTCATTTTTTAAACTTAAAAATCAGAAAGTTTAGATAAATAAAAAGAAAGGCACTGTCCGTCATTATTCAAAAATAAATGAATACATATTTGTTTTAAAAATAAACTAATAATTTTACGAATTCAATCAGTGCTAATGTAAGTTAATTGTTATTTTCGAGTTTATACAACGAAAGATATGACAGCTGTATACATCGATGTAAAGGAACATAGTTTGTTTTGTTTCTAATGTTCTCTGGTTAACTGTGTATCAGCACTTAGATCTTCCACCCTTCTAAAGACTACATACACCCTCTTTAACTCCATTACAACTTATTGAGAGGCTTGTATTGCAGCTCACGGTATATTTGGTGGATCAAACATGATATTTGGTGAGTCTTTTACGAGATGTAAAAAATCATGATAACACCGTTTTTGATATAACCAATATATTAACTGACAATTTACTTTCTCTCATTCTTATGTTGATACATAGTTTCTCCCATAATAATTTTGGATATAAGTGCATATGACGGGGATGAGCGAAATTGAGCGCTTTCATTTTGTTGAGCTCAAGTGGGAGGCAGATCGATTTAGCTCGGGATCTACTAATTTTGAACCAATTCCAAATGAGAGACCGGCACCTGGATTTGCACTCCCTGAAACGTCGCTCGAAATTCATGAGAACATTGGCGCCACAATGGACTTTACGTAAAAAAAAATCCGTTGATTAGTCGTTGGTTCCTTTCTAAATGGAGAAGTTGCCCCGCCCCCCGACCAAGCGCAGATAAAGGTGTAAAATTTAAAATATAATAGTCGTTAGCGATCTGCATTAAAAAAATGGCATGTAAAAGCGATTGTTTGAGTATCAACCAAAAATAATATTCAAAGTACACTCAGAAGTGTGTGTCACATGCAAATAAATAAGTAAATAAATAAATTATTATTTATTTTTTTATCGTGATTGTGTTTATATGCATTATCTATGTTATCAAGAAAAAATTGTAATAAAATGCTATCATCCTCTTTGTGAAAAATATATACTGCTAGTACAAGAAATGTTATTGATGTAGTTGAATATTTTAAAGTGTATAACATATATTAAAAAATTCAGTGCATCTCAAAAGTTGCATATTTTTCAGATACCCTTGCATTATTAGAATAGAGCATATGCATATAAATAAAATCAAGGGATTTGCAATCGAGTTATTTTACAATCCCCCCCCCCCCCCTTAAAGACAGAGAAATGAAATTTATTATCTAAATTTATTTAAGGATATACAGACTTTAGTAAATGCACTTTCTATTTTTATTTTTATTTTTTTTTACTTGAAAAACAGATTTTTAGTTTTTTAATACTCTATTTCTAAGAATAATTTTTACACATTTGAAATTTCGTATGCATAAGAATTATTTTTATATGTTTGCATTTGAAACTAAAATTTGAAACGAATAAAAAATATTTTTACTCAATTACATTTCAAACAAAAGTTTTAAAGGAATTTTCAGCAAGTGCAGATAAATAAGTTTTGGAAATGCAGAAGTTTATAAATGTTTGTGTCGCTCTTTAAAAGCGAACAAAGTTTGAAATGTAAACAAGAAATAATATAAGCACAACAGCATTCTCCAGAGTGAATTAAATGTAAATACAGTCAAAGGATCCGCATGAACACAAATTAGAATAAAGTTTATGCTAGGGAACAGGTTGTGCGTAATCAATTAGTCTTGTTTACAAATGCTTAAACAAAACGTATAAGGGATAGGAAGATCTCTTCAGGCAACCATTATAAATAAATTCAAAAGCTTTAAAGTGTTCAAACGTGATTTACGCCTGTATGGGTTTATCTACACTCATTAATTACGAAGAAGGTTAAATTTCGAAGCTTTGCTGGTTTTAATGATTCAGAACATAAATCTTTTGGAAGTGGAACTTCAGACAGAAAATCACGATGCTGAGTAGCGCTGCAGCTTGTTATGAACACATTTACAAGCAATTTCTGCTGGTGTAAATCATTAAAGGTTACTAGCGTTAATTCAATGCTATTTGAGATGTAGATTTGTGTCTGTGCGGACTTTCTAATTAAAAATAAAGTTCTTCATCTTTCACTGCAAGAATTCTTAATTCAAGTATTGGAAAGTGAACTGCAAATGCAGTTGTAATTCAATATAAAGAAATTGTGTAGTAGTTCTATGTTTCATGTTGATATTACTGCATTGTTAAGTTTTAATCCAAATTTTCATGTTTAAAGCAAATTTTTGACCACCGGTGTAGTTGAGGAACTAAAATAATGTGAGATGTTCAAAGCCCTCCAATGAGTAAACAATTGGACGAAACATAACCGAATTTTTGGCTTACATTGTGGTCCATCGGATTCCGATTTTTAATGTAAAAAAGTCGGTACCAGTTGCAAATGTTGGAGCTATTTAGAAAATAAAATGAATTAATTTACATAATCGCAATCCTTGCAGCGATTAGGAGTATAGAAAGGAACGACTCTGAGAATCTTCTGAGAATCACATTAAAAAGCTAAATGACTCAAAGCAGTTACGACTTATTCAACCTTTTGCAAACAAACCAGCGTCCTCTGCTTGTTTGCAAGAATTCAGTGCAAGAATTCAGTGGCAACGCAACCTATGGATTGTGTTGTGAGGGCGTGTCTGCCCCCAATACGTTTTTGCCTTTTAAATTTTAAATGGCTAATAAAATTAGGGAAAAGAGAGCATGTTTTTGTCTTTCTCCCCCGCCGATTTACAGGGTGGTCCTAAACTATATGTCAATAATGTAAAGGCAGGTAGAGACGACCAAGACCATTCAGAATCACATAGCAATGTGCGGTCGGAAATGCCATCTTGGTGTATCTGTTAAAAATAAATTTGGAAGAAGTGTTGAAGTAACACAGAAAGCACTTAACTAAAACTGGTAGTTTACAAATTCTACTTCATTTTATTGATGAAATTCACGGAGAAAAGCTCATTGTTCATGAAACTTGATTAAGAAATTAAACCAAGAGTTCTTCCAAAGTGATTATTAACAGGTACATGAAGACATTTCCGACCCGTCATTGCTATGTGATTCTGAACTGTCTTGGTCCCCTCTACCGGGGCCATCGTGAATCTTTTACCGGGCCTGCTTTTGGACTTCGATGAGTCATCCAAAGAGGCCTGCGGACATGCCTCATAGGGCTGTAGCGTGTTTACTAACACGACGTCACGTCGAGCAAGCCTATTGGTTACGTTACAGTTTTGCCTACCAGCCATCCTGTAGAACAAACCTGCCTATTGGTTAGTCTGCCTTGTTTCGCCTACCAGTGACGTCAGAAGCTACAGCCCTATTGCTTAGATTCGGCCGTTAGATGACGTATCAAAGAACCAATAAGCGGGCATCTGTAGGCCTCTTTGGATGACTCATCGGAGTGGACCAGCAGACCCGGTAGAAGATTCAGGATGGCCCCCGCCTCTACCTGCCTTAGATTTTTGACACACAGTTTAGGACCACCCTGTGTAACAGATAGCAACACTTGCGCTGGAGTTCTTGTAGCTTCAAATCGTGTTGCATTGCCTTTCGCAAGTTAGTTATGCCATAGGTCCTATTCGTAATTTGTTCTAACCGGCGAAATTCAAAAAGGACGGTAAAAGTATTTTCATTTTGATAATAGAGATTCACTCCCTGTAACATTTATCTCCCTGATGCTTCACGAACGTACACTCATTTCATTGTCAAAGGCAACCAGTTCCGTTCAAAATTTCTTAAAATATATAGAAATTTAAGCAAAATAAGTTTTAACAAAATTAAATATACCATCTCTGCTTTTATTATTCATTACTTTAGTTATGCCCTTTTGCAAGAAAAAGAAACAGATCAGATGGAATTAAAATTTTTATCAATGAAAATGAAAGTGTTGCATAGGATTGAAATTTAAAATACAAATCAGAATTACTGCATAAACAAAAAAAAAATCACACAAAAGTGTATGATATAGAGTTTAAAAATAAAACTTTGATTGGATTTATTTGGATCCATAGTAGAATCTGGATCAGGAAAATTCAGTTGAGATGCAGTAGTAGATGGAGAAACTGCTCGTTTAAGGCACATTGCTGGATCATTCCACGTCAGATCAAACAGTGCAGTTCACCACACCAACTCGAATTTTTCTCAAATTTTATATAGATGATTTATAGGCTAAGACATCAACAAATATCAATTTTGAAGGTTCTACGATAATTAATTATCCAGAAATTAATTATGCAAATTTTTAAGTTTTCTGCAAGACGCACCAACTTTTTTCTCAATTCCTTAAATAACTCCTTACCTGTAAAAGTTACTGAAGTGAAAATTTGTTTCTAGGAGTAACTTTTTACGCTGATTCCAAAAATGTTATCGAAATTTGCGTATCTTCTATAGTTTATGCATGAGCAGTACATTTGCTAAAAAACATCATGAATTTTTTTCGGCATGTCTGATCACAGACACATGTTTTAAATTTTTATATGTTGTTAAGATGGAATAATCCTACATCCCAAAATAATTTCATCTTGGCTTTCTGCTCAGGAGCAGAGAAAAAAAATTGTATGTATGTACCTACATATGAGGATTTTCATATGCAATATTCATACTGAAGATGAGAAAATTCAGAAGCGTTAGTCAATTTTCCTATGTCTTTTAAATTGATATCTGAAGTTTAACTACTACTCCAGGCATTTGCAAAACTAGAAAATACATAAAAGTGCTTGTATCGGAAAACGTAAAACAAACAAACAGCAAAAAATGCATATCACACACAGTGTTAAACAAAAAAAAAATTCCAAAGTTAAAATTTTGAATTACTTTTAATTTAACCCTGTTGTTTTTGGCAATCATCCATCAGCCAATAAATCTTTGGAATTCTGCATGATATTGAACTCAAAAGAAATAACAATGTTTAATAAAACATATGTATGTATATATCTCTAATATATAAAATTCTCCTGTCCCAGTGTTAGTCACCTAACTCCTCCGAAACCACTCGACCAATTTTAATGAAATTTTCTATGTATATTCGTTAGGTCATAGAATAGGTTTTTAACTGTGTCTCATACCCCTAAGTCATAAGGGCGGTCCACCCCAAAATGTTTAGCCCCCGAGTGCTATTCATTTCAATCAGGATTTCTGTGTAGACATTAGCGTGTCGAATCACTTTTCAAATATGTTTGCCAGATAATGTGGAGAGGGGGGGGGGAAGTTAATAAAATGTTGAAAGTCGCACAAGGTTTGCAATTTTTGATAATGGATCGCTAAATGTGGTGCCAAAACGCGACAATTTATTATAAATATATTTCGCGTATAGTTAGAAAACGCCTGGCGTATATTGTAAAAGAGTTTTATTAGGCGATTTTAATATAGATTTCTATTCCGAAGAAGTTCTCTGTGGAACAAGAAAGGAAAACACGGTACACTCGTGGATTATGATGCCCATTCCAAACAGCATTTAAAATGTCTTTGCGGTATAGTTGGAATATGCCTACAGGAAGAATATGCCTGGCGAAGATTGTAAAACAATTTCAGTAGGCGATTTTAAGATAGATTTCGATTCCAAAGATGCGTTTTATGGTACAAGAAAGAGTTGATTCCTATTTTAACATCCCCACTCTCGCCAACCTAAAAAATCCCCGTACTTTGGCGAGCTTTGCAGTCATGGGTCTCTGGGAGTTATGCACAAGTTTTAACGGTACTTACGTATTATCCCGGCGGTCCGGCAAGACAAGCAATTTTTCACCAAGATAAATGCCGGGCACATGAAATTGTTGATGGTTTGGAATACGATTGTACGATACGGTAAGTACCGTTTCAACGCTCCCAAAAGAACCAGATGAAAACTAAAGTAAACAAACTAGCGATAAACGCACCAGTTAAGGAATCTGAAGACACTTAATTATTAAAACTACATTAATTGGCAATTCAAAATAAATAAAAATGTAACGGCATGCTTTACTTACATGTTGTTCCAAATCGCCATTTTATTTCTAAATTACGATTGCCACATTAATGCAAAAAATCGTCATGGTAACTGCATATGTTTAATGATCGCCACCTTGGCGAGAGTCGAGGCGTTAAAGTAGGAATCAACCCAAGAAAGACAAACCGGTACATTCATGGATTATGATGCACATTCGAAACAATATATAAAACGATGAAGTATATTTGTAATATACTTGGCGAAGATTGTAAAATAGTTTTAGTAGGCGATTTTAAGATAGATTTCGATTCCAAAGATGGGTTTTACGAAACAAGCAAGAAAAATACAGCACAGTCATGAATAATGATACACTTTTGAAACTTAATGGAATAAGTAAGAAAAATAGGGACAACGTATAACTAATAATACGATTTTAATATATAGCACTATAGTGTGTATTTAAAACCTGAAAGTGTTTCAGATTTTCATCCTTTTTTCTTTCCGAACATGTACCCTGTAAGGAAAGTATTGTAATCATGAAAAAATTCGACTTCGAGATTTTGATGTATTAACACGTTTTGAGGTCTTCTGAATTCATTTATGCTATTTTTACGAGATGTATGTTTGTGTGTGTGTGTGTGTGTGTGTGTGTGTGAACACGATAGCTCCTAAACGGGGCATTCGATTGAGCTCAAATTGGGTATATATGTTATAAACCACCATCGTAAGACCGACATTGATTTTGATGTGTATAGAACTTATAGTTTTTCTACTGGGCTACTACAAAGATTTCTTTTACATTATGGCTTATGGGGGGGAAATTCTTGAAAGTGCTCTAGCGTTTAAACGGTACATTCGATTGAACTCATATTGGGTATATCTAATAAATAAAATTCTCATGTCACAGTGTTAGTTACCATACTCCTCCAAAACGGCTCGACCGATTTTAAAGAAATTTTATATGTATATTCGTTAGGTCTGCGAATATGATTTTGTCTCATACCCCTAAGTCACAAGGGCGGTCCACCTCAAAATTTTTAGCACCAGAGTGCTAATAAGTTCAATCAGGATTTTTGTCTAGGCATTAGCGCATCGAGTCCCTTTTCAAATGTGTTTGCCAGATAACGTGGAGAGGGGGGGGGGCGTTAATAAAATGTTGAAAGTCGCACAAGGATTTGCAATTTTTGATAATGGATCGCTAAATGGGGAGCCAAAACGTGACAATTTATTATAAATATATTTCGAGTATAGTTAGAAAACGCCTGGCGTATATTGTAACACAGTTTTATTAGGCGATTTTAATATTGATTTCTATTCTGAAGAAGTGCTTTGTGGAACAAGAAAGGAAAACACTGTACACTCATGGATTATGATTCCCATTTCATGTCTTTGCGGCATAGTTGGAATATGCCTATAGGACGAATATGCCTGGCGAAGATTGTAAAACAGTTTCAGTAGGCGATTTTAAGATAGATTTCGATTCCAAAGATGTGTTTTATGGTACAAGAAAGAGTTGATTCCTATTTTAACGCCCCCCACTCTCGCCAACCTAAAAAATCCCCGTACTTTGGCGAGCTTTGCAGTCATGGGTCTCTGGGAGTAATGCACAAGTTTCAACGGTACTTACGTATTATCCCGGCGGTCCTTCAAGACAAGCAATTTTCACCAAGATAAATGCCGGGCTCATGAAATTGTTGATGGTTTGGAATACGATTGGCAATAGTTTGCCAGCAAATTTGACGAAAAAGTAGTTTGGCGGAAGTGACCGCCGGCATAATACGTACGTACCGTTTCGGCGCTCCCAAAAGAACTAGATGAAAACTAAAGTAAACAAATTAGCGATAAACGCACCAGTTAAGGAATTTGAAGACACTTTATTATTACAACTACATTAATTGGCAATCCAAAATAAATAAAAATGTAACGGCATGCTGTGCTTACATGTTGTTCCAAATCGCCATTTTAATTCTAAATTATGATTGCCACATAAATGCAAAAAATTGTCATTGTAACTGCATATGTTTAATGATCGCCACCTTGGCGAGAGTCGAGGCGTTAAAGTAGGAATCAACCCAAGAAAGACATACATGGTATACGCATGTATTATGATGCGCATTCGAAACAATATATAGAACGATGAAGTGTAGTTGTAATATACTTGGCGAATATTGTAAAATAGTTTTAGTAGACGATTTTAAGATAGATTTCGATTCCAAAGATGGGTTTTACGAAACAAGAAAAAAAAATACAGCACAGTCATGAATAATATACACTTTCCAACTTAATGGAATATGAGAGAAAAATAGGGACGACGCATAAATTATGATACGATTTTAATATATAGCGCTATAGTGCGTATTTAAAATCTGAAAATGTTTCAGATTTTCATCCTTTTATTATTATTTTTTTTGGACAAAATTTTTTATGGAATGACTATGAATAAGTCTCAAGGCCAAACTATGTTTGTTTGTGGCTTAGATTTGAGCACGCCATGTTTTTCACACGGACAATTATACGTGGCATGATCTCGAGTGGGCAAACCATGCAGTTTGTTTGTGTTAGCTAAAAATATTGTTCACTCTATTCCGTTAAGGGATTGATATTATTTTTTAGTAAAATTATTGTAATTAGCGATATATATAAATGTAAAGAATAAATTACAATGAATTAAAAATATAAATGTTTGGTATTGTGTTATTTTTATATTCCAGCATTGTTCACAGCGCTCCATGCCTCTTCCACTCATATACCACATCCTCACACACTTACAATAAGTTAGTCATTTCTTTCTACTAAAATAATCCTAGGAATAATTTATATGGCAAAACAACGTTTGCCGGGTCAGCTAGTTCAAATATATATATTAGGTCCACCGGCAAGTTCTATCCATTTTCCGTATGCAATATTTTGCCTCGCCAAAACTACTGAAGATAATAACACGAAATTTAGCACGAGTGGGATTTTATAGCGTAGGTGCTAGATTAGAGAGTATTTTCAAAAATTCGTAATTTATAAAGGCCCAAAATGTTCTTTTCACACATTCTGCAGGATCTCAAAGAAGAAAAGAGATATCGATAAAATTCTTGCTGTAAAATACACAACACTCAAGAATGCCTAAAAATAGATTTCAGAACATTTCGAATATAATCCTCCTAGGAGGGTAGACGTAAAAGTTTGCCGTGAATAACTGGTTACATGACATTTATTCTGCAATATATCACAAAATGTGCAATTTGACAATGTGCCTGACATTGCTATGCTAGTTGTTGTAACAATAAAAATTTAATACAGTATACAGTAAAACCTATTTCAAATTGCTGTATCCACAAAACTAGCCAAAGCACAATTTTGTTCGCATTCTGTTAAAGGTAAATAAGTACTGTAACTTACAGGAATTCAATTCTTTCAATAAACTTTGTTCCTTCTATTGACTTGAATATCATACAGAATTACAAAGATTTATTGGCTGATAGATGATTGCCAAAAACAACAGGGTTAAATTAAAAGTAATTCCAAATTTTAACTTTAGAATTTTTTTTTATTTAACACTGTGTATGACATGCATTTTTTGTTGTTTGTTTGTTTTACGTTTCCCGATACAAGCACTTTTATGTATTGTCTAGTTTTTGCAAATGCCTGGAGTAGTAGTTAAACTTCAGATGTCAATTTAAAAGACACAGGAAAATTGACTAACGCTTCTGAATTTTCTCATCTTCAGTATAAATATTGCATATGAAAATGCTCATATATAGGTACATACATACAACTTTTTTTCTCTGCTCCTGAGCAGAAAGCCAAGATGAAATTATTTTGGGATGTAGGATTATTCCATCTTAACAACATATAAAAATTTAAAACATGTGTCTGTGATCAGACATGCCGAAAAAAATTCATGATGTTTTTTAGCAAATGTACTGCTCATGCATAAACTATAGAAGATACGCAAATTTCGATAACATTTTTGGAATCAGCGTAAAAAGTTACTCCTAGAAACAAATTTTCACTTCAGTAACTTTTACAGGTAAGGAGTTATTTAAGGAATTGAGAAAAAAGTTGGCGCATCTTGCAGAAAACTTAAAAATTTGCATAATTAATTTCTCGGTAATTAATTATCGTAGAACCTTCAAAATTGAGATTTGTTGATGTCTTAGCCTATATATACTCTATATAAAATTTGAGGAAAATCTAAGTTGGTGTTGTGAACTTTCTCCAGTTTTGTGTTTGATTTGACGTGGAATGACCCGCCAAGAATCACAGTGCTAAAAAAATTAAACATGTTAAAGTAATACATCCATTGCATCACTCTGAAATTAACAAATTTTTGTGTAAGATACTTCCCTTTGTAGCAGATTTTGAACATTAGAAGTCAGAATATACGAACAAAACAATTAATTATTATCTCTAAACGTAGTATTATTGATTCTATTATTTGGTAGTCAAGTTAAAAGCTTAATGAATTCACTATTGTATAATTTATTGTAATTCCAAACCTTTAATCCATATATTACGAGCTAAACTGAGTTTAGGCACTTAGTTTTCTAAAATAAATCCTTCAACCAAATATTTAACAAGGATTAATACGATTTAAATTTCTTGCAAAATAAATTACTGGTGTAACACTTAATGACAGTGTTTAAGAATTGAAATTTGTTATTTTCTAGGATATAATTAGCAGCTCATTAGTGGCTCTAGTAATTTAACTTTCAAATGAGCTTCGCACTACTTCAGATTTCTTAATGAGTGCCTGATTTTAAAAGTATCGTTAAGGTAGTTTTGTTAGTTTATTTTCAGTTTTCTTTCAGCTATACATTTTCCAAACAGTAATTAGTGTGGTTTTTATGCTGTTTTATACAAATCATTATATTTACAACTGGAATACAAAGAGGTATATCTATTTCAGACAAAATTATGACTGGAAATTTAGGAGGCATTGTAAAATGGTCTGATAAAACTACTTCAGTGAATTCATTTTTATGGTACGAATTTATTGATAAGAATGCAACTGATATGATACCATAACGAAGACTTAAGATACTTTTGCAATACTATATTTTAAACTATACGCATTTGTAAGTCCCATAGAACTACAGCTTTAAGATTTCAGGTTTAATCTTAATAGTTTGCAATGTGATGGCCGAAATTTCAGCAGAAAATGAAAATCCTCTCTTCAATGGTCAAATTCGGCATTCCGTTATTGCGAACTGCTTGCAAAGACGCGAACTTTTCCTGAAAACTGCTTGCAACTAGTGCTCCGTGCAGCACTAGTACAAAATGAAAACTCGTATTAATTCGAACTCGCTCAAACTCGTTTCGTAAATTGTAAATCGCGTAGTGTTGCGTCACCAAATGTTACGTCAGTATGACGTCCCAATAAATAGTTATTGCAGTTTCAAAATTTCGGTTAATTACTGGGCTCCCTGTATGTTTTGTTAAATCAATAAAATTTATCTAGTTGAATTTTTTTTGTTTGTTATTTTTTGTTAAACCGACGACCAAACGAAATTTTTTCTTAAACCGACAAAGTAATTTCCTTAATTTTTTTTAGTTATTTCAAAATATTTTCTCAATTTAACCAAGCAATTTGCTTAAAATAAACAAATGTGTCATTAACTTAACAAAGCTATTTGTTTAAATAGTTTATTTGATTAAAATCAACAAAATTATCGGTTTGAATAAATAAAATTTTTCTTAAATGGTATGTTCATGGCTCATAAAAACTTTTTGTTGATTTTACTTTTTTTAAATATACCAATGAGTTTCTTAAAAGTTTCAAAGGTAAATTTAATTTCTTTATTTGTTCATTACAACTTACAGTATAATTTTAGTGTTTTTATATTTCTACAATTTTAATTTGAAGAAATTCAAGTCAGTTTCTTTGTTGTTATAGTTGTTGTTCATAAGACAGTTTCTCTCTTCGGTTCATGGTAAAATAAAATAAATAAGTATCTTTAATGCGAAATAATACCCACATTTGAAGTTGAAAAATGTGCCAAACAAATCTTACTAAGTATTTTTTTAACGGGGTTGTCTCGTTATTGCTTCATGTATGGTAATACATAAAATTTACAACTTCGTTCAGTTTCAGTTTTTGTGCAGCGTGTAAAAATTGAGTATTATTATCGATAGTCTAAACAAAATATTTCGGCTCCCATCTATTTCTCTCTCACTCTTTCTCCTACCTGCCCCTCTTCAATCTGGGAAACGGTATTTATATCGTCCCAGCAGGGAAGTCTAATTAACTTTCCACTCTGACTTACAATTTTCACTTTAATAAATACACATGGGATTTCACTTAAACTTCAATTCCGAAACATTCATCATAAAAGTTTCAATAAAAATACAGAGGCATTTTATCACGATTACACACGTCATTCTGGTTGTTTAAAAAATTGTCTATCGGTCAAAACGCGAGTTGCTTTATTCTAACGTATTTTTTAAACGCTAAAAAAATGTAAATTTTAATGAGTGGACAAAGCACTTAATCTTACGTTTGAAAATTCATACTAACTCAGAAAAAAACATGGCTGAATAGTTTTATATTTTATGCCACCTATACTTAACATTACAGATACTAGTGTAAATGCTCTGTTTTGAGTAATGAATACGGAATTCCTCTTCTCCTCTCGCTCTGACTTGCACTGTCCTGGGCATGTGCTTGATGCATGCGTAAATTTACTGTTCAACATTTCAAATACTATTGTTTCTGAGTTTTGACAAAACATTTTGTTAAGTCAAAAATACATTTCTTTAAATCCATTTGGTTGAATCAAATAAACTATAGTTGAATCAAGAGACCGAAGCTACTAAACTGCTTAAATAAAAAGTTTTTTTTTTTTAATTGAACAATATACATTTTAGTTTGTAATAATGTGAATGCAGCTCAATGCTATATATAGTATATACATTCAATCAATTAATCGTAAACTAAAAGTGAAATTATTTACATTAATTATAGGTGTGGGCCTGAATTAGTGATTATATTGAACGTTGTAACTGAAAATATTTTCAAAATATGCTTACATTAAAATTCATTTATTTTAACTTATACAAAATTACATTGAGGTTGTCTTCAGCTAGAGCAAAGTTACTCTCATTTCTAAACAATAACTTACTTTAAAAGCAGTATATTCATTAAAAGTCTTAGTTCATTTAAAAGTTAAATTTTGTTTCGTTAATGAACAACCTAATTGTGTCCTCTAAAATGTGTACTAGAAAATTTTCTACAGAATCATTACGTGTTAGATGCTAATTTTATAGCACAAGACGTTAAAACCTCATTACGCTTTTCAATATGCACATATATTATTATGTATATTTCTGTAAATTTGGAAAGCGTCTAC
This sequence comes from Cheiracanthium punctorium, assembly GCA_038373885.1. Lineage (NCBI taxonomy): Eukaryota > Metazoa > Arthropoda > Arachnida > Araneae > Cheiracanthiidae > Cheiracanthium > Cheiracanthium punctorium. Next base: position 431,821 of record JAWZYV010014928.1, on the reverse strand, counting down.
AAATATTTATAATTTGATTAAAGAACGCATGAATTGTCGAATAAAGGACTAAACTTTCGGTTGTCGAGTTAAAAAATTAATGACATTAAAAGAAATTAGGACGTGTTTTCAACATAATTCATTTGGAGATTTTAATATATTTAAGAATTTCAAAGTTATTTACAGACACTCCTTGAGACTGAATTATTTAATAACTCTTAATACGTTTTACGTTCAGGCATTTTAGAAAATTTATTAAGTTTTCTTTTCATTAAATATTTGAAAGTCATTTAATGAAATAGGGATGTGAAAAAATAATAACATCAAATGTCTTTAAAAAAAATTAGAACCAAAGGGATTTCGGGAAACATATTCATGAGACTTGAATTAGAGAATTCTGCAGTGAGTTAATAAAATTGAGTGAACGAGCATATGAATTATTATAAAAAATGACTCTTTGCTTGTTTTGGATAAAGATTAAGGTAGGTTGCGGTAAATAAGTTTCTCGGCGTAACTATGACCAAGCTTGCATGGGTTATTAAACACTGGTGGCTCCGCCGCCCAGTTGGTGTAGTGGCTTAAGAAACATTCTTTCAAGCCTTGGGTCCGGGTTCGAATGCCGGCTTGGGCATGGATGTTAACTTGTCCATCCCTTTATAGGGGGTAATGCTGGCTGCCCACTGGGTTCCCCCATAATAAAATGGCCACCGGCTGTTGTTGTAGTCAATACCTAATCGACCAATGAGCAGGCCGAACATCTGGGCATATGCTTATGCACTTCAGAGCCAATGGTAACGAAATCGTTTAATTAAGCGCGTTCAGTTTTCAATTAAATTTACCTTCTTACAAATTGTAGTAGTAAAATGTATGTTCGTTTAAAAAAAAATAAGCCTAGCTAGCAAGCAAGCCAGCACTTTGTATAAACATGAAGTCGTTTCATGGTAACTATTAATTACACAGAAATTTTTTTTCGCAAAATGACAGCATGAGGACTGTAAACTTTACAGGGCATGTACCATTTTTCTTCTTTTCGGTAAAACTACCGCAATTCTGTAGTATTTGATCATAAAATACGGTATACATGCTGCTTCTGTTCTAAATGGCATATATACCATGAAGTAATGGATTTTTTGTTAACGTGTGGAAGATATACCATTAATTTACGCCTATGTTCTTATGCGCATGTGCAGTATTTATAATGTATAAAAGCGCAGAGTAGTCAGGATTTTGTTTTGGGGAAGAGGGGAAGGGCTTATCAAATGGAACTAAAAAATTATTTTCTGGGTGAAATGGAACTCTGGAAAATTCGAATTTAATCTAAGATTCACTCTTATGATATGTATTTCAAATCACATTCATAAATGTTGGAATGGATTAATAATTTATGTTTTGTCTTTTAATTTTAAATAGGGAACGAAAAACCAGTAAAGGGAGAATTTTCGGATATTTTTTGCAGCCAATATATTTGCTTTTCAGTGTTTGTCAGAATATTCTAAAATTACAAACTGATAGGTGAAGTAGCTTAATAGTAAATATTGAATACACATTTGTGAAAATGTAAAATAATTTTTTGCCAACCCAATAAATTGACTTAGTTGATAATAAATGGATAATACTTTGACATTTTATTTAGGTTAGCTCACCTGATTCTACGATTACAGATTCAGGTTCGATTACCACCTTGGGCTTTGTTTTGTTGATTCATCCGTCTTTTCATGGGGCGTAATTTTGGTCGCTCCCTGGTTGCCCCCATAATAAAATAGTCAAGATTTCTTGCCAATGCAGCTGAGACTGATGATACGGCAAGTGTCCGTCTATGGTAGAAAAATAACTAACAAAACGACGCATTACGTTCGTTCATAACACTCGATCATATTAAAGAGAAATACTTCTTCATTTTAGTTATTAGATAATTTAATAGGAGTTATTCTATTACTAAGCTTTTGAAATTGAATGATACTTGGTGATAAAATAGATAGTTTTAAAATATTAACTATCACCAACAATTACGTTTTGTTTGTGGATTAAGGTCGATTGACTGCACTAGAGGGCCGCCCCCGTGCGGGACTTTCTAAAGGATTTTAGCCCGTGTTTATGCGAGGCAGAATATCAATTAATAAAAATTTTTCTAAATGAACTACTGTTGCAGTTTAGGTTTCGTCATTTATAATTGTAAAAAAATCGTAAAGTACGACTACAAACACGGATAAGAAGAATCGTTGTTCATAATACCGTATATCAATCAAGTTAGTCCTTGGATTAACTGAGTGAGGTACAGTAGCAAAATGAACAGTTGTGTAAAGCGATTTTTAAATAAATCCAATCTTTTTGCTCTTGAAGTCCTAAAAGAATTGTTGGGGCTACGATAACTTATAGGGGGCATTTTCCCAGCAAATGGGAATTTGTGGTGTTTTGTCCATGTTGTTATTAGATGAAGAAAATTTTCTCTTTCAAAACGCAGAATGCAATGTGAAAGAAATTCTTTTTGTCTACATCCAACTTCAAATGTAGTTCAGCAAGTGTTAATAAATCTTGTTAAAACTATACTCTTTAGAAAAATTTAGACAGGCCTAAAATATTTTGCTGGTATGATTAAAAGGATTAGCGCGGTTTTCAATCGCTACATTATTTTGGAATCCCTGCACTGACACTTTTGTTTTTAAAGCAACATTAGCATTTACTCCGCCTTTACAAAACGACGAATATTATTAGAATCCGCACGCATATTTGACCCTTTAGGATTACTTTCTCCTTGCCCTGTTTCCATTAAAATATTTTATCAGAAACTATGGCTCACCAAAGGAGATTGGGACACATCTCTTCCGCCTCATCTAATTGATGATTGGTACAAATTTCAAGAAGCGTTCAATGAAATCAATCACATCTCCATTCCTAGATGTGTCACTCTAGCCTCAGTTTCCGAAGTACAACTCCACGGCATTGCCGATACGTCATCACTTCCTTTCGCAGCGGTAATCTACTGTCGACAAGCATACAATGGAGTTACTAAAGCTAAACTTCTAGTCGCAAAAACAAAAGTTGCTCCCATCAAGAAGATATCCATTTCAAAGTTGGAGATCTCTGCAGCCCATTTACTGTCCAAACTGTTTGTGTCCGCTTTAAACACGCTCAAGGATAACAGCGGTTTTGTTTTCTCGTGGACAGATTCTAAGGTTGTTCTTTCGTGGTTATCTGCTCATCCACGTAAGTGGAAAACTTTCGTAGCAAACAGGACTTCCCAGATCTTGGGCGTTCTTCCCGTCAAACATTGGAGACATGTACCTACAAAAGAAAATTCCGCAGACGTCGCATCCCGTGGTATTGATCCAAAATGTCTTCCACATTGCAATTTGTGGATCAATGGTCCATAGTGGCTTCAATTAGACGAAACTAATTGGTCTAAGAGTGAAGTAAACAATAAAGAGATAGATGAAAACAATAAACAGAAAAAATATCTCATCCAATCTTCAACCTTCATACTGATACATGCAATGATTTAATTGATAATTTATTTCAAAAATTCTCCTTGTTATCTAGAATAATTCGCATTTTAGCATACTGCCAAAGATTCATAAAAACTGCAAAATATCCGTTGGAAATAGCAAAGATCGAAACAAAAACTTAGCAATGCCCTCCATTCCTCTTAGATTTCCAGAAATCAAGTTTGAAGAAGAAACAGAATCAGGAGATCGATTCAGAATAGTCATTTTTTTGACGACATAAAACGCATAAAAAATCAAGAATCACTCTCAAACAAAAGCAAATTGCGCTCCCTTCACATATTTCTGGACTAAACCAGTCTCTTACGGGTGGGAGGTCGATTGCAGAACTCTGAGTCGCAATTTAATGAAAAACATCCCATCATTTTACCGTATGAACACAAATTCAGTGAACTGCTGATCAAAGAACGTCATGTAGCTTATCCGCATGCTGGACCTACCTTATTAGCACATATCATTCGGCAATCTTATTGGATCATTGGTAGGAGACTGATAAATAAGCACATTAATAAATGCCTAAAGTGACACAGATTTAAGGCCTCCACCAAAACCCAACTAATTGGCAACTTACCTAAGTGTCGAGTAACTCTGGAGAGACCTTTCTTCTACTGTGGAACTGATTACGCCGGCCCAATATCGTTAAAATTCAGTCCAGGTCGTGGCTCAAAGAGTACAAAGGGTTACATAGCCTTCTTCATATGCTTATCCACAAAAGCAGTACATATTGAGCCTGTCAGTGACTTAACAGCTGACACGTTCATAGCAGCTCTTCGTCGTTTTAGTGCTTGTCGAGGCGCTCCACGTGACATTTATAGTGATAATGCTACAAATTTTGTTGGTACTCGACGAAAACTGAACGAAATGCAGCAGTTTTTACTTTCTTCGCCAGAAAATGAAGGGACTACTCATTATCTTTCAAGCTCTTCTATTGAATGGTACTTCATACCTCCTATCTTACCTCACTTTGGTGGTATTTGGGAAGCAGGAATTCGTAGTGTTAAATTTCCTCTGAAACGAGCTATGGGCGAAACACTCTCAACTGTCTGTTCACTTTGCCAAATAGAGGCGTTGCTGAAAACGCGTCCCCCTTACCCACGTAAAAAATTCTGATCCTGACTGTATATTGTACTCACCCCTTCTCATTTAATTTCAGGATACACTCTCTTTTCTCCCCCAGACCATCATCTATCTACTACAACAATAACTAACAGATGGCAGCTCCTGCAGAACCTTAAGCGGGGCTTCTGGAAGCGGCGAAGAACATATAATATAAGCTCCCTTCAACAAAGTAAAAAATGACAGACTCCACAACCATACAGCACGAAGGAAGACATCGTCTTAATTCACGAAGATGGACTAAGGTCCTGATAGGGTGGGGGAATGTTACCGCACATACGCACCCCGTGACGCCCTGTGAGTGGCACTACAATGTCCTCGGGCTCACCAACAATCTGAACCATATAGACATTTAGCTCTTCGCATTACAACCGCACGACCATACGGTCGACGTTTCTTGGCTCTTTAGCCATATCGTACTTTCGCAATATTATTATTCTTCATGTTTCCTTTTCTGTAAATATTTACTTATGTCATAATCCAGATTTGTAACAGATTCCATAATATAGAATTTTGCATTTATACAAAAGTCGCATCTTAATTTCGTTAAGCAACGCCACTAATCAACGACGCAACATTAAAGCCTAAATTTTAGATTTGATTCGACTTCAGAGATTACGGCCGCTTATCTACTAGAGTGATTTAAGAGTGTGGGAGTGTCTTCCGTGGGGGTATTTCTAAGGGGTACTAACCCGTATTTACGCACGACTTGGGTTTGAACCAGCACCTGCGACGTTTTAAAATAATATAGTTTTTATCTATTCAATTAAACTAGATTATCTGTAAGAGATATAATATATATTTTGATTTCAAATTTTGCTCTATTCGTTTATGAATATAGAAAATTAAGGGTATACGTGTACATGCAAAAGTATTTGAAACATATTTTGCCTTTAATTAGAAGCCTGAAATCAGACTCAAGTAATATACAACTACAGTTTCTTTCTTTTTGTAACAAAAAGTGCACTCATTAAAATAGCGCAATTTGAAATAAATATTGTATTTTATAACTTGTTTTTGGATTGCTTGCATATTATGATTGCTGAATAATTTCATATTGCAAAAAATACCAACTGTAAAATTCTGCACCCATATATGTTTTCTTACCTAGTATAAATTTACGAAAATGCCCCATTAAAAGTAGTTTAAATTGATTTAACAAATATGTACAATTCTATATAAAGTTTTCATTTAAACCTGGGAAATTACTTTAGAGAAATAGCACATAACTTAGTAAAATGTACTTGCATGTACAAAAGTCAGTGAGTACATACAAAAGTGATGTATTTAAATATTGAAAATGTATTTAATCTACAGAAGGGAAACATGTTGATGTTGTATGGGAAATTAAAGCAAATTCTTATTTGATCATTGTATCATACGTACAGTGTTCTGCCGATTTCATTTAAAAACTAAATAGCATAACTTTGAAATTGGTAGAACAAAATATAATTCTCAAATACTTATATATTTACAAAATGTACCTTCGTATAAAGTATGTTGCCACATCTTTCTTTGAAAATTTAATTTTCTTTATATTCGGAGTTCAAAAGTCTTTTGTAAACATACCTATTTCATTTCGCCTGTTTTAAATTTATCTTATCATGAATTGATCTTCCTTAAAATCTAATTTTGGATTTCGGTTCTTTCCCATTCACATACATTGTTCAAATACCAACAAAAGAATCACACTAATTAATTTTTATAAAAAGTTCGCAAAAAATAGAAAGAAGCAGATATCAATTTTCTAAAAACTCCAAGGAACAACTACATGGATTAATCGTCTTATATTTTTCTTAAAAATGAAAAAAAAAATAAATAAAAAAATCTTTTGCAGTTACGAACCAAAGAGAAAATATAAAAAAAAACTATCTTTTTATTTGAAATTTCAGTAATATAACTTTTTTATTAGTTTTAAAAGAAATAAAATGTTTCTGATATATAATCTGAAAACTTTTTCATTACAATCTGAAAGTTTACAAAGACTTATTTTAAAGAAAAGATTGTATTGATATATCATGCATCATACGCTGTAAAAATTGGTCTTCATCTCAAGATAAAATATATCACCATTTTTTTCCATTTATAAAATAAATAAATAAACAAATGAATAAAAGATATACTGTTTTTAACTGTAATTAAAATGTTAAGCACACAAAAATATCCAAATAGCCTCTTTAAAAATTATGTAAACATTTAAAAGCAGATGGGTGTGAACTAGAATTAACCTTAAATTATGTTATTTTTTGTTATATTATGTAAAGGTTTAAATTTTTAAAAAGATAAACTGTACTCATTTTACTTATTATTTACGAAACAAATTTATTCTGTCTTTTGATTCTATTCTTTAATTTATAAAATTGCATTTTTCTACAAAACAGTGTTACATATATAATATTGATACCAATGCTCTAAAAAACTAGTTCGCGTTTTGCAACGAATCCTGATAGTTTAAGATAAATAAAATTTTCAATTCAAAAATAAACCTTGTGAACTTTCGCATTTATGCGTAACTAAAGATAGCAATGATTTATCTCACCAGATTTCTTTGTTATATCCAGGACGGGAGTTGCTTCGTTATTTGTCTGAGGGAAAATCATCAATATTAGGTACGTTTTTGGCTAATTCTGTAAATAAAAATGAAAATCTGTTCTTCGTGTCTAGACTATATAAATCCATACTATTGAAGAAATTGTCTGAAAATTGAAACAGAAACGTAAAATAAAATACAGTAGTAAGATATTTTTAAGTTTGAAAATATGAAATTCCCCTTAATCTCCGGTCTTTACAGCTTTTTGTTCCCATTTGTAAGTTAACAAACTTACTCCTTTATTTCAGAAAAGTTAAAAAATGTAGCTTCAAGTTTGACGTCATTATTTAAAAATTTCGAGAAATTATTGAACTCATACAAAAGGATTGCATCCTAATCAAACTACAATCACAATATTTGGGACTCTAATTTACTAGAAATTAGAGAAATTGATATGCATTACTCACTCTTACCTTTTTTCCCTATGACTGAAATAAATAAAGTGATCACTTCCGCATGAGCGATAAATATAACGATTAAAATAATGTATTAGGATTGAAAACTGTAAATAACTCATGGGTCTGTTCTTTTTTTTTCAGACTTATGAGTTCGCATCTTAGAAGACTTATTCTGTGTATCAGACTTATTTGTTTGTAAAAACTCCTCTCAATTTTCTTTTGATTATTGAATTAAGCAACTTAAATTTCAGCAACAGATTCTATTACTGTGGTAACTAAAATGCTGAAAATATAAAAATAAATCTTTACTCACTATAAATGGGCAAGGGAGAAGTTTATTGACTGCAGATTACAGAAACACAAAATTATTCTATAGAGAAGTTTTTTTCTTTTTTTTTTACGCAGCTACAACTGGACATTAATTGAAAATTAATAAAGAACATGCGCCACAGATTGAAAGAAAAATTTCATTCCGTGTATGTGCATTAAAAATTATACACCTTTTTGAAGAATTTAATTTCGACTTATTTCATTTTACTTATACACTGAGATACTAACATTAAAATTTGGCAATTTAGTATCGGAAATTGCAATAGATCCAAGCTGGGTCCCCGTTATCTCCACCTTGTTTTGTCTCCGTTCAAAATGTCCTTATGTAGCGAATTTGGGTTCTTTGATTATTTGTCCCCTGAATCTACTATTTCAAATGCGTCTAGAACCCAAAGATGGTCAGTTTGCACACCAAGTACATGCAGTGACAAAACAATCCTCATAGTGTCATAGGTATGTGTAGATTTACGCATAATGTTTCCCCAAAACACTGATTTAAGCTTTTAGTACTTAGATATTGAAAACAGTCATTTCTACGTACCAATAAACTATACAGTTACGCAAAAAAGTGCATAATTCTATAGTTTCGATTAGAATTGTCTGGAGATTAATCGAAATGAATACAAAATTAAAATTTTTGTACTGCTCCCGTATATAAAATCTAATGTGCTCCATAAATTAATTAGGTACTGTACAAAATTTCAACCTTTGATCTTGAAAAGTCTCAGAGATATGTTTAAAAAGCTTAGTAAGGGGCTCTATCCAAGACAGCACAGCAAATTTGCATCGAACTTGCAGTAAGCTTCATTTATCAAATTAATAAACTTGCATTAAGCTTGATATTTCAAGCGTGTAAGCTTAATGCAAGCTTGAATCAAGTGTTCAAGTTTACACTTGCCCAACTTGCATTAAGCTTGACATAGCATACTTGATTCAAACTTACTACACTAAAAAAAAAAATTCCTAAATACATGGGGCGCCGGTCTCGCCTCATATATTTTATTTTTCCAGGCATTTTCCCCTCTACTCCGAAGCCTGAAATTAATTTAATCTGCTTCTGTCTAGCGCCCACGACTGGGATCGATCTCGGGACCTAAGGTGTGCGAATCATCCTAACCACCAAGAAAATCTGACTCGAGGTGAAATGACTAAAGTTTGAAGTGACTGTAATGGTTGTCACACCGTTTTTTTGGTGAGATTGATCAATATTGCCCATGCCGATCTACATCTTTTATTTTTCTATGGGATGAATCAAAATTAAAATAATGTTGTATGTGATTTATAGACTCTACTACTAGGGAAATAAGCATAATTTAAACTTAAAAGCAGCACACGTTTTAAAACTTTCAATATCGCAACACTCATGTTGAGCAATATTGGCCAAAATCGAGACAAACGACTGATTTTGATATCAATTTTGTAGTATATTTGTATTTTATTTTGAAAAATTTCAATATTTGGAAATGTAGAATCTTTTTTTTAATTCTATGGTCAAGTACAATTGTGACTGATGATAAATTATTTGTTATGTGGTTTTCCAAATCAAGCAGTCATCACGTTGTATTCAAGCTTGACAGTTCAAATGACTTAAATTCGGTGGGAAAATATTTGCTGACTAATTTTTTTGTAATCTCCAAGCTTGCAATGAATTGAACTGTCAAGCTTGTATTAATACGTCAAATTCAAAGAAATGTCAAGCGTGATTTAAGCATATATGCTGTCTGGGATTTAAAACCAATATCAGCAAATGTATTATGTAATTTTGCAATCATTGTTTTCTTTGTTAATTTGTGTACAGCCCCTAAAACACAGCATATTATGGAACTTGGCCTCCATATAATACTCAAAACAATAAAAATTGACTGGAAGGTGAAAATAAGTCAATTTGACCTTCCAAATTCAAATTTCTTAACAGAGGAACATTTTTAGCCACAAGCTACCATGAGCCTCAATGTCGAAGACGCAGTAAGTATAATCAGAATCGGTTCACATTTTGAAAGAGGGAAGCTTTCAGGCCATTTTCAAATAACAGAGAGGCATTTAAGACTAGTAACACAAGCATCAATGTAACACGTGGAGCGAAAGTCTGGAATCAAGTCACAAAAATGAACTTCCTGACTTAATAATGTTGGCCCTCATTTTGAATTGTTTATTGAAGGTTGATTAAAGTAAAATGCTTTATTAGTCAATATGACTCGACCAATGCATTGTTAAATTTATTATCATTCCCTTTTCTATATCTGTATGCTTTCTAATATTATAAGGCTTTAAAAATTAAACCTATGTAAATATTGATGGTTATCTATTCAATATACTCGCAAAGCACTTACGACACCGAATTGCAGGTTAGTGATAGCAGTTTTAAACAACAATGATTGAATGTTTTTTTCGATAATGATATAACTGTTTCTTAGTCAGAAAAAGTCTGTTGTAAACTGCAAGTAAAGTGTTGTTTTTTTTTTTTTTTTTAGATTTTGAATTTAGCATTCCTTTCTTTGTTCCCCTGTCTGGAACCTTAAGTCAAGAGACTGTAACTGCTAAAAAAGTGTTTTCTTAGATAGGGCATGGCCTTTGTTTTTTTTATCTCTAAATGGCGTTTTTGATTGACTTACTTTAACTCTCAAAATCCTTCTTTCCAAATGACATTATTTTAAACTTAGATCAATGCCACGCAGTTATATACTTTAGCTTTGCATAAGCGGTAAATATTACTTAATATAATGCACTTGAAGAATTTACCCTTTTCAACGAAATATGCTCCTTTTTTTCTTGAGACACATGATTTGTATTTTTTCGGAATGAGACGAAGTGTGCTCTATGGTCACGAAACGCAACTTTCGTTTTTACTTTCGTACACTTACACAGTAGTGCTGTCGAAAGAGAATTCCTTTCATGTGTTGCTGGCTTCGAATTTTAATGCAAAGGAACGAATTTTAATCTTTTACATTTCAAGCGGTTTCACAAAATTTACTGTTTTTTTTTTGCTCCGATGAAAGAAAGGCTCTGCCACACGACTCAAACTCTATTTTCAAATATTTAAGAATCCAATACTTTTATTTTTATTTGAACTATGATTTCAAGTAAACAACAAATTAAATCATCAGGGATTGCCATTTTTAAAATAAAAAAACAGTCTGATGTATTATCCTATAATTTTGAATACGTTTTTCAAATTACTAAGCTTTGGCCCTCAAAAACAAGTTCCAAAATCAAAAATTTTCACTCTGTCTTTCAACTGAAGTGTCCTTTAAAAATACAACTCATGAAACATTCCTTTGGAATATTATCACACAGCAACGCTCTGGCACTGCGAAGTGTCTAGACGTGCCAATCCGTGTTCCTGTATTTTAGAATACTCAAATGTAAATAGTAAGTAACTACTGTAGTTACCAGACGATGCAGAGCAATATTCAAGTAGAAGTAACATATATTTTTTTCAATGTTGAGAAATCTATTCAATTTGAGAAATCGAATTGTCATAGACTCATACAATAAAACCATTAAATCGTGTTTTTTATCTTTTGCCTTTCGATAGCAAGTTTCAAAAGCGAAATATTTCTCCGTGATTAACTTTCAGTTTATCTTTCAATTTAAACGACATTCGGAACATTTGTACATTAATAACATTCCCTCGAAAAAAATATCCTTATATTGCTTTCTTACGATTTCCTTATCCACGTTTCAGTAATTTAAAATTCTGAAGTGTGTCCCTATATATATTCAATAAATCAACTCCCCCACGCGTGGACACTGCTCGGAAGGATTCCCTCCTATACCCGTCCACCCACTGCACTTTCTCTGCCTCGAATCGATCGGGTATACCGCTGAAAAAGGAATGTCCCTTTCAATCAGATGGTATTCAATAATGGCCTCCGCTGGACAAGAAGTGGGTGATGAATTGTTCCTGCGAGGAGGACCTTTTTGTCCTGGGAATGAAGACTCTTAATTACGTCCTCAAAGTGTGAGTGGACTTCCCCACACTTTTATATCACCATGCGGTCAATAGTGAGATGTCAAGTGGCGTCGAAAACGCAGAATTCGTTTTTTCCCCTCCAGTGTATGAGATATACAGTGTTTTTAAAATCAGTCTAAAAATATTTCATGGATTATCTTATCTGCTGTGCCTAAATCTATTTTGTTACATTTTAACTGGCCCGACTTGTAAAATTAATGCTGCAATGCAAAAATAATATAATACTTGAACGGTAAAGACATTTATTTAATTTTAACATTTGCATTTAGTTTAATTTTCACACATAAGTAATATATATATATATATAACTAATAGGTAAAACACAATATATACTGCAAATAAGACATACCTCGCATTAAAAAGATAACAGCTAGAAGCAAGAAATAGAAACCACAATTTGAAAAAAAATAATAAAAATTAATAAAAGCTGAGCCAAATAAAGTGCAATAATTATTGTGAAAATAGAATGGAACGGAAATTATAACCACTGTCACCATCATCAGGAGCCACGGACAGTGGATTATAATTAAAAGCAAAGAAAATAGTAGGGTCCGGTTGTGTGGCATATCAAAAGAGGTATTCACTCCACACTTTCTAGGCTCTACCCTTTTATAAAATTGAAAAAAGAAATCAAAAAGATAACAAAAAATAGAAATAGCATTGATAGATCTACATACCAATCTTGAGAACGTGGAAGACAAATAAGACGTGTTGCCAATGTTAAGAATTGTAAAAAGTGAAAACTGGTGTTGCCACAAAATAAAAGTGGAAAAGTGGAAAGTAAAACACTATGAATATCACTGCAAAAATGACAGACCCCAAGTGGGGTGAGGCAAAAAAAAGGAAAGAAACAGAAGCCAAACCAAATGATAAAGGAATGAATGGAATGGCAATTATAGCCTCTGGGACAATCCTCAGGTGCCATAGCCAGAAAATTATTATTGAAGACAAACAAAATAGTAGTATTTCGGTTGTGCGGCATATCAAAAAACAAATTCACTCCACACGTTTTAGCCTCGATCCTACTATTAGAAAAGAAAAAAGGAAAGCAATAAGAAATCAAAATAATAGAAAGAGCACTGAATATTCGATATAACATTCTGGATTGGTAGCAAGCACATGGAAGGCAAGCATATAGTGTTGCCAAAAGTAAAAATTGTTGTAAGTGAAAATCACAGTTGCCACAAAATGAAAGTGTAATAGAGGAAAGAATAATATAAAGGTGTTGCCAAAAACATTAGGGTAATATTATATAACATTAATAGTAACCAGGTATATTATTTAAATTAATTTATATTGTTATTTTAATTCTTCCTAGAACCTTGGTGCTGGTGGTATACCTAAAACCGCAGGCTGGATCAAACTGACCCGAATTTCACAATTCACGTTGCATTGCAGAAATAATACTATATTTGAACATGGCATATATTTAATTTACTAACGAGAATGCCATTTATTTAGTTTACCGTAACGACATTTATTTAATTTGAGCTGTGAATCCGTACTCGTGGGATGCTTTGAGTCAGATGGACCATTTCGCGGATTTACTCATACATGTTAAAAAAAAAAACTGATCAAACGTAAGAGATCAATTTCTTTTACAGATAACTGTAATAAAAAGTTAGGAAAAGCCACAAGCTTTTGTGAGTTCAGTTGGTTTCTTTTTGGACCAAAAAAAAAAAAAAAAAAAAAAAACTGGTTTTGGGTCAAAATGACCGATGCCGCGGCTTTAGTGTTAAAAAAAATGTTTTTGTTTTCTTCCCACATATGTTACCAGTTATGGAAAATGCTGTTTCATCTATCTATAAACCTCACGCACTTGCCAAATTCTGTGTTATTATCTTCAGCAGTTTTGCCCAGCTGAATTCCGAATTATGAAAAAACGACGCAGCTTTATAGTTCCCCCCTAATACAAAGCAGCAAACCTCCTGATATGCGAAGTGGGTTTAATTTAAAATTTTTAAGAAGGTAAAAATGGTTAAACTAGGTTTGAGTTTTGAGTTCTATCAGCAGGTTTTATTCTTATATCTTATGCTGCTGATTTAATAAAAAAGACGTTCTTTTTAAAAATTGATTAAACATTAAGAAATGAATAAATTTGAGTGCAATGTGAATCGTGCAAAACGTCCACCCTTCTTCAGCAGTAAAAATCACCAACCCAAATGCATGAAGAAAAGATGGAAAGAGTTAATGATTCTGCTGCTGAAGGAGGGGGGGGGGGATGTACCATCCGAAACGAACGAGCAAACATTTATTTTTCAGTAATGTGTGTTGTAACCATTATGAATTTTTAAGTTCTTAACCCATATTAACCTGAATTTGTTATTGGAAAAATAGTCTGAATTTAAATTTAAAGTATGCTTCAGTAGAATAGTATTACATAGTTTTGAGACACATTTATGCATGTTTTATAAATTACAGGATGTTGCGTAATTGCAACGCTAGGTGTTAACATGAAGTTTATTTGATCACAGAAAATAAGCAATACGATAGCATTAATAATGCAGCATTATTGCATCGCTGGGTTAATACGGGTTACCACTAGTTTTTTAAGTGTTTCATCGTCGTTATTCCACTTGTATGACACAAACGTGCCTTGAACTTTTTCATATACATAGAGGAAAAGCAGGTATTACGGAATTCCATTTACATTTCTAATTATAAGTTTACAAGTTTTTGAATAAAATTACCAAAATCATCGTGAGTACATACTGTAACTAATTGTAATGACATGTCACTTGTAAAGAAAAACGCTACTTATTTTGTTGTTACAGAAAAAAATATTGAAAAAATAATTACAAATGGAGATTAATATTAAATAGTCGGGTAATATGGAATAGGTGGCTTAAGTCTTATAAAAACTAATTGTACTTCATGAAACATTTTTTTTTAAACTTTAAAACCATATTTTTCAGATTGCCTCCGTAATGGTGTAGTGGCTAAAGAACAATTCTATCACCCCTTGGATCCGGGTTCGAATTCCCGTTTGGGAATGGATGTTAACTTGTCGGTTCCTTCATAGGGGTTAATGCTTGGTGCCCCCATAATGAAAGGGCCACAGTACCTTCGTGCAAGTAGTGGAGAATGCCTAATCGGCAAGTGACCGCACGTGGTTAAAAAAAATAACAACAACTATTTTTAAGATTACGTTGTAGTCATTTCTGCTTCGAGTCTAATTACAAAAGGCGCAGATATAACCTTGTTTCTCTATCAATCAAGGCAAACCCACAGAGAACACCTGAAGCATTGAATCCAAATTTCTCTTCGTTGATATTCGGAGAATTTTCCGTTAGAGAAGATACATACCGGGCTTTTGTTTTCCGGTTCTTTAGTTGATGTCATGGAATCCATTAGAGAGAGAGAGAGAGAGAGAATACTACCTTCTATTCCATAATACCCGGCATGCCCTCTGGAAAACGAATCTTTACACTAATGGGCAAAACACTGTCAGCAAAAAACAACCACAGTACAACAGGCTACAATACTTTTAGTGTGCATTATACTGAACATCAATGTTCAGGTTACGTTTCATGTTATAACCATGTGACATCAGCACCTAACAGAGCCGAAAAATCTGTATTTCCCAAGTATTACATAATACCTTCCTCTCCACTACATTTTCTATATTAAGGAAGCGAAAATGGTAATTAGAATTTTTTTTTTCTCTGTGTGCATGAGGTACGTTCTGTCCTCTCGTGGAAAGGAAGAAATAGAATGAATGAAATTTGGTAGCAATATAATATGGTACTTAAGTTTATGAGCTTTAATTCCTTTGTACACATAGGAAATATTTTTGGCGATTTTGGGAAAATGTGTAAATTTTAGTGTACCAAATATGTGCGGGTGTGACAATTTTCGACAACGTATAGACTAGATTTCCTGACTAAAATAAGCTTGAAATTCAACTTGTTTTCACCGCTTCAATAACATTAGATGAAAACCGACGTTTCTTGATTTCATAGACTTTTAACATTCAATATAATATTCTATTGGGTCAACAAACTTGCATGTAACGAAATTCAAATTTTGAATGTTTCGTGCATGAAACAATTAATTTAAGTCTAAATATTAAATACCGGGAAATGGATTATCCTATTTTTTTTCTTTTTTCCTCTACTCGAAGACCGCATATCCAGAGCTATGCAACACTAAGCTGTAACATTTAATCTAATAATTACTTTATCTTCAATATTGCACATATTACCATAAAACTATTACTTATCTTCAAAATTTACGGATTTATCGGTGAATATAATTATCTGTTATTTGACTGAATTTATAATGATGGTATTTGAAAGTAAGCCCTGTTTTAAAAAAGAATAAATAAATGTCTTCTTGTGCAAAAAATGTGGACATACCTAATTCAGTGGCGTAGACAAGGGGGGTGGTTAGGGGGATCACAACCCCCCCATGAGGAAGTTTTTGCTATTCAAACTGCATATTCTTCACTCCCTTATCACAATCACGTATACATATATATGGGTTTTGAAGTAGTCGTAACCACCCCATGAAAAATTTCTGACTACGCCACTGACCTAAATAATCATAAAATGAAATAATTTCAAACATATTATTTTGAATATAAGCAAATTCAGAAAGCTACGTTAAAATTTCGATTACTTAATAAACATAATAAAAAACATTTTTTTTTAAATTTTAAATACATAAAAAACCACAGATATCAATGCTAATATAAAATGCAAAGCATTTTACAAAGTATAATACCGCAAATATATCTACAATGCTGCTTGGAAAATGAAGAGCCATATTCCACCCCCCCCCCCTATTACAGCTTGTGAAAATCCATTATTTCTTCTCTTGGTCTTTTTTTTTTATTAAAAATATATTTTCCTATTTCCCATTTCATGCCCTTAAATAAACTTTATATGCGAATTGAAGATATATGTTCTGAGCAGAGGAGTATAAAAGAAAAATAAAGCCCAGGTACTTATTTAAAGCCCTGAATATAAAGAAAGAGGGATTCGTATTCTATTTCCTCCAGGCAGCTCTTTTTAATGCAAATTTTTCCAAGATCTGCCTCCGCTGTCTCGGTATTGTAATATCTGAATTCATGATTTGGTGTTATCACCTCAAGTTAGCATATAGAGTGATTCAAATCAAGCATTTCATGGAGTACTAACGATTTTCTAAAGTCGTGAAAATATGAATCATTTTTAAGATTGCCAAATTTATGACAGGTTTTAGCATACTAAGCGTTTTCAAAATTTATGACATTTTTTGAAGGATACATATTTTGATTTTCGCGGAGTTTTATTCAAAAATTTTTACTCCGCATACGTTATTATTCATTTTATGTATTCATCCTGCTTTTTTATATTCTTTGAAAGATATTATCCGCGAAGGTCTAGGCAAATAAAGCCGGTTTAGATGTAGCAAATTTAAATTTTATCATGCTGTATAACTAAAAAAGGGAGAGTGAAATTTCATATTAAGCGTAATTTATGTACTTAATTTTTTTTTCATGGCAAAAAAGATTATTCTATACCGTTTTTCTTTTTAAACATTATAAATTTTGTTTTTATTTATTTCTTTAGTCTTACGTTCAAGCTTATAATTTTGACAGTATAGTTCATACGATTTATCTATATTTTGGGAAAAAAAATCATAAAAACCGGGATAATCTTTAGAAAAAATGGTACTGATTTGGTACTGGCGGTACTGGCGGGTATGGGTATAAAAAATGGTACTGGCGGGTTGGAGTCGGCCATGAGTCGGCTATGTCGGCGATGGAGTCCAATGGTTGGCCATGGTTATAAAAGAAAAGTCCAGTACGGTATAAAGGAAAAGTTCTTCATTGGCTAAACGTAAAACATAAAAATCTTAATGCGTAACATTTATCTGATTATATCTTCTATCATTATTAAGAAGACGAGTAATATCAAGCCTCCTTTCTTAAGCGAAAATTTAAAGCTGCACGTAAAAATAATAATAATAATAATAAAAGAAATAAAAAAAAGAAAAAGAAAAAAGAATCAATCCCTAGCTGCCCTTTAAATCTACATTTAACCCTTTGAGGCACGACTCTTTCCCTATGCTGAAAAAATCTGATGTGTCCAACACATGACTTCCTTGCACGTCTATTAAATCAAAAATATTTTTAACGCACTTCCTCTAAACTTATTTGTTTGAAAGATATAAAATATCAATAATAGTAAGATATAGCGATTTCTAGCCAAACATTTCGATATCGCCTCGCCAAGCTGAGTTCAATTTGAAAGATTTCTTTCTGACACTTTATTTGGCGATATTTCACCAAAAGCCGACAAACTTGAGATAGTTTGCGAGATTTTGGGGATAGCCAAAGTAGTCATTGACCACAGACTTTCAATGAATTGAATGCCTTAATGTATCTTAATGTATTTAAAGTCATTTGGCTCACCCTGTAAATAAATTCCCAGTCGATTGCTGTCAAAAAAGATATTGAAAACCGTTAGATATTATAATATAGTTCTAAATACAAAAGTTCAAAATTCTACGGGTTAAAGTTTTAGAGTTATACAAAATACGAAATAATTTTTGGCGCCAAATTTGGCGATATTTCGGCGAAACTCGTCAATGTCGACGACATTTGGCGAGATATTAAGCATGGACCAACAATGGCAGATTATCGCCAAATTTGGCGATATTTCGCTTAAACTCGCCAAGAACGATGACAAATGGCGATACCTTGGGCATGGACCAAATGACTGACTATCGCCAAATTTGGCGACATTTCGGCAAAACTCGCCAAGGTCGGGGACAGACGGCGAGATTTTGGGCATGTACCAAACAATGACTGTCTACAATTGTATTATATTGAAGATGTCCATAGACATTAAAGTACTGAAATTCTTTTCGGTGGTCCTGTAAATAAACTCTCCAGTAGATTTTAACCAAAAATCGAGATGCACAACTAGATGTTACAAAAATCTTATATATGAAATTTCATAATAGTTTTTGAGATTTGAGAGTTAAATATGCACACACGTACACAAAAAAATCGCCAAGCTTGGCGACTTTTGGCATAGTACTTGAGGGAGGCACGTGACCGTGGTCGGACCATTACCTAACTTATGTGGTAGGACGGTATTGTGCTTGAAATGGATGAATCTCCTAAAATTGCCATTGACCGTAATGTATTGGAAATCTTTTGAGTGTTCCTGTAGCAGAACTGTAAATGATAAAGACACTTTTTTTAATGGAGAAATTCATTTTCTAACTCTTTACAGCATATATCACTTCTGAGTCGTTTGAAATAGCCCAATACCTCTAAAAAACGCTTTGATGAATTTCGGCCCACAGAGCGTAATGTATTTCGAATCTTTTAGGCGGTTCTGTAGATAAACTATCCAGTCGAATGGAACCGAAAGGGGAGGTGCACAACTAGATGTTACAACAATCCTAAATATAAAGTTTCAACATTCTACGCCTAATAGTTTTTGAGATATGCGAGTTTAATGAATTTCGGCCCATTGAGCGTAATGCATTTCGAATGTTTTGGGCGGTCCTGTAGATAAACTATCCAATCGAATAGAACCAAAAGGGGAGGTGCACAACTAGATGTTACAACTATCCAAAATATGAAGTTTCGACATTCTACGCCTAATAGTTTTTGAGATATGCGAGTTTAATGATTTTCGGCCCATAGAGCGTAATGTATTTCGAATCTTTTGGGCGGTCCTGTACATAAACTATTCATTCGATTGCGACCAAAAGGGGAGGTGCACAACTAGATCATAGAACAATCCTAAATATCAAATCTCAACATTCTACGACCCATAGTTTTTGAGATATGCGAGTTACATACATACGTACGTACGTACGTACGTACCTACGTACGTACGTACAGACGGCATGGAAAAACTGACCACAATAAACTCGCCGCTGGTCAAAATGAGTTGCAGACGCGTTAATATGATCGTGCATGCTAGCCTACGATGAGATGCATCGAAAAAAATTTTAAAATTCAATTTAGAGGTAGTCAAAATCGGTTTTTTTGTCGAAATTTGGCCCCCAAAATTTTTCGGGATCACATTACTTCCTTATACTACGTACAAGGAAGTAAAAAGGGCAGCCGTTGTCATCGCTCGACTTAACAACCAGCAAGATGGCGCACGATCGAAACGTTCATCGCGTGCCACAGATCTAGAGAACCATTTTTTTGACGCAGCTGGCTGTGCGCACGCGATGAACGTTTCGGTCGTGAGCCATCTTGCTGGTAGTTAAGTCGAGCGATGGCAACGACTGCCCTTTTTTCAGCATTGGGCAGTCTATCCAGCTGTTCTCACATTCTTCCATTTTTCAGCAGATGTCAGTGCTGTTAAAAATAATCGTGACTCATTTTTACGGGAAATGACGTGCTAAAAAGTAAAGGATTCTCGTGAAGCTATGTCCCCCGCAACTATTTTTATAGAAATCCAATCTATTCTTCGTGACTGGAAACTGTCAAAAGGTCAGAGTTGGGTATTCCCAGAGAGGGAACACTGCGCGTTAAAGGGTTAAATTCTCTGCGGTTAGCCCCGCAGCGAAAACTCCTCTACAATTCTCACTCAACTCCGATAATTGTGTAAATCCTCTTAGCAAGAGAGCCTAAAACATTATGTCACTCTTGGGACGTTTGATCTCACCTGAAATACGGAAAAGAAATTCAAGTGTTCGACATAGTCAACATTAACCATTTGCAAACGTGGTATCATGGTGAATGCCGACATTTGCTGGTGTAAGTGAGAAATGAGGATATTTGGCAAATATTTCGGACATACACCAAGAGAATATGTGAATGTTGACATTCAGCGGCGAAAATCGACATTCTCGAGATTTCGGACTTTCGCGGTAGCATATTATTTACGAAGAACTGTTACAAATTTCTATTTAAAATTTTCTCGGAGCTCTTTAAATTAGTAATAAAGATTTGTATGAGCATTTTGTATAATTTCTTGGAAAATTACTTTAAGTACATCTGCATATGAAGACTCAACGAAATATTTGTACTAACTCTAATTCGTTGAGTTACTTTAATATCACTCCTTTATTTTTAAAAAATTTTAAGACAAAGTTTGTTTTACAAAAGCTATTCATGCAAGCGAGGATACAGGTCGTGAAAGTTACTTGTTAAATAGTTTCAGTTGCAACAGGAAGTGTTTCAATCTTCTGTAAGAATAACGCAATTAAACATAATTTTTAAGACTATAAAATATTTTTAATGTGTAATAAAAGTACTGAAATAATTGAGTTGTCTGAGTTTGAAGTTTAAGATTTTGTTTCCAAAAATTATTACATTGGTTTTGCTCACGTTCCTTCTTTCACATTACCATTTTCTTTATAAACAAATTAAAAATATTCTCCAAAGGGCTTCTTCCTGAACCTAAATAAATAATTTTATCCATGCAGCGGATGAAGATATTAACGGTCTTAGTATGTAGACGCTCTTAATATGTAGGATCAATACGGTCATTTCTATAAAAAGCCTCCTCCCCCTAGTATCGATAAAAGACCAAATAGCTATTCCACAAACTGAATATGAACGTGCTTCACATGGCTGTCTGAGAATTGATCTCTTTATCACGTAGCTTTAACCTTGTTAGAGCCAATTTTGAAGTTTCAGCGTTACACAGGCTCCCATTTGCTTTGTATTGATCCCAGAACACAAGAAACTGGTTGGAAAAATCTAGAAAGCGTCCGTCGGGGAATTCTGAAATAGATACTTCGGAGAAAAAGGGATATTTAGACGTGTTTAGAATGCTACACTTGTGAAAAATTTGATCGTTGTTCTTCTCTTATCTGATTGTTTTCCACAACAGTGAGTGATGAAAGAAATTGTCCAGAATTTCTGGTACATGCTAGAGTAACAATCTGAAAAATGAACGTTAAATGTTTTGAAAAAACAAATGCAACTATTTATTTGTGTAAAAATGCAAGATTTCTAATTAACGCTTATGAGCGTTAACCTTTAGCTTCTGATTATCAGAAATTAATGTTTGTTAGTTTCTGAAGCAAAAGTTTCTCAATTTTCGAGGTTTACCGGACGTTTCCTATTAGATTGCAAATATTATAGTTGGAATTCAGGCTAAGATTAAAAATTGTTGTTTGAATCCCTAGTAGCACAACTAGTTCAAAAAACGCTCAAATTACGTTGGAAACACGTTTTCGACGTTAAAAGACGTGTTTTAAACGTCTTTTGGACTAATTGTGCTACTAGGGATACAGCCCATAAAAATAATTAATTAATTCCAACAAGAAGATATCTTCTAATATATAAAATTCTCCTGTCCCAGTGTTAGTCACCTAACTCCTCCGAAACCACTCGACCAATTTTAATGAAATTTTCTATGTATATTCGTTAGGTCATAGAATAGGTTTTTAACTATGTCTCATACCCCTAAGTCATAAGGGCGGTCCACCCCAAAATGTTTAGCCCCCGAGTGCTATTCATTTCAATCAGGATTTCTGTGTAGACATTAGCGTGTCGAGTCACTTTTCAAATGTGTTTGCCAGATAATGTGGAGAGGGGGGGGGGACGTTAATAAAATGTTGAAAGTCGCACAAGGTTTGCAGTTTTTGATAATTGATCGCTAAATATGGTGCCAAAACATGACAATTTATTATAAATATATTTCGCGTATAGTTAGAAAACGCCTGGCGTATATTGTAAAAGAGTTTTATTAGGCGATTTTAATATAGATTTCTATTCCGAAGAAGTTCTCTGTGGAACAAGAAAGGAAAACACGGTACACTCGTGGATTAGGATGCCCATTCCAAACAGCATTTAAAATGTCTTTGCGGTATAGTTGGAATATGCCTACAGGAAGAATATGCCTGGCGAAGATTGTAAAACATTTTCAGCAGGCGATTTTAAGATAGATTTCGATTCCAAAGATGCGTTTTATGGTACAAGAAAGAGTTGATTCCTATTTTAACGCCGCCACTCTCGCCAACCTAAAAAATCCCCATACTTTGGCGAGCTTTGCAGTCATGGGTCTCTGGGAGTTATGCACAAGTTTCAACGGTACTCACGTATTATCCCGGCGGTCTGCCAAGACAAGCAATTTTTCACCAAGATAAATGCCGGGCACATGAAATTGTTGATGGTTTGGAATACGATTGGCAACGTATTTAAAATCTACGAAAAAGTAGTTTGGCGGAAGTGACCGCCGGGATAATACGTAAGTACCGTTTCAACGCACCCAAAAGAATTAGGCGATAACTAAAGTAAACAAACTAGCGATAAACGCGCCAGTTAAGGAATTTGAAGACATTTAATTATTAAAACTACATTAATTGGTAATCCAAAATAAATAAAAATGTAACGGCATGCTGTACTTACATGTTGTTCCAAATCGCCATTTTAATTCTAAATTACGATTTCTACAGAAATGCAAAAAATCGTCATGGTAACTGCATATGTTTAATCATCGCCTCCTTGGCGAGAGTCGTGGCGTTAAAGTAGGAAACAATATATAAAACGGTGAAGTATAGTTGTGATATACTTGGCGAAGATTGTAAAATAGTTTTAGTAGGCGATTTTAAGATAGATTTCGATTCCAAAGATGGGTTTTATAAAATAAGGAAGAAAAATACAGCACAGTCATGAATAATGATAACACTTTCCAACTTAATGGAATAAGGACGAAAAATAGGGACGACGCATACATTATGATACGATTTTAATATATAACACTATAGTGCGTATTTAAAATCTGAAAGTGTCTCAGATTTTCATCCTTTTTTTTTGGGGGGGGGGGGAGGCAAAATTTTTTATGGAATGACTATCAATAAGTCTCAAGCCCAAACTATGTCTGTTTGTGGATTAGATTTGAGCACGCCATGTTTTTCACACGGACAGTTATACGTGGCATTCTCTCGAGTGGGCAAACCATACAGTGGGCATCCAGTTTGTTTGTGTTATCTAAAGATGGGATAAAAAAAAATATTGTATACTCTATTGCGTTAAGGGATTGATATTATTTTTTAGTAAAATTATTGTAACTAGCGATATATATAAATTTAAAGAATAAATTACAATGAATTAAAAATATATGTTTGGTATTGTGTTATTTTTATATTCCGGCATCGTTCACAGCACTCCATGCCTCTTCCACTCATATACCACATCCTCACAAACTTACAATAAGTTAGTCATTTCTTTCTACTAAAATAATCCTAGGAATAATTTATATAGCAAAACAACGTTTGCCGGGTCAGCTAGTATTTCTATAAAAAAAATGAATAAATAGAGAGAGCGAGAGAGAGTATTGTGGTTATAGCGACAGCATTAGTAGCAAAAAAATAGTATTAGTATGCCCATCTCGTTACTTTTTCCAGATAGGAAAGCTAGTTCCGCAGTTTTCAACCAGGTGGCGTCGTAGGTAGTTTCATTCAGTAGCGCATGGTTACTTTACTATGCCTTAGACATCACTATTATGAATATAGCAGCCGTTCCGAAATTACCAGGCTGGCAAAGAACTGCAGTGTACATACTGTATGCTACATCATCTATTAGATAGTTCACAAAATTTGTGATGGATGTTTATGGAATATATCTTCGCAAAAGCGCATCTACATAAGGCATTTTTTGTAAGTTATGTTTCCTCGAATTCTCAAAACAGAATATGTATAATACATTTCAGTAATCAATATTAAAGGAATAAAATTTACTTATACAGAAAATGAAGAGTCATTTTACATATGTGGTTTTGCATAATTCATCGAAGGTTCAAAATTACCCTAGATTTTTATTGACTTTACAAAGATGACTAGCAGGAGATCACTGATAAAACACAGTTATTTGAGCTGATGTGAGCTCTATAATTTCACTGTAAAATGTTTAAAACAAAATCTGTAATTTAGAGTATTGCCAGTAATTTAACTTAATACTTGTTCACAGTACATTTTAAAAACAGATTTCATGCTTTACGATATTTATGACTTCCTTTTATTTGCGATTACGAAAAGAGATATTTTTTGTAAGTCAATTCTAACTTTACAGTCTAATGAAGATTACAAAATAGCTGAAATTTATAATGGGTATAATATTCAGTTCTATTAATTATCTTTAACTTGAGTTAAGATCACAAAAATTCTAAAATAAAATATTAATTATCGTGGGAAAAAAAAGAAGCTGAAGAAAGACTTTGCTGTCTTCAAATATTTGTTGACTTTAACAGACCTTCTTAAAGATATTTGTGCCCGATATCTGTTTGCAATTTTTTTTTTTTTTTTTTTTTTTTTTTTTTTTTTTTTGTCACTAAAGAAAATAATTTTAGAAACAATACGCGCAATTCATTTAGAATAATTTATATGTATTATAATTATTGAAAATCCTCCAACATTTTATCATCAAAATTAATTATAGAAACATACTGGTACAAGCAAGCAGGTCGGAATACCACCTAATTCCATGATTTTACTTACTGCAGCAAGCGTTTGAGTCTTCTTGTAAAATAACACTGTGTTTTATTTTTAACAAAGTAAAATATTTTTTTCCGAGTAAAACAAATAGAGAAATAACTTATCATCATCATTTAAAATGAGCTATTTTAATTAATTTAGGTATTTATTTCATTAATTCATTTAGTTACTGGTCCATGGACCAGTCACTAAAAACAATTGTTCTTTAAGAAATCAGTCTGGATTACAGTTTCAAGGAAATCGAAAGCATCTTTTAAAAAAGTACATGTTTGATAATGGTATCGCAAATTTAAGATGAAAATAATTGCTACACGAGAGTTTCACATGTTTATTGTTAGATTTAACACGGTTTTAAACTTAGAACTAATTGCTTCGAACAACTGAAATTGTCAGTCGTTAACAAAGGATTAGCTTTGTATAAACTGTAAGCTCCAAGTGAATCAGGCTGTATTAAATGTGATATAAAACAGCGGATTATTTCTACGAAATTTCTATTGAAGTTTACTCCAATTAATCTTTTTTGGAAAACAAGTTGTATTAAATCTGTATTAAATTTAGTTATTAAATGTGTTACTTTAAAAACATCAACTATTTAAATCATAAAGTACTGAATATTAATAAAAAATCCGAAAAATAATTCAAATAAAGAATCATTTTTTTATTCAGTATATTTTCTTTTAACGAAATATAATGTTTTATTGAATGTGTTATACTCTTTATATTACCAGTAAAGGTCTTTTTTTCTTTTATAACTCACACATATAGAGAAAAGTTGGGTTTCTCTTGACCCATTTAATAGATTTGGAATTATAATCTATTAATTATATAATCTGCAACTAATTCCCATCTTTCAATTTATACATGTTTAAATAAATATTTGTCTTTGCTCAATAATATTAATTGTATATTTAAACGAAAATCTAAAAATTTTGTGTCGAGAACATAATTTGTATGTAAAACACTAAGTTGGGCACAACATAATGCCTACTAAAGTACAGATCATTCCGATTTAAATATAAAATTTGATGTCTTAGAAGTAAAAATAGCTTTATTTAGTTCTTAAGTTTATTTATACTATGTTTTATCTATGTTAACGTATGGATGCATTACGTCATAAAGTCATTGTTCATGCACAAATAAAATTAACGTGTACAATTGAAATGAAGCTTAATTTCTTTATTATATCCACTGGTGAAATTCAAAGATTTCGATTTATGTTGTTAATAAAAAAAGAAATGGGTTTAAATATGCGAAGAAGTATGTGTATCTTAATTTTCTGATAGTTCACGCAGTAAATTACCATCCTCATTTAAGTACAAGAGTCTGTAGTTGTTACGTGGATAGATATTAGCGTGGATCGAAAAAAAAAATCTGAATTCTTTAGCTCCTGGTGTCTCAAAAGATATATATTCATATCAATAAGACGAATTCGAAAGTTGAACTGGCTACGACAACGCCTTGAGGTTATGCATCGAGCTTGAAATACAGTAACAGTTGAAAAATATGTCTTTTTTTTTAAATGGACCAAAAAATTCATTTTAAAATTCTTTATTTTCTGAATAAGACGCCTGCAAAATTTGTAAGGTCTACGACAAGCTCTACGGGTTACACAACGTGCTTGAAATCTAGAGACATTTGAAAAATGTGGCTTTTTTTAAAAGTAGGAGAAAACAAATTTCATTTAATGATTTAGTCCCGTTAAAAAATGTTTAAAAAATATGACATGTCTTTACCTTTATATGGGTTACATCTTCCGTAAGAGTTTATAAATCGCAAGTAATTTTAAATTTATGATGCATCATGGTTTTAACGTTCGGAAAAGAAATCCCAGTTAGTTCACTCAGTTTCTTTTCTAAGGGAGTAATATTTTTTCTTCCTAATATGAGGGAAAAAAGCCTAGATTTTTCTTTACTTAGGACCCGTATGGAAGGTTGTAATTTGAAGTTAGATTACGAAAATTCCAATTTAACTTCAAAGAAATGAAAATTCAAATATATGATGTTGATGGTGAGAAGTTCTGAAAATAAACATTAAAACATTTCTTATAACGCGCATACATAAAATTATCTCAGTAGGTACATTTCTGATGGAACAAAGGCTCCATTTTTCTTCAGCTGAAAAACATTATAACCTACACTCAGGCAAGAAAGTGTCGACGACATGCAGTCACGACACGAAGTAAAATTGAATTTGTTATTGCGATTTCGGAAACAGTAAGAAAACAAGAGAGGGAAGTTTGAGAAGAAATTAGCAAAAAAGATATGTTAGTTAAAAATACGCACGTAAGTTAAAAATAGAAAGTAATTAAATGCAAAAATATATGACTAAAAGTAGGTAAATACAAATCATTAAAACAGAAACTGAACAATTAAAGAGCAATGGCATACACAACACATTTTTAAACAAAGAATCAGACCAACACACAGACATATATGTCTTGGTTATGTCCACAACCAAGTTGTGACTGACATACGTATGTTATGACACAATCCAGTCACATTAATGTGACCACCTTTCTCAGAGCGGACAGCTGCAAGACGTACAGGAAGGGAGTCGTTTAGGTTCTCGAAGGTGTTCACTTTGATCTTGTACCATACCGATTCCAGTGCCGTGGCCAACTGCGCTAGGTTACGCGGTTGAGGATCCATGGCGTTAAAAACCTGATAGA
The DNA here is from genome assembly GCA_038373885.1 of Cheiracanthium punctorium. Classification (NCBI taxonomy): domain Eukaryota; kingdom Metazoa; phylum Arthropoda; class Arachnida; order Araneae; family Cheiracanthiidae; genus Cheiracanthium; species Cheiracanthium punctorium. The sequence continues at coordinate 403,860 of JAWZYV010014928.1, read as the reverse complement.
GGTGGTCCCACGCACTTCTGATTGGGTTCAAGTCCATGGAGTTTGCTGGCGAAAATAATACGGTAAAATCATCCTGTTGCTCTTCGTACCACGCACGTACACTGCGAGATGTATGACGCCTCGCACTGTCCTGCTGGTAGATACCATCATCCTGAGAACAAAAAATAGCCTGTAGGTGTGGTCATGATCCACAAGGACACTTGTGTTGATGCATCGTGCCTTCCACAATGAACGTGCACGAAAGCACTCCAGGAAAACATTCCCCAGACCGTAATGCACTCTTCTCCAGGTTCGATACTTCCGGCAATTGTTTCAGGTTGTTTGTTTTGAGACATTTCAGCAGTGGCGGCTCGTGGGATACAGCAAGTAGAGCCACGCTGCACTTGAAATTATCAGCACATACTTTAAAATAATTTATTCTACTAATTTTCCTAAATTCAGATTAGAATTGTGGAATTCCTACGGAAACTAAAAAAATCTCCGAAAAAAAACAAACGAAAAAAACGTATTGTGGCCGGATCGCTCATTCAGAAAAAAAGCACTTTAATCTTCCCGCAATTCAATTGGAAAAATCTTTGGTTCAGCCCAGAGCCCTGAAAAGAAAATTGGCAGCACCGTTGCCATGACAACGACTACGTAAGCAGCCTCTCCGGCATAGGGAGTATGCAGTTGATACAGCCGATGAAAGATTTTCTAACGGCGGCTGAACTTGAGAACTCGACTAACTGATTGGCTCGGACGAGAACTGAGGGAGGGGGTAAGACGAATATATGTTTGGAAAACTCTCGACTTTATATTGCTGAATTTATCAATAAGATAAGCCTGAATAGACGCTTATGAATGGACAATTACCCATCAAAGCAGTATCGTTTTTAAGTAAGCAAGAACTGGCATTTAGAGGACATGGCGAGCGAGAAAATTCTTTAAACATGGGAAATTTTAAAGAGCTTTTAAAATTATTGATATCTGAATTAAAACAACGCCTTTTTATGGGGACATCACTGACCGATTCGCATGTTTAAAAGAAAGGAGGATTGATTTGACTTATAAAAAATGAGTAAGTTTTCTTTTTTTTTTTTCTTTTCTTCTCAAGTTATCGTTACAAAAGAAAATTCTAAAGAAACTTCGAATCAGACACGGATTAATGCAATTTTGAGGATAAGAGCGGCTGATTGAAATTTATATCCATTTTATGGAAGTAAAATAGGATCTCTTACATTTTTTAAGTAATTTCTTTTTTTTTTTCCTCGGTGAGGGCTTAATCCGCCAGCTTTCGAATTCAGTAACAAAGATTTTCCAATCCTGTCCGGAGGAAAAGGGAGGGGGTCATATGCTTCCGGCTGCACTAACAGTTTTGACCACGGGCCGCCACTTCATTTCAGACAGTATACGTCAGCGCCCATTAGTCCGATGGAGCATAAAGCTAGATTCTTTGGCTACCTGGCCAAAAGCCATTTGCGGAGGCCCACACGCAGCAACGCTTGCTGAACCGTCGTCGAAAAGACACTATTGCTAGCCCCTCGGAGGGTCAGTTTCTCAACGGTTGCACGTCTGTTCGCCTGAACGTATCTCCGCAGCCGTCGTTTTCCACTGCCATCTATGGCCCGTGGTGCACCACATTTTCCACGTCGCTGGTTTTTGATAATTCCATTTTCCATTCACGTTATACTCTTACCACATGAGCACTCTTGCGGCACATCAGCAGTTTACAAAACCAGCCGTTTCGGAAATGCTTCCGCGATTGGTCCAAAAGCCACTGATCATGCCATTTCGGATGTCGGTTGGATAAATCGCTCTGTTTCTGCTTTACGAAGACGATTGTAATGTTTTCCGATTTCCGCGGACATTCTTTATATAGACTCCACCACAATGTGCTTCCACCTGCCAGCTTCTGTGATTGGTTATTTTACGTTGACGTCAAAAGTAGGTGGTGGTCATATTAAGTAACGCTATTGGACTGTGTATTTATATATATATTCTAGTTGTCAACCAGTGGTCGAAATTCGACCATAAAGCATTAATTTTTTTTTTTATCTGAACGTGAATAAAGATGTTCTGTCAAAAAGTGTGTTTCAAGATTCCATATACACTGGAACCTACTAAAGTGACCACATTGGCTAAGAGAACATCTTTCTATAGTGACTGCTTTTGTACAATTTCACTTTACAACCACCACACTTTTTTTTGTGAAGACGGTATTTTTCTAAAAACTCTATCATATTTTGCGAAATGCAAAGGCAGCTCCAGTTAGTGGATCATAGGGGTCATCTCCCTCTATCGACCCTGGATTTCACACGTTCCCGTACGATTTAACACATTCAGTTTGTGTTTTGAACAATTTAGGCTAATCTGAAAAGTCTAGTGGCCCCCTCCGAAAATTCAGCTTGGAGCTGTCCTCTGATTAAAGCCCATTATATTCAGATTTATAATGGGCCGTAAATCTTAAACCGTCGAATAGTTGAACTCTACTAGCAGAGGCGTACCACTAAACATGTATAAATCTTGGAATTAAAATGATTTTAATGGCTGCGGTTTAATACAGTTCAAACTTCGCAATCTATAGCATTACGATATAAATTTGGTGCACATTCTTGTTCCATTGACTACTGATTCCTTTTTATTTAAGTTTCTGATTAATATAACAATACAATTACTTTCAATACTAACTTATGTGGTGGCAAGTTGTGGTATTTTTAATCCCGCTTTTTTTGCTGGGAAGCGTGTTCTGGGAGGACTACTTCTGAAACACCGTCGTTCTCCAAAACAAAGCCGGAAATTTTAATCCGTATACAAACTAGTATTTATTTATAAATATTAATATATACAAAAATATGAATATACTAAAAAGAAATGTGTATGCTTATTCGATACACAATGTAGAATTGTATAAAACGTAAAGGAATTAAATTAAAATACGAAATTAAGCTTCCAAAATATAGAAAGGGATAAACAAATATGTACTGGAATTCGCCTTAGGCTTGTAAGCATTTGGCGCAGATCACAATTATTTGGCAAATTTTCAATTGGTCCTGGTGAACCGGAAAAAAACCCACTCAAACCACTCATAGTGAAAGAATTCAAAAATTCTACTGGATAGTTATTGATCTCTATTCATCAAATATTGGATTAAGTTAGCATTAATAAAATTTCAGTCAACATTTTTAGGTTCCATTATAACTGACTTCAGTATGTTATCTGACAGTATGTTCTCGCAAATATTTCCATACACTTCATGAATAATATTATTTTCATTCCCAATTAATTGCTGAGGTATTTCTTCAATAATATTTTCGAAGAAAATTTGCTTTAGCATATTGCGTGACGGGGGATTGTGAAAAAATTGTCGAATTGGGCCGTTTCTCTGGAGCGTCTCATGGATTGCAGCCTGTCCTGTTTGGTTCGTTTTCCCACAGCTTTACAACATGGAATTTACAACATTTCGCTCGCTTAAGGTCGTCTAAAAAAATTCGCCAATCACAGGGCTAAATCACATTTTGGACATTGCTGTTTCACCAAGCTGGGGAATAATTTCACTTATTGCAAATTTTGTTGTAATAGTATAACCCTATAGTACTGATGAAACTTAATGTTGTTATTTCAAAATTGGCACAAAGGTTTTCCTTAGCGTATTTATACTATATGTATATATTTGTAGAGAAGCTGCCAATTGTATATTGAATTATTTATAAATTTTCAGGTTTTTAAATAAAGTTTTTTGATTTAGTTTAGTTCAAACTCTTCCTTTTTCTAAATTCTCATATTTATTTAAAGGTAGATTATATTGTAAGCATATATTACTTGATATTAGGAAACGACATAGTCACATCCATGTTACTATCGATAAACACATGTTTACCAAATATTTTCTCAATAAAATTATTTGAGTGAATAGAGATACCCTGTATTACTTTAACCCATTAGGGCCCAACTTTTTTGAGCACATTCTCAAATTTATGTTGATGCCAGAAGTGATAAATAAATTTCCGACATTTGTGTGGTATGAAAAACGTAAATATTTTACTAAAAATTCGAATAAGACAGGAAAATAGTCTCATTTGAACTTGATATCACTGAGTATTTTGTGAAAAATCAGATTTATTATTCGAGAAATAAAACTAGGAAAATAAACTAATACGTAAATATTTGAATGCCTTAAAAATTTCGACACACCTCTAAAAATAGATCGCTGGGCGTTAATAGATTAATCTGTATGTGCTTACAATAAAATAAAAATAAAAATAATTCTTTGTCGGGGGGTGGGAGGGTGTTTCATTTGAGAATAATATGGTTTATTATATCTCAAAATTCAAAATACTTTTAGACTTTTTATCAGATATCAAATTCGTTAAATTTAATCCCTTTTTAAGTATATGTATTTGATGTACCTTAATGAAGTTAGAAAAATGTTATTGTGTCCTTTTTAAACGGTCATGAAAATAAATTGTATATTAAATAAGCCTTATAATAAATTTAAATAAAATGCGTTCTTTATAAATAGGTTGAGTTATTAAAATGTCACAAAATAAATAGTTTCTCCGTTATGAAGTTTATTTTAAAATGAAAGGTATACGTATAAATGATAGTATGTGATTTATAGATTATTATAAACAACTCATATCTTATTTATTCGATTACAAAAAGTGGAAATACGTGGCAGTATGTACGTACACGACTGTATTATTTTATATAGCATTTGAAAAATTGTCACATTTTTGAAAACAATTTTTCTTCTTTAAAGTTTAACCTTTTAATATAATTTAGTAAGATACATATATAAAGTAAGTCTAACATATGCTCCTGTGTTGGAGCGACGGTGAATATTTTATATAACACAACCATACCAGGTAGAAATCACATATTCAAAGAGATATCTAGATAAAGATATGTTTCGAAGGTGCCCTAAATTATTCAGCATTTGAAACCGTAAGTACGGATCTTGTTCAGTTTTCAAAATATAAAACTTTTAGGAATTCCAGAAATGTTCTACCAAGATTTATGAATAAAACAGCTTCTTCGCGTACTGAGGTATTTTTGCCAGACGTTTATCTTATTAAATGTAAAATTTATTTTTATCTACCTTAAAGATCAATATTTTCCAAAAATACTTAGTTGAAATATTTAGTTTGTTTTTTTGTGATTGAAAAACATCTATTTAAATAATCATGCATGACTCTGGACTGAAATTGCGCAGCACGTGAATTTGAAATTTAGTGTAGGTGTAATTTAAAAAATTTATTTTCACACAGTCATTCTTTCAGATTAAAAAAAAATCTGATGTGGACAACACATGACTTCCTTGCACGTCTATTAAATCAAAAATATTTTCGGCGCACTTCATCCAAACTTATTTTGTTTGAACGAGATAAAATACTGCAGTAATACTAACGTTGAGCGATTTCTATCCAAATATTTCCGATATCGTCAAGCTGGGTTCAATTTGCAAGATTTAGTTTTGACACTTATTTGGACTATATTTCGCCAAAAGCCGACAAGCTTGAGATAGCTTGCGAGATTTCGGGGCTAGCCAAAGTAGTCATTGACCACAGACTTCCAATGAATTGAATGTATCTACACACGTTAATGTATTTAAAGTCATTTGACTGACCCTGTACATAAATTACTCAATCGATTGCAATAAAAAAAAAGATGCACAGTAAGATGTTACAATAGTTCTAAATACAAAATTTCAACACTGTACGGTTAAAAGTTTTAGAGTTATGCAAAATGCAAAATTATTTTTGGCGCCAAACTTGGCGATATTTCGGCAAAACTCGCGAAGGTCGATGACAAATGGCGAGATTTTGGGCATGGACCAAATAATTACTGACTACAATATTGAAGATGTCCATAGTCATTAATGTATTGAAATTTTTTGTGTGTTCCTGTAAATAAATTCTCCAACAGATTAGAATCAAAAATCTCGCATTGCTCGAGATGCACAACTAGATGTTACAACTATCTTATATATGACATTTCAACAATCAAGGACTAATAGTTTTTCAGATATGAGAGTTAAAAACATAAACACGTACACAAAAAGTAGCCAAGCTTGGCGACTTTTTGCGTAATTCTTGAGGGAGGCATGTGACCGTGGTCAGACCATTATCTGTTTATATGGTATGATGGAATTGTGCTTGAAATGGATGAATGTCCCCAAAACTGCGATTGACCGTTATGTGTTGGGAATATTTTGAGTATTTCTGTAGTAGAAATATAAATTATAAAGACACTATTTTCGATGGAGAAATTCGTTTCTAACCCCTCAGCAGCATATATCACGTCTATTAACGTTCAGAAAACGTCTTCTGAACGTTAATAGACGTTTAGAGAACCTGTCCCTAGTAGCACAACTAGTTCAAAAAACGTTCAAATTACGTTGGAAACACGTTTTTTGATGTTAAAAAACGTGCTTTAAACGTCTTTTGGACTAATTGTGCTACTAGGGGTGTGTTTTTGCTAGGCTAATACCTCTAGAATACGCTTTAATGAATTTCTAAACATAGAGCGTAATGTATTTAGAATATTTTGGGTGAATCTGTAGATAAACTATCCGGTCGATTGGGACCAAAAAGGGAGGTGCACAACTACATGTTACAAAAATCTTAAATATAAAGTTTCAATATTCAACGATTAATAGTTTTTGAGATATACGAGTTACATACATGCGTGCATACGTACGTGCAGACAGCATGGAAAAACTGCTCAAAATAGACTCGCGGTCGGTCAAACTGTGTTGCACACGCATTTATATGAGCGTGCATGCTAGCGTACGATGAGATGCATCGAAAAAATTCTTAAAAGTAAATTTAGAGGGAGTCATAATCGGTTTCTTTGTCGAAATCTGGTCCCCGAAAATTTTCGGGATCACATTTACTGATACTCCGTACAAAAAAGTAGGAAGCTAAAGGGTTTTCCATTAAGAGTGATAAGTCTTAAAATAAAGAAAACACATAAATTATTCAGTGAGACACAATTTTTTTTTATTTGAAAGCTTACATTATGCCATTACGTATGAAATATAATATCGTTCATGTGAGCACCACGACTTCTCTGTACATACTGCATTCTATCAATCCGATTTTCCATTACTCTTTCACATAAATTTGGTGTTATTTCACGAATAACACGTACAATGTTAGTTTTCGATTGCTTAATTGTTGTTGGATTATGAGCATAAACTTGTGACTTACATATCCCCAAAGAAAGAAATCACAAGGTGTTAAATCACAAGATCTGAATAAAGTCGTCCATGAATTCACCCCAATTTCCCCCAGCATTCACATATGAATACTGATTTTGATAAAACAATTTAATAATTTCAAAACGCTATTCTAGCGTATATCTTTCCATGATTAAATAGTATAGCATACTAAACACAAATGACACAGGAAATGTCAAAAAAGAATACGCAGCTTTGCCATTCTAAGCATTTAAAATTGTATCATCTCTATTGGAAAGCCCTATAGTAACTCTCGTCACATGAATATTCTTTCTTTCCATGAAATATAAACAAAAAAATTAATTATTTAATTTTCTTTACCATTTAAAATAACAAAAAAATTATAAGCATTTTAATTAAAGTAACAAATTATAAGAATGACTACTTCAAATATACCATTAAAAATAATACTGAATTACTCACGTTCTCCTTGCTAAAGGTTTACAAATTAATTAAAAAATCTATTAATTATTTACGTGTTTTTGTTGATTGTTTACTATCAGAGAGCTATATTAATAAGTGCAAAAGATACATATATAAATGAAGGGAGTACATTGTGAATTAAACTAACTATTTTAGAGGTTTGGGGTTTGCTACATTCAATGTACAGTATCTTATAGAGCAAGAGCCAGCGACCGCCAGACCTTCGTCATAGTATAAAAGCTTAAACTTTCTCTGAGCATACCCCCCAACAGAGGTAAGAACAATCGACCACTATAAAGTTTGGATGATCGTGGCTTTGGCAGGTAACAGGTGGCAAAGGTGTATAAAATTGCCGAAAATTTCGTCATTTCATAAAGCTTCATTTTTTTATATGTTCTTCTTCGCAGTACTAGAAATCACTTTATCCCGTGCCAAACACTTTTCCATCGTGGCAAACCCCCGCCAGACAACCTCAAAGTCTTGAAAAACTTAATTCTATTACGAGCGCGATGCAAGAAAGTTCTCGCGTAAGAAAGTTCAGAAGTAGCAGTATAAAATGTGCTTGGCACTTTGTGACAGCTTGACGTACTTCGTCGCGGGAGTTTACTGACACAATAGTTTTCCATGACTTTGAGGTTGTCTAGCGGGAGTTTGCCACGATGGAAAAGTGTCTGGCAAGGGATAAAGTGATTTCTAGTACTGCGAAGAAGAACATATAAAAAATGAAGCTTTATGAAATGACGAAATTTTCGGCAATTTTATACACCTTTGCCACCTGTTACCTGCCAAAGCCACGATCATCCAATCTTTATAGTGGCCGATTGTTCCTACCTCTGTTGGGGGATATGCGCAGAGAAAGTTTCAGCTTTTATACTATGACGAAGGTCTGGCGGTCGCTGGCTCTTAGACTATTAGGATTATCAACAAGAAAATAACAAATTAATGCGAAATGTCATCGTTTCCCATTTTACGGATTTTCATATGGATTTCTCCTCAATTATGCACAACTGTGGATGCAGGCCTATATTTGTTATTAATGACAATGTCATTTTATATCTTAGCCCCTTTATTGAAAATCGTCCCAAAAATGCGACATAAAAGTGTGCGACAGAATTTTACATATATTTAAATACTATTAGTTCACAACATCTTTAATCTATCGTTACAATATTTCATAAGCTGTAGAATATGCATCACATGTGTTTTTTTATAAGTAGGTTACAATGCAAAAATTTTCAACGTTGCGTTACCAGGCGAAATACACGAAATATGAGAGATAAAATAACATAGTCAATTAATATCGTTTTAATATGGCAATAATAAAACTAAAAAATTAGGGGGGTTCAGGGAGGTCTCCCCCTGACGAGGCTCGAACAGCCGAGTTATTATTATTATTACATATATACTAATTATCATTATTATATGCATGCTAATTTTTTTTAGATTGCTAGAAGAAGTGCATTACTGTACTCACACCATGAAAATTGTAGCAGTTCCATATAACCTACAAACTTCTTTTCCTTTGATGTGTGATGGTAACTACTAGTAATGTTGGGGTAAAATTTTAAATAATATTATTATATTCAAATGACACGAGATTCTTAAAGTCTAAAGTATATTTTTTTATGTTATAGGCTGTAATTAAATAATTATTTAGAATCTACAAGCTATCCACGTTTCCGAATATTATACGCTCACGAATCATGATAGTTAATGTTCGGCCCAAGCCCCATAAAATGAAGTTTTAAGGAATTATCATGACTTTAAAATAAAACAAAAAAATAAATAAATAAAATAAAATATTTAATTAATTAAAATAAAAACTCTTATAAAGTATGAGCATTTAATTGTATAAAATAAGATAGGCTCCAAAAAAAGAAAGACAGCGTATATCAGAAGCTTTATAATACCGGGCTAATGCAATAATTTCCACATTTTCAATATAAGGTAATTTAGGGGAAGTTGCCAGTTGGGGGAAGACGCAAGTTTGGGAATAAAATTTTTATGCGTCGATAGATGACAATACTGAGCCACTTGTGTGAAGAGTCTGGTCCGACATTGTTTGTGGCTTGTGAATTTATATAAATTAATCTTCTTTAATCGGCGTTATTTTTGGATCTCGTAAGATTAATCGTGGTGAATACCACTTTTATAATATTCCGTTCTGCATGTTTAAAGTTCATAAGCGTACTTGTTATTTTAAATAAGATATTAACGATATAAATGAGTTGTTCATTATGTTACACATACGATGCATGCAGACGCGGCCATAACACTGTAGCAACAAGGAAATAAGCGTGGGAGGCATCTTTCCCGTATACTTGGGGGAAGACGCCCCATGGTTCAAAAATAAATGAAATGGACTTTAAAATTTGCTTTTTTAAATTGTATAACACTGTATATGATCGTATAAATTATAAATGCAATTAATAATTATCATTATAATTAATTATAAATTTTAATAAATAGAATTCGCATTGCATTACCACACAGAAAATGTCCCGAAACTACAAAAGAAAAACTGATCGCGCATCTTGGTTGATATTGTGTAGGCTATCATTCCAGCCTGTGCTGTTACTATTTTTAGCAAACTAATTATGAAAGAATTTAATTTGTTTCGTTTTCCTATGGTTATTGTTAATTCACATTTATGTTGCTGTTGTGGGATTAAGGCTAATTATCTACACAAAGGATCTAGGCCTATGGGTGGGGTGCCCTCCGTGAGGGGTCTTCCTAAGGAGTCCTAACCCGTATTTAGGCTAAGTTTTGGAGGAAACCACGGAAAACTCCGAATGGTTAGGTCAACGGATACGACCGCGACCCGGGTTTGAAACAGGCACCTTCCGTCTCCCAGCTCAAAGCGCTATGCCCTAGGCCACTGGTCGGTCTAATCCACATTAAATTTTGCAATGCGTGTCTTATTTTCTTATTTACTGTGGTGGTGTTGCATCTTACCATACCTGCTGGCATCTTCCCCATATATATGGGGTAAGATGCCACAGTTAAACGACTTTCTTTAACATTGAATTTCTTATTTATTTTGAGGCTAAGAAGAGAATTAACTTGAATATATGACCAATTAAATTTTGAAAAATACAGTGTATTTTTTTCATGATCTTGTTACTTCAATTTCCAATGTATTTAATCGAAAATTCCTTAAATGTGGCATCTTCCCCGGTTTACCTTATTATTGATGTGCATATGATTAATATATCAACATATAATCAGTTAAAAACTTCATTTAAAAAGAATTTTGAAAATTTAATATACTTCCTATCATATTTTAATCGCTCTCCACTCCTACTTTGAATTCATTTATTTTAAAAATTTTATGATGAAATATTTTAGCATTCACTCTTGTATGAGATGATAAATTGAACTTTATTTTAATTTATGGGCGCATTGCATAAAATGCACTTTTTAATCTCCATAATATATCCTGAAATATCGAAGATAAGCTATTTTATACTATAATATCTCTATACACAAGTTATGGGAATTAATAACTCACATATAATGTGTGTGTGAATTGAAATTATAATGTCATCTATATGAATAAAACATCTTTTCTAATAATCTGTTACTTTGCCAAACGAAATTAGGCATTACCAGCGTATACGTTTTCATAATCTTAATGTATAAATTGGAATTTCATATTCAAATTATACTATAATATACGTTATTAATTATGAATAGTGTTTTTCACAAAAAATAAGGTTTGTTTAAATAAACTTTCTCCCTATGGAAAATGCAGCGTCTTTTAGAAGTATTTCACTTTTATATTTTAACAACTATGTCCGTATGGATAGTAGGAAAGAAATATATCAGAACTTGCTTTTCAAACAATTTTCTTTCTTTTTTTAGTTTTTTTTCTTTCAGAGGAAATAAATTCTTATGCTCTCAGTTTAATTCATTTAAAATACTTCAATGCAAGACGTAGCGCTCAAATATTATTGAATATTTGAGCGTTAAAGAAAATTTGAGTTCATGTAGGAAATAAAACATATGTCACTTAAACATGTTTTTAGATGAATTAAATACACTGCAAACAATATCCTACAATTCTATGGAAAGAATAACCGTAAGTGACGATCACATACTGTACCGACAATTACCGTATCATATGCATGGAACGCACAATAAATCGAACATTACCTTACTGAGAAGTGTCTTATTGGATAATTTTGAATTTTATTTGTATGTTAAACAACGTCAATTGTGCTAGAAAGTACTTAATGAATATAGTGTTTATGCGTTTGGCATGATTTATCTTTCTTGTTATTATTCTTCCATGAAGTAACCGCTTTATTAAACCTTAAAATCACATCTTTTATTTTAGCTCTGAATAAATTTACGTATTATAATAATGCTGGATATGTATTATATCTAGCACGTAGAGATGATCTACACACACTTGACACTTCACACACATGATCAACTTTTCCTCCGCTGATATCAGTGATATCAGTGGAGGAAAAAGTAGAACTTATTTTTGACAAGGCTTAATATCCTAATTTCAATTTTCATCTTTCATTTTATTTTTGTTTTACTTATTTTTATTTCGTATTAAAAAATGTATGTTAACACAAATAATTTGAATTTGAATTTGTAAAATATTTTTACGGCAAACTATATAACTTTTTTCAGCAGTTATTATTTCTCAATTACAAATCATTTTACCTAAAAGTACTTTTTTAATGGTTTAGTTATTAATACGTCTATTCAGGCCTAATTGCATAACTTGCAACGACTTGCATTTCAATTTATATTATTCTACTTCTTTGAAATATAATCGAAGTATAATGCTCATACCGCGCCTTACAATAGAGGTTTTATAGGTAGGCCTCTTTCGCGCTTTATTAATAATTCGTGAAAAGCATGCATACATACATCTTTAAACTATTAACTATTAACTGATTAAGTTAAGAAAGCAGCAATTTTGATGTTTATGTACAGGGTATTCATAGTTAGGTTAACGTCATGGAGAAGTCCTTATAAAATACTCTGAAGCAGAATTTCTTGAAAATAGAGTAATAGCATAGTTGAATAAGTGAAATTTTATCTGAAAAAAAAAGCTTCAAGAATGACCGCGAGATGGACTTGTGCAACCGTCCTTCTGGCATATGTAAATGTCGTAACCTTAGTAATCCTGCACTCGCGCACCAGGCCACGTGATATAAAACGAGGTAGTCGAATCTCCAGTCATACCTATTTCCAAGTCAAGGAAGCTTACTTTGAGTCTGAAGGAACATGATTACCAATGAAATTATTTTATTAATATGATGATTCTACTACTATTAACCCGTTCGTGTCCAGAAATTTTTGCGAGTTTCTTCGATTTTTGCTAATACCAGCAATACTAGATAAACGTCTGATGTCAACTTCTTGAACAGGGATGATTTCTTTAGAAACATTATGTATAAGAATTGAAACGTCAACATCCTACTTGGTCATGTTAAAATATTTTGCGGAGTTGAGGTTCAAAAACCGTGAATAAAGGCTAGGAAAAATAAATAACCCTTTCGACTGACAGCAAAAATGCCGTCCCAAACAAGGGACAGTAGGCATAAATGGGTTGAATCTTTGAGGAAATTTTGGACTTTGAAGAAGTTAACCCATTATTGCCTAGCGTCCCTTTTTTGGGACGGCATTTTCGCTATCAGTCGAAAACGTTATTTATTTTTCCTAGCCTTTATTCGCGAGTATTGAACTTCAATTCCACAAAATATTTTAATATGGCCAAGTAGGATGTTGACATTTCAATTTTTATACATAATGATTTTAAATGAAATCATCCCTTGTTCCAAAAGTTGACATCAGAAATGTATCAATTACTGTTGGTGTTAGCAAAAATCGAAGAAAGTCGCAAAAATATCCAGGCACGAATGGGTTAAGAAAATGTCCAATCACTATCTGAGTACTAAAACAAATGATAAGAAAATTGAGGCAACATTGTCATTCGCGTTGCGTCAAGTTGCGTTGCAGCACACGTAGTGATAAATGTAGCGATGCAAATGTAGGAAGATGGTGTATCAATTACGTTAGTAGGAAAGAAAATTACATGACCATCACTAGTGTTCTGTTTATTGTAGAAAAGGTTGTGCAACGTCGTTCCACTGTTCATAAGGTTCATCGAGTGGTATTACGTTACTATTTCCATGAAATGTCGCTTGTGCAGGAGCTCTTACCAGTTGATCTTAATTCACAAACTTTTGCCTTGCAGTTTCTTGCGCAATCTGAACTCTAGAATGAATGGATATGGAACATTTTACAGACAGACGAGACCCACTTCTATCTGGATGGTTCAGTTAACACGTACAGTTACCGTATTTGGTCTACAACAAGCCCACATGAACATCTACAAATTCTGCTATGTTCTTCAGATGTAAAGATTATATTTGGATGTGTTACTTAACTGATTCATTCATTCTTTGTATTTTTTGAACAGCTCAGTGCTGCAATTTCTGTCATATGATTGTCACTCCATAGATGCGCATCGCTACTGGAGCAAACCATGATTCCAGCACTTCAAGTTAAGTGTTAAGTTTCAATAACAGGCTTTATACTGGGTGGTACTCCTCCACACATATCCCATTTTGCGAAATAAGTGCTCCGAAGCCATTTTAGTGAGGATGCTATCATCAGACGTCATTTCCCTACAGCTTGGATTTCCATATCATCAGGATGTAATCATTGCGAGTTTTGGCCGTGGTATTACCCCATAGTCTTGATATCTATCCTGATCTTATTAGATATGTTTCCAAAAAAAGACAGCATAAAACTCCATGTGTGTTAACCTTTCCCCAACATACATGCTTTGTACAGTTGAACATGCAATTTTAAAATGTCAGATGGTAGCTTTGCATATATGCTTTGAAAACAGAAAACTCTTACATTTTAAAAATTCTTGTTATTTTCTCTATAAAGCTATGATACACCATCTAGTGGTGGCTTCTAGAACTTTTTTTCTTTGCTAGATAAAATTACCATTATTTCACTACGCCATTACCCAATTTTCATGAAATTCTACTTTTCAATATTTGATAAACTTCTCGCAAATGTGAACTTTAATTATGGAAACCCCGCACAAAAAGTATCAAATATATGTTAAATTATATTTTAAATAACAAGGTCATCTATAAACAATTTTCATCTTTTACTTTCATTTTCACACTCAATTTTTATTACATATTGAGAGGTCTTAGCGCGAATATAAAATATAATGCCATCATCTGACTATTCGTTATATTTTGTTAAATGAGACACTACTTGAACCATAACTTCCTGTACCTCATTTAAAAAAAAAATGCACATTCTGTTTCGATTTGCATGCTTAAATAAAGCTAAAAAATGCCACAGGGTAGTAAAAAGAGGAATTGAAAGCTGTTACTGAAAGCTAGTATACAATGGACTACGTTCAGATGGGAAATGGAATATCCATGGTTGGTATCTCTATAATGCGTTATATACTATTATAATGCGTTATAATAGTTTATAGAAAGTTCGTGTCAGACGTCAGAATAGTAAATGTTATGAACTCGCAATGCAATTTGACTCTGTTAATGTAAAGGGATTTTTTTTTATAAACTCTGATGATATCCTTTGTATATTAAGTATTAATGAAAATTTTTTTAAACTGTGCTTTTAGTTCCTTTTTTTATGAACTTTTATATGTAATAATGCAAAAACAAAGGGAGTTTTTGCTATCTGCCAGCTATACATTGACTTTTATCCAATATTATATTGACATAAACAACTATTGAGAAAATTCTATAAGCAAAATGCACCTGCAGTTTATGTACTAAAATGTACATATATCGTTAACATCTGTAGTCTGAAAAAATAATTCCATATGCATCCAAAAACTTTTTTTCCTCCATACATAATTTATTTGAATAAAAAATTAAAACATTAATGTTCTAAAATTGCTTTAAGTCGCCAGTGTTGAAAGAACTTTTAAAACTGCAAATGGTAATTTCTTATTTTTGAAAAATTAACAATTTATATTCCACATTTTGTTATTTAACTTTGCAAAGGCTCAAATACAAATACCCCCTGAATCCAGTGTTCGTTTTTCATATTTGTCTTTGAATACACCGTTCGACCCAATGCAGTTTTCAAAGTCAAAAGCACGGAGACTGAACAAAGAACAGGCAGGAAAATTTCACGGTTGTGTTACTTCCCCAATGAGATATAACAAGTTAAAAAATGGAGGATGACAAGGGAGTAAACACTATAAGAATTGCTGTATCGAGTATTACACAGATTGTAAAGATTATAAATAAAAAACCCCACTTTATTTTTTTTTAATTCCTTCCCAAGATGCTACGTAGATTAAAGGTTAATAGTTTCTAAAAGTGTTATGGATTTGTTGCAGCCTCTGCCAAAAAAAGGATAAAGTAAAGATTACGGCCTTTATATAGAAAAACAAGAATAATTTGTTTAACCCTTTAACGCGCAGTGTTCCCGCTCTGGGAACATCAAACTCTGATGTTTTGACTGTTGCCAGTCACGAAGAATAGATTTGATTTCTATAAAAATAGTTGCGGGTGACACAGCTCAAGGAGAATCCTATATATTTTAGCACGTCATTTCCCGTCAAAAAATTGTCACGATTATTTTTAACAACACTGACATCTGCTGAAAAATGGAAGAATGCGAGAAAACTGGATAGATTGCCCAATGCTGAAAAAAGGGCAGCCTATGCCATCGCTCGACTTAAATACCAGAAAGATGGCGGACGATCGAAACGTTCGATGGCGGACGATCAAAACGCAGCTGGCTGTGCCGGGCACAGCCAGCTGCGTCAAAAACGGGTCTCTATATCTCGGGCACGCGATGAACGTTTCGATCGTCCGCCATCTTTCTGGTAGTTAAGTCGAGCGATGGCAATGGCTGCCCTTTTTTCAGCATTGGGAAAGGGTTGCGCCTCAAAGGGTTAAGAGTAGTTATGATCACTTGCCATGAATGAATTTGTTATGCGACGCTATAAATGAAAAAAAAAATCAACATTCTTGCGAAGTAGTAGAAAAATATATCCAATAACAGGATTGTTCAGGTTCCTATCAGATGGTGAAATTTATTCACGGTGTGTTGACGATTTGCTCCATAGTGCGATTTCGTGAATACTGTGTAGTTCACTCATTCGCGGCTGTCATATATACTGCAAGGCCAAATTCCCCCTTTCAATCTATACTATTAAAATCTGTGCGCGTCTGTCTGTCTGTCTGTCTGTCTGTGTGTAACATCATCTCCTCCGAAACGGCTGGGAGTTGAGTTTCGATCGAGGTGTCCACTTATTCGAAAAATTCCGAGGAAGGTCTTCCGCTAATTTAAATTTCGAAATTCGAATTAGTTTAGGAGATATTGATAAAAAAACCCGTCAAAAACACTAATTTTTGCTCTCCGCAACTCCGCGATTGTAACCCCTGTAGTGAAAATGTGAGAAATAAGCATCGAGGTTGCCATGTTTGGCGAATTTATTAAATGATTTACACTCTTGCATTAAAAATAAAGGAATAATACTTTTTTTCTGTTTCGAGTATTTGCTAGGTTATTTTTTAATTAAAATATCGTCTGCGTGGGAAATCAGAGCAGGAATTCAATATTTTTTATACGCAAAAGAAAAAGGATTTGTAAATTTCAGAGACTAAAGTGTATAACCTTATAATTTGGCGAAAAAAAAATGGCTTATATGGCGATTTTGAGAAAGTGGATTCTAGTGGTTTGCACAATTTTAGGCTTGGCGCAATTTACTGAGAGCGTAAAGAAATAGTATTTTTAAAAACAAGTGTAGGTTTTACTAGAATTTAGCCTGAAATTTTAATTTTCTGTTCAGAAATAATGCAGTTATTAAGGCGATTTTAAATGATTTTCATCAAGTTAAATAAATTGATTTAAGTTAGGGAAACCCCGCCAAATTTCAGAAAATTAAACTTTTTCATTTGTATTGCTAATTCTATGCCCCGATTGATATGAGTTGGTGTTACGAGCGTATGAATAGATAATATTTTTTAATCCCGCCAAACAAGGTGTAATAAAATAGGAAGTCTTTATAAATACGAATGCTGTTTGAGATGAATGAGAATATTTTTTAAACCCAGTTAGACTAGCTGGTAATGCCTTTAAATTATTGCATTTATTGTCAAGTTTAATGTGTGATTCATTTTGGCTATTTGCCATCGACTGCCGACGTTAATTACGCCAAAATGGCAGTTCTAGCAAAGTAAACATAAATAAATCATTTCATATTCTATTTTTAACACTGCTACAGTTTCCGTAGCAACGGAATCCATTGTTGCCACTTAAGTTGTTCAATTTAATAATTAAGTGAAACCACTCATTTCTACAGCTCTTAAGACCCAAAAAAGTGAAAACGCATTAAATATGAAACAAATAGAATTTTAACATATTTGCGCATTAAAAATAATCGAAGTTTTTTCAGGCAATTCTGCATATTTTTCATTTTATTTCCTTCGCGTGTGACGTCATTTTCACGTCATTGTCTTCTGTTTTGCTGTCAGATTATCCGGAGAAGCACATTACACGCTAACGTATGTGCTGCTTCGGCGGACATAAGGAAGCAATTTGTCGGGTGCGTATTTGCCTAACCCCTCTGTGTGTCTAAATTGAAGCAATGAAACTTTGTAGGCGTTTTTTTTTTAAACTAGAAAAAGGCAGATTAACGTCGTTAACGTGGAAGAAGCGATATGGAAAACTATTTAATTGGTAGCCGTAATGCGAAATGATAATCGATTATTCACATGCGCAAAGCAACAAAATTTCAAAAGTATGAAAAGTCAGGAATATGAAATGAAAATCCAAAATAAATCACCAGAGACTATAGGATAAGCATCGTGTACGAGAATGATATTGCAATCATGTACATAACAAAGGCGTTGCAAGGAATACAAAATATAATATGAAATTAATTGCTCTTTCTTCCCATGGCGTTTGTGGAATCTTTCCGAATAACGGGATCCAATGTGCTTAGAATATTTCATATAAATTACTTATATGTTAAAGTTCTATTTATTTTTTCATATATATTCCAGTTACTCCAGTTACAAGACCTAGAGCTCTAGAAACGATTTCAGATTTTGTTTAATATTGAATTTGACACTATGCAATTAATCTATGTTAAAAATAAAATATGAAATTAGTTATTTATTTAGTGTGAATTGGCAGTGAGATCAACGTTAGTTTTATGTAACAAGTGTGCTACTGTATTAAGAGTTCAGTAAGGGTAATAAGCTTTTCCGCTTAAGTTACGTCACAAATTTTTTCATTTACGAAAGCGACAAGATCTTGACGGAAACAGGATGCATTTTTGGTTTCTGAACGTACAATGTGCATCGATTGTTTCGTGTAGGTTTTTTAAATTTGGGTAAAATTATAAAATTAAAAGTCATCTGCAACATAACTGTGCTAATGCATTGTCCACGCTTTACGAAATGCAAGATAAGATAAAATAGTATTCAACATCATGTAATGTTATTCATATGGTATGTATGAATGCTATAAATTAAACCTAAAAAAGAGAATTATATGATGTAGAAATAAGGCATTTTTCGAAAGAGAAAAGTTTCGTCTGCATACCGTAAAGTTCTTACTTTACTGATCGCCAGTGACAATGACGTAGTTTTTGTGTCATCATGTTGCAATCGTCTCAAATTTCCACCCTTGGAGTCAGCTTTTCGTCAGAATTCCAGCAATTTTTCACTATTAGAGATTCCTATCACTGGGTTTAATTCGAATTATATGTGTAAGGAAAATATTCGTCTCCTACCGTGCGGAGAACGGGTAAGCAGTTAGTCTATACTATTAAAATCTGTGCGCGTCTGTCTGTGTGTGTGTGTGTGTGTAGCATCATCCCCCCCTATACGGCTGGGAGTTGAGTTTCGAACGAGGTATCCACGAATTCGGAGAATTTCGAGAAAGAACCTCCGCTAATTTAAATTTCGAAATTCGAATTAGTTTAGGAGATATTGATAAAAAACCCCATCAAAAACACTAATTTTTGCTGGCCGCTATTCTGTGATTGTAACCCCTGTAGTCAAAAAAGTGAGAAATAAGCATCGATGTTGCCATGTTTGGCTATTTTATTAAATTATTTAGACTCCTGCAGTAAAAATTAAAGAATAATGATTTTTTTTTCTGTTTAGATTATTTACAAAGTTATTTTTTAATTAAAATATTGCGTTTATGTTAAATCAGAGCTGGAATTCAATGTTTTTTATGTGTAAAAGAATAAGGGACTGAGAGATTTCCGAGACTAATATGTATATTTTTTAGTTTGGCCGAAAAAAAAAAGGCTCACTCGGAGATTTTGAGAAAGTAGTAGGTTCTACCGATTTGTACAGTTTTGGGCTTGGCGCAAATTACTGAGAGCGTAACGAAATAGTATTTTTAATAACAAGTATAAATTTTACGGTGCTATACTTCGATTTTTCATACAGAAATAATGCAGTTATTAAGGCGATTTTAAACGATCAATAGAATTTTCACAAAATTAAGTAAACTGATTTAAGTTAGAGGAATTCCGCCAAATTTCAGGAAATTGAAATTCTCGCATTTTGTACATGGTAGTTAACGGTGATTAAAACCCGTTATAGTTAATAATAATTTAAATAACTGCTACTTATTAATAATATGCCTGCATTAAATTTTGGCGATGGAACCATATAAATGATAGATAACTATTTCCCATTTTGATTGCTGTTAAATCAATGCTTCGTATGATTCCATGAAAACAAAAAAATCTTGCAAAATGGTGTATGTTGGCATTTGGCGATCGAAGTACTGTGTAATAAATAATTGATTTTTATTTGTTAAAGCAGCGCTACGGAAGTTTCTTTTACTAAAAGCTGTTAGAAAGGCGTGATTAATACTGTCTAATATGTTTTTTGTTTTACGAATTGAAATGTATGTTGATTCCTACTTTAGTACATTTCTTAGCAAAGTTGGCGAAAAATATTAAAATGTAGTGCAGCTCTGTACGTATTATTAATTCCATTCCACAATTGAGATGAGCCGATGTCACTAGCGTATGCATAGATATATTTTTTTTAATTCCGCCAAACAAAGTATTGCGTATTGACTTTAGAGTCAAGTTTAATTTGTGGTTTAAGCTATGGGCCATCGACTGGCGGCGTTAATTTCGCCAATATGGCAGTTCTAGCAAAGTAAACATGAATAACTCATTTCATGTTCTATTTTTAACATTGCTATAATTTCCGTAGCAACGGAATCCATTGTTGCCACTTAAGTTGTTAAATTTAACAATTAAGTGAAACCACTCATTTCTACAGCTTTTAAGACTCGAAAAAGTGAAAACGCATCAAACGTGAAATAAATAGAACTAACGGTAACAGACTTGCACTTTAAAAATAATCGAAGTTTTCAAGCAATTCTACATATCTTTAATTTTATTTCCTTCGCGTGTGGATGTCATTTTTTACGTCATTTTTGGTGTTTTGCTGGCAGATTATCCGGAGCAGCACATAACCTATAATGTATTTGCTCCTCCCATAAGCAAGAGCCTATGTCCGGCGCGTATTTGTGTAACCTCACTGTGTTAATCAGAATTTTCTGGTGTCAGATTTTTTAGACCATTTTTTTACCGCTGAGATTCCGATCCTGAAGTATAATGATCACTGATAAATGAAAAAAAAAAGATCAATTATATGCAAGCAGGAGTAGGCAAAAAATTTTTATGGGAATTTTACGGGAGTGAAGAATATACATTTTGTATGTCAAAAAACTCCGCATGGGGATTGTGACCCCCTATCTCCCCCTTGGCTACGCCACTGTACGCAAGCATCAGTTGTCACGTCATGAAAAACCGTTGTAGGTGGCGAACTCCGAAGTTGTTCTGAGAGTTATACAAAATTAAAAATTATACTTTTCGTAAATTTTACTTTTGATACAGTTCGAATATTTGGTTTTAATACATTTCGGCCACCAAGGTAAGATGAAATATTACTAAATACGGCAACCCAGAATTTTCTTAACTATTGAATTTGACACTATTCAACTACAGTAGATTCCCTATAACATGGTAGATATACGTTCTGTGTTATAGGAATCCGTGTTGTACGGGTCCTGCGCTATACTCCACCTGGAGTGCGCACTGCCCGGTATAATCGCGGCAAAACTTATTTGCGCTCCGTAAAAATGCAATGATGTTTGGTGTTGCCATTCAAAAGGAATGTTAATTACAGGAGTTAAGGCGTCATAATATCAGAACATATGTCTCATTTTACCGTGCTGTACGAGTCTCTTTTAATGTATTACACGAAAACGATCCTAATGTTTTCGTCGTGTTCTAAGAAATCGTGTTGTAGACCCATGTTATAAAGGGGTCAACTGTAATCTGTAAAAAATGAAAAATGAAATTAGTTATTTATTTAGTGAGAATTGACAGTGAGATCAACGTCAGTTTTATGTAACAAGTGTGATACTGCATTAAGAGTTCAATAAGGGTAATAAGCTTTTTCTCAGAAGTTACATCACGAACGTTTTCATTTACAAAAACGACATGATTTTCACCGGAGCAGGGTTGATTTTTGGCATTTAAACGTAAATGATGCATGCATTGTTTCATGTAGGTTTTGTTAATTTATGTGAAATTCAATGAAGTCCTCTGCAAAATAACTGCGCTAATGCATTGTCCACGATTTGCGAAATGCAAGATAAAATTGTTGTCAACATCATGTAATGTTATTTATGTGGTATCCTATAACTAATATTATAAATGCGAAAGTGAGTTTGTTTGTTTGAGTGTTTGTTTATGACGCTTTCACGCCTAAACCGCTGAATCGATTAGGATGCATTTTTGTTTAGATATAGATGGGACCCTGGAGATGGTTATAGGCTACTTAGAATTTTAGATTTTTAATTACCTTTTTAATTATTAATTAAAAACCGTTTTTACGTTGCCATGCTTGGCGAGTTCCGCCCGTATCATATGATTCATGTTTTGAGCTAACAAGAATGCTATTACTTCAATAAAGAAGCACGTGCATCTGAAAAACATTAAATAATACGGAAATTATGCCAGTTTTATGCCAAATATATCTATCTCTAATAATAAAAATGAATGTTCTCCAGACAAAACTACAGAAAGCACAGCTTTGAAAATTTGAGCATGCCTGGACCCATGACTTCGGTAAAGTTTTCCTGAGGCTCAGAAATTTTAATAACTTTTCTAACTATTAATTAAAAACCGTTTTATCGCCCACACAAAATGATTTATGCTTTTGAAATAAAGCAGAAATTCTATTTGCAAAATCACATGCATTTGGAAAACATAAATAAGTATGGAAATTATGTTGATTTTACGCCAAATTAAAAAGCATAAATAAAGAAAAGTGTACTTACGTATTTTCCCGGCGGTCCGCCAAGACGAACGATTTTTTGTCGAGATAAATGCCGGGCACATGAAATTATTAATGGTTTTGAAGACGAATGGCAACAATTTGGCAACTCATTTGACGAAATAACAGTTTGGCGGGAATGACCGCCGGGATAATAGGTAAGTACCAAGAAAAGTCCAGATGTGTTCCTTAAAGTTCGTAAATGTCCAAATCCTACAAATAATATAAATGTGTACGTTTATATGTTTGGATGTTTTTGACTGAATCACACAAAAATGGTTGGAAAAATTTGTAATGAAGATAGCTTATGCCCTGGATTAACATACATGCAACCTTTCAAGCATATAGCATAAATAATTCTTTTACAAAGACACTCAAAATAATGCTAATTCATTGCACTCTATGGAAATTTTGTAGCTACTAAACCGATTTTAAAATTTTTTTCACTGATTGAAAGTCAGGCCTATATGGAGAATTCCTCTGTGTGGAATTTTCTAAAGGATCCTAGCCCGTATTTTCGCGAGGTTTTTGAAAAAAACACGGAAAACTGCGAGCGGCTAGGTCGACAGGCGCGACCGGGGTTTGAACCTGGCACCTCCCGCCTTCCAGTTTTGAGAGCAGAACCTCTTAGTTACTGGGGGACCCTGAGTGTTATAGGCTACCTTTTATGCATATATCACAAATAGTTCTTTTACAGGGATACTCATAAGAATTACATTACGCTCTATGTGTATCTCCGTAAGTACAGAACAGATTCCAAAACTTTTTTCACTGATAGTAAGCTACACTATACTTGAGTATTATAGGCTAAAATTCATGCATGTAGCGGAAATACTTCCTTTACAGGAACACTAAAAATAATTCTAATACATTACGCTCTATGGGTATCTCTGTAACTATAGAACCGATTCTAAAACTTTTTCGCTAATAGAAAGCTGCACTATTCCTGATGAACATAGGCTGAAATTCATGCATATAGCATAAATATTTCTTTTACAAGAACACTCAAAACAGTTCGCAAATACTGTCGTAACTGTCTCTATTCGCCAAATGCCTGAAAAAAATCTAAATTTAGTAATTTTGCATACTCTGTTATTTTAAATGAAGTATACTACCATGCTTTATACTTCATTTAAAATAAGTAAAAAGCAAATAATATTTAAATGCAGTTTCTTTAGTCGCAAACATATTTGTTATTCACACATGCTTCGTTTCTCTCGGGACCTAATTCTAAAGCCGACGTGGACGAAGTGGACAAGGACGTGGACAAGGTTCTTGTCAGAGCCAATCAAACCCGTATCTTCGCTTTCGGCGTACACGTATATGAAAGAAGCCTTCAAAAAAACTAACACTGGCGTGCCGTCCAGTGCATCTGTACAAAGATTGTTTTCGATTGCATCGGACGTATTTTCTCCTCGACGATCATGTTTGGCGGATAACAATTTTGAGATCCAGCTCTTGTTAAAATTTAATAAACATGTTTTTGAATAAATTTATGTGGTTTTTATTTTATACTAGAGGCATGGCAGTCTTCCATGAATATGCTGAAATTCTGCTTTCTTTCGTTAAAATTTTAAAGTGTCTATTATATTTAAATTATTAGGTTTTTTGTGTAATAATTTTCAGAATTTAATACGAAAATATGAGAATTTCTATTAATAATTAATAGTTTGTAAAATCCTTAGACTTATCTCTCTCTTAGCCTTAAAATAACAATATAATTCTATAAAATTCTTTTATACCTAACACAAAGAAAAAGTTGTGTTGATGATAATAACTTTTAAAATTTCTTTAACATATATAGAGGATTTTTTTAATGCAATGTTTTAAATAGATATATCATGAATTTAATTAGTAATTGTTTTCATTATTTTATAATATGCATATCATATGTGATGTTTTCAATTAAAACAATTATACAATATTACATGGTTCACACGGGTCATTCGTCATAAATCACTAATTTGGTAAGTCATGAAAAAAGGCCTTTATACTCATTAATTTTGATTTGTGCTCAAGAAACTAGAATGTTTGTACAACATGAAAGGGGTCTCAAAACGGGCCTTTTTTTCCCGTTCAGACATCCATTTTATTATATTTTTAAAAACTTTTTTAGTTCTCATGATTTTTCTCATGCTTTCAGAGCTCACTTTCCCAATTTATTTTTATCATAGAGGTATTAAAACTTAATTAGTTTCAGCAATACTTCAATAATTAGCAGTAGTTGCCAGTAGCGTATATATAGGCTAGGCTTCCATTTCGGGGGGAGGGGGACGATTCGGTATTTTAAACTTTATTGTTCTAAAGTTAAAAGAAATGTTTCAAAATAGCTCCTTTTTAATAATTGCTTTACATTTTCGGAGGGGGCCCGTCTCCCCCTGCTCAAATACTCGCCTGGTAGTTGTTTATTAGAGCAATAGTTTTTTTCTAATTAAAGGCGAAAAGGTGCCCGGGGTCTTCCGTGCGTCCACCAAATCTGCGGCGCTCAACGCTACAAGGAAACCACCTTTCGTTCTTTGGACGCGAGAGACACCCGCTGAGGTCATTAATCACGCTGGACGCGAGTAGAAAACCAAGGCTTTAGATATCGATAGTTTTCTCTAATTAGGATATAAATATCCTTAAATATGAATGTAATGCAAATTGAATCTGTTAGCAAAATTTGTCTCCTAAAAGTAGCGAAAAAGTAGCGAAGTAGCGACTACATTTCAAAAGTAGTGTAGCTAACTACATTTGTCAAAAAGTAGTTGTAGTTGTAGTTAACTACATTTTTCGAAAAGTAGCGGTAGTTGTAGCGCGCTACAAAAAAAAAAGTAGTTTTTCCCACCACTGTGCATATATCACAAATAGTTCTTTTACAGGGATACTCATAAGAATTACATTACGCTCTATGTGTATCTCTGTAAGTACTGAACCGATTCCAAAACTTTTTTCACTGATAGTAAGCTACACTATACTTGAGTATTATAGGCTAAAATTCATGCATGTAGCGGAAATACTTCCTTTACAGGAACACTAAAAAAAATTCTAATACATTACGCTCTATGGGTAACTCTGTAACTATACAACCGATTCTAAAACTTTTTCGCTAATAGAAAGCTGCACTATTCCTGACGAACATAGGCTGAAATTCATGCATATAGCATAAATATTTCTTTTACAAGAACACTCAAAACAGTTCGCAAATACTGTCGTAACTGTCTCTATTCGCCAAATGCCTGAAAAAAATCTAAATTTAGTAATTTTGCATACTCTGTTATTTTAAATGAAGTATACTACCATGCTTTATACTTCATTTAAAATAAGTAAAAAGCAAATAATATTTAAATGCAGTTTCTTTAGTCGCAAACATATTTGTTATTCACACATGCTTCGTTTCTCTCGGGACCTAATTCTAAAGCCGACGTGGACGAAGTCGAGGGTAGCCGCTAGTTATTTATGAAATTTCGAAAAAAATCTGGTAGACTTTGTTTACAGTTGTAGAACATTTTTACATAAAAGAGTATTTTTAAAAAGTTTTATACATATATATATAACTAACAAGTAAAACACAAAACATACTACAAATTAGACATATCTCGCATAAAAATATAACAGCTATTAGCAAGAATTAGAAACCAGATTTTGAAGCCAAATAAAGTGCAAGATATATATATAAACGGCAACCATACCCCGTTTAGCAATAAGTTTATTATCGAATTTTCAGCATCTGATTAGGGTTCAGAATTAAAATTTTATCTTGTTTATATAAAGAAGGTTTATTTTAAAGGGCATTTTAGCTAACAAAAGAACTATATATATATATATTTATATATATACACATATATATATATATATATATATATATATATATATATATATATATATATATATATATATATATATGCATCTCCTTTTAATTTTTTATATTTGTTTTCCCACTCAACTTTTATCATATCTTGAGACTACTCAGTGGCAGCATAAAACATTATGTCTTCATTTTACTTTTTATAACATTTCTTTAAATGAGAAAATATTTAAACAATAACCGCCTTCTTCGCATTTAAAAGAAAATGTAAATTTTGTTTTTATCTGCATAAATAGCTCCCGTGAAGGTAATAAAGACGTCAAGGTACTAGGAAAAGACCTAAAGTGTTTCTGAATACTGGTGTAGAATAGACCATATTTAAATGGTAATGCATATTTGACGTTTTCAATATCTCCAATGAAGTTTTATAGGAGGTTCGGTTAGACCTTGAATAGTAACTGTTATAGCTCACAATGAATTTTATCAGTATAATATCTAAGAATATATTTTTCGAAAACAAAGCGGAAGATGTGAAAATATTTAGAACCCTTCAATGACCCTTTTTATATTAAATTTTTAACATAATATTTTTTTTTAATTATCCATTTTTTTATTTTTTACAAAATACCTGGGTGTAATATAAATAAATAATGATAATACTAAAAAGTTTGTCTGTATTCTGTATTTCAATATTAACAGGTTTTTTCAGATGAGTAACTATGTACCCCATTTTATGTCAAAAGCGTAAAATGTCGTGCCTCACAAACTTTCAGGAGGCCAACTAAGTGGAAAAATAAAGAATTACAGAGAAAGAATATCCAGAGTGCTAACTTTTCATCTGCTAGTGCTATCTTAATAACTCTGTTGTTGTTGTTGCTAATGTCCTCTGGCAACCACGGTGCGGTGCCAGATCCACACATAAGCAGGAGATGGGCGGAAGGGGGGGCTTCCATTTTAATGAGCCCCAGTGGGAGGAAGTCCGACTCAGCTCGGGGTCCTCTAATTTTGAACCAATTCCAGTGGAGGTACCAACCCCCTGAAATCGGCACCCCCAGAGGTATCGTTTAACAACTTGGAGGATATTTGAGCCACGGCGAATTTTACGTGTGCCAGCTCCCATTAGCGTACACAGCCACACAGCAGTCGAGCCGAGAGGAAGTTGACCCTCCCAAGCACTGGCCAAGCCGGATGCTTCTTCACTTGCCGTGTTCTTATGGGAACGGAGTTTAGTACCCAGACCACTGCGGGCTTAATAACTTTGTATCACTGTGCTGCAGATCTGCAACATTAAAGCTGTATGATTAATTTATACAGATAATTAAAGCTGTTTAAATTAATGATATGGCATTAAAAATATTTGAATGACTGCTTTTTTTTTCTAGAATAACGTGAGCATACATTTTTTTTTTTTAAAATTCTGAAAAGTGTGTGATATTTAATTAATATTGTAACAGGAAACTATATTTTGTTCTTCAGCATCCTCACTTCAGCAGCTGGTTATTGCAGAATTTACATTCTTTTTTTGTGGGTCAACCTTATACGAATGTTAATGATTTTTTAAAAGGATCTGAGATTAAAAACTTCTCACGAACACGTTAATAATACTTTGGTAACAGACATATTTTCAAATAATACAAAATAAAAATAAACGTTTTATTGAACTCTACAACAAAGTCATGGCCAAAACATTTTTAATTAATTGCGAAACTGGAAGATAGAAACTTTTAGTGTGTTTATAATATGTTTCTGCACATAGCAGTAAAAAACCTTAAAAATTCAAGTTGTTGAGATACGAAGGGTTAACATAAGTTTCCATTCTACGGTAGCGCCACACAGCGGACCAGCGAGACTGTGGTAACTGTGCAAAGGTTACCACGCTTGCTTGTTTATCGCACTTTTGACAACATTTTGAGAAAGGAAAAATAATTTAAAAAACTATTCCACTCTTACTACTATGGGCTTAACTCTTAAAAATGCCGCGAGGAAAAACGAGCGTGATTATTACACGCGCTTTATCCTATAAGCATATCTCATAAGTAAACAAATTCTATAAACATATATAAATAACACTATCTCTATCTCTATCTCTCCTAAATTAACAAACCCAAACCCTATCTCAAGCCAGTTTACTCTGGATCTTTGGACCACCGCCAAAAAACAGACAACGTTCTGGACTATGCCAAATGGAGAAAACTAATATTATAGAGCGGTCATCTCCATGGCTGCTGTTGCCAAACCATGAATCTAAATAGTTTAATTTATCCGCACATGAAGGCTCAAAAGTCAAATAAAATCTCTGAATATATCTTCTCTGTAGTGCGACCAAAATATTCTCATTTTTAGGCATTTCTAAAGGATATGTGGATAAAGTCATGACAGCTTACTCACAGCTCTGCAAGACGAGCTCAACAAAGTAAAGCAGTGGACCGAAGAAGCTAAGTGTACTGAAGCTGCTTTTAATGTCTAAAAAGAAAACAACTGCTGCTGAAATGACCGCAGAGCTCAGTTGCATGCAGATTCGCCAGCGGCAATAATTACTTTTAGGAGGCCCCGTCATAAACAGAACATATAGGGCTGAGCAACAATTTCCATCCCTGTCATTGGCAAAATTTGTTTACAGTTGTGACATAACCACAAAACCTGATGAATTTTCTTAAGTGGAAGATAAATATAGGGTTAGACAAATCATCCTTCAGTCTTTTCCACTCAACAGGACGGGTATACGTTTGGATGACACCTGCACAAGTGTACAATCCCAGGTATCCTAGTAGAAGATAGGTATAGTATCTTCTTCCAGTTATCATGTATGGAAGAAGATCTGTCATGATATGGGCAGCCATGCCGTGGATTTCTCAATGCTAAATCTTAACCCTGAAAGGAAGGACCACAGGGGAGAAGTACAGAGAAGATTTAGCTTACCAGTTTTATCTTAGATGCAAACTTTGTTTCCTGCAAGAGATGGAATTTTCTGAAGAATAATGACTTTATACATGTGGCGTTAGTTTTTCGATTTAATTCATTAGAAGTCTATGATGAGTCGCTATTTCGGCCATGCCCAATATCTTGCAAATTGTCTCAAGATTGGTGGCTTTAGACGAAACATCGCCCAATTAAATGCCAGAGGTAAATCTTTTAAACTGAACCCAGCTTGCCGATATCTCAAATATTTGGTTTGAAATCAGAAATCTGTAATATTATTGTAGTATTGTATCTCTTTCAAATAAAATAAGCTTAGCTGAAGTGCTTCTAAAATATTTATGATTTAATAAATGTACAAGAAAGACATGCAGGGTCCATATCAGATTTTTTAATTATGCGGTTTTAATCTGATGACTAAGTCCATGTCCTTAATTTATTAACGAATACACTGACGAAATTAAATATTAATTTAGTTTTCTTTCAAGGTCAAATTTATAATTTAATTACATGCAACTATATTTTCTCTATCGTGAAAATGATTAGCAATTCAAAAGTTCAACTATGTACAAAACGTCATTACTACCCTTTCCTAACGTAGACTTCTTTTACAAAAGCATTTGAGATGAAGACGTATTTGAACTATTTTCATTCTTTTTCTTTCCACGCGCAATTTATTGCATCTTGAGACTGCTGAGCAAGGGCATAAAATATAATGTCTTCATCTTACATTTTATAGCATTTCGTTAAATGGGAAAATACATTCACAAATAGCTGTTTTTTTTTTGCTTTTAAAAAATATAAATTCTGTTCCGATCTGCGTATATGGAATATAAAAACACAATTGGTGTAGCGAAAAAGAGCGAACGTGCTTGTGAATGCCAGTATACAATAGACAACGTTTAGGGGGAAAATGGAATATATGAGGGTGGTTATAGGGTATTAAAGAATGTTTTATGTAGTGTTTTCAGGAGTTCTGGTTATTTGTGAATAGAGGGAAAGCTATGAAGTTGCAATGATCACAAAAATATGTTCGAATAATATTTGATGAACCAAGAGAGAAAGAGGTGTACTCAAGAACTCTTCTTGTTTCAAAGAGTAACAAGAATTTTAGAATAGTTTTCAGAACTCTTCTAAAATTATTGTTACAAATTTGAATACAAATTTTCTGTTTCAGTTCAGTAAGGAATTATTATTTTTTTTATTGTAAACGTCTATGAGTAATAACGCAAATCAAAGACAGATTTGAAGCTGTTTTTTTTTTTCCGTGTGGTTGTCCTTGAATGCCATTTTGACAAACCTTTTGTGTTCGATAAATTTTGGAGCAACGCACTTAAATTTTGTGCATGTTAAAACATTCATACTAAAACTGATAATAATCGTTTTCTCAAAGTGCAGTTGATTTGACAAAACAAAATTCCCTTATAAAACTGCCTGAATCCATAAGAGCGCAAAAAACTTTTTAAGTGGGTGGGGTGGGGTAGTGTTTTTTCTTCTAGTTTTGACCACATTTTTAGCCCTTGCGCTCTTCAGCGGTGGATCCAGAAAGTCTGTTTTGGGAGGGGCTACGTTTTGAAAAAAACTTATATCACCCAAACAAAATGTACAATAAAGCAAAATTTTAGTCTAAACGAATGTAAAAACTTTTGGGAGGGGCTAAGTGATTAAGAAAGATCACTTTACACACTCAAAGTGCATAATGAAGCAGAATGTTACCCTTTAGCAATCTCTTTTTTTGGGGGGGGCTAAAGCCCCCTAGCCCCTCCCCTGAATCCGCTACTGGCGCTCTTAACTATACTGATTGTTACAAACTGTTCGATTAGAGCTGCACTTTTTAAACTGCTAATCTTAGTACTACACTTCAACTTAAAAAAAATGCCCTAATGACACAGTTATTTTTCATGTCATAAACTTTACCAGATAGTGATCTTATAATCGAAAAATACAAAAAAAAAGAAGAAGAAGTCTGACCTTTAAAAAGTCATTTGTGAAATTTTTATTTTTTTTAATATAGTATTTAGTACGATACTGAAAATTCAAAAATTAACTTTTTTTTAAACAAATTGCTACTGTTTTCTTTCTTAAAATCTGTAACTGAGGGGATTTTCACAACTTGAACGAAAACTTTTTTCTAATGCTTGTTTTACTTTCTGTTTGATCATTGTTTTTGAAATTCAGGTTGGTTTTGCAAATATTGTTTTTACTTTATTTTAGTAAATTTCATTCTCTCATTTATTTAGTTTATTTCTACACTCTTAAAAATATAGCTCAAAATTTCAAGGAAATTCCGGTGCCAATTTAGCTGCCACAGGTATTTTGAAAAATGTGGCGCTAAGATTCACCATTTTAGTGTCATTTCCTCAAGCACCATCTTATAGCAAAATTAATACACACTACTAGGAGAAATAAAAAACGCTCAAGACTCGAACCCACATTGACTCACTCGAACGATCGCACGTTGTTAACTAAGCCACAACTGACAAAATTTTTTAGCAAAAACAAATTATATATAGCATTGTTTTATCTCAATTTGCAATAAAAAATTTTCTTGTTAAAAATACAATATTGAAATACAATAATAAATACAATTTCTGTTCTCTTTTAAATGAATGTAGATAGCAATTACTGTCAAACTTACTTATTCGATGTCAAATATCGTAGCTCCATTACATAACCTACATATTTTAACAAAGGTTCTTTCTACAGTTTTCAGAAGATTTTTCTTTTCGAAGTCATGAGGCATTTTTTTCTTAATTTTCTTGTAATCGCCGCTAACCTCCTAACGTGAGTTAACACCGGCCATGTTAGTTCACCGGTAAACACAGTTTTTCATAGTTGAACCGAAATCTCGGTTTAATCGGTACTTGGCTTTTCAAAGACATTTTCGGGTGAACCATTATTACGGTTTAATGTATATGATATTGCTTGTAACTCTTTGATTTCACCGGTTACTTGGTGAAACGTTGAACTTATATTTATAAAAGTGCATCATTAATGCCCTTAATCAAATACATTTTGAAGACTGTGCTTGTAGAATCTAGTCTTCTGTTAATGAAATACTTTAAAAAGATAACCAGCGGTTTTAACCAGGTTAAATTTCATTTTAATTATGGAAAGAATATGACTGTAATAAAACTCTGTCTAAAACGAACCTTTTGACTATAATGCCAGGAATATTCAAACAAAAACAAATGTCTTTATCAAACTGTCAAAAATTTTCAAATTTAAACAAAATACAATATTAACATTCAAGTTATAATATTCAGTAACTGATCTCCACTCACTTTACCTTACAATCCTGTATGTTTGTTTGTGTTGCTATGCCAACGCTATGTATGTGCGATTTGCCTAGGATGAGGCTGCGTTGGTCGGGTTCGAAGGTATATCTGCTGTGGTGAAGTGAAACAGCAGTAAAATATAATTTTGAGACGGTTCCCATGGGAAGACCACACAAGTGGACCGTAAATTAGAAGAGGCGCCAGGCAATGGACAGTCTGGACACTATAGCACAATGAACTGTCAACGTTAAAATATTTATGGCCGAAAATATTTATGGCCGAAAATGATATGCAAATTTGGCGGGGTATATTCCCGAATGATCCACCTACATGTCTGGGATTCGACGAGAGGATGTATTAATTCCCCGATACGAACAAATCAGAAACTCCAGCCAATGATGTAAGAGGGGGTAAGAAAAGAGGAAACAACCCCGTGGGAGAAGAGAAAAGAGATGACAGAACGAGTGTGCTAGAGAAAAGAAGCAGAGCAGAGTTTGAAAAAGGTGTGAACGGACTTAAAAAATCAGTGTGTGCTTCGAATCAATATGATCAAGTTGTGTTCAAAAGAAACATGGAATCAGAGGCCAGATGATGGCTTAAGAGAAAGACAGCGGTTCCAAGAGGGCACGCGTCGATCGTGTCTTGTGTAAAGACGGCTACCTCATCAGAATGGTGAATATTCCCAGTAATCTATTTATTATTTGCGTCTCAAAACTTTTGTGGATACCCCTTATCCTCCAAAACCACATCTCCCCCAGACATGTTTAAGTTTAAAATTATGTCAATATCGTCTGTTAATTAATATTAATGGAATGACTAAGAATAAATGGTATTTAGTTGCAATTCATAGAGTCTTTAGTTTTTTAGTGTTTTGGTGTATATCAATCATTTTTCAATTTTTTCAGCGTAATACTAGGAGTACTTGCCAGGCAGGTTATGCGCGGCATACTACCACTGTACGATCATCTTAGGCTTTAGTTTTCCTCAAATTTTAACCACTGCTGCAACAAACCACCACATCTGCGTTACATCTTTAGAAAACCCACCAAAACTCCAGACCGTAAGATCGACAACTGTAGGATGGGGCCCGAACCAGGACTCTTCATACTTCAGCTGGCTACCACTTTGAGTTCTTATCCACCCGGCCATGGTAGGGTGCGTTACAATCCTGAACCGTAAAAATATGTTTTTCTTTGTACTTAATTTATTTTTTTCTGCAATTTAAGAATTACCCTTTTGTCATTGACGATAAATTCCTAAAAACTTTAAAGTGGAATAACTTTTTTAAAAGTTGGACTTCAGGTTTATTAATGGACTTTTTTGTGCACTGGGTCGCCGTAAAATTTTATTTTTCCTTTTTTTTTTTAATTTATGCATGAATTGTTTTATGGCATAAAAAGAAACTGTATACTATTAGAAAACTGTTTCTAATCCGAGTATACTGATAATATTAATTCTCTTTTTGTGTTACGATTTCTTTTCCATTATTTGTTTTTAAATACCCTGTACTTCAGTGGGGTATTAAATGCATAATGCAGAGCCGCTGCTAATGGGGCAATAATATGATTAAGTTGACAGAGTACGATTCCTTTTATTTATGTAAATAAAATGATAGAATTATCTCTAAATTGTATTCGAGATAAAAATTCATAATAAACATTTTTTTTTTGTTTGTTCAGATTTTTTTTCTTCTTTTATTTTCTTTCCTTTTTTTAGACGTACGTTTTCCACATTCAACTTTTATTTCATCTTGAGATTTTTCAGAACGGGAGCATAAAATGTAATGTCTTTATCTTACTTTTCATACCATTTCATTAAATGAGAAAATGCATAAATGCATTCTAGAATACCTGCCTTTGGCATTTATAAAAATGTAAATTTTCATTCGATCTGCTTTTATAGCTCCCGTACAGGTTATAAAAACATCGCAGGGGTACTGAAAAAGAGCAAAAGTGTTTCTGAACTCGACTGTACGATAGACCATATTTAGATGAGAAACTGAATATACGAGTTTGGTAATTGACATTTCAGAATGTGTTATGTGGGGTTTTAGTAGTTTTGGTTGGACGTTAGAAAAATGAATGTTGGGAACTCACAATAGAGCTTAGTCAAGATAAAGTGTAGGAATGAATTTTTTGATAAAAGGAAGAAGATGTTTATGTTTATAGTATTTATCAATGCTATCTTTGCATACTTAAATAAAATATTAAGTGTATTTTTGTTCTTTTTCTAACCCATTTGTGTGCACTAATATAACTAAAACAAACTTTTATGTATGTAAAAAGAACACATATCAGAGGTTTCACACTTTGAGCGAGACAGAAGAAAAATTCTCTGAAACGAATTCCACTTTTTTCCACAATTCAGGTACATTTTATTTAGAATGCGGACACAACATAAAATAATTTTCTTCAAATTTTCAAATAATATTAGAGCTGATATTGTCCAAAGATTTTACCACACATCGTGTCCGGAATCGGATCCCGGCATGGACTTGTGTTTCATTTCGTCAGTCTCTTCATAAGAGGTAACATTAGTAAAGATTCATTGGTAAATATTTCGCTTATAATTAAAAGGTAAACTTTTGATTGTTGCATAAAATCTGTATCATAAACTCAAATACCAGAACCGTTTATGCAGTTAAGTAATGTTCTTTCCATTTTTTATGGATTTTCATGAGTAGGAGATTGAAATGCTTTTGATATTTCCGCTTCTAAAAAGTTTTGCTTGAAAATATTCACCATTCAAAATTACTGTAAAGTTTTATAAGCCACTAAATCCTGTTACTCAGCACCAGCATACAACAGAATCTGATTAAATGCATAAAAGATATTTTGTATTAAAATAGAGTTAAGCAACAAAGAATTTCATTAAGTCCAAATGTGCATGTCTAAGCACTTTATAAACTTAAGAGTAATTTTACCTTTCATGGTTTCGCCATTAACAACCCACTGTCTAATTGCATGCAATAATTCAAGTTAATAGCTCTGTTTCCGTCTTTGAAATCTAGAGTGCAAACGAAATGGGATTCTTTGAATACATTCTGCTAATGGCCATCTAAGAAAACGGTACAAGACTACAAACCACAACATAATTTAGGCTCCTTCCTGTGCAAAATTACAATTTTAACGCACCGATGACCACTGCTTTCGGAAAGGAAGAGGAAGATTATGAGCCAGACGGTAATGTGATTGTTGATTTGATTAAGAAGATCAGCTACTATGAACATAAGTAGATTGCATATTACATAAAAATATGTTAGCTGCAGTTCATAATGCTTAGACAATTTTCGGATGGTATCATATTTGTTCATAATTTATTGTCATTTATATGTCATTGTTACAAATCAAAAGCTAATTAGACTGCATTCCTTTTAAAATTACTTCAAATTTTACTTGTGTATGTACCCTAAAAATATACGCTCCATAAAATAAGCACGAACTACTATGTGTCATCTAGAAAATCATCCTGACGCTTATAGACTGGCTGAAGCAAATAATAAGGAGCTGAGTGGTATGATAGATTTTCTCTCTAATTAATATATACAAATACTTTTTTTTAATTATAAATAAAATTTGAGAATTTGCAAAATTTGATTTTGTTTTGTCATTATATGAAAACTTCTAAAACGAATGAAATGAAATTTACTGTTAGGATAGGTGACCACTCAGCTTAAAATCTAATTGTAGAAATTTTCCAAATTTCGAATAAATTTGAGATTTTATAGAATTTTAAATTTTTCGAAAATCTATCCAAAATGAGTGAAATCTGCGTAGGAGCTAAATTTGTCACATATTTTAATGCTTTGGAATGCTGTGAAAATTGTAAACGTTTGTTCGTGCATCACTTAAAATAGCCCAATGGAATTGAATGGAATTTGCCTTTATAATAGATGGTAAGTTAATTTCAATTCTAGTTTTCAAAACTTTTAAAATCATTTTAGATAATCTGAAATATTGTGAAAATCATGTAAATTTTTATTTGAGCTTTCAACAAAAATAGCTTAGGAGAATTGAATAAAATTTAAAATTTGATAGTAGTGAGTCGTTTTAATAATAGGTGTAAATTTTGTCAATAAGCGCCCAAAATTTGACGAATTTTTTTCCCCCAAAATTTACATTTTTTGGGGGGAGGAGACATCTTTTTAAGGCGCCTGAAAGAATGGTATGACATACGATATTAGCCAGTATAATATTTTGCTATTGAATATTGACAATAGGAGTCTTTTTTATTTTTCCGGATTTTTGATATTTTGCAAAATTTTCTTGAGACCGCATGTTAACATATCGCATGATAACATTTTTACAAAATTTAGTTAGAAATGAGGATATTCTTGAAGTTGAATACTTTTTAGAATTAAATAACACAATAAGAAGATTTCGAGAAAATTTTGTGAAACTTAGAGCATTACGTGAAATGACTAAGGCCATTGAAATGATATTTTGTTGAATAGTAGGTGGTAACGTTGCATATAAATTTTAAATTTTATAAAAAATATTCAATGATTTTGAGGTGTGCTTTAAACTATTTTTCCCATCAAGTAAAATCACCTAAATATAAGTAAATCAATTACAGCAGTGTTAAGAATAGACTGCAGTTATTTACTTTTCAATTCAATATTCATTTGCATTTGTAAGATTACATGACATAGCTGCTGAAAGTTCATTCTATTAAAAAGAATCGTTAATTTTGAAAGTGAAATATTTCCTGTTTTAACAATTTCACTTAGCAACTTTTTTATTTTTATTTAAGCTATATTTTTAATAATAGAGAAAAGTTACTACTTTGCTTTTAATAGCTTTGTTAGTATGCTAATTCTATATTTTTCAGAGACAATACAAACGATTATTCACATTTTAGAAAATCTGCTCTAAATACTAACACGTCAATGACGAGTATTTCAGTTTATATCATATTAATGTATTCGTTTCTGATTATCTACAGTTTTGCACAATGCAATTATTACTTGCAATCGGGAAACTCCTTAGTTCATTATAAGACCCACTATCAAATGTTAAGTAGTGTGTATACCAAAAATATCTGAATAAGAATATTTAAATCTTTGTCGTTCAACGAAATATGATATATCGCTCTCGTGACTACTTATTATAAGGCGCTTGCACGCGTAACCTAAGGTTACTGTGAAGATTGATTCACTTACGTGTTCATGAAGAGCCGGGAAACAATTGGCTCACGTGCTCTCATTTAAGCAAATAATGCCCATGTAAGATCCGTACTTAACATTAGACTATACAATCAGCTAAACCTTGGTGTGAATTGTTTTCATATTGTATTTTAACTTTATATTTTAATAAAAATATCTTATGAATTACATTTCTTCGTTTCTTTGATAAATTTCCTAAACAAGATTGGAATATTCATTGAAAACCAGAAAATAATTTCTCGACTGTTCACTTTAAGAACAAATCCATTAATTCTCCATGGAAATAATGGGAAGCTGAGGTGCCCTAGAATTCTACGGATTTATATGAAAACATCTGGAACTTTACTGAAAAATTTATACCGAACAATTAAAGTCAATGGAATTTTCGTGAGTAGTTCTGTAAAGTTCCTTATACTTTTATTCAACGCTTCTCTTATATTCCTAGCGAAACTCAGCTTCTCATTCTTTCCAAGTAAAATCCCTTTTTTAAAAAAACACGCTTTTATTAGTTTCCCCTGTATGTATGTTTGTAACCGACTCATTTGAACTCGATTTTGACCCACTTTAATCGGTCAGATTTAATTTAAACTTTGTAGACTTATCAAGGACCGATGAAAATCCAATAATTTGATAAGTTTATCCCTTTATCCTGATTAGGATCGTCAGGATTAGTAATTTTCTTAGAGATGTTTTGCGTGAGAGCGAGAGAGATGGAGCAAGCGCGCGGTCTACGCATGCGTACCATTTTGGCACTCGGCTCAGTACAATGATGTAGAACCTCTCTCGCTATTGGTAACTGTATTCAGTGGTATGTTTGGGTAGTTACTTTTTTGAAATCCAGATGGCAAATCTAAAAAAATTTACCTCAATATTGTTACATGGATATTTGTGCTTGTTGTAGTCGTTATGAAACTTGTTGATTAGAGACCTATTTTTCCTTTTTAGTGAGGAAGGTAGCATTTAACTGCTGGTTAATTAATACTTTGGTGCACAGCAGGGGCGTAGCCAGAAGGCAGGCTGAGATGGCTGCTCCCCCCCCCCCACTGAAATGGGACCCTTTACTTAGCTTTCAATTTGATATTTAGCTTACAATTGCGCTTTAAATTTGATACCCAGCCCACCCCGAAATAAAATCCTGGCTACGCCACTGTTGCACAGCACAGTGAAAATAAATTATCTCGCAGTTTATATTTTCCAACCTAGTGTTCCTAAGTGTCTTATGAGAGATATCGAAAATTAAAAATAAATTTAAATAAATACAGTTTAAAAAACTAAAAACACGCAAATCGAACTGAAAAGTGAAAAAATAAAAATCTAGTCTAAAAAACTAAAAAACACGCTTTAGTGATAAATTGAACTAACTAAAATGTGGAAAATAATTCTTAATACAGAAATAAATTAATGAACGAAAAATAGTATTATTGTGAAAAAAGCGTGGTGTGCTCCTAATATCAGTTCTTGAGAATATTCGATCGGTACAATTAGTACAAAAATGATACAAAAAATATAGCACCAAGTATCCCTACACTTTTTTCACAATAAAACTATTTTTCGTTCATTAATTTATTTCTATATTAAGAATTATTTTTGACTTTTTAGTTAGTTCAATTTATCACTAAAGCGGGTTTTTTAGTTTTATAAACTAGATTTTTTATTTGACAGTGTGGATCATTTTTTAGTGAATTGCGTTTTTTGAAAGCGAATCGTAAGAGCAATAGTCAGAGAAGAACAGGTTAAAGCAAAGATTAAAGTTTTCAGATGGGAATGTTTATTTTCTGTGCCATATTTGTGCGAGTCTAACTTTTTCCATTATTTCCAAAGAACGCTCTTGACTCTTTTACAGTGTACCTCTCCAATTTTTTCAGACACTTCTTGACTCTATAGGATGAAACTGCCTATTTTCAAACATACTGTCTGTCTTCAACATATGGAAAATCTGAAAAAAAATCAGTTTTTATTTTTGAACAATGAAGCTAAAAGTTAGATTCTAAATAATACAAAACAGCTAAGATTATTCATTTCTATGCAAGCAGTCGCGTGTCTCCTCTTGTATAAGTAAAAAACACTTTCCCTCACGAGATCTCATACAGAAATCAAGCGTAGTGCATTTCATATCTCATTACTCTGAGCTACTGACCCAGAAAACGCGTATTTATTCTTATTTGCAATGCTAACCGGTACTTCACCGGCAATTATTTATAACCGAGCGCTCACAGTGATACTTAACAACATGGCATCAACGATCGTCTACCAACCGACCGAAAATACCAATCCGTCATGCTTCAGTGCTAAATTGGAGGACCTGAAGCGACAAGGTACCTCTCTCACTGTCACTCGTCCAAGATATGGAAGATGAGCAGGTGATGATACAACTTATCACAAAGCGGTTGAAAATGCCCCAAACGTGCACTTAACGGATTATGTTAAGAGTGGTAAGGAAATGGATATGCAGGAAACAATGGTTAGAAAGGGAATAAGTGTTAAAGGAAAAGGAAAGTTGAAGGTATTATGTAAAATACTTATTATTTGGTGAAAATGTTACAAGGAAGAGTATTTAAGAGAAATTTTTGTCACCGGGACTAGCCATTACCTTGTGTTTGCTTGAAAAAGTGACTTGTGATTTTTGTGACAGTGTTATGACAGTTTTAAGACAGTGAAATGGAATAATCTCTAAGCAATCGAGGTACGTTAGCAGTCTTTTATTATTGAACACTTATTATCAATCCGAAAAAGAGCAATGTCTTCATGTACATTTAGTAGGATATAGAAATTCACAGTTTTGTTTGATAACTCGTTTTGTAACTTTATGCACTTAAAGCATTTCTCTTATTTAAATTGTGCATAATAATTCTATACCAGTAATTTATGCCTTATATACCAATATCTGTTTAAATTTGTAAAAGAAGGGATTTCAAAATTTGGGAATCCGAACTTTTGAAGGTTTCAAGCATTGAGTTTACTTATGTTTACAAAACATTCAGCTTATAAGCATAATTTCTGTATCAAGATTTTTAAACTGATATATCGTTTAAGAGACAATTTATGTACAGTAAGAGTGGGCTAAAGTTCAGATATTTAAAGTAGTTATATATTTGAAATGCTTTGATTTAAATATTTTGTAAGTCTATTTCCATTGTTATTTTCAAAAAGGGAAACCAAAATGGGATGAATAAACGAAAAAATACAATTTCAATGATACCAAAAATTATAAATCATTCTGTTCTATAATATCAGTTTTTATAATTCTTACCGCAAAAGTTAATAAATCTATTTTGATGGCTTCAATATTACAGTATTTAACTAATATAAAAGGCAGATATTTTTATTCTGAATTAACACTTTCATTTATTTTTCATGAATAGCTTCAACAAATATCAATATTTGTTTATGTAAGTTTTTAATTTAAAAAGTATTCAACTTGGATTTCATTTGAATTATAAAAGAAGAGCAACTGATTTAATATTTGTACCATGAAAATTAGTTCAAACCAATGAAACGGACTAAGAAAGTTAAATTAAGTAGAATGAAGCTTCGAATCATCATATACATTTTTATAAAAATGAATTGCGA
Source organism: Cheiracanthium punctorium (assembly GCA_038373885.1). Classification (NCBI taxonomy): domain Eukaryota; kingdom Metazoa; phylum Arthropoda; class Arachnida; order Araneae; family Cheiracanthiidae; genus Cheiracanthium; species Cheiracanthium punctorium. The sequence goes on along the minus strand of JAWZYV010014928.1, from coordinate 362,126 downwards.
AAAGGTATATTGTTATCAGGGTATTTTAATTTGTTGCAACTTTAAAATATCCTTAATTTTAGAGGCTCACTTTTCAAAAACGGGTTGATATAATGTAGTACGAAGTTAATTTCAACCATTAAAACTGATTAAAAGATAAGTGCCCTCTGCATAGAAATGGATCTTGCATCCTTAAGTACTTGAAATACATTACCTTATCTTTGTCAGCAAATATTAAAAAATGATGTTCACTGTTTTCACCGAGACGTAGTTTTTGCTTGTTTTATTGATACATCGATAAAAATGGATGTACAGGTACATTCATAAAACCTAGTATCAAGGAGTACAATCACTAACATTTGTAAAACATCAATTCCTCTCTTTTTATTTAAATCAAGACAGCGTGCCCTATCTGGTAACAGACTAAGCATTTTCTCATTAGATCATTCATTAAAAAGATGCATTAATTTAAATGTTTTAGGGAATTTAAAGCATTATTTACATGTCAAATTATATGTACGAAAACTGAAACGTTTATTTCAACTTCATTATTTTTTTTATTTAATGTCTGGACAGATTGAATACCTGTCATTCTTTTCTAAAAGAATCAATTGTATCATTCACAATGTGAAACTTATAGGAATTTTGTTAAATTTTGCTAAATACAATATTTTTTTTTGTTGTAGCTGTAGGAAAGAAAACTCTGAACACTTGTAAAAATTGGAAATTGCTACATTCTTTTAATATCCCTAACACGTATACAGTTTGATAATACCACTTGTGGTTTAAAATTTGGAACGAAATAACACAGCTATCTAATTTTTATCTTTCAAGAAAAATGCAATTATAAGTGCACTATTTTCACTGACGCACGTATGCATATATTTAAGTTATTGGAGCAAAAGTGCAAAGCATGGAAGTAAATTATAACATGGCCATCAGTATATACAAAGAAAAAAAGATTGAAATATACAAGGAAAAGAGTACAGTAATATTCAGTTGTATTAATTTAATATTTTAGGACTACTGAATATTCTTTATTAAACTTGAGAAAAGGCTTATTTCGTATCGTAGCATTTTGTTGCTGTTATTGTTGTGGGATTAAGACCAACTATCTACACGAAGGATCTAGGCCTATGGGTGTGGTGTCATCCATGGTGGTCTTTCTAAAAGCCCTAACCCGTATTTACGTTAAATCGCAGAGGAAACCACGGAAAACTCCAAACGGTTAGGATGGCAGACGCGAGCTTGTTTTGAACCAAGCAGCATATTGCTTCTTCTTCTAAAAATCACTATGCCAGTGCATGCACTGTACGCAAAGGGCATAAATACGTACCTTACTTAGCTGTTTTGAACTTGTAAATGTTTCTATTTAAATTTTAAAAGTTACATTTAAAGCAATTTATAAAACAACTGAACACTAAAATTGTGCATCTAATAGTTTAAACATTTACATTTTGTGATAAACATCAAATTTTGCTGTATTTCAAAGGCACATGAGAACAATAACACAATATTTTACTTAGTTAAACTTTATTGTCGGAAAACCTTTCTTTTTTTCAAAACCTTTTTAAATATTACACTCTAAAAATATATTTCAATGTTTCACCGAAATTCCTGTGGTAATTTAACTGTAACCGGTTTGTAGAAAAATGTGGTGCTAAAATTCACCAGTTTAGTGGCATTTCCTCAAGCATCATCATGTAGAAAATTAATACACGCTACTAGAAGAAAAGGAAAAAAAAAGTTCTACTCAGGACTCAAACCCACAACAACTGGTTCAAATGATGGCGCATTGACAACTAAGCCACGACTGATAAAAATTTTTTAACAAAAACAAATTATATATAGAATTGTTTTACCTAAATTTTCAATAAAAAACTTTCTTTCTAAAAATACAATATTGAGCTCTGGTATTTTATTACACGTGATTTTAGAAAAGTAATATAAACTCAAAAAGATTGATGAGTTATGAGCTATAATCAGTTTCTTCTCTTTTAAATGAATGTAGATAGACATTGCTGTGAAACGCGTTTATTCGATGTCAAATGTGGTAGCTCCTTTACACAGCCTGTATTTTTTAACAAAGGTTCTTTCTTCCATTTTCGAAAGATTTTACTTTTCGGAAAATTCATGAGACAGTTTTTTCTTATTTTTTTATGATCGACGCTAACCTCCCAACAAGCACTAACAGCGACCATGTTAGTTGACCGGAAAACTCTATTTTTCACATTTGAACCTAAATCTAGGTTCAGTCTGGGTTGAACCATTAATACGGTTCAATGTATAAGGCATTGCTTGTAACTCTATGATTTCACCGGGTGTTTGGTGAAACGTTGAACTTATATTTATAACAGAGTACTAACGTACGGAAAGAAATGTCATATAGTAATTTAAGTAAATAGTATTATGTTAGACTGTTAGATTGGTTTCTTTTAAAATTGCAATGAAAATGCTGCCACTTTTGTGTGTAAATGTCTTATGGCTTTTATCATATTTTGTCATATAAGTCATAGCGTGTAAATGCAAATCTCACACTTTCCACTTTTCAGTTTCTTAGAAAAATGCATAAACTGAATATTTTTAACAAGTGAGGCATACTAGCATGCTAGTGTGTAGCACATTTATTTCCATAAGAACTGCTTACATGTAGTCATAGTTCTGATAAAGTTAAGATTTAAATTTAAATATCAGTTCTGGGGAAAACTTTTATGTATAATGTTAGTTATAAACCAAAAGAGTTATAAATTTAAAATAAAAAGAATGAAAGAATGAATATCTGAACATTAATTTTCATTTGTTATTTTGAAGGGTAATAAACATAAAAAATCAGCACCCAGAAACATTTATTACGAAGATTTCTTCGTTATTCTTTAAAAACATAGACGGATGCAAGGAAAACAATCCCATGACCCTTTGCAAGCCTGATTGGTTGAATTTATAGAGTGAGTTTTGCTGCGAAACAGTTGTTGGATAACGTGAGTTATACATCAAAGCGAAATCTTCAGCTTTTATTTTTCTACCATGATGTGTTCATTATTGTTCAAATCACTATTACAGTCCAATTTCCCTTTAAAAAAGACGACCATGGGGATATTAATAACTCAAATTCTTAAAAAGTGATAATGTGACTTTTGCATCTACATTCTTTATATGTGCATAGCACATCTATGCACTTTTATAAAAGTGAAAGAAATTTAATTTCTCTGTATCTTTAATACTAGTACTTTCATTACAGGTTGATTTTCTTATGTTAGAAAGGATTATCATTACAACAATCACACAAATCTATTTAAGAAATCTTGTTTCAAAGAGTTGCGTACCTATTTGTTACAGAATCTAATGATACTTAATCAAGGAAGCAATAAAGTAATTTCTATTCACTTTAAAATATATATATTAAATTTATTTATATATTATATTTATTTATTTAAATGAAAATGCATATAACTGTTTTTTTTTTTCGTGTAAAAGTGTTTGATTCTTTTTTTTTTAATAAAACCATAATTATCATGCTCACTTTAACAAAAACAGTTCAGTACTCTGAAGTTGTATGATTTATGATTATGTATATTTTGAGAAAAAATAACAATTTTTACTTATAATTTTGAAATTTCATAAAATAAGAATTTGTTACAAATTTTGAAAAAAAATCTGCAAATTTTCTATTATGTACATATTTAAAATGCAGTAAAAAATCGTGCAGTCAAAATGAAGTTCCCGCAAAACTTAGTTTTCTGACAAAACAAAAAATAGTGTTTTAATTTCAAATGGAAGTTTTTGTCTCTTGCTCATTATTGATGTATACTCTGTTTATTTTTTTATATTTTTCACATTTCAAATGAAATATTTCTCAAAGAACGCATATATTCTTATTTTATGAGTTTGAAATCGCTCCAATGTCTGCGCTTGTAACGGTTTAATCTTCGCACATAGACATAGATAATACGAAATACTTAGGCTTACTGCAGACGTGAAATCACTGATGCCAGTGTTTCTACTTCACTGATGCAGTAGTATGTTTGCTTGGTAGTGCTTGTCAAAAACTAAAAGATTATTAAATACTGAGATTTAAAAGTTTAATTTAGTTTTGACTTTAAACATACATAGAGTTTTACCAGTAATTTTCAAATATGGACCTATACTGAAAAAAAACTATTTAGAACCAAATAAAATGACAAAATTACGATGACTTGAATATCAGTTATTTGGCTATTGCAGTTCATAGTTCATGCATCTAAAAAAGAGGTATTGTGCGACCAAAGGTCGTAATGTGTAAGCATTATTTTTTGTAATAGCGTAAATAAATTATTAGGCAAAATCTATGCAGCTCATGTTACCGTGGCCTATATATACATACTGAATTTATATTAAATCGAATGCATCGCTTAGACTGTGACGCACTTTCAGGATTTTTTGTCCATAAACGGTAATGTATAAGAATTCCTTTTTGTAATCCTGTTAAAAAAAAGCACTGTATATCCTATATACAACAAAATCAGTCCTAATCGTTCAAGAGTAGTCTGTCATATATATACCAAATTTGTGATCAATCGAATTCATATGGTTTATTAGCTATCCTGTTCATTCATACACGTACATACATACATCACCACAAAAACATAATAAAGGAATTCAGGACATCTCAGGAAATGAACACCTCAAAACGTGTAGATACATCAAAATCTGATTTCTAATATTTTTTCATTATTACAATAATTTCCTTTACCTGATACATGTTTGGAAAGTTAAAAAAAAATATTAATATGCTAATAGTCACATTAATATCTCAAGGGATTTTGTGGAGGGATAAATTATTTAAACTTCAAGTAGATTAGAATATGAATAATATTAGAGTATTTCATTGAATAACTTTATTTCTCATTAAATATTTAAGTGTCTCAAATAATTTTAAACAAACTTATTTTTAAGTATTTTTTTTTCAAATTTAACTAGCCGAATTTAGAATTTTAACAACTAGCTTATAGCAAACAATTAAATTTATTTTTCTGTGATAAACAATAAGCACATTTTTGTGTGTAAAATAAATGCAAATTTTATAAATATTTATTATTATTTTTATTTACCTGAAAATTTTTCGCTCATTATAAGAATTACCATACATTATTTTCATACAGGGTTACACCGGAATATATTTCAACCTTGTTTTAGATCAAACGAAGACATGAGTTCGAAGTCGCTGTCATTAGTATGGAGTTGGCTGTTTTCTGTTATTCTGTCACAGCACTGTTTACTAGCATTTGATCATACAGTGCAGCATAAAAATATACCAGTAGCTAAGAGGTAATTGATTGAAACTTATTTTGAACTCTAAGCTTGCGTATCAAACGTAAGCAACATCTTCTTTTCTAATTCACTCATTAAAAGTAAATATATGATTCGATTTTAGTAAATGTTATTCAGAATAATAGCAAATTTTGTTTTAATGTGACACCTGTATTATAAAATAAGATCTTAAATCTATCCAATATAAATTTAAAAATTTCGTACTGACAATAATTATAAAATTTTATGTTAATCATGATGTCCTAGTTTGCCTTTCATTTAAATGATAGCCAATATGAACATATTTCCTTTTGATTAGAGAAATATAGTTCTAAGACATCTACTATTGATTTCAGTTCTATCCTTATAAATGTATTTGGAAGTATTCCCAAATTCATTTGATACTAAGCCTTGAAAAAGTCTATATTTATCTATATTTTTTCCCTTATTCTAATTTTCAGCTTTTAGAATGCAAATAATTAATAATGATAGAATCCCATCAAGTGTTTACCAACTCAACTTTCCTGAAAAATAAAGCAAATTTTAATATTTCTGAAAATCGAAGCTAAAACTGCAATTATTTATAAGTTAATTTTTATAAAAATGAAGATTTAAGCCATTCAAACATTTTTAATTAAAAACATTAAACAGAAAATATATACTTAACTACACTTTACACATTCAATAAAAACCGGCAATATCGCTTGCATTTTCCAACGTACTGTGCATTTATGAATTACTTCCGAATTACTTTTAATGTTTATGAATTACTTTATACACCCTCACAGAAAAAGAATTTCAGTTTAAATGAAACTTCGTAATTTGGTCACATAATTAATAATCTCCATTGAAAGTGCACCTATTAATATGCTCCACTCATATTAAAATAATATCTTCTGAAACTTCTTTAAAATTGAATGTTTTTTAATTAAATAAGCAATTGGTAATGACAATTTAATAGGTAATTGTAGTTATACTTGAATACTTTATTGAGAGGGTGCATAAAGTTTGAATAATTTGCACTCTATATTCTCGCAAATTATGAAAGTTAAGTGTCGTTTACTTTTAGTTTCATCATTTCTAAAAAATTCTACTTCTCTGATTAGCTAAATTTTGTTTATTGCGGTGAATGAAAATAAAAATGAGTGAAAAACAACATTAATTTTTACCCTTTATCTACTCAAAAGAGAATATCACCTTGAATCAATTTGTTTTGTCTTGTTGTAGTTATGCAATGAATGATAAATACTGATATGATAAATACTGACAGTAATGATAAATACTGATTAATGGAATAAGAAAAAAATAGGAAAAAAAATAATAAGCTATACGTTTGATGGCTGTTATTGTAAACAGATAACGAGTCTTTTTCAAAGGAGTATGTGACTGTAAGGAGAGCGTGTGGTGAGAGCTGGGTTTGAACAAAGGGACTTAGGTAGAATGAGGCGCAATCCGGCTCGGCCAAAAGGTACCCATTCGACCAACCTTCAATTGCCGGATGTTGCGTGCGCGGAGGTGATCTTGTGCCGCGACACTACTCCCCCCCCCCAAGAGAGTCAGTCGGAGGCTAACGAACGCTGTTCCAAGCGTTATAGAACGCTGTGATTCGTTGTGGACTTTGGCGAGGTCGCTGCCGCTCGTTGCGGACTTTGGTGAGGTCGCTGCCGCTCGCTGCGGGCTTTGAGAGAGCCGAGAGAGAGAGATGGAAGAGGTCGGTGCTGGCGCCACCTTTCGCTATTGGCGAGAAGAAAAATGCGTGTTCATAGTCCGGGTCATCAATGTAGGGAGAGCGCGTGGCGAAAGCTGGGTTTGAACCCAGGAACTTATGGGCCGTAGAATGAGGCGCAATCCTGCTCGGCCAAAAAAACCGGCCTTCAATTGCCGGGTGTTGTGTGCGCGGAGATGATCTCGTGCCGCCACAGGACCAACAAATCTGAAGGAGTCTACTAATACTTTGATTGACCCACTTTTAGAATTTCTAATAGTTTAATCATAAAACAAACGTCTGGAAATTCACTAATGCTGTTTTTTGGGGAGGAGGGGACACGACATGATTAGAAAGTGAGCGGAAAAGCTGTCTATTTAAAACAATCTACTCTAATAAAACATTCAATCGTGATGTAATCTGATTAAATGAAGTAATTGATAGTGGTTTTTCAAAGGAATGGTTACAATGAATACATTTAACTTTTTTTTACAGTTTTAATTTAACGGTACTTCTAAGTACCGTCAGTAGATAAATGGTTAAAGGCAGTTTTCACCAAAAATGTATGTCATTTAGTTTGTTACTTGATTATTCATTTTCATATGTATTGATACTCATAATTATTTGCACATGTTCATAAATTAGGAAATATTTAATAATATTTTTAAAACTTTTTTTTTATTTGCAGTGACATAACACAAGCATCATTGAAAAAACACGGCCTAACGTCCGAAGAAATAGCAGTTCTAGAACATCAATTAAATTTAAATCAAGAATTAAATTTAAACAAAAAATTGAACCCGAAGGTTGGACTATCGTTAAATACTGAAGAGCATTTAAATAGGCATTTGGGCGCCAGTGGAGGATTAAATTTAAATCCCGAAGTACATATAAGTAAACCTTTGTATTTAAACATACAGTCGTCATTGAGTCCTGAATCGCATTTAAAGAGACCTTTGACATTAAATGAAGGTCAAACCTATGCAACAGGACTTAATTTACATCAAGGAAATGATCAGCCTAGTTTACCACCTCTTGAACTTTATAATTATAACAAAAACAATTTTCAGGCGTCAAGTCCAATCATTCCTCAACATGAACTAGAAAATAATTTTCATCTAAATTTGAAGAAATCTTTGAATGATCATCAAAATGGTCTTCATCAAGGTTTAGTCTCCAATCACCAAAATCTTCACCAGTCCTTAAACAGTTACAAATTTCACAATTCTCAAAATTTGAATGCAAATAATTATCAATTCCAAGACATGCTTCCTCCAATGCCAGCACTTTCAAACTTTCCTCTTAGTCCAGATATGAATAATTATGCTGATATGAAGCCTCAAATTATGAATCATAATGAGTTTACTTCACAAAGTCCGTATTCTTCTCATGGTCAGTCGCTAAAACCTAGCCCTGTTTGGAACCAAGGTCCCAACAAGATTTTGAATAATCATGATGTTCCTGATAGTAATAATAACAAGTATGGAGGACCCAATAAAGGTGTTAAAACTCAGACCTATTCAACAAGTGATTATTTTTATGAGAATCATAAAGTAAATTCACCTATGACTCCTCACACTTCTGATGAGTTTATTGGTCACCACAACAAAAAGAATTATGGAAATAACAATCCTTCATACCCAGAAACCCAAAATGGTGAACACCATCCCGGTAATGGGCATTATAATAATAAAAACAACTACAATCAGTACAATTATGGCCCAAGTAAACATGATTACGAAGAAAACAATAAAAATCAGTATAATTCTGAGCCTCAAGAATATCCTGGAAACAATGAAAATTACAATCCGACAAATTACGGCTCAAATCATCAAAGTTACCAAAATAGTTACAATGACGGCCCAAATAAGGGTTATGTTACGAACAATCATAGTACCGCGCATAGTTACAGTCCGAATGAGTACAATAAATATAGCAATAATCAGGAGACCCAGGGTAACGGACCACCTGCAGATTATTCTTATGATAAAAGTCCTAACAAAGATGGCTCTTCTTATAATCAAGATCCTTCTTACAACAGCTATGGTGATAGTCCTGTCCCTTATAAAGGTAATCCAAGTAAAAGTTATAGTGGAAATTCAAAACCTGATGATAAAAATAGCTACAATTATCCACCTAACTCCGAAAAATACAGTAACAATAACCAAAAGTACTATTCGCACAGTTCTTCACCAAATTCTGGCAAACGCTATAGTCCCAACACATCAAGCTTGAATGTGAATTCTCCGACTCCATCTGCAGGAAACCTAAATAAATACGAGAAAAAATTCTTATTCCGGAAAGCCACAGAGCTACAATGGTTGTTGCAATGAAGGACATAATTACAACAGTCATTACGACACAAATGAAGGATACAGTCATGGGAACAACAAAAATGAGTACCATAGCAGCTCTCCCGATGAAAGGAAAAGAAGTCACAACCCCCCTCACACCCACAATAAAAAGGGTAGTCTGAATAAACAAGGTCCGTCGAAAGAGAATACAAAAAAGCAGACAGCTCCGAATTACAGCTATCCTACTGGCAATACCAATAAATCCCCTCAAGTTACTACCAGTGAATCATATTCAGAAAGTTATGATGAAAACCTACATAACGCTCCGAACGCAAATTCTGGAAATTTCAATCGTATGAGTAATTTTAAGCCAAATACTAGAGGTAACAGCAATCAATATAAAGAGCGAAAAGGAAATCCGCCAAAACTTCCTCAGCCAACCAAAAAAGTAAATGCCACTAAAGTATTAAGTAAGCCTTTGATCCATGAAATTTATATGTCTGATCCATTGATTAAGGATAGCGATTTTTTCCATAAAGAATTGCCTTAATCCTTTCTTTATTTGTCTATCATGATTTTTTAGTGCATAAAAGATTGAGTGGGGCAGCCAGTGGAAGAGAGATTAGGACTTGCCCTCCTCTTCATTAATCGCTTAAGCGCATGGTCGTGGGTTCGACTCCCACACATCCCCTAGTTGGTTGTGTCTGCCCTATGAACTGTTAATTTTCTTTCTCTATGCAAGTAAAAATTTTCATTTTGTTGTCCACTTCATTCGACGAGGATTCATAAGCGGATTCTTGTACTCAAGCAATTAAGTCCGAAAGTATATGTTCCCAATACAACACTAGCAACAGCAAAAAAATGAGTGATTTTCTGCAAATAATTGAAGCGTGTAAATAAACTAAATGCTATCGGTTTGCAAACAATAGCATTTGAAAATTGCTTTCCCGTCGGTCAATACATCAATCATATGTTTAACTGAAAATATAAAAAAAATAATTATGATGCTGGTTGACTGTGATTCTTTCGGGGAGATTTGACGAAAAGGGCATTAGAAAATTTGATACTGGTAATAAACTTTTCCATTGATATGACTTTAAGTTATTCCAGTATTAAAATGGAATTTACAATCAGATGTTAATAGTTTCTACTATTCTTTTTTTTAAAGTTAAGTTCACTCTTTGAAAAGCTGAGTGAGAAAAAGACATAAAAAAGATTAGTGTAGGTTTTGTCATTTTATGCAAGACTTTCTTTGATATCATTAGTCTATTATTAGATATCATATTACGGTTACTCTTATTTGAAAATTAAAATAAAAAAATACATGTGGCAATTTCGAAATTTAATTATTTATTTATTCACCTATAAAATAGCGGATCTCGAACAATTACCGATTCTAAGTTTCAGAACTTTATCCTTATTATGCACGTAAAAAAATAAGGGATGTAATATAACATAAATTCTGTAACACTAATAAATATTGTAAAATGACATATTTGATTTAAATTATAATACAAATTTCTACAAAAACTAGGAATAAAAGGTACAACTTGTACAATTTGCAGTACAAAGATTTAAGTAAAAGTTTTATTAAATTAAATTTTCATTAATATCATCTGTACGAGTGGAGATCATTTTAATAAAAACTGTTTTAAGATAGGGTACATATTTAAAACTTATGTTATGTCTTTCATTATTTATATTTTATAAGTTCCTTCTAATTAATATGACATTTTCAACAAAATTGCTCAAAACTTGAATATTTAAGACACGTATAAATGTTTGATTAAACCTTCTTTGCAAATCGGTGATGCAAATAAAACTTCATGTAAAAAAATCAATTCCAAAGCTCATGCGATCAAACTTTCTAATGAAATATTCTCTCTGCTTCTGATTTTTGAAAGCAATACCTTATTTGTTTCAACAAATTATATAACTAAAAAAAAACGATACAACTTTGAGTGTAAAATTATAAAATAGTACTTAGAGATATTTTTTTTTTTTTACTAACAGAAAAGTTTGACCGAATGTATCACTATACACCAGTTTTAACATATTAAATCTGCTTAAGTAACATTAAATGTTCATATTATGGTGAATATAAAACATGTTATTATTATTTATATTGTTAAACTAAACATAACATAGGTTAAACAATGCAATATATAAAAATCAATACTGATATATCTAGAAAATAAAGTAATATCTGTTGAGACAGCAAGGCTTAAAAGTCACTTTTATGTATTATTGTTATTATATGTAAACTATATGTTTTGTAAATCTATGTTCATATTTTTTAATTATCTTATGCAAACTTACTGTACAGCCATTTTTCTTTGTATTATAGCATAGATAATTTATGTGTAAAATAAAAATGAAATATTACATGAATTTTTTGTGGCTTGTTTAAACCAATTTGAGAGTAAATATGAAGTTGAAGAATCATTTAAGGACACTTCAATTTCCATAAATATTCACTCAGATATAAAACAACACGAAAGAACAACGTACTTAATCTACATTGGTTTTTCCAAATATGTAAGAAATTTTCCACATACATTTTAGAGTTATTCACACTGAACATATTTCAATGTATGCAAAACATCGTTACTGACTCTCAAATTTACAACTAAAATATAGTAAGGAAATAGAAAATTTAATGCAATAAAATAGTTACAAAAATTAACAAACGTAATAGTTAGAATTGAAATAATTTGAACTTCTAGCATTAATTATTAAAGTGTAGAAATGAAAGAAAGCTTTAGAAAATAAATATAATAAAAATGCAAATATGAACCTTAAGGCATGGATATCAATCAATATATTTGAATTTTTGATAAGTAAAAATAATCATTAAATTAGCACTAGGTTCTAATAAGCTTTTTGACTCAAGTCCCTGCATAAAAAGTATGTTTTTCTTTTAAGCTATTTTAATTTACTAGAAATGTCTAATTTCTGTAATGTACAGAAAATTTATTTTAAATTTGTAAGTTGAAATGCATACTTTTTTGGGGTAACTTACTTACAAAATGAAGTTCGAACTCATTTTCTGGTAGAAAAAAGAAAATGTGATATTTTATTATCGCATCTGTTACCAAAATTTCCCTCATAATTTGAATAACTGTCATTAACAAAAATTATTATGCATACCATAGCACCGTTTACTAATAAATATTAACAATGCACTTCAATAATCATTGCTCAAAACTAAGCACAGTTAAGCTAAATTGTATTTTAAACACATTAACTTATAGTTTATGAAAGCGCTTTGCATTTTCCATTTTGCTTGTGAATGTTAATTTGAATGCTTTGAAGGTATATTTAAAATGTTGCTAGGTAACTTGATTTAATCCTTTTCATCTTCTGACTTAGTGGGTCACATAAAGATATTTAAACGCTTTATCTGAGGAAGAGGAAATCTCCAGAATGAGTGGTCTATTCAAATATTCAGCATATTCTCGACGAAGCCTGTAATTTGCTGACAGAATTGAAATATTTGCAAAGAAGTTAAAACTCTAATTTGCAGTGTGTCGCATTAGGGCCTTAATGTGTTTTAAATATACTCACATTATGTAAGTATTAAATTTGCAGGCATATTTCACATTTCCAAGTTTTGACCTAAATTTAACCATTTAAAAGCAGAGAATTTACAATTAAATATGTAATACGTTGCTCAAATGTTACATTTCTGATTCTTTATTTATAATGTTAGTTAAAAAATACATGAAATAGTATAATTGCAGCAGATTGAAAAAATATCGAAGTCAAAGCCAGCAAAAAAAAACCTTGCTTATTGTTCACTTTCAATGTTTCGAAACGCAGAGATAATTCTTTTAAATTCTAATTATTCAGTTACATGCAGTTATAATTTGTGAAATATCATTTGTAAACTATCATTAAAAACACAAAAACCTTTCAGGAAAATCTTCCCCAAAACAAATCTAACACATTAACTATTTATACCAAGTGTATCGCAATAAAATAACTTGCTAAATATTGTTTTACAAACTACAGACAATTTTAAATTAATAGTAGTTAAATACAATATTCACATATATGTTTAGATATTATTCTCTCACTTTCTAGCTTATTTTACTTAAAAATTTTCTGCATATTACCTACCCCTTATTTGAAAATGTTAAAAATAATACGGAGTCTTAAATATGTATTTAAAGCCATGCTTTTCTAAAGGAAAATAAAATATGAGATATTTTCCAAGTGAGTAGCGAAATGAATGAAGGTTAAATATATTTATCTCTATAAGTTGTTTATCGTCAAAAATAGGATCGCGGTGTAACACGCAAGAATGTAGTTAGATTCTCTTTGTATGTATTTTAAAAAATTCTGATAATTTGTCGCATTACTTTAAGAACAGAAAGTACAACATTGTTTAAATAAAGAAAAATTGACTAAAGTTGATAAGTGTTTCTGAAGAATGAATGTTGGTTTAATATATCCTGTACGTATATATCCTGTACGTTTTGACGTCATGAGTTCAAAAGGAGTTAGCAAGATTTATTAAGATGGCGAAAAAACTGGTAGCCGGAAGCGGCAGTAATAAAATAAAACGGCACTTCACATTATGCGCTGTCTTAGGTATTAATGCTGTAACTTAAATCGAAAAAACAGCATGATGTAGAAGTGAGATAATTTGAAAGTGAGGAGTTTTCGCTACTAGCCATCAAACTTTTCTTTTTCTGATCGCGAATGACTCAGTTTTTTGTGTCATGATATTGCAATGAATACAGGGTAGTAGTCATACTAACTTTACGAGTAACTAATGAGTATTTTTAAGTCGACTCAAATAGTTTTCCCTATTTTAAGATTTCACATCACTGGAATCAATTCGAATTACACCTGTAAGAAAATTGTTTTGCTCTCTACCGTGCGAAGAACGGGCATACAGCTAGTTATCAACTAAAACTCCCACAAGCTCTGTGATTTTTAACAATTTTTCGTGATTTTTAATTTTATAATCCTACACTAAAGTAGTTCAATCGAAGCGTAAAGTTGCCATGAAAAATAGGACGCCAGTTTCCTGATATTAGTGGAATCCGAAGCAAAGATTACGTCATAATCAAAATCCAATCTCAATTTTCGCTATTCTAATTAGCTGTGAGGGTCGTGCGGCAAGGAAGTTTCCACGATCAATAATTAGGAGCAAAATATTATTACCTCGGAACATTTATTGAAATAGAAGTACCGATAATTTAGGTTCTTTTCAACATAAGAACAAACTGAACTGTAACATTTGCCATAACTTGGGATTAATTTTTGAAGCCCAGTATTATGGAAGTCTGCTGCTGAGAAAGGAACGAGAACATTAGAGTTGTTTGTACTGGACAGAAATTCGTTCAAGTGCAAGTCATTAGAAGGAAGATCGGTAGGACGACCACCCAATTCGGCCATCATTTTTCCACTGACGAAGACTAAAAGCAACTGAGGCACTCTGGATCCTTTCTCAAGTGGCAGGCTTATATAACACTAGACAGCAAAATCTTATCCCACAGTATCACAAGTCTAACTGTCCATGTGAATCTGTTAAGAAGTAGCTTAAATATTGCTGCATGTTTGCAATAATTTTTTCCAGATAAGAATGTTTTGTTTCTTTCTATTGGCCATGGGAAAACTTACTTTCCGGGCAACCCTCGTAGAAATCAATAATGGAAAGGCTTATTTAAGCATTTATTAAAAAATTATGGCATTTTATAGTATTATGGTACATAATGTGGTACTTACGTAATATTACGTACATTCCCGCCAAACTAATTTTTCGTCAAATTTGTTGGAAAACTGCTGCCAATTGTATTCCAAACCATAAATAATTTCATGTGTCCGGCATTTATCTCGTCAAAAAAAAAAAAAAAAAAAAAAACGCTCGTCTTGGTGAACCGCCGAGATAATACGTAAATACCCATAATGATATTAAAGTTTGCTATGAAAAAATAATTTATAAGAATAAATAATAATAAATTTAAAATAAATAACAATAAGAATAAGAATAATAAATTTAAAATAAATAATGAAGTAAAATCATCTTCTTGCATAGCAATTATACATATTTTTAAACATTCTGTATACTCTACAGTATTAAGATGTAAATAGTTTCGAACAGCTTACATTTTACTACATTTAATGTTCCTCAAATGAGTTTTATGTTCATCCTTAAAGAGCAATGTAAGCTTCTGATGTCATAAATATTTGAGAGCGAAATGGTAGACTTTGTTCATAAAATAGTTTTAAAAGAGATGTAGTTTCGTTAATGCAACATTTTCATAAATAGTAGATAAATGTGATGTTTACTTGAACAGGTGGGAGCCCCAGGATGTGTGTAATGAAATGTTGTTTTATAATATTAGATCTGTTTCAAAGTTTGTCGAAGATTTTAATAGAACTCATTATGACTGCTTATTACATATTTACACAAATTCATTAAAATTATTAAATATTTAACCATTTTGTCTGGCTCGGAATTTTTAAACGTTAAGTAATCAAATACATTAATAATATTCCAAAGGTACGTTCAGTGATGCCTTTCTTCTCTTAAGCATATTAAGATTTCATATTAACTATTACAAGATTGTGAAACATGAATAACAGACATTTGCTAAAATATTTTTTCCAGAAAAACTAAATTTAATTACTGGAAATTATAACTTTATTTCAGACAACTGATACGCAAAAAAAGTAATTCCAGCTCATTTAACTATACTTGACTTGTCTATAAAATTTTAGTACGCATTCCCGGATGGTTTTGCACCATGTAAACCCACGCAAACCATATTCACAAACATGCGTGAGCTCTTCTAAATGATGCAACAAAAATAGATCTTTGTTGAACCAGACACTGCTGAATGGCACGAATTCAGCTAAATGAGCCATTTCCTTTCATGTATGTCACTGATAATTATTGAGAGGAATATCTACGTGTACAACACAGCTTTATAAGCACGTTTATTTATTAGGTAATGCGGCTTATCAGATTGAGTAGTTGTGTTAGAATACATTGGTCTCAACTGATTAAGACATAGTTTACACTGATATGAAATAAAACTGATGTCTCTAACAAAACAGTTTGTACGCCTTCAATATAGACAAATATTTTTTAGTTAGAATTACTTATTAGATAATGAAGATTATCTGATTGAGTAGTCCTATTTGTATAATACATTGGTCTCAGGAGATAAAGACATAACTTACAGTGTTGGAAATCTTTGTCTTCTCAGGTCATGTGGATTTTCTATAAAATCAAACCTTTAATGCTACAAACAAAATTTTTGGACTTCCTATCAACTCTTGTATCTTATATCCACAGAATATTTTTTTTTCCAAAATAACAACCTTTTCATACATTATAGAGGCAAATGAAAGTATGTTTCATATATAAAACACTTTATTTTACTCATAAAATATATCTTAACCAATAGAATTTCGTCCGTTGATCCCCAGTGATTTAATCGTAGGACTGGTAATCGGAAGGTTGCTGGTTTCATTCTGACATACCACTGAAGACTGCCGTGTACACAGCGGAGTAAACGTACGTTAAATCCGTACTTCTGAAAGACGTCATTGTAGTTGATAGCAGTTTCCAAGATACGCCAATATTCAGAGGGCCCTCTTCTGATGAGGATTCAAATCGTGGCTGGAAACTATAGGAAGAACTCATGCAGCTTCAAAGACATATTTTATTAGAGAGCTGTCTATCTTGGCAAACAAACTAATCAATGGAATTTAATCAAAAAATGCTGTTTGTGAAAAGAAATAAAATATTAAATATTTTCTTTTCTTTGTACGCCCTTTATAGTTTTAGGTAAAGTCGTTCAGGTTATTTTAAGTTTGCTAAAACTGTCTTCGGCAAGTTTCAGGGAAATAAGTATTCTGTCAATTCAGGGAAATAAACCTATTTTTAAACTTATGTCCTATAAGAATTTTAGCATAAAGAAAGCCACTAAAGTTGTTTTCTAATTTATTTTAGCAATGTGGATTAGACTTTAACTGTTCTACTGTTTGAAATTCCCAATGCTTTTGCACTGTGTAAACCCTCACACATTGTACTTACAAACCCACATCAGCATGTCTATCTGCTCTAACACAAAATATGTGCTTGTTGAATCAGATGCCATTACTGAATGCTAGATATGACTGGGATCCATTGAAATGAAACTTGCGTGCAAGTCGCTGATAATTATTGAGAGCAGTGTAGCACCACACTGTTAAGATCATGCTCATATGCTAGGTAATATGATGTATCTGACTGAGTAGTTCCGTTTAGAGAGTACATTAGTCTCATTAAATTAAGATATATTGTACACTCATAGGAAATTAATAGGTTCGTCGTAATACGGAAGTTTGCTTGAAATGTTTTATGCAGTAGTGTACTATGTGACATTTTTGAAGAGATAGCGACATTTTTATTTTAGCTCACTCGATGGTTGTAGTTGTCTGTAGAACTCATGAGTAATTTACTGGTTTTGAGTGTCATTAATTCTAAAATCAACCTGGCGCACAAGGGGTTAATCAGCTCTTTTTTTTTAAGTCAAACTAGTAAACACGTCTCAGATTTGTGTTTGTGTTTTAAGGCAAACCTGCACGCGGGGTATCTGCCTAAGATGAGGGGTGCCTTGGTAGTAAGGCTTTCTAAGGGGTTCTAACGCGTATTCACGTTACATCTGGAGAAAACCTACCAAATCCCCAGACCGTTAGATCGACAGCCGCGCGATGGGACCCGAACCCGGGACCTTCACACCTCGGCCGTCCACCATTTTCAGTGGCAGAACCACTGTGCAATGGTGAGGCAAACACGTCTCAGAAATCTCATTAATATTTCTTACATCTTTCGACTGTATATGCTTGCTTAGTTATATGGCTAATTAATATCTAACACCTTACAAATGAATTTAAAGTTTCAGCTTCTTCCATGGGCGCTGGCAGAATATTTCCCAGGGGGGGGCAAAGACTGCTTCAACGTATAGTCACCATGATGGAAAGAGCAAAAAAGCAAAGGAAAACACTGCATACAAAAATCCAGGGGGGGCATCGCCCCCCTTGCAGTATGCTGCCGGCGCCCATGGCTCCTTCTCCTTCTTCACTGGTGCGACAGCCCAGGATAAGCTCTGGCCTTCCTCGGAATTCCATTGCATGCTGTCCTGTTACAGGGTTTCGTATTATAAATTATAACCTAAATAATTTTCAACTTTTTTTCTAGAGAGTCAATCCACGAAAATTTTGGTCTCCCTTTCTGTCGGACACTAAATGGTTAGTCAATATGATCTTAGTGGCTTAATTGTCATCCAATCTTATTAAGTGGAATACCCATTTAATTCTCCGCATTGTTATAACTTCTGTCTCTCTAAATGGTTTGTAAGTTTTTATTTAGCCCTTCTTCTCTTATAGTTTTCACATTTAATTCCATCAAATATGCTTCTTTAAGTTTTTCTCTTCGGTATAGCAGAGTTCTGTGTTTTTCAGTCATCGCCCAAGTTTCAGCTGCATATGTAAGAACGAGACTGATCAAAATTTTGCAAATGAATAATACTTGTTGTTTAATGAATAAATTAGATTTTAAATACTTTTGTAGTCCAAGGAAGCTTCCGCTACCAAATGCCACGCTGTTGCGAACCTCTGGTGTTATGCCACCCCTTGAAATCATTTCAGAGCCTAAATATTTTAAGTTATTGACAGTTTGAAACCTGTTTTCTCCTATTTCAAAATTAAAATAGTAAAAGCTAGTATATAGTATATGTCGCATATTTGGTTTTATTCTGGTCAGTGACAAGATGCATTTTATTTGCTTTAGCCCCCAAAAAGAGAAAGACCTGTCTAAGTGCTTCTGGAGTCAGAGAGGCCATTCTAATATAATTGGCAATTAAAAATCTGCCCATATTTATTAAAACCTTTTCCTCTAATATTAATGTTAGAACATTTTCAAGAGAGAGATTGATTAGAAGACAAGCCAGAGCTTCTCCATGTCTGAGACAATTTAAAATGAACATAGGTTCTGAGAAGTCGTTTGAACTTCGACGCTTACAAGGAAAAGGTTCGGCTTGATGGAAACGCATATCGGTTATCTTTGGCATAGTGGTATTAGACAATGTGAATATGCTACGCGTAAAATACGAAAACGCAAGAATCAAATATAGTCGAGATAAATGACTTTATTTTCTAACTGCCTCATCGGAACTTCGAATATAAGTTACACGATACCGCGATTGAGCATTGCGTGGTTTGATTGTTAAAGTACTAGACCGTGCGGGTTCGAATCTGTTCCTGTGGAAATGGATTTTTCTTTTACACATCAATGCTTATAATTATTTCGATTTAAAAATTACTTATTCCCTTTTTAATTACTTATAGTTTTTCGATAGTTTTTATTATTTCTATTATTTTTTTTTTCAATTCCAAGTTTCATATTTTTGTAACTGATATAGTTACTAATATTTCATAAAAATACATTTTGTAATTATATATTTTATGATAATTAAACATTATAAGTAGATAAAATATTAAATAGACAGATTTTTTTCTTTTGAATATTTTTACAATAATTAACATTCGGGATCATGCGCTCCTGACAATGATAAGTAATTATAGAATATTTCTGAAATAAATTGAAAACAGGACTGCAGAAGTTCACATTTTCCGCTAATCTACCTATAATCTTTAATCATCGTAAAGAATATTTCAATTATAAAATATGTTAGTATTCAAATAGTAATAAGTACAATTATTAGTATAGATAAAATTTAAAATAAAACCAAAAAGCTATCGAAAAAATCTACAAGTAATTAGAAAAATGAATAAGTAATTTTTTTCTAAATTAATCTTTTCTTTAGTAACTATAAACTGGTTTAAAATCTGTAAACAAATAAATAGCATTAATATCAAAATCTAATGACTTTTTCATGGTTAATGATCTATTCTGTTGCCGATCATCCCCTTATGGATTCTGAGTTGATAATCACCAATGATGTTTTCCGCATTAGCAACTAATCCGTTGAATAGTATTGTGCGAATAGTTTATAAAAGACAAGGGAACAGTTTAAACCTCTTTAATTTGAGCACTCGAAGATATTTCTTTTTTTCTGGAAGACAATGCTCATAATCCAATCCTCCAAAGGTTTAGTTTGTCGAGTTATAAAATTTGATCGTAAAACTGAAAAATTCATTATCCTACTAATATTATAAATGGCAATGTTTGTATGCATGTTTACTACTCTTTCACGCTGAAACGACTTGACGGATTTGGATGAAATTTGGAATAAAGGCAGTTAATGTCCTGGTTTAAAATATAGGCTACTTTTATCGCACAAAAAAACACTGTGCCTATAATATACAAAAAAAACCCCCCTATATTTTATCCAAAAAAAAAAGAATACAATTGAGTTTTTATTTTGCAGAGCAGTCGACAGATGGCGCAAATTTATAGAATATACAGTTTTTAATAAATAAATTCATTATATTGCCAGCTATACCTGGATAAGTTTTTCCTTCTGACATGAATTTATAAGCGGGTTTCGGGACAAGCACACATATCCGAAATCCATGTTACACAAACAAATTAAAAATGAGTTTTTGAAACTTTCATTCAGTCCGAATTGTACATTTCACTGCGCATCTTTTTCTCCATTTTATTTCTACTGTGTTACATTCAGAAAAATGATGATATAAATAGCAAATTTAATTGTGTTTAAGCACACTCATGAATAATGATACACTTTACAACTTAACGGAATAAGGAAAGAAAATAGGGAAGACGCATGGACTATGATACGCTTTTCATATATAGTATTTTAGCGCGTATTTAAAATCTGAAAGTGTTTCAGATTTTCTTACTTTTTATTTTTTTTCCTTTCCGTTTTTTTTTGATAACGACCAATATATCTGGAAGCTCTTCAGAATCAATATAGGATGAAAATAATTTGTACCTTTTTGTAGGCTTTTATCATTAAACCATCTAATTTTTGTAACCAGTGGCGGGCCGACACGGTAAGCAAAATAAGCATCGCATCGGGTCACCGGCTTCGAAGGGGCGTCATTTCGAACTCAAAAACTAAGTAGAGCATAAAAGAGGACATCTTTTTTACGTTAGCAGGGGGCGCCACTTACCCTAGGGCCACCCCTGTTTGTAACCATCTTAATTTTAAATTACATTCAGAATATGACATATTTCAGTGCCAAGGAGGCCGGTGAGAAACAGGATTCACTCCGAACAAGATTTATTAAGATGTCGAACCAACTGGTCACCGGAGGCGAGTAGTTTTTAATATGGCAGGATATTTGCGATTTTCTTGCAATTTTTATAATACAGAGAGCTTGAGTAAAAAATCAATCAATAAATAAAAACCTAAAAATGACTACTTAGGAATAAGCACTCTTTTTAGGTTCTACTAAACGGTCTCTAAAAACAGTTCTGCGGGGTAAGATATAGTGTAATAGCTTACGCACCATTATACTACACTTTGGGTATGGTTGCGATTCCCGGCATATGTTTGGGTTATGTAGTTGCTAACGGATGGCCATCATTATCCCTGTCTACCCCTTTTCAAATGGTCATCAAGTTCAGCAACCCCCCGGTAAAAGGCTTAATGTACCAGAGCTGTGCTGTTGGACCAAAGAAAAAAGAAGGCCGCTTTTGACAAACTACTTAAGAAAAATAAAATAGTATTTTCAAAGTTACTAGAGGTAACCTTTACTTTTGAAAACTAAATATAATAAAATCAGTTTCTGAAGAAAGTTGAAATTAAACAAATTATAATCGCTATATGGAGTTTATATTAACAATTACCAAAGCTATAGATGATTGTATCTAAATCTACAGAAACCAATATGCACAGTGAATAGAACGTCTTATACACTATATATCCTACTGGATGTGTATACATCTAAACATAAACTTGATCCGTACGTAATGCCTCTTAATAACTGTCTAATGGCTCATGTAACTGAGGTCACTATAAATCATATAGCTGAATTCAAGTCAACAAATATGTATTCCCTGGAGCAGAAAGCTTGTGTGCTCATGCATGTTTGAGGCCATGTTTGTGCGTTTCCATAACATAATAGCATTCTTGGTGCACAAAATGGAATAATGAAATAACGGTTCGTTCGGCATTGTGCAGTAAAAATTAAAAATCGTATAAGAAATAAAAATTTTCAATTTTGAAAATTAAAATGGGTATTGCAGTAACTCATATTTTTTTTTTCTATACACATTTAAAAAAGTGCAGAAAAAAGAAATAGATGGGGGTGCAAATCAGTAACACCATCTTCTTCTGTTCATAATATATCCGATGATTGTAAAGGTATATAGTGACTTACAAAAGTAATCAGGCTCTAACATCATTTTCAAAGAGAGTTGCATTACATATTGTTGAGAAGAAGAGAGTTGCATCAAAGAGAGTTGCACAAAGAGACTTGCATTAAAAAAATATAATGCAATTACTTTATATTAATGTATACAAATGCTTTTGTGATACATCTAATTAAAATTTTACATAAAAATTTTTGAAAATACTAATGCATGACATAAACATAAATTCAGTTATATATTATAAATGAATGAAGATTACTCCCAAAAGTATTCGAACACTAAGCAGTGCAGTTTAATACAATTTTAAAAAAATTATGTTTATAAAAAAATTTTTTTGGTATTATTTTCAGCTTTTAAAATTTAATCTAGCCTTTTTGACTTATAATTATTTTTTTTTCTGATCCGATTTTTCCCCACTTATTTTGTATAGATCATTTTCTCCTGTTACTTTGAAGAAATAGAATGTTTTCCAATTCTGTCAATTCTTGGCTCTAAATCTTTTCAAATGTGCTGTACTGTGTAAAGATCTGGGACATTTAATTAGTTAGGGACAATTATAAAGCAGCGAAAGGCGTACATTCAAAAAATCTATGCTTCCGGTCATTGTCTTGACAGAATTTGTTGCCTCTTATATGGCCAAGATTTATTGCTAAAGTTTCTAGATTATTTTCCAAAATGTCGATATATCTATATTGATTCATTATGCCGTATACAAATTCAGTATTTCCTACTAGTTGGTTGTATGCACCCTGAAACCAAAACTCTCTTTCCACCATGTTAACTTTCGGAAGAAAGTTCTTCTGGCAGAATTTTTCAGAATCTTCTAGAAACCATTATTTGACCATCAGATCCAAAATTTGCAAATTTACTTTCGTATGCAAATATTACCTTGCTCCTATCTTCAAAATTAGTTTTTTCGTGAATTTTGCAATTGAGAGTCGGGGTTTTCTTCCTTTCTTTCTTTCTTTTCCCATTAACGTAGAATTGTTTATGCCACTCGGCCATGATACCTATAATTGGGTGCTTGCGAGTTTGGTTTCATGGTGCATACCACCAAATCGAGTACGAAATATTGAATTTATAAATGATATAATGGATCAATATAGATATACGTACAGCGAATAAAGAAATTCAAAATTCAAGATTGAAAGTATTTCATTCTGATTAAACATTTCTTCTAGCAGATATTCTATACACTGTGTTGGAAAACCAAGTTCAAATAACCTAATATGGATTTATGTAAGGTAATCTTTATCAGGAAGAATGAGATTGACTTCCCCGAAATAGTGACTCATGCATAGTTGTTCAAGAAGACATTACTGAATAGCTGAATTTCTAAAGATAATTTGAGGAAATACAATGCGTAGCAAAAGTTTATAGAATCCTGTTTTTTGCGTACATCTTTTGTTGAATATGTATATCTATCTAACGTACTGTACTGTCAAAACAATACAGGAACTTTTCTTGGAGGTAATGATTAACTGATGGGCCCTAGAATTCGAAGGAGCGTTCAATGAAAATACCAGGAACTTTACTGAACAAATCGGTAAAGTTCTACTGAATTATTCTGTTCAGTATAATTTGTTCAGGGACATTCCTGGTATTTTCACGGAACTCTCCTTGGAATTCTAGGGCACATCAGCTGCCCTTTTTTTCCAAGGAATGTTCCTGGAATTTTTTTAATAGCTTGAATAATATTTAAATGAATTACGTAATTTTTTAAGCGAGCCGTGATAGCAATATTCATAGAAAAACGGGTTAAAATAAAGAGTTAGATGCGAATGTTTACTTTCTGTATAGTATTTGTGAGTCTAACTTGCTCCAATATTTTCAATTAACGTTAATGGATTTTTTATGGGTTGGGTAGATAGTCCTATCATTAACAATGATTATAAAAAAATGCTACCCCGTATAATCAACCCAAATTTAAAAGCCATAGAACAAGCATAAATAGCCTGTACTAAAAGTTTATAGACAAATACAGTGCTTGATACAACTTTGATGAAGATATATTAAAGACATTAATTATGTCAATGGAAAAGCTTACGTACAGAAGAATGGAAACACTTTAAACTATTGGGAGCATTTCATTGAACATCTTTTGTTAAAGTGATTTACATTCTATAAATTTTTGAGACACCTAATGTTTCCATTTTTTTTATATAACTGAAATATAATTTATTATTTTTTTTCCAAATATTTTCTTGAATACAAGACGCAACAAACGTATTTTCAATTTGTGTTCGTATTCCTTTCCATTTTGCAACTACATTCTATCAACTTTCGGAACTTACTATGGTCGTACACAATTTTTTAAAATCTAATTTGGACTTTCTCTGTTCTTTCGTCCCTTTTCTTCAAGATACTATAGTTAACTTGCCTTCATATTCTTTAATTGATTCTCAAAAGTATGCTTTTTGCAGTTTTTCCTCATTAGTGACATTTCACTTTCTAACTCATTGTTCTTAAAGAAATTTCTTTCTAAATTATAAACACTCTTCTAACCAGCATGATATAATGCGCCATGTTAGGCGGCCTTACACGAATCGCAACTTTTTGCGTTCTTATACAACTGCAATTATTCATTATTCCTGAGTTACTTAATACTGAAAGAGTTCTCTCACTTTCTGCCTGTGTAGAAGTAGGAAGTGCTCTGAAGAAAGGTGGACCCTTTATGCCAACAGAAACCTACGTACTGTACTCTTTTTTATGTATGTGTGTTAATTATGAAGTTCTTCATTAATTTTGATCTTTAAACCTGTATCTGGATCAGTTTTTTTATGCTGCTAAGTTGGCTTCTATAAGCTAGTTGACATGTAAAAATATTCTTGATAAACTGTAGCTCTTACACAAAAAATACGATGTTTATTTAATTTAAGGAGTTGATTAGCAGGCAATAAAAATCTCTTAGACCGCTTCAAATGTGGAAAATTGACAATTTCCTTTTCTTCTGTAATCCTCCTACGAGAGCTTTTAATTCTATTTATTCCATGTTTCGCTTTTCTTCACGCATTGCGAAAAAGTATATCTTTTCAGCGGAACTCTCCTGTATTATGCGAATGTCATCTGTTAAAAGTTATTGAGTCGGAACACGCAAATCTCCATTTAAACCCCTTTTTTAAGCTTCCTTTTAATCTGTGTCACGAAACCTTTGCAGAAGTGATTCAGTAGAGCACACTACCAAAATTATAGTCCCCGAGAATTTTCTCCGTTACGTAAAACGATTATCCTGATTGCGTTATTTTTAAAGCTTTATTTTACGATCTACGAAGATAAAACTAAAGTTTAGAGGAGTTCAAATATTAAAAGGACTTTGAGTTCTACGCGTGGCAACGAATGTTTATTTCTCTCTATCCAGAATATGGAACAATAAATTGTAGTCACTCTTTGGAATACGAAATAAGTGTTGTAAAACTAACGGTATTTTAAGTCCTATTTAACTGCGAAAAATAGTAATTTCAGTATAAAATAGTTGAATTAGTATAAAATTAAGGTTTTAAAGCATTTTTACTTGCTGTAGTCAGCAAGAATTTAGAGTTTAGTGCATATCGGGTACAAAAGTTTTACTGAGGATTTTAAGCTCGTTTTTTACGTTTTATGAGTTAAGAGAACTTATTCTATCACTTTATCGTTATTTAAACATAATAAAAATGTCAGTCATTTAACAAAATTTTAAAAAATATGCCAGAATTTGTTGCAGAAATCACGTTCAACAAGGAATATAAATGATTTTTGATCTGTGTAAAAATACTTAAAATGAAGCTTTAAAAAGCCTTCCATTACAATAAGAGCACAATTAATTGTTATCATGTAATTTACTAACTGTATATCCGTTCTTCGCAGGGTAGGAAAAGAATATTTTTCCTACTCGTGTAATTAACATTAAATCCAGTGATGTGGTATCTTCTAAAAGGAAAAATTATTTGTCTCGTCACGTAAAGTTTGCAACATTACAAATAAATATTGAGATCATTGCAACATGATGATACAAAAGCTCATTCAGATGCCACTCGTGATCAGGAAAGGAAGAGCTTCACAATATGCAGGAGTAACTCTTGACTTCCAATATACTTTATCTCTGTATCATGAAGGACTGTTTCTTAGGTTTCAGTTATATTATATCGGGAATAACAATGAACGATGTGGACAACTGTTTTATTTTCTCGTGCCGTTAAGTGTGCACAGTGCATTAGCGCACTCATTCTGCAGACAACCGAACTGAAATTTTACTTAACAATATTAAAATATTGTTGATATCGTATATATGAAACATTCGATGCACAGTAGGGTGCTCACAAGAAATCAACTTTCGAATTTTTGGGGGGGCACCCCCAAAAAGTTGCCAATAGGCTCAAAAATGAGATTGGTAAAGTTTAAGCTCATTTGCATAATATTAACCCGTGACGCATTGAGGTTAAAGTTTAGAAAAACCGCGGTTTTTCGCAAAAAGAGCAGTTTTTCCATCATAAAATGGACAAATTGAGTCTATAAACATAATGTTGGTCTCGTTTCATAAGAAAACTTCCTGCCTTTATGAGTTACACATCACTTTTATGTGAAAGCTTACAGATTTAACCCTCCAAGCGGTAGTGATATCAAATTCCGTCCACTTTTTTCCAGTATTCATTGCTATCCATCTATAATATTAGTCATTTATAACACTGTGATATCATAAAATATGTTTCATATTAAATCTTGTATGTAGTTTAGAAGCCTTTTTTTAATAATTGCAAATCTTCCTATTAAAAATTTTATTTTTTTTATAAATTAAAAATTGCATGAAAATTTTACCGTGAAAACAACTTTCGATTATTTGCCCATTTCCAAAACGATCAGACGTTAACATTCGGATCCTATCTAGTACTGAAAAAAGCATATATCTATGCTTTTTCTAGGACTAGATATGATCCGAATCCTAAAAGTTGGCTTTTTTTATGAAAATTCAAAAAAATCTATTTCGTCTTTCCTCCTTTTTTGTGTACAAAATAAAGGTTTCAATGTAAAAAATTTGAAATTTAAAAAAATGAAATTTTAGTAAAAGAATTAACAGAAAATAAGGTCAAAGAATGTATAAAATTGAGAACGAATAAAGTTCAGATATATTTGATTATTGAAGTTATGTATCTAAAAGGAAGCACATTATAAAAAAAATATTGTTGCTTACAATTTTTTGTTAAAGTGGCAAGGCTTAGATAATGTGGCTTTCAAAGAGTCTGGAAAAATTTTTCTACATTCGGATACTACTTATAGTAAAAACTGCTTTTTTTCTTCACCCTCAGTTAAACAGGAATTGAATCCTTGGATTAATTTTACTCTCCTTTCAGCAGAGTCATTAAAAACCTTAAAAGCTTTCCGGTTTTTTTTTCTTTCAAATAATACTGATTTTCACACCGGTATTCAAAAAATGCATATTAAAATTAAAAAAATACTGTTCTCTTTAAAAAATACTGTTCGTGATGATATAACAAATTCAACTTCTTTGTCCATTAAATGATCCACTTCATTGGAACATTGTTGCTCTTACATCTTTATCATCGTCATCATCAGTTTCTTTTTCAAATGCAATTAATTTTACAGCCATGCTTATTTAGACTTCTTTGCCAAATTGTCTTCAAAAAATGAAAATGCAACTTGCTCGTTAAAAGTTAAGATGCGTTATGCAATGCAAAGTTAAGATACCAAAGATGCTTATCATTTTATAGATCTTGCATTGTATAGAATTTGCAGCCTCTTCATCAAATTTTCAGTATTGAACTAGTGATTCTAATAATTTTAAGTCTTGATTGGGGCTAAAGTCTGAGTGGAAGTGTTGAACCATGCCTTTACATAAATATTAATTATAAATGAACAAATGTCTTTAATAGCTCCTTTTTGTAAATCTGTTAATGAGACCTGATGTCTGAAAAGAAGTATTTTGAGACAATAAATTGCTTTATACATGCACCCTGGCACAATGAACATCACCAGGTACTCTGAAAGAAATGTAAGTTTGGAGAGACTCCTATAAAAATTAAACAATGTTGGATTAATTCTTTATAGTTATCCCTGAGGCGTTGATTTCTTAAATGTTCTGCAACAAAATTTGAAATTTCTTCCAAATTCTGTATTCTTTATGTAATAGTTTCATCTTCAATAGCAGTTTTGTACTTTATCTTGTCCAACCTAGGCCACCCAATCTGAAATTATAAAAAAAAAATATCTGGATGAAGAGCAGTAGATTTGCCCACTTTGCAATCAAAACAGATTTTAGGAGGATTTCTAAAATATGGTGGCGACAAGGTAAATATAGAATATTTCGATCGATCATGTAATTGCTGCAGCAAAAAATGCACGTTCTTCTAAGGCAACCAGTGGTATCAAAATACATTGGCCGAATTTTACCAACTGCCTCCCCCCCCATTTTTCAACTGCTGTAAATACAGCTTTTACTTGAGAGTTATTCTCATATTATTTTCAAGATGAGGAACTCCTATTAACTGTTCTTCATCGCCATAGCTAATTAAAATCGTTTTTCTCTCTACATTTTCTTTATTCAAAATATGAGGAAGCACTTTTTCATCCCAGTGATCAACAGCACCCTCGAAATCAGAATTTTAAAATCTGCTTTTGGGGAGATTACTTCTTGGTTTTCGAAATTCTTGACTTCGGAGTCTTAATGCACGTCAAGGGTCCTGAACCGGAAATATATTATGTATTAGTGTTGAACCACTGGAAATGAAAATAATAACGATAATATGGGAGCTAGGGGAGGCATAGCCCCTCCTTGCCAATACGTATGGGCACCCATGGTCATTCTAAAAGTATATAATAACACACAACAAAAATAGCATTGTAATAAAGAGAATTTCAAAGGTTTGTCTTAGATGTGCTTCAACTGAAATGCAAATCAAGATCTTTCTTCTGCAGCGCAGAAATGCATACCGAATAAATAAAAATATTTCACGAATTCTAGTTTAAGTTATGAAAATTCTTGATTTAATTTTTGTTTTTTGATGCAAATAATACAAGAAACGGCCAAAATTATTTAAAATTCTTAATTTGTCTTTTTTCTCATTAAATTTACAAAAATGCAGATTTTGGTGGTACGATTCACAAACTGACCTAAAAAATACTAAATGTCATTAAATATTGGTTTTGTTGAGAGTAAAAGTTCAAAACAACAACATTTTTTATGAAATAAAACAAGAACCAGGTTTGTAGAGAAAATAGTTTATAATAAATGAAGGAAAAACTAGACATTTTTGGCAACAATCGTTATTTTTCAAGAATTCTACCTCAATGCGGCACCGGTTAATATTATGCAATTGAGGTAAAACTTTACCGATCTCATTTTCTAGTCAATTGACAACTTTTAGGGGGGGTGGGGCATAAAAATAACATTAAAAAAATTCCCCCATATAAGTTGTGACCACCCTAATATACATATACCAAATTTGAGCTCAATTGAATGCACCGTTAAAGAGCCATCGTGTTCACACACACAAACATAGGTACGCCACCGTAAAAGCTGCTTAAATGAACTCGGAAGACCTCAAAATGTGTAAAATCATTAAAATATGTCGAATTTTATTATGATTACGATACTTTCCTTACATTGTACATGATCAGAAACTAATAATTGAATCCTCGCTATTCCATAGAAGTACGTAAGTAGGAATGGAAATGCATTATTGCACGATAGTTAATCTTCGTGTTTGTCGATATGGCAGTAAAAAAAAAGTTAAAATACAAATTTTAAAAGTAGAAGCAATTATTGTGCATTTCACTTTTGCAAAACATAAAAATTTGTAAATATTGGAAATATTTTAAGAAGCATTCGAGACATTTACAATGCAGATATTAATGACTGAATCAATGCCTTACAAGGAAACATAGCTCAAGTAGAATATTCGTCTCAAATGCTTTTTAAAATATTTTTAACGTTTACATATTATCATCTTTTGAAAAAAAAAATTCTATAATTTTCGCAAAAGTTTTCTTAGTTTTTGAACTTTCATTCATTTTTAGTACATCTTTGCAAGAATATTGTTTTTATCCCATGTAGGATTCCGAAATAAAAAGCCTCTACTTTTTAAGATTGTATTTTTACTCAATTGTTATTTTTTACTTTTTAGTTACAAATGAAATACTTATTTTATTTCAAACTAAAGTTTTAAAGTATACCTAAAGAAATACAATTTTTTAGACGTCCCTACTGTTAAATAAAGTTTTTTTCTTTAGCTAGTATTTGAAACTAAAGCAAAGTTTTATTTGTATTAATAAATCTAATTTTCATTATTTTGTGAAAGTTTCTTATAATTATCTTAAAACTTGACCTTTAAACCATTCATCCTCTGCCGGGAATCGAACGCGGGCCTCCTGGCCGAAATCGGGGTATTCGAAAAATTAGTTAGTGGATTTAGCAAATTCAGTGCTTCCGAATTCTATAAAGTGGAGGCGCCTTGCTTTTAAGCATGACGTTATGAGGGAAAGACGAAATAAAACTTCATTAAAAAAGCTTCTAATTAGGTATTTAAAAAATATTTTTTTTCTTACTTTTAAGGAAATAATCTTTCACTTTCTATTGAAATGTACAAATCAGCCTATTGTTAGTTAAGAACATTCGCCCATCAATATACAAACTGATCTCGTTAAGTCTATAGCATGTGTCCCATTGTTGACATGCAATCGTTCTCAACAATAGAAACTTTATATGGAAGTACTGGGGGTATAAAGACGTGGCCTGCGATAGCCACGCACAGAAAGGGCTGTGCTGTGTCAGCCAAGCCCCCTCGAAATGAAGTGCTCTATTCCAAAGTGTGCACGATGAGTAAAGTGTGAAAGTGCATGGTGCAATGCATTATATGTAGTGCGTATCATGCAGGATCACAGTTTACTGATTCAGTGGATTAACTGAGAGGAATAGGAATCCTTTGGAGGTGTGCAAAAATATACCTTGGTCACTAACTTGTGGACGCGCAAAATTAAACCTTGTTAATTATTTGTTGAGTTGTGACCGACAGTAGTTGTGTGTGTAGTCCGCCTGACGAAGAGCAAATGTGTGTGCTATTGTATAATTCAGTGTATCGACATAAAGGAATGATCTGGATATAAGGGGCGCACAAAACAGTGATCACGGTATATGCAAAATTTTTACACAATTTTTTATTTCAGAAGGATTCTTCATTGATTTGAAATGAGTAACCTGCAATTTTTCCTGTAAATATACTATTTTTTTAAGTAAATAACATCGGTATTTTACCGCGAAGTATGTAAAACTACCCCATATATTGGCCGAGGAGAACTGGATAGTGGTGAGAGAAGAATTTGTGGCTGGCAATTTAGTCGTAAGGACAAACCGGTTCCGTAGTCACTTCATTCAGAATCTGATCCGAAAGGTGAAAGTGTTCTGTGAAATTTTTTGCAAATTTTATTGATATGGTCTTCCATTCAAAGCCTTGGTACACATTGATCACAATTCACATCTTCAGTTTGACGTGGAGTCTGTAGTGTTCAGTTCCCAAATATACTTGATGCTCTTTTTATAGACCCAATCAAGGGATGAAACAACTCGTCTGAGTCAACGCTTCCCGGCCCGGGATTCAAATCCTAAACCTGTGGAGTGAGTGACAGCACAATACACTAAACATTACAGAACTAGGCTTCAATAATTCTGACAAGCCTCTAAAATAACAAAGCTGTCGTCAATCATTGAATGTTGATGTGTCATTCTATGAGCTTATATTTGAAATTATGTCTAATCGATTAGTAAAGTGAATTAAACTTATTTTTTGGTATAATTAACATCAAATAACTTTTGTTCCAATTTCAGTGTAACACACTCTGCTTAAAACTAAAATTAGCGTCTGGATACTTGGGGCTCAAATTTAATTACTTTCAACCTTTGCGAATACAAAATTTAGACTCTAATAGACTTTCAACGATTTGCGTGCAGAGGCCGTTATGTATAAGCTTAGTTTTTGGTACGTTGTGAAAAAATTATTACCTCTACACACCAGTGCCGGATTAACAATATAGCAGATGTAGCAAATGCTACGGGCCCCGCGCTTTTGGGGGCCCCGCGCCTTTACCTTAAAAGTTTTCGTCTTTCCCCCTCAAGATCTGTCTTTTTTGACACTTTTCAACAAGGTAGAAAAGTGTTTTAAGATTTCGGTTTGTCTGTCTGTCTGTCCTTGATATAACTCGCGTCAATAGGCATCGATTTCTACGAAATTTATATATGTTATTCTTATCTGTAGTACCATGTACCCTATTGTAAAGGATCTATGTAGCATTTATAGATTTTTTCTACAGAAGCACTGAAAATAGTCCCAATACATTGCGCTCTATGGGACGTTATTCTTTAAAGCGTATCATCCTACTAACTACAAGGGGTGATCAAATGAAAAGGTACGAAACGACAAGGTGGGTACAAATGTTAGACTATATTCAAAATATACACCATGGGCCTGAGCACAACGATCCCACTGATGAACATACCGCAGGATTCCTTGTTCCCAGAATTCCTGTGGCCGTGACGAGACCCAGTCAGTCACAGCGTCCTTGAGTACGTCGTCCGAGTTGTAGCGCTTCCCTTTCAGGTGGTTTCTTCAGTGGACCCAACACATGGAAATCGCAGGGTGACATGTCCGGACTGTAGGGCGTATGGTCCAACGTCTCCCACTTGAATTTGGCCAGTTCCTTGGCGGAAACGGACATTCCATTTTCTCATTGACTTGTAGGACACACAGCCTTCCCAGTATACGGTCATCATCCTGCGATGAATAGTGGCCGGTTTGACAGCTTCCGCTGTCAGAAATCGGATAACGCCTCGCTGCCCCTAACTCGTCGAATTTTGCAATGTGAACGCCATCCTGTCCTCACACACACTGCCGCGTCAATTGGACGTAGGAGGGTGCTTTTTACAAGAGCTTCTGCTCTGTTCTGCGGGGCAACCACATGTTCCTATCCACACAAAAGGCTCCAATCGCATTCCTAGATGTCTCGCTACGTGCTCTCATAGCTGCATGGACAAATATGATAACGGTTAGGTTG
Source organism: Cheiracanthium punctorium (assembly GCA_038373885.1). Lineage (NCBI taxonomy): Eukaryota > Metazoa > Arthropoda > Arachnida > Araneae > Cheiracanthiidae > Cheiracanthium > Cheiracanthium punctorium. Next base: position 328,519 of record JAWZYV010014928.1, on the reverse strand, counting down.
TTGCGACGATTCGTACTTTTTCATTTGGTCACCCCTTGTAGTTGCGCTGAACCCTGACTTCAAGATAAAACTTTTTCCTCCATGACTGCAAAAAGGACAAAAAGCCTAACAACTTCTACATCGTTTGTTCGATCCGCTTGAAATTTTTCACAACTTTGTAAAAAAATATAGATAAAAATCTGTCAATTTTAAAAATCTGAAAATCCACCCGTTCCCTCCTTTTTAAGTGATTTTTCGCTATTTGAAGCACCATTTCGTTTCCGTGAGTCAAAAAAAGTGAATCATTTGCGTGACAAAATGACCTATTTTAAGTGAAAATGACGTCATACAATTGAGGGATTCCAAAACGTTTAAAATAATTTCTCCCGATTACACAGTTTATTATTATGTTTTTCCCCACAAATAAATCGTCTGCTTGATATTCGAATGTTTATGTATACAAAACGAAAGCTTTCGACTGCGAAAAAATTCCGTGCGTTTCCAGATGAGCATGAAATTCGATTTGGGTATGTAATAAAAATTGAATATGAACTTATTTATTTTAGGTGGATGAAAATTAAATATATTGAATAAAAGACAAATTTCCTTAAAATGTTTTTTCTCGCGCCCTTTGTAATTACCTCCACAAAAGGCTTTGACTTCTAGTTTTAGAGATATTCTGCTCTTTGAAATGAAACAAAATTGGATGTTATTAAGGATTAAAAAATGAAGCTTTGCATCGAAAATAGTGTCTGTATAGTAAAAAGTTTTTCTATACGGGAGCACTCCAAATAATTTCAATACAATAAGGTCAATGGCAGTTTAGAGACAGGCATCTATTTTAAGCATATAATACTATCCTACAATATGATTAGCTAATAATCCGACGACGATCGTGTGCCTCCTTCAAAATTTGCACCAAAAGCCGGCAATGTTGGCGACTTTTGCGATAAATTGCCAAATAGGGTGCGAAAAAAATGCTTTGAAAAATGAACCGAACTTGGCGATATTTTTATTATTTTACGATAAATCGAGAAAGGTATTTACGTATTATCCCGGCGGTCATTTCTGCCAAACTATGTTTTCCTCAAATTTGCTGGCAAACTGTTGGCAATCGTATTCCAAACCATCAATAATTTCATGTGTCCGGCATTTATCTTAGCGAAAAGGTTGCTCGTCTTAACAGATCGCCGGGATAATATGTAAGTACCTCGAAAAATGTCTAATGCGATTAAATTAAGCTATGACGATTTCTTTGGGAATTTTGAAAATTCGTTACTCGCACTGTAATTAACTGATTTATTTATTGTACTGTGTTTTGTTAAGGGCTATTTGCCTAGGAGTAGGAGGGGGTCTCCGACCGACGAAAATCTGTTAATGCATTAGAACCCAAAACGGGTTAACGGATTTACACGGAACAAAAGTGCAAACTTTGATTCTTTAGCGCGTGGAAAATTAATTTGAGACTGTTAACCCTTAAAACAATAAATTTCTCGCTCTCTGTGTTCGTCCGATACCATTATGTTGTATAAAAGGATTATTTATACATTTTTAACTTATTAGCAAGTTTAAGAGTTCCTTATGATTTCGGTTATTTGTCTGTTCTGATGTCCACCCATCCAGTGTTCTAACTGCTGTGGATATACATCGATTTGTGCGAAATTTCTGTTTTTTCTATGTACAGTACCATGTGCCATATTGAAAATGGTGTATGTAGCATTTATAGTTCTTTTACAGGAGAAAAAAATCCAATGTATAGCACAGTCTAAAAAACAGAACTAAAAAGTTAGGGGGTTCAGGGGGGGTCTCCCCCTCTATCTGTTGACACAGGAATGACTGAATCAACAGTTATTCTTGAAAACATATTTTAGAGATATTCGATTTTTGAAAGAAAACAAAGTTGGCATATATATTACTAAGGCTCTCAAAATGATGCTCTACATTGAGAATAACGTCCGTATTATTAATAGTTCTAGAGGAGCACTCAAAAGAATTCCCATACATTGCAGTCTGTAGCATTACACTACACAGAGACACTAATACATTTCTAGCACAAGACAATGAGTATAAAATTTTTATATTCTTCAGTTAAACGCTAAAAAAAATTAAAGGTCTTTTACAGGGTCTCATAAAATTGCATTTAGAGTGATAATACAACATTTTTTAATCTACGAAATCTCGCCAGTTATAACTAAAATACATCGCAGATTTGTCGCAAAAATATTTTTGTATTGGAAAGTGTTTTATATAATCTATGAGCTTGCCATGATTTATCTTTGTTTATTTTTTAAGGCAACAGATAAATCTTGTAATTCTTTTTTTCTTTCGTTCTTTCTTTTTTTTTTTTTTAATAAGACAATTTCTGTAGCTCTATATAGTGGAACTGTAAATCAGTTGTAGACAACACATTGAAAGAATATATGTATAACTCGGCTGTTCGAGCCTCGTCAATGGGAGACCCCCCCCTGAACCCCCCTAATTTTTTTAATTCCATGATTGCCCTATTAAAACGATATTAATGGACTATGTCGTTTTATCTCTCATCTATCGTGTATTTCACCTGGTAACCCTATGTTGAAATTTTTAGGATTGTAACATATTGATAGAAAAATACATGTGAATCACATTCTACAGCTTAGTAAATATTGTAACAATAGATTAAAGCTGTTGTGAACTAATAGTATTTAAATATATGTAAAATATACATGTGATGTATATTCTACAGCTTACGAAATATCGTAACAATAGATTAAAGCTGTTGTGAACTAATAGTATTTAAATAAACGGAAGAAATTTTTAAACAATCATTTTATCAAATAAATGCAACCTTACGGAGCTTATAGAAATCGGTGGTTTACGTAACACATACATACTAACATCTTCAGCGGACATTTATTCTTACTTTTATGTCGCGTTTTCGGAACGCATTTTCAAAAGGGAGTGAGAGATAAAATGAGATAGTCATTAATATTAATATATTTAATGTGGATGTTGCATGCCGGCATTATTTAGTCAACTCATTACCTAGGCGAAACTGAATGAGTATTCTAAAGTCAGTTATAAGGACACACACAAGAGTATATTTAACAATACTGTGGAACAAAAACACAGTTCTCAGAAAAAAATTTCAGGGAGCATCCAAAAGGGGGGAAATAAAAGAAAGACAGAAAGAAAGGCTGTATCATTATCTTTTTGTTGACTAAAAGCGAAACTCGGACAAACGGAGGAGGGGGTATCCAGATCCTTGCACCACCCAAATATGGCCTTTAGAAAATGGATTCCTTACCAATAATGTTACATTTTTGTCTTTATTTGAAGAATGAATCCAGAAATAAACAAAATATAGAAAGAAAACTAAGTGCCGAAACAAAAGAACAGACTCAGGGTCTGATCAAGGGCGGATTAAAGAGAGGAGGTCGGAGGAGGCGACCGCCCCTCCCGAGAAAAATGAAATTAATGTAAACAATCCCAACTTACTTCCATAAAATTTATATATATGTATGTGAATCTTCCATCCAATTCTCCACCCACAAAATTGTATTAATCCGTCAGTGGGCCGGATTATTCATTAGGCTGTAGTCTATCTCTCCCGATCATTTCAGGGACTTTTCAGTAACAAGTCGAATGAATTTTTTAATGAATTTGTAATCAAACTTTTCAAACTGACTCAAAAGAACGGAAATATTTGTGGCTATTTCTGAAGATGTTCTCTGGAACGCGAGTTGAGTTTCTATGCATTTCCCCCCGAGAGCTGAGATCCATAGGTAGGAAGATTGTAGGAAAAATTGTAGATCCAAGATTGTAGGAAAAACGCGCCCCATAATCAATAATATTCCCCCACGAAACAATAATTTTTATTTAAATATTGCACATAAAGTTATTTTGTTTTGCAGTAAATATGAGGATGATATTTTAAACGGATGTTGGGCAGCCCCAAAGTTCTTTTGTTTTAGAGCAAAGGCGGGTGGCTTTGGCGTAATTCGGAGGTGTACTAGGGTGTAAACCATTTTAGAAGGCTTTTGGTAGTTGGCTTGCTTTGTTTTTACTTAATTATTTATTTTATATTTTACAATATTTAAACAAGGGCGAATTATTTTTTGAAACAATAATAATATATAGAATGTAAGTCTTTTTTCTTATAGTGGGGAATCCACTATTACGATAAATTATCTTATTAATCTCGGAAATTAACCACGTTAAATATAAAAGAATTGATTTTTGACCGGTCAAAACCACAGGTCAAGAGCGCGAATGCCAGTACGTTCGTTCAAATAAAATAATTAGAACCGAGAGGATTTTCGCACAAAGACGAGACGGTCGGGGTATCCTAGAAGCCATAACCCCAGGAAAACTGAAAACAAAAAGAATTTTCGGATACTCTTGATCCACAAAGAAACTCCCAAATTACTTGTCACATTTAAGATTATTATGTCTTGCAGAAACATTTGAGCGTAATACGATAATGAATGTTTCATCCGATTTTTTTATTATTTATTATATAGATTATTCTATTTAGAAAAGATACAATCCTCATATAAAGATTTTTTTGAACAAAATATTTTATATCATTTTAACGAGGATAAGTTGAAAAGTAATGCACATATGCTTGTAGAACACTAACGAAATGACCTTTAGAAGTGTTCCAAGCGGTATGTGGAACTAACAGTCCCCCTGTACAAGCATGTATAGTTTAAATGCCTTCCGTGCATGCAGCATATTTTGAATGGCGGAGGTATTAATGTGCTAGATCTATCTATCCACAGTTCGATTTCTTATGAATTAACCTATTAAATAAATTAAGAGAAGTTAAATATATGTAACCTATTATTAGTAAAGACCTTCCAGATAATGAAATAATTTTACAAGCATGTATTTTTATAGGGGGGGGGGAATAGTGTTTAAAGGCACAGTTTAAAATACATATTGATTTCGAAGGTCTTAAAAATTTTACAGAAACAATTATTATTTTATGTGTGTAAACTTGTCTAGTTATATGTTTGCATATGGGAAAAGTGAGAAGTGTTAGAAATTCCAAATATGTAGCCATGAACATTCATTAAAAAAACCTAAGTTGTACGAATAAATAACTTTAAACATCGCCAGTCTCACTATCTATTTAGCCCCCCCCCCTCACACGCACACACTTCATTTTGACGGGCATTTTTTCCGCACACCAATTTACTTGGAGAAATTGATTTGTCTAGTGTTAACTCAAATTTGTTCATTTTGAATCAAGAAAATTCGTAAAAGTTGTGTTTTATTTTATTATTGCACAAAACCTACAGATTAGCTCACCCAAGGTGGAGAATGGACTGGGATAAACCTCTCGCGAATATAACACGTGGGACCTTTTAGTTTTGTTTACATCTAATTAGAATTTGTAACACCATTAATTAGCACTAAACATAAAATGAAATATAATTAGCACTATTTACTTTCTCATTTAATTTATCTCTACTACTTTAATGTGAGGGTGAACTCCTCCCCCTAAAATATATATATATAGGTGCGTCACTGAGCAGGGGGCCCCTTGGTAAAATTTGCTACGGGCCCCGCGCTGTCTTAATCCGGCACTGCTACACACATCAAACTCTTTAAAGGTCTAGTGACCTATGTGGCAGCTGCACCCCCTTTCCGACTCCGTGGTTTCTCCCACCTTGGAGTCAGCAGCAAGCTACACCTCAACCCCACCGTGTTTACGCCATGGTTTAGGCGCTAGAACAAAAAGAGCTGTTGTACGGTGTATTCTACGATCTCATACGTAAGTTTTATACGAGAATTTATATTATACGATACCTACGATACCTGATCCATGTACATAGCTTGTATATAATTCATTAAATATAATTTTTAGGAAATCTGTTCTTATTTTTATTGAACCCGGACAATTTAATCTTGGCTTAAGCTTACGTACGTCACAGATTGGCATCCCTGCTTAGGATTGAAAGTTTTAATTAATTTTCAAACAGATTTCATATTACGATATTAATATGGATCAGGCTAAAATACGACGTTCTTCAATACGAACTGCCTTTACTAAAACGGCAAATAAGCTTGAAGAATTATTTAAGTCGAACGCTACATTAACTGATGAAATTGAAATATATTTAGAACAATTAACTGATAAAGCGACGCAACTGAAAGAATGTGATGATGTAATTTTTAAGTGTTTGGAAGATAAAAAATGTACGCAGAAAGAATTCGATGAAGAGTATAACTCTTGTGAACAATATCAAGAGAAATGTATACTTTTAAAAACAAAACGAAAGTTGCTCGCTGCTAGCGTTAAGCAAAACAACGGGAGTGTCAACGGCTCCATTTCGTCTACGAAAGAGAATGATCAGTCGCCGCTTGTAAATAATGCAGGAGCTTCGGCGAAGTACGATCTTCCGATTTTAGAACTTCCGAAGTTTACTGGGAATCCGAGAGAGTGGCTAGGTTTCTGGAGTCAATACGAAAAGATTCATAATGATGACAGAATAGACGCTCGTGATAAATTTGCGTATTTAATTCAGAGCACAGTACCTAACACAAAGCCGCGTCAGATATTAGATAGCTTCCCTCCCACCACAGAAAATTATCCTAAGGCTGTGAATTATTTAAAGGAGCGTTTCGGAAAAGAAAATATTTTGATACAAGTATACGTTAGGGATTTATTACACCTTGTTATAAAAGATAAAAAGCCCGATTTATCAACACTTTACGATGAATTACAAACAAAATTAAGAGGATTAGAATCGTTAGGTCTAACGAAGGATAAATACGCCGAAATACTGTTTCCGTTGGTGGAATCATGTATGCCTCCTGACCTGCTGATGACGTGGGAGAGAAACCTCTCTTTTGCGCAAGAGAAAAATGAAGGTAAGTCTGATCTAGACTCTTTAATTGATTTTTTAAGAATAGAAGTTGAAAGTGAGCAAAAAATAAAGCTTGCTCGCAATACATTCAGTGTTGAAAAGGTAAACAAGAAGCACTACAAGAAACTTGAGTACGATAGTTGTGTTCCGACAGCTTCTGAATTGTTTATTTCTAATAAAAATGTGCGTAATGAAAATACACAAAGTAATAAAAAATCAGAATATTGTATTTTTTGTAAAATGTTTACGCATTCATCCGAGAACTGTGACCAAGTAGATAATATGTCATTGTTGGTTAAAAAAGATGCAGTTAAGAAACAAAATGCTTGCTTTGTTTGTTTAAAACGTAACAGTCATAGAGCTAACCAGTGTAAATCTAGGATTAAGTGTTTAATATGCAGAAATAGATATTTTGCTATTCTATGTCCTGATTTACCTACGAAAACCAGCACGTTGAACAACCAAACACATTTCTCGGATGTGTTTCCGCAAACTTTGATTGTACGATTACGTAATGGCAGTCGAGAACAATTAGTACGAGCCATCGTTGATACAGGTTCTATGAAAAGTTATATCTGTGAAAGTGTTGCTGAAGAAATGCAGTACGATGTTTTACGACGAGTTAGCTTAAAACAAAATTTGTTTGGTGGCATTGAAAATGAAGAAAGTGTTCACAACGAGTATAATGTTGAATTACGTAGTTTTGATGATAGATTTAAGTGCAGTGTAAAATTATTAAGTCAACCGAATATTTGTTCTGATATCAAACAAATACCCCATGGTGCCTGGATTAAAGAATTAAGAAATTACTGTATTGAATTAAGTGATTTTGAGGGAAATTCTGTAAAAGTTGATAAAGCAATTAAATTACTTCTTGGAGCTGACACAGCTGCCAAATTACTTTCAGGCAAAATTATAAAGTTAAAATCTGGACCTGTAGCGGTTGAAACGTCCCTGGGATGGACCCTAATGGGGAAAGTTCCGGTTAGTACAGCAGATGAATCTTGTGCATCTATTTGCATTTCGTCGTTGCTTGTAAATAATAATTGCATTTCAGATCTCTGGAAATTAGATGTTTTAAATATAACTGACCTCTGTGCAAGATAAATCTAGAAAAGAGTTAGAGACAGATACGATGAACTATTTTAATGAAACCATATGTATTGATCAAGAGGGTAGATATGAGGTAGCTCTTCCTTGGGTTAAGGACAGTTCTGTTTTGCCAGATAATTACAGATTAGCTGAAAGATGTTTTAAGAAAACAAAAGATAAACTTACAGCTTCCAATAACATCAGTGCATATAATGAGGTATTTATGAACTGGCTATCTCTTAAAATAATAGAAATCCCGAATCAGGAAGAAATTAAAGAAGGATATTATTTACCACACAGGCCTGTATTTAAAGAAGAAAGTACGACAAAAATACGACCTGTATTTAATGCTTCCGCACGTACGGGCAATTCACCATCACTTAATGACTGTTTAGCAACGGGGCCAAATTTGATAGAGATTATCCCATCCATTCTAAATAGATTTCGGAAAAATGCTGTAGGGGTTACTTCAGACATAGAGAAAGCATTTTTACAGATTTCGATCAGGGAAAGGGACAGAAGCTTTCTAAGATTCTTTTGGGTTGATAGAGATAATTTCGAACAAAGTCTTATATACCAACATAGAAGGGTTGTATTTGGAATCAGAACCAGTCCATTTTTATTAGCTGCAACTTTAGATTATCATTTAAGCAGGGTGACAGAAAATTTGAAACAGACAGCCGAAATTCTCAAGAAGTCATTTTACGTAGACAACTGTTTGGCCAGTCTAAGTTCGGTAGAAGAAGTTGAAAAATTTATCCTTGAATCACGAGTGATTTTATCGACGGGACATTTTAATTTGCGTGGATGGCGATCAAATTTTCTTAATGGAATGATTGAAGAAGATCAATCTATGGAAAAATGTGTCTCTGTTTTAGGACTTATTTGGGATACGCAACGTGACACATTAGCTTGTAATTTTGATAAAATACCTTCTCAAGTAGACAAAGTCACTAAACGCAGTGTTTTGGCAATAGCTCACCAAGTGTTTGATCCGATAGGATACACTTGCCCTGTTATGTTAATACCTAAACTAGTCTTACAGGAAACATGGTGTTTGAAACTTAAATGGGATGACGTACTCCCCGATCACCTTACGGTAAAATTCACTTCATGGCTCCAGCAGTTACCGTTACTTTCCAAAATTGAAATTCCTAGATGGTTCAAGTTTACGAACAGCAATGAACTGATCAGCTTTCATGTTTTCTGTGATTCTAGTCAAGCAGCCTACGGTAGTTGCATATACTTGAGAATAGAACACGACGATGAAGTAACTGTCAGTTTAATAAGTGCAAGAAGTAGGGTAGCACCCTTGAAAAATGTAACTATTCCCAGATTAGAATTGCTTGCATGTCTGATCGGAGCTAGATTATTGTTTTCCATTCTTAAAGATTTACAGTTCCCTACGTTTAAGATTTATTGTTGGACTGATTCTACAACAGCTTTATGCTGGATACAACGGGAACAAAACTGGGCTACGTTTGTAAATAACCGTGTCAAGGAAATACGAACACTAACTTCTCCCACACATTGGCAACACATTCCTGGAAAATTCAATCCAGCCGATTTAGCTAGCAGGGGATGTTCTGCTGAACAGCTAATACGTCTGCAGTGGTGGGAGGGACCATCATGGCTCTATAACAAAGAAGAGACATGGCCTAAATCTGAAGGAAAAATAAATGAAGATCTAGTAAATGCAGAGAAACTTAAAACTGTAGTTACTACTCTTAATAAGTCTGACGATGACTCTAAATGGTATTACAATTACTTTTCTTCTTATAACAAAATTGTTAGAATGCTTGCGTGGATATTTCGCTTTTACGGGAAAATGAAAAAGACCAATACCGAAACTTTACTTAATATATCAGTTCCAGAATTTGAAAAGGCAGAAGTAGCTCTCATACGTCTGATACAGAAGGAATCTTTTAAGGGTTTAACAGATGAAAAAATTCGAAATTTAAGGCCAATAATTGACACAAACGGTGTTATCAGAGCTCAAACTAGTGTTATCTACCGAGATGACACAGAATATTTCAAATATCCAGCCATTTTACCATCAAATCATCCTGTAGTACATCTTTTAATAATGAAAGTGCATTGTGAACTGTTGCACGCGGGAACCTCTCTAGTGATGACTCAACTCAGAGAGAGTTATTGGATACTAAAATCCAGAAAGACCATACGCAATCGCATACGACGTTGTATGAAGTGTCAACGATTTAACGCCAAAAACTTCGAAGTTACACCTGGAACATTGCCAGAAGACAGAGTTCGCGATGCTAAGGTATTTGAAATAGTTGGTGTGGATCTGGCTGGACCTCTCCATTTGAAGAATAAGCAGAAAGCGTACATTGTACTTTTTACGTGTGCAGTGTATCGAGCGGTCCACCTGGAGCTCATCACGCAATTAACAACAGAAGCTTTTGTCCAGTCACTAAGAAGATTCATATCAAGAAGGGGACGACCTTCGAAAGTTTACTCCGATAATGGAACAAATTTCGTTGGTACGAAGAATGTCCTAAGTAACATTGATTGGAAGATTGTACAATTGAAGGCCGTAGAACAAAGAATCCAGTGGAAACTAAATCCTCCATCCGCAGCCTGGTGGGGAGGATGGTGGGAGCGTCTTGTCCAAATGGTTAAGCGAATATTGAGAAAAGTTTTGGGACGCGCCTCCCTAACCTACGAGGAATTGCTAACCGTTCTTTGCGATTGCGAACAAGTAATTAATTCCAGGCCACTAACGTATGCTTCACAAGACATTGAAGATCCATCACCTTTGACTCCTGCTATGTTCCTGCATGAAATTTCTTCATCAGGTGTTCCAGATCTGGATGTTGTAGACTGTGAAAAATTAAGCAAAAGAGCCAAGCACTTACAGAAAATTCGTGATGTCCTGAGACGCAGATTTAGATCAGAATATCTGGGACTGTTACGACAAACATCAAAGAAAGCTGGAAAAGTCACTCCAATATCCGTTGGAGAGGTGGTCTTATTGGAGGGGACGAGCAAGGGGAGGACAGCATGGAGCTTGGGTCGAGTGTTGAAGCTGTTCCCGGGCTGGGACGGACATATACGCCTTGTTCTGTTGAAGACTGAGAATGCTGAGCTTCTACGACCTGTGCAGAAACTTTATAAACTGGAACTTGATGATTCTTCTGATGACTAAACTGTTGAACTTTTAATTTCTCCTTTTTCAATTTTTATGTTTAATTTGACTGTAAATACTTTTTTGTAAGTAAGTATTTTGTACATAAGTAAGTATTAATTGGTTTTGAGTGTTACTCAAAAGGTGGGAGGATGTGGCAGCTGCACCCCCTTTCCGACTCCGTGGTTTCTCCCACCTTGGAGTCAGCAGCAAGCTACACCTCAACCCCACCGTGTTTACGCCATGGTTTAGGCGCTAGAACAAAAAAAGCTGTTGTACGGTGTATTCTACGATCTCATACGTAAGTTTTATACGAGAATTTATATTATACGATACCTACGATACCTGATCCATGTACATAGCTTGTATATAATTCATTAAATATAATTTTTAGGAAATCTGTTCTTATTTTTATTGAACCCGGACAATTTAATCTTGGCTTAAGCTTACGTACGTCACAATATACATACCCGATTTGCTCTCACTCCAATTCGCCGTTGAGACGCTAGCACACTTTCAAGAATTTCTGTTCATATGCCGTAAAGTAAAACAATTCTTTTAGTAGCCCTCTAGAAAAACTATAGGTTCTATTCGAACCATAATTAATACCGGTTGTGCGAATGTGAACTATTATAGATATGCATATACCAAATTTGAGCTCAATTGAATGCACCGTTAAAGAACGATCGTGTTCACTCACACAAACATAGATACACCACCGTAAAAGCTGCTTAAATGAATTCGGAAGACCTCAAAAAGTGTAAAATCATTAAAATATGTCGAACTTTTTCATGATTTCGATACTTTCCTAACATTGTACATGATCAGAAAGTAATAATTGAATCCTCGCTATTCCATTTAAATACGCAAAGAGGAATGGAAATGCTTTATTGCTCGATAGTTAATCTTCGTGTTTGTCGATATGGTAGTAAAAAAAAAAGAGATAAAATACAAATTTTAAAAGTAGAAGCAGTTATTGTGCATTTCACTAGGGATGGACGCGAGACAACATTTTTGTGAGACGAGACAGAGATTTATAGCTTTTTTGCGAGACGAGACACACATTTTTAACATTACGATATAGGGATTTTTGCGAGACGAGACAAGCTTTTAGGCTATTTTGCGAGACACGAGACGCTTATTTTTCATCTCAAGTCCATCCCTACATTTCATTTCTGCAAAACATAAAAATTTGTAAATATACAAAATATTTTAAGAAGCATTCGAGACGTTTACAATACAGATATTAATGTCTGAATTAATGCCTTACAAGGAAACATAGCTCAAGTGGAATATTGGTCTCAAATGCTTTTTAAAATATTTTGAACGTTTACATATTATCATCTCTTAAAAAAAATTCTATAATTTTCGCAAAATGTTTCTTAGTTTCGGAACATTCATTCATTTTTATTGCATCTTTGCAAGAAAATTGGTTTTATGCCATTTAGGATTCTGAAATAAAAAACCTCTACTTTTAGAAATTGTATTTTTACTTAATTGTTATTTTTTACTTTTTAGTTACAAATGAAACACTTATTTTATTTCTAACTAAAGTTTTAAATTATACCTAAAGAAATGCAATTTTTTTTAGACGTCCCTATTTGTAACTAAATTTTTTTCTTTAGCTAGTATTTGTAACTAAAGCAAAGTTTTATTTGTAATAAAAAATCTAATTTTCATTATTTTGTGAAAGTTTCTTATAATTATCGTAAAACTTGATCTTTAAACCATTTATTCTCTGCCGGGAATGGAAACAGGGCCTCCCGGCCGAAATCGAGGTATTCGAAAAATTAGTTAGTAGATTTAGCAACTTCAGTGCTTCCGACTTCTATAAAGTGGAGGCGCCTTGCTTTTAAGCCTGACATTATCACTGAAAGACAAACTAAAACTTCATTAAAAACTTCTAATTAGGTATTTAAAAAAGATTTTTTTTCCTAATTTTAAGGAAATAATTTTTCGCTTTCTATTGAAATGTACAAATCAGCCTATTGTTAGTTAAGAACATTCGCCCATCAATATACAAACTGATCTCGTTGAGTCTTTAGCATGTGTCCCATTGTTGACACACAATCGTTCTCAACAATAGAAACTTTATATGGAAGTACTGGGGGTATAAAGACGTGGCCTGCCATAGCCTCGCACAAAAGGGCTGTGCGTTGTCAGCCAAGTCCCCTCGAATTGGAGGGTTCTATTCCAAAGTGTGCACGATGAGTAAAAGATGAAAGTGCATGGTGCAATGCATTATATGTAGTACGTATCATGCAGGGTCACAGTTTACTGATTCAGTGGATTAACTGAGAGGAATAGGAATCCTTTGGAGGTGTGCAAAAATATACCTTGGTCACTAACTTGTGGACGCGCAAAATTAAACCTTGTTAATTATTTGTTGAGTTGTGACCGACAGTAGTTGTGTGTGTCCGCCTGACGAAGAGCAAATGTGTGTGCTATTGTATAATTCAGTTTATCGACATAAAGGAATGATCTGGATATAAGGGGCTCACAAAACAGTGATCACGGTATGTGCAAAATTTTTACACCATTTTTACACCGGTTGTGCGAATGTGACCTATTATATATATGCATATACCAAATTTGAGCTCAATTGAATGCACCGTTAAAGAACGATCGTGTTCACTTACACAAACATAGATACACCACCGTAAAAGCTGCTTAAATGAATTCGGAAGATCTCAAAAAGTGTAAAACCATTAAAATATGTCGAACTTTTTCATGATTTCGATACTTTCCTAACATTGTACATGATCAGAAAGTAATAATTGAATCCTCGCTATTCCATTTAAGTACGCAAGGAGGAATGGAAATGCTTTATTGCACGATAGTTAATCTTCGTGTTTGTCGATATGCTAGTAAAAAAAAAAGAGGTAAAATACAAATTTAAAAAGTAGAAGCAGTTATAGTGCATTTCACTTGGGATGGACGCGAGACAACATTTTTGCGAGACGAGACAGAGATTTACAGCTTTTTTGCGAGACGAGACACACATTTTTAACATTACGATATAGGGATTTTTGCGAGACGAGACAAGTTTTTAGGCTATTTTGCGAGACGCGAGCCTTTTATTTTTCATCTCACGTCCATCCCTACATTTCACTTCTGCAAAACATAAAAATTTGTAAATATACAAAATATTTTAAGAAGCATTCGCGACGTTTACAATACAGATATTAATGACTGAATCAATGCCTTACAAGGAAACATAGCTCAAGTAGAATATTGGTCTCAAATGCTTTTTAATTAAATTTTATGTTTATAATGTTTTATGTTTCTAATTAAATTTTATGTTTATAACATCAGTTACTCCTTTACTGATCAGTTACTCCGTCCGCTTCCTTCTTCGTTTCTCCCGAAAGCTTTCCAAAAACGAATTTTATATGCACTTTAAAAGATATTTTAAAATAAGAATTTTAGGATTTTAGGAAAAAGATATTCTTTAAAAGTGTCATAGAAAATGAAAATGACAACAGCTTCGTTTTCAATTTTTTCCCTCATGTTTTATAAAGAGCTCTCTCGTACACAATACAAAATATGCAGTAATTTTTTTGAAAATTCTTTCAGCTTTATAATATTTCTATCTCTAAAGTTTCCCCCTCATTTTCATAAAGCACCACCCCCATTTTAATAATATATCAAACTGAGCAAATTAACTTGGTTCCAGTTGCTCTCTGGACACGTTGGTTCACTAATAATACTATGTCTCACGGTCTTATTAACCAAAACTTTACACGTGGATCAATCAAGTGTATTAAGCCATAGGTAATATATCGTACCATGACTTTAACACGCGTGTAAAGTGTTTGGTGAATAAGGCTGTCATAGTTCCATTCCAAAAATAAGTTGTATTATGGATATACTAGCAAGTTCCACTCGCTAACATAAGCGGTGAATATCAAGTGGATTTTCGCGCAACTTCATCTTTTTATACGCAGCAGCGAATCTTAACCAAAATATGATCAATCAAGTTTTGATCAAGTAACTTTCCGCAAAGGTAAAATCAAAGTTCATCAGTAAGCACTGCAAACATTAGAATAAGTTTGCGGCAATAAGCTCTTAAAAAAAAATAATAATAACTGACAATGAACTCAGTCGCTATATGGCTTTTCTAATTTACAGCTCTATAAGCGATTTAGAATTAAAACCAAAAGGTAAAAATAAAGAATGGTGGAATAAAATAGATTATTACATAAACATTTAAACAAAATAAACATAGAATTAAACATGCGATAATATAAGATGAAAGTATAGTTATAATCCGGAATCGAACCCTGGATGTTGTAAAGTTATAATTCAAGCTATCTGACTGCAGGTAAAAAATAATTCTAAAAAAAATAAGTAAAATGTAGAGTTTGTATTTTTCAGCAAAGTTTAAATGCAAATACCGGAAAAGCACCCCACCCAACCTTCAAGAAAATTCGTGATCTGTGGGAGCAGATAAACGGTATAAATCGGAAAAATATACCCTTCAAGCGACCCCTCATTCTTCAATCGAAGCTGCATTCATAGTGTCCGTTCCGCACCGCTAAGACGTCGAGATGAAGTCATTCAGCGAAACAAAGCAGAGAGCATTTTACGACATATCATAAACTATTAAAATCAGAGTAAAAGTATAATTAAGTAAAAAGCTCACGTCTGATGATGCAATACTAGTTGGTGCGGGGGGGGGGGAGATCACAAGTATAGAAAGCGAATTGCGGAAAATTAAGCCAGCCTAGAAGTAGCTTAAAGTCATGAGACCAACTACCGATGTAGTCATAGAGAAGAAATAGGATAGAGAGAGCTATGGCGATCTTAACAAGAGGCATTTGTCCCATTACTTGACTTGTGGCAAGTTTTTTCGCGCATGACAACTGTGCATACAACTCTGCTTAGTTTACTGTTGACCATTTGTAGCCAGTGCTCTTATTTCTGTTTCGATCGGGACATTTTTCGTCGTAAATAGTTGTATCGTACATAGTTGTATCGTACAAATCGTGCATAGTTGCTCTGCATATGGATTGAGTTCATGAACGTTCTAGAACAACAATTCACAGGAGTGTTGTTTTTTTTCATATTTTCAAAACATATTTTTTTTAAATGAAGAATATTTCAGTGCTTCCACATCCACGAAGCCTTGGCGATTTTTTTGACGCCAAGAAGGTTTGTAATATGTGTGTTAACAGTCAATTTCACTTGTAGTTTACACTTACCATTCTCCAAATGTGGCGATAAAGCAAAACTCTTGGCGGATTTCTATGACAAAAGTCACATGGTTAATCTTTTTCTCACATTTCAAATAGATTTTGAACGGCGATGTACTCTCTCTTATATTTCTACTCACTGAAAGTAGTATGAGCGTTTCCCATCCCAAATCTGTCAAATCTGTCCTACTCCGATACGGTTTTGTGTGATACACGGGCATTTGTTCACTTAGCAACTACAACAATGAAACAATCTAGATCGAGATATTGCAGATTTCGGAAATGGTCAACTGCACATATATCGTAAACGTATGAAAGTGAGAGAAAAAAGCCCTTGTTGATGTATGCTCACTTCAAATGCTCTTTTCAACACAATGTATTATTTATGTAGTTAAATGTGCAAAAAAATCATTTGTATTTCAAAATGAGTGACGTGTGCGACCATGGTTCAAAAGTACATTTATCGCGCATGCTCATATGTGTCTAAAACGTCTTAACGTTTCGTCTTGTGCGTTAACCCTATAACGTCATAAATAAGGAGAGGAGCCCTTTTGCTCTCATAAAACACTTTAGTTGACGTTATATAAAAAAATTACACAGTTAGATGGCGGGTTCGGGCAAAATCTGGCCCGACTGCACATTATCAAAGCTCTGTAGCTTCTTGTCGAAGACTTTACAATACCGCTCAAATCAAAGGTTATCTGAGAGATTCTAGTATTAAGGGGTAAGAAAAAGGGAGCATCACAGATATATATCTATAAGTACTAATTGTTCGTAATAATTCCAGTTTTCATTGCAATGCACCTACAATTTATATAATTTAAAACACGCAAATGTCACAAAATATATTAAAATTTTAAAACTTGTACTATATATAATGTTGATTACTTATTTTTTCAAATTACAAATATTCCTACCAGAATTTCTTTCATTTTTATAATTTTATAGTTGTATGAAAATTAGATAGTGGAAGGAACTTTACATTATTTGATCATTTCCAAGACGTTCTGAGGATAATGGATGATTTTTAATCAGACAAATTTTTGTATTTGACATATACGCAACATCTTGCAATGCATTTTATCTGTTGAGACCTACACAATTAACGAACACAAACATCCAATCAGACGTACCATATTATCTGCTAAATACGTTATGATCCATGAGCTGCCCGTATAGATATTCCTTTCAATAACTATCAGTAATCTGCACGTTATGTAATGGGTCATTTAACTGAATTCAAGTCATATCTAGCATTTAGTAATAGTAGTCAACAAAGATCTATTTCCTGCTACAACAATTCCAAGTATGTTTGGAAACACATACGTTGTGTGTGGATTAACACAATACAAAAGCATTGGTGAATGTTAACTGTAAAATAGATTAGAGTGTAATTTGCATTGCAAAGTAAACATACAATAATTTTGATTGTTTGGTTTGTAATTATGGAACATCGTATTAAATAAAATTTTGAAATATTGAATATGTATTCAGGATTTCATGCAATCAACAAAGTCAAGTGTGTTCTTATGCATTCTTACTCGTATGGCGCTGCTGTCTTTGTTTTTAATTTTAGTACAAAACTGTATATTTTATTCACTTTTTAGCCCTAAAGTGCTATTTCGTTCAGGTCGGTATTTTCTGTTGACATAATTCGTAGACCGACTTGCGTTGACACGTTTCAGTTGCATCTTTCAACGGGGTAACGATGCATTCGACTGAGCTCAAATTTGGTTTGATTATTTTAGACCACCGTGGCACGAGCACCATTGATTTTAGTGTGTGTAGTTTTTTACAGGGCTACAAAATGTATTTCTTATACATTACGTCTTCCCTAAGGAGAGACTTAAAAGTACGTTAGCTCCTAAACGGTGCTTTTAATTTAGCTTAAATTTCGTATAAAAATTATAGACTACCGGCTTACAACTGTTATCGATTTGGGTATGTATTGGATTTTTTCAAAGACTACAAAAATATTTCTCATATATTACGGTCTGCAGAGAGAAAAGTGCCAGATAACGAGGGTGGGGGGTGGGGGGAAATAGAATGCTGAAAGTCACGAAGGTTTGCTTATTTATCGCGAAGTATATCGCCAAAAATAAGTCTTCAAATCTGAAGCAAGCTTGGCGATATCTTCCAAATTTAGCTGGAAATTGAAAACGCGATAGTTTACTATTACAAAGGAAAATTTATAGTTTGAATACGCCTAGCGAAGATTGTAAAATGATTTTAGGAGGCGATTTTAATATAGATTTACAATTCTCAAGAAGTGTTTTATGGAACAGGGAAGACATACATGGTACACCCATGGATTATGATACACTTTCCAAACAGCATTTATAAAAGAAAGGTATAGTTAAAATATGCCTGACGAAGATTATTAAAAAGCTTTGGTAGGCGATTTTAATATAGGTTTCAATTCTGAAGATGTGTTTTGTGAAACAAGAAAGACAAACACACACATACTCATGGATTATAATGCAAATTTCAATAGCATTTATAAAGGTGAAGTATAGTTGAAATATGCTTGGCGAAAATTGTAAAACAGTTTTAGTGGGCAATTTTAATACAGATTTCCTTTCCAAAGAAAGGTTTTATGGAACAAGGAAGAAAAATACGGCACACTTATGAATAATTATATACATTCCAACTTGGAATAAGGCAGAAAATAGGGACGGCGCATGGATTATGATACGCTTTTAATATACAGGGTGTCCAGCCTTAATGTGACCCAATAGCTAATTCCCGAACCGTTTGGTTTAGATATGCACTTCCAATTTAAAAAATGTTTTAAAAAAGGTAAAGAATGTTTTTACGTGCTTTTCGAACCAAAAAACTCATTTAGAAAAAAATTACAAAAATTAAATTTTTATACGGTCTCCAGGTCCTATCACTTATATTTAGGAAAAGATTCAGTACACAAAAACAAAGTAAACACAAAAAGTTTCATTTTCTTACGATAAAAACTGACCAAGTTATGGAACTTTGAAAATCATACATTTCATCCATTTTCTCGGCCAATTTCAAGAAGCTAGTAAGGGACCGTCTCCAAAGTGAAATTAATTGGAACTTTGCCTGGAAACTTTCACTCTTGCACGTCACTCTTATGTAAATCGTTTTTAAATTTAAAAGTACATACATTACGTTAATATTACAATAATTGAGTACTTAAGAAACAAAATTTATTCTGTGTACGTGTAAAACATAGATAAAATAAAATATTTTGGACGAAGAAAACTTTTCAAAAGCAGTTCCAAAAAAATAGACTTATTTGCCTGCGGCTTCAGACTGATTTGCTGCGATACTGATTATGGCGAACGTTAAAAATCTGTTGTGTAGTCGCTTGCAATTGCATACAGCCGTATTCTAATATTACGAATTCTAGTATGGGAGAACGAGATGTATACAACTGGTCTCCAGGCATCTGTTTGGTCTCCTGCGCCAGGACTGGACGATAAGGAAATGCACCGTACGTATGTAATATGTTCCACACCGTCGATTTTGAGTAGGAACAAGCCTTGCTAATATCCTGGACACTACTTTCAGGATGAGCTAGGGCATATCCTAGAACATCCTCGGTGGGTATCCGCAAGCTTGAAGGTGTGGCACGAGACAAGGGAATATGTCTGTGACAACTCCCAGTTCTATACAAGTGTTGAACAGCACGGGCAATTGTACAATAAGATAGAGGTTTTCGACTCGGAAATTTAATGGCATAAAGTCTTGCCGCCTCTCTCTTATTTCGATTACACTGCCCATACAACAGTTCCATTTCGCAGTATTCTTCATTTGTATACATCTCGTTCTCCTGTACTAGAATTCATAGTATTAGAATACGACTGTATGCAATTGCAAGCGACTACACAACAGATTTTTAACGTTCGCCATGATCAGTATCCCAGCAAATCAGTCTGAAGCCGCAGGCAAATAAGTCTATTTTTTTGGAACTGCTTTTGAAAAGTTTTCTTCCAAAATATTTTATTTTATCTATGTTTTACACGTACACAGAATAAATTTTGTTTCTTAAGTACTCAATTATTGTAATATTAATGTAATGTATGTACTTTTAAATTTAAAAACGATTTACATAAGAGTGACGTGCAAGAGCGAATGTTTCCTGGCAGAGTTCCAATTAATTTCACTTTGGAGACGGTCCCTTACTAGCTTCTTGAAATTGGCCGAGAAAATGGATGAAATGTATGATTTTTAAAGTTCCATAACTTGGTCAGTTTTTATCGTAATAAAATTAAACTTTTTGTGTTTACTTTGTTTTGGTGTACTGCATCTTTTCCTAAATATAAGTGATAGGACCTGGGGACCGTATAAAAATTTAATTTTTGTAATTTTTTTCTAAATAGGTTTTTTGGTTCGAAAAGCACGTAAATACATTCTTTACCTTTTTTAAAACATTTTTCAAACTGGAAGTGCATATCTAAACCGAATGGTTCGGGAATTAGCTATTGGGTCACATTAAGGCTGGACACCCTGTATAGCACTTTAGTGCATATTTGAAATATGAGAGTGTTTCAGATTTATTTTATTTTTTATTCTTTAACTATTGCCAAAAATCTGATTTTTTATTTATTTAAGTAATGTCTAGTGTAGACGGTAAAAGCTATAAAAAAAAGAGATTTTAAAAAGTGTATTTGGTTCTATTGATTATCATGTTTATCTAATGTGCACTCCCGCTCAAAAAAACATTCGAGTAAAAGTTAAACCTCCTACGTTGGGAAGGGGGGGGGTGTCCATATATTAAGAATCATTTATCAAAAAATATGAATGAGGCTATATGTAAATATTATTTTTCATATTTCTCTTCAACTGTTCCTTTTTAAAAACTTATTAATTGTTTGGAAAGCTAAAACATGGAATTACACTTATACTCGATCTATAGTGTTGATTGCTTAAAGTTTTCCTTTCTATTTCATCACTTTCAGCATCAGTTATTCTTACAAGGGGGTGCATTTTCTAATAGAAAATCTCAATTTGGAAACTTCAAAACCACTTTTGACAAGTTTTAGCAAACACGACACTTTCAGATAATTCTTCTTTGCTTCACTTGGTCATTTCATATTCCTCGAAAATAAATAAGTAAATATATATATATATAAAAATACATCCTGAAAAATTTACCGATTGCCTATTTTCAACATTTACGTTTTATTCAAAACAAAAGCTCAATCGCCTATGGTCCGTATTCAAGGTTATTTTTTGCTTTTTCTTTAAACAAATTCTAAATCCCATACTTATCTGCTGGTTTTAATTTCTATGTGACGACAAAAAAAAAAACGAACTTGTAACCAGCAATAAAAAAAAAAAGGATACATACATTAAAAATGTAATTCACTTTCTTAATTCTCGTGACTAAACATTACCTCCTTTTTTGATGTTTGTTTAACATTCTCAGTCTGCTGTACATATCTGAAACAAAGTTGTCAGACATTTGTCCTAATGAAGTCTTGTGTCATATTGACGAAGTCTAACCTTTAGAAGGGAACGCTTCCCTTAGATAGTGGGATAAGGCCTCTGTTGCATATGGATGGCGCAACACCTCACTCGGTAACTGCTGGTGTAGTCACCAAAGAGAAGACAATCTTAAAAAAGTGTTTATTTATAATGACTATGACATTCAAACAAAAATTATTTACATTTATTTCACTCGGCGATAAATTTTAACACAGCTTTAAATTCCCGCTAAACTCGAACTCATTAAAATATTAAATTTATGTTACATTGAAAACTCAGCAATGGACACAAAGCCATCTTCTGGTGTAAAAATACATAAACTCAACAGCTTCAAACATTCCAAGATCCCCCCCCCCAAAAAAAAATATAAATAAATAAATAAATAAAAACATATGTAGATGTTTGAAGGTTGATCGTGTTATATCCTAATAAGAACAACGTGATATAGAGTTGATGAGTTAACAGCTTGTGCACTTTAGACAATGTGGTAACAACAGTTTCTTTTCCATTAAAATATTTCGTACACAGAGCTGTATCGTCCAGGGTTTGCTTATGTGGAGCAGTTTTATTCGGTTATTAATTTCAAGTATAGTAAGATTCTAGTTAAGGATGTGATTGTTTACAGGATTTCTCATGAAGAAAAACTAGACAAGTAAAAGCAATTTAATAACTCTAATACATTATCTGTCACATAATGCCTGTAGATGAAACAATATTATGATGTTTCTTGAAGGAATAAAATAAAATAAAATTCACATCGCAGACATGTTTCAAATGGAAATATTTAAAGAATAGAAAGAACAGAAATATCGTTTAAACATGAGCATGGTCGCTATCAAGTGTTCCATTACATTGTCGCAGATTAATTTGTTAAGTACGGTCAAACTAGCAATTTAGTTTTCTAAAAGTAAGTATCAATTTTATGTCCTGCTATTCATTAAATATTCTGATTACAACAAAGCTTTAGAGCTCTTGAAGGTAAAGTCAAAGTTTCAAGATGCCTGGTGGAAACTGCATCTTTAACATATTCTGGTTGAAAAAATAAAGTTATAAGGATTGGCTAAGATTACTTGAGTCTAACGAGTATACAGCTTAATGTCAACTCTGCTCGAAAGTTATAGTCATAAAAATATGGATGAATGAGATCCGAAGGTTCACATGGGAAGTAATTTGTGACGAGTTGTAAAAGCCTTATTGATATTCTCTCACGGTCAAGCTGTAGTAGGAAAAGGGTTTTCAGTGAACAACCATTTGGAAGTAGAAAACCCTCGGGCTTATTCATACATCAGTCACAACACTCTCTATGAAAACATATGCATTGCCGAAAAATTGAAAACTACAAAGCAGTTGAGAAATTAAGTCGTTGCAGCAAGACAAAGTCATAAGAATTTCCTAGATTGACTTGCAAAAAGCAAGAGTATCAGTCGCCAAGCAGTCCATTAAAAGAACTAAATATAGAGGAAGACAACAGAATTTACACTTCGTTTATTATTTTAACTTTGAAAATGCAGAAAACTGAAAAAAGCATTGATCAATTGGGAAAAACCTGCGGATGATCTAGGTGCTGAAGAAGTTCCAAAAAGAATCGATTACTTTTTTGAAATCTGATGAGTTCCGAAAAAACTGAAAGAAGAGGAAACAGGACCAGAAAATTATATAAAAAAAAAAAACGTGCTTCAGTGAAAGAAAGAAGCTTAAAAATTAGAGCTGTCTTGAATTGTTCATTCTTCGTATATGTTAAATTTGCATTTCACCAAGCTCAATTTAAATAAATATACTGTTTCCCCTTGAATGAGTTTTTACTTGTGAAGTGTTAAACAAATAAACAAAAAAAATAACAAATAAATTACAAGGATGAGGTAATTTTCTTTGTGTCTGTTATAGCAAAAGGAATCATTAAAAATTCTTGGGTGATCAAAAAGTCCTTATTTATTTTTGTCTCTTATGAGTCTGAACCATGTTTCAAATAAAAATACCACAAGAAATAACTGCTAAAAGCATTATATATGCGTTTGTCATAATGAAATTGCATCTAAATCTACAGAAAGCAGTGACTGCTAAAATTCGCTGTGAACAGAACGTCTCAAAAGCATACGCTATATTATATTCCGAATGTGTGTACTTCTCAGCGTAAACATCTTAATATACGTTTGTGTCTTAGTAATAAATATGTAATAGCTTCTGTTACTGGGGTCATTGTAGATCATACAGCTGAATTTAAGTCAACAAGGATATATTTCCTACTCTCGAGGAAGTATACTAAGTAGATGTCTTCATTTTCCCATCTAACGCCAAAAGATAGGCAGTGGTTGGGATGCCAGCGAAACCACTATATCCCTACGGGCAAATGAAGCAGGCCTAGTTAAGAAGGCTTACTAATGAATTTCTATGGGATTTTCCACAACGGGCTTTTCTTATATAAAATATTGGAATATTTTCATAAAATTCGGTATTCTGTATCTACTAACATTGAATGATTCACTGTTGAAAAAAGTGTGTGTGTTGTAAAGGATTAATAATTATTTTCACAAATAGAGTATTTTGATGATCAATATTTATAGCTATTAACATTTCAGCCCCCCCCTACAATCAATACCTTTAGAGAAATTTTATTAATATCATCAATAATAATATGATCTAATCAAACAATCATTTTTTTATTTATTATATCATTAAGAAAAAGTAGGGTGTTAAAACTTGTTGAATACCACTGCATGTTGTGGAAGCTTTATGTATAATCGGAAAATAAGAGAGATTATGTTCCGTGATTTTTTTCAAATAATCGAGGAAAGAATCAAATTGCGTCTGTGTATATTGTTTGGTTGTTTACTTTTTCAAGGCATGATATCTCGCTAGATATTTAGATTTGAAAGAAGCTACAAGTTTAAAAAAGGTTTATTTTTTAAAGATCTTTCGAACTGTATAAAAAGTTTTTGCATTTAGTTAGAGATAAAAATGTCGTTTTTATCAAAATTTCAACATGGCGACAAATGCACCGGGGCGATGGGTCGATCCCGGAATCGTCACATACAACGGTTTTTATTATTTCGATGAATAATGGATTTATAATTCAAATTCGAACGAACTGTAGTCTAAAACTTGTAATTCAAATAATATACAGTATATAATTATTAACAGTCTCTACATTATCAAATTAACTTTAGAGCACAATAACTATTTAGGTATCCAAATTCAGCCCAGTTTTTTTAGCAAATAATAGAAAATTTTAGCACCTACCCAGCTAGAAAAGTCTGCACTTTTTTTTTGCAAAAACATATAGCTTGTACACAATTTGTAGATAAAAAGTGAATAAATTTTTAATATTTTGAAAGTATAACATGCTGTGTAAATTAGATGCAGTTTTTATGCATACTAAATCAAAAAATTACTCACTTTGAAACGATTTTCGGAAAAATCTCAAAATTTATTTATTTATTTATTTATTTAATCGGGAGTAATCACCTATCATGTCATCAAATTTTATTTCTTTCACTTTAATCGATGTGCAAACAAAAATTTACGCAGTTTGAAACAATTTTCCAAAAACCTCAAAATTTCACTAATTTTTCAAAGTTCGAAGCCTATAGTTTAAGTTGAGTAACCACCTATCATATCACCAAATTTTATTTCATTCGCTTCAGTCAGTTTTACGTAATGTACACCCTCCAAAAAAAGTATTCGAGCAAGAGAGAAATTTCCTATTTTAGATTTGCGAATAATAATTGAGTTTTTGAAAAACGCACAACTTGATAGAAATATGAAAAGTCATATTTATACATAGCCTAATTCATATTCTATGATAAATAATTTTTAATATACGAAACCAACGTAGGAAATTTCTCTCTTGCTCGAATACTTTTTTTCGAAGGTGTACGAATAAAAAAAGCGTCACCGACAGAACGACATACAGAGAGACAAACTTAAAAAAAAAAATTATTGTCGCCCTGGGGTCCTAAATGCTTAAAACGGATAGAAATCGCGAATTTTTTAATACCACGTAGTGTACAGGCAAAGTCTAATTTTATTTATTTAAATACACCCTCCAAAAAAAGTATTCGAGCAAGAGAGAAATTTCCTACATTGGTTTCGTATATTAAAAATTATTTATCATAGAATATGAATTGGGATATGTATAAATATGACTTTCCATATTTCTATCAAGTTGTGCGTTTTTCAAAAACTCAATTATTATTCGCAGATCTGAAATAGGAAATTTCTCTCTTGCTCGAATACTTTTTTTGGAGGGTGTACATGAAAGTTCCCATTCCGAAATTGAGATAACAATCACTTATAACTTAAGTCATTTCATCCCGAGTTGAACCCGTCTGGTGATTAGAACGCTCGCCTACCACGCCATGGGTCCACGATTCGATGCCGAAGAGTGAAGGACGCAGTTTAAAACTAGCTGGAAGTTTTTACTCATATCACTAAAATACAAAGAAAGGGGCATCACTAAAATACAAAGAAAGAGGAAGAAGTCTCAGCAGGCAAGAGACGACGTAGTTATGACGTCACGATCCTCTTTCCCAAATGCACTTTTTCTCCATATGTATCTGAGCGTAATGGCCACGCAGCAGCGCGATTGTCACGCGAATTCAGTGCTTTTTCTCTATCCCAAAAGTGCCCAACGCACTTTAAAAAAAAATTTCACTTCAAAAATATTTTTATATATGTTGATTCACTTTGCGATTTCAAATGGTGTAGTAGTATCAAAATAATTAAAAGCATTTTGGTATGTTATAGAAATGTGCACTGTACCAAATTCTGGGGGGGGGGAGGAGGTTGAGCCCTCTTCCCCCTTACATAGGCACCTTGATATACTCTTAACGACATTAAAAAACAAACTATTTTACAGCGTAGTGATAATTCTGAAAGTTTAATTTAATTTAAAATAAAAAAAATCTATTATTAACGTAAAATATGTATTCAGAAACGTTTAAAGATATGTTTATACGGCACTTAATTAAATCAAAATGCAAAATTTTTCAATAATTTTCAATCTTAGTTTTATTTTTGAGTTCATTCCGATCCATACCTGTTAATCGGGATAAAATAAATTTGACTATCAGTACACTTTAAAATCAAAACCAACGAACTTAGACGAAAAAGCTTTTAACAGCAGCTAATTAAGAATATACAGATGTGTTATATTAATTTTCATGAGGATATTTCCAAAAATTATGTTAGAAAAAATTACGAAAATACCCTATATTTTACAAACTTTGTTTTGTAGCTTTGGTTTGTTGATTTAAGTTTAATTCAACCAAATTGATTTAACAAAATGCTTTAAATTTTGACAAAATGTTTTTGTTAGAAATGCAGAAACGATGAAATTTGAAATTGCTGGACAGTCAATTCACGCATGCGTCAAGGATGCGCGCAAAATTGAAACCCTGAGCCAGGCCCACCCAAAGGAGACGATTGGGGAGAAAGGGACTAGTGTGGACCAACTTGAATAATTCTGTATTTATCAGTTAAAATTCCCCTGTAAATTTCTGTAGATTAGAAACATAGATATATTTTTATATGTGTAGTTGCATGACAGTATACTTCATAGTCTGCAGCAATTTCTAAAAAATGATTTTCTTGTTGTTAGAAAAGTAAGTTCTTGATTTGGTTTTTTAATTACTAGTTTAAACTACTTTAATGCATTATTTTAAATTAAAGGAAATAGTATGTTATAATGAGTACACTCTTTACATATTTTAATATACACTTTTGGTTTGCATGATTTTAATCAATCAGTATTAAGACAAGATAAATAAATGTTCTAGTTATGCATATCATTGTTTTCCGTTAAATGATTATTATTATTTGTGAAATCATTTTCTTATCCGTCATATTATTGTTCTCCGTTTTGCGTTGTTTTCGATTGTCATCATTGGTATCCGTCATGCATTACTTCTCTCGCTAAAAAAAATCATTTTTGTCAATTATTGCTTTCCGTCATACCATTGTCATCCATTATTCATTAACCATTATTATGCATATCATTATTTTCCGTTAAATTATTATTAAAACCCGTTATCCGTCATAACAGTGAAATGAAATACTCATTAGCGAAACCAAGATCCAAACATCTCACAGCTTCCCAAGAAATACATTGGACAAATGCCTCTTCGAATCGAAACTTTGATTCAGGTAATTAAAGACCTCACAAAATAGTAAAATAGAAAACAGTGAAATGCTAAAACATGTTCTCGTGCTTATAATGTTGAATAATTTATATATATATATATATATATATATATATATATATATATATGTTATGTATAAAAAGGTAATTTGGGTTTTACTAGTTTGGGTATTGTTCAAGCAGGTACTTTCACTGTAAGTTTTGCTTTCCTGTCATACTTGCCACGCGCGCTCTGGAGCTATGTTTTGTTTATTTTGTTATTTTTCAGACATCAGGCCGTCGACTCTGAGTTCTTTAGAGTGTACACGTGTCCCCACGCCTTTGTAGCCCCGGATGCGGGTCATGTTGGTAAATGTGTGTGGTTCGATCAGAGATAAGAGAGAGGTGGAGTTATGTCTTCGCAAACCACGTGGTGTGGTGAGCGTAAATACACCCGCACATCGAAAATCGAGAGACTTCTGCCACTGGAACTGCTTAATTAGTCCACGCTGATTTTTGTACCCGTCTCCCCTGTCATCTTCTCACCCTATATTGTAACTTAAATGTAATTATCAATAAACCATATTACCTGCCTTAACTCTTGAACTTTACTGGAATATCAGACGTCTCATATATATATATATATATATATAAATTAGGCGAATTGGTACTGCACATACATGGGTATTTCTTTTTCTTTATAAATTAAATAGCGTTATTCCTCCCAAAAATATCCCATAGTGCACCTGAGCATGAACACATTTGAAGCAAACTTTCGCATTGCAGCGATCCCATTAATTTTCTATAAATATACAATATGCCTTAATCTACTGCGACTAATGGATAACTATAAACAGAACTACTCAATCAGATACACCACATTATCTACTAAACAAATATGATCTTAACCGTGTGGTGCGTGTGTCGATATTGCTCTCAATAATTATCAGTGACCTGCACGCAATATAAAGTCTCATTTCACGTCTCAAGCTATATCTAGCATTCAGTTACAACATTTGTTTCAGCAAAGGTATATTTCCTGTTACAGCGTTTAGAAGTGTTCACGGAAGTTTAAGCTATGCAAAAGCATTC
Source organism: Cheiracanthium punctorium (assembly GCA_038373885.1). Classification (NCBI taxonomy): domain Eukaryota; kingdom Metazoa; phylum Arthropoda; class Arachnida; order Araneae; family Cheiracanthiidae; genus Cheiracanthium; species Cheiracanthium punctorium. The sequence goes on along the minus strand of JAWZYV010014928.1, from coordinate 299,575 downwards.
GTAAATGGACACAATAGAATAGTTAGATTAAAGCCAAATCCTCATTGATACGTTAAACAGAAAACTGCTTTAATGACACATTGTTATGCAAGTCATTAAGTTTAAAAAATTGATTTTACGTAATAATTAGTTCTAAAATGTGACGAAGAAAGTTTTAACGAACTTAAAATATTCGCGAATGACTTTGTATAAAAATATAAAGGACGCACAAATGAAAGTTAATGTTAATATTTTATTTGTTAACACTATTTTCTGATACAATTCCACTGGTTAAATTACTTTTTATATGTGTAATGGAATGCTATAATTTTCTTTTATGCATAAAATAAATTTGTTGTTATTTTCAATTCAAAATCTGTTGTTTTATTTTCATATTAAGAAAATTATAACTGTTATAGCTTTGATCATATTCATTCATCCAACTCTTTAATATGTGACTAGTTTATCAACTTAGAAAATTAATTTTTCAGACGATAAATTTATAATAATTACAAGGTTTTGATAGAAAGGTGAAAAATATATTTTTACCCTGAATGTTTTAATTTTAAATAGAATCTGCATAATCTGAGACTAAGATATTCTTACCTTGTGGTCACAAACAGAATTAAATCGAACAGTTAACTACTAGGTTCATCCAAAAATTACACAGGTCTTCAAAAGTCAAGTCATTAAAAACTTTTTAAAAAATTTTTCCTCTCTTTACATATTTTTTGGTGCTGAATACGAAACAAAGTTCACATTTTCTGTCTCACATCACGATTTTTCAAAATCCTCTTCTGTAATCGAAACCTGTTTTTCGATTCCTCTGGAGAATTAGTTTCCATGAAATGGAAAAACTTTTTCTTAGAAACCATATTTTTTTCTAAGTTATTCACATGTTTACTTTTACTTTTATAAATATTCACTCAATATCCTTATTGTCCTCTTTCTTTCTTAATCGAGAAGGACCAAGTACAGCTTTTCTTCTTGTATATTTGATTTGGTTTCTACAAAGGTACATTCCAGCAGTAGCAATCTATCATACTAACGTTGAAGTGACCCTGGTAATAATTCCCCATTTTTTATGCTGTGATAAAACTTTTCTTCTTGTTCCTCATTCACATTGTCAAGGTTTATAGGGAAAGTCCAAGGATGCGTCCAAATAAAGTAAGCTTGAGGCTCATCGAGTATCTTAAAGTTTTGAATTTTTATATCGGGATTTAACCATGGTTATTAAGTAGTCCGGGTCCTTTGTGTTACCTAAAAGCTTGTTAACGGTATTTTTGAAATCAGTCCAACCTCTTTTTTTTTAGCCATTGTCCTTACTGAATGAAGTTTTTGTCCATCATAAGTCTGCTGTTGTTGAAACCCACAAAAATACATTCCTTCAACTTGTATACATAAAGATGCTGAAATTTGTCTAGAAAGTACTTGCAGCACCTTTCCTCCTAAGTTAACGCTTTCACAAACTGTTTTGTTCAATTTCACAAATTGTTCCCAGTTCCATGTGAAGTAAACGCAAAGGTACTCTACTTGATTCGGCAAGAATTTAAGGTAAGACCAGGTACTAGGGAACATGAAGGCCTATGTGTTTTCTCGTAGTGCTCATTGCTAGCTCTTGAACCTCATTCACATAAGTAAAAAAAATAGAACATGGGGAACTTTGTTTATCTACCCTGTTCACCAAGAAGCATGCAAAGAATTTTCAGATCCACCACATATTACTCAACCATGATTGGGATACCTCATATTTGAAAGACAAGTTCAACATTTTCATAGATTTTAAGTAAAAGTAATGAAGGGGTGAGGAATAGATTGCACTGTTATGCAAAAGTTCAGTTTTCAAATTTCTCTTGGACGAGTCGAAAAATAGTCTCAAGCCATCTTCATAACCTCAACTTCGTCATCATCAACGAATTCAGCATTTGCTTCGGATAACCCAAATCTCGAATCATGTTAAGGCAAAGTTAACTGCTGACAGATTTCACTTTCTTTGCAACAATAGAATTAATTATTCATTGTCATTCTCTTCTTATGAATGAAAATCACCACAACAAATATTTACTTCATCTATCAATGCTGGAGGAAGTGGAACTAGGGAAACTTCTAGGCTATGCAAAACAGATCATGAGGCTGCCGACAGGCTTGGATGCACAATACCTTTTTATTTTTGTGAGTTGTTTCTCTTTGTATCAATAAAACAAAAGTAGCAATAATTTATGTGATTTCTTGGCTCTCACCAGACCATAAGAATACAAAATGTGCAAACAATCCTCTTTTAACCTACCATTTTTGTAAGTCTTCCACACAACTATAGCAAACCTTGTCAGGTGTTCACTTCTTCTTTTGATCTAATACTTTTATTCCAGAGTAAGAATGATATACTTTTTCTGATAAAACCAGTAATATTTCTTTGTTTTCCAATCATAAATTCGCCACAAATATGTAGGAAAAATTGTCCGGACAGTTAATTCATCCACGGGTTGCCTATATGTCAACCCAAAGCTGGCAGCGAAGAATATGTATCCTCTTTAATATGTCTGTTAGAGAAAGAAATACGCAAAGTACGGGAAATTACAATGCCATATTTCTAAGGAACTGAGTTGGCGTAGCAATAGAGATGCCAACCCGGAAGAGAAAATACACTGGCTCCATTAAACGTTAGACTTGCCCAAGGAACAATTTGGAAAAACCCCGAGACAAACAGGATAAGGTAAGAATAATTTCAACTAAATATAACTGTAAGTGAAAAAAACAGTAACTTCGTGTTAGAAAACAAAATCATGAAAAAGTAGATGTACTCACAAAAACCGGTGAACTTACAAAGTATACCTTTAAGTAAAAGCAGATCTAATAATTCTTTTCTATTGACTGAAGCATAATGCTAAAGAAAAATTGGGCATTTAAAAATTTTAAAAGATATAAGATTAAAAAATGGCAAAACACAAAATAAATTTAAATACGGAAAGAGCTGCATTACAGGTCCAGCTAAACAGTTGCATATTGATTTTAGCCACAGAAATTATCTTTTGAACGCCTATTAATTTTTTATTCTCAAAACCAGAATAAATTCAGATTATGCAAATACTTGATACAACATAAACAATATCGGAATTGCAGGGGTTTTGCCTATTCTGAATTTATTATAGTTCTGAAATGTAAACCCTAGTAGCACAACTAGTTCAAATTGCGTTGGAAACACGTTTTCCAACATTAAAAAACGTGTCTTAAACGTCTTTTGGACTAATTGTGCTACTAGGGAATCTATTCTTCTAAAACACTCACATTTTTACCAGTTTATATATAATATTTGTAATAATTTATGTTAAAATTTTGAAGAGTAATATTTTTGAGAGAATTTTTTAAAGCTCAGATTTTAGCAGTTTCAAGGCTAGTATGATCACTCAAATTGCATTTAGGGAAAACACAGTACAGGGTGAGTAGAAATGATGGACCCAATTTTAAAAAATACTATTTTCGAAATTACTGCACATATTACAATAAGTGAAACATGAATGTAAAGAGAAATACATAAAGTTTTTTTTTTTCACCTATGATTAACAGGCGGCAGCCTATTTAAAGTCGCTGAGATTAAACTCCAAACATGGCGACAGTGATTGAGAAGAATTTTTGCGTATTAGAATATGTACGTGTTTTTTCAGTTATTTCGGTGCAATGTGCATTTAGAAATAAATAACTACTGAAGAGAGACACCAGCCAACAACAGAATTCTACTATAATATCATCAATTTAAGGATGAAGACTTACCCTTAATCAGATACCCACCAAGATCCCCAGACCTAGCAACATGTGATTTCTCTTTGGGGGATTACGTCAAAAACATTGCTCTGTGCCAACTATGCCAAAAGCACTGGCAAAATTGTGCACCATTACGAACCAATGATGCCATAAAACGTATAAAACAAATTAACGAGATTGGACGTGTGCCGTGAAACAAGAGGGTTGCACATAAACCATTTGTAACTGAAAAAAAAAAGACTTGGTATATTTCTCTTTACGTTCATGTATCACTTTTCGTAATACGTGCTTGCGCAGTACTTTCGAAAATATGATATTTTGAAATCGGGCCCATCATTTTTACTCACCTTGTATATGATATGACAGTCTGGTTGTCATTTTTTAATTCAGAAGGCCATAATATGTATGATAGGGGTCTATAATAAAAAAACTTTTCAAAGCAAGTCTGTCTAGTAGACACGTGCTTCTTCTTTGACAATATTCATTGAGCAGTTAATTTTTAGAATGCTTTTAGGTAGGTACATACTGTTTTTTCTTTTGCACATTGAAGCATAACAAAGAGATATAATTCTGTATACAGAAGGCGTATTAAATAAACTGTTTTGTTAAAGACATCAGCTTTATTTCCTATCATTGTAAATAAAGTATGTCTTAATCAGCTGAGACCAGTGTACTCTACTAATAGAACTACTCAATCAGATAAACCGCATTATCTAGTAAATAAGCATGCTCATAATGATGTACTGCGCACGTAGATATTCCTCTCAATAATTATCAGTGGCCTGCATGAAATGTAATGGGTCATTTAACTGAATTCATGCCATTTAGCAACAGTGTCTGATTCAACAAAGATCTATTTCCTGTTACATCAGTCAGGAGAGTTCACGTGTGTTTGTGATTCCGATTTGTGAAGGTTAACATGACGCGAAACCATCCGAGAATGCATTTTGAAGAATAGTTTTGTTAAAGGTTAGTCCGCACTTAGCATCCCAACATAGAGTGCATTTGTTTCAATAGTTATCTATTTAAATAAACTTCTGTGTGATGCTAGTAAACATATATTATACATCCTACATAATACACCAAGAAAAAAAGGAAAAATGTGAAAAATAGCATAATATGGGAAAAAGTGTGTGAAGCTTAAGCATAGAAAATCTTGTTCAAAGTTTTTGTGGTGCACAAAACTGTCTTTTTATTGAACTTTCAACAATTTTACATAAAGTATGATTTATGAATAATTACATGTATGCTAATTGCTATGTATATGTGTATTGGCAAAGGTGAACATTTTTGGAAAACAAATTAAATTAATTGGCTTCAATTAGGAGATGATGGATCGTTAGCTTTAATGTGTTATCGGTGTCGATTTTCGGTACTGTTCATTAAATTGTCAAATTATACACTGGGAAGCATTTACCATAAATTTTAACAAAACTTTGTTTCGTTGCATTTGCATCAATGTCTCAGACATACTTCAATCAGCGATTTGTCAGCAAATGTTATAAATATTTATACGACTCAAGAACTGAGAATAACTACGATTTCATTCAATTAGAACATCATTTGCCATCTTAACAACATGTCTAGGTTAATGATATTGAGGGTGATAACAATTAGCATGGATTTATCAATATATGATCTGATGAATACATATATCTAGTACTGTGTTCCAACTTTTCCCATCAGTGAACCATATAGAATTCAGTAAAATTACATACATTAACTAAATTTTGCCACCCTAACGTTTTTCTTTGAGCAATTGGTTAATGGTTAATGGTGAGATGTGATGTCTTTTTCCTTCCAAGTCAGAGTGTATAAACCTGAACTTGCCTATAGAGAATCTACATCTTTTTATGAGTAAATTTTGTTGTTTTCCTATGAAGAATGCATTTTTGCTTACATTAGGTTTACAAGGAACGTAGAACATGCAGTCATCCAACAAAAAAACGTTTATGTAACCGTAACGAATGTCATTTTTGCGTACAATTGCATAATGATTAAAAACAAGTTTCGGCGCAAAAATTTTTTTTTAGATTGATCAAGGGGATATTTTAAAATGTGGCTAAGTTTCGTGATATTTAAGTAGTTAAATTTCTGATCATGAAGGCTGTCATTATGCGAAAAATAAGCCGTGCAGCATAGTCAACTTCTCTCAAACAAACATCTATATGGTAATCCATATTGCACTATATCATTTCCGTATTCTCATCATAGAAATATTTCTCAAAGCCATTCCTTTCAATTGTCTACCGTCCTAAAGAATTGAGTAAACGACATCCATATATTACGAAAGCAAAATCTACCAATTTTGGGATGTGCCTAAGATACCGGATTTTTTTGCTTTTAGGGTAAATTACCGTCAAGTATCACTGTGTATGTTTCGGACTATTTCACTTTTTGCCAACAGCAAGCATGCATTTAACCGTCTATTGCATGGTGTCTTCGATATGAGGACACAAAACTGATATTTTAACCATTCGTCGATTCAACACTCAAGAATTAGTGAATTTTCCAAGTTTCGATTCACGAAGATTAAAGTTTATTTCAATAAAATATTCACAGTCACACGAAAATCCTCCACATTTTAGCACATAATTTTAACTAAAAATTATCAGTGTTATTTGTAAAATTGATTTCAGAATTATTTTTATCAGTACTGCTCTCTTCTGAAAACTGTAGCATGCGATGAAAATGCGTCAAAATACCGTATTAGCCCGAATGTAATGCGACACCGAAATTTTTCCAAATCCCAAATTGAGCAATCCATTAATTTTTCATAAAAGAATTCAGAGAAAATATCAGTAAGGTAAGCGTTTATTTAATAATAAGTAATAACACAGGTTGCACTCTTGGCAATATAAAATTAAGTAACGGAAAAGAAAATTATATAATGAAGTAACAAGAAGTAAATTCCATTATTATCTAGACCTCTAATTTAACACGAGTTAGGTTTTTAGCAGAAAATGATCGGGCAAAAAACATCGAGTTATATTCGGACTAATAACAGTAAAAAAACCAGGGAGGAAGAATAACTGAACAGCTTTAGCTTTCCGAGTACTGACTATTGACCTGGAGGGTTTACGGTACGGGTAAATGCCCAAAACCCCTATATTAGCTACGATAATCCAAAGGGGCTGGTTAGGCTGCTCTGTAACCGGTTCGTAAAGCTCTACATTATCGTTTAAAAATTTTAGACAATGAAGACTGTCAAGGAAACAAATAAAACTAGTATTTATTGTCATGCAAGACAGAAATACAAATTAGTGTTTTCAAAATGTGTCTTTGCATTGGTGCTATGCAAGTGTATTGCATTGGTGCTATGAAAGCCTCTCACCTTGCACCATTCACTTATCCCAACAAAGAGTATTTACTGTGCTACAGCTAAACCTATCAGCAAAAAGTTCGATTAACTGTATTTTTTTCTTTTGAGCCTGCTAAATTATTTTCTAGTTTATTAATTATTTAACTATTTTAAAAAACTTGATATATTTCTCTTGATTAATACACAGTTTTCTTTATTTTTCGCATAGTGGAGAAATGATATTCAATGTGTCTTGGCTGAATTTGTCAGAATTCCCCATTTTATTATACCATTTTTCTTTCGTGTAGCTTTTATCGTGTTTCGGCCTGTGCCTTTCCAAAGGCCGAAATTCCATTTAGTTTTCCTCGTCCTAGTCCAAGGAAATACAGTCCGGTCTTACGAAGGGTGCTGAGTTTTGAAAACTGAACTGATTATTCTGTAAACAAGAAGCATTTTGTATCATTTTTGCACAGAGCTTAGGTTATTGCCGAATGTATTTCAACTAAATAATCTGTGCAAATGCCTAAAAGCTGATAACGTGCAATCGTTGCAGTCGCCCTATTTAATTATACCAGCAACGGGATAGTCTATCAAATCTCCAAACGAATACCGAAGAGCTAAAGAACTTTTTTGACGCAGGGGGCTGTGCAAATCGGGCAATGGCAATAAGTGCACTTATTTAACGTTCTGCAGTATATGCATTTGTTCTTCTATACAGGTATTTCGATCGATACAAAATTTTCTATATCTAGTATATGTTCAGATTTAAAGGGTTAACTCCAATGAACTATTGCCTTCTTTGTTTTGTCGCAATATAATAGTTTGATTTGTATATTTTATTCAGATAATTTAAAGCACGCACATTTAAACGATAGCACACTTTAAAAAGTAATATTTGCTTGTGATAACTTTATCATCTTTCATATTTCTTGAATATATTGCAACTCTATAATTTTATTAAACGGGTTGAGAAAGAAAAACTTATCAGGTGATTTAATATATCTAAACAATGTGCTTTGGTCATATAAAACAGGATCGGTGAACCGCTAGTTAGTAGCTCATGAAATGAGAAATTGTGACTCTTTTTTGTAAGAGGGAAGTACAAAAATCATAAATTACGTACGAAGTATGCTTTAGTTTGAGAAAATGCAAAATGCATGGACAAAATTCCAGAAACTGCTAAAACATATGATGATGAATCGAAAAGGTAAGTTAGGGGAAGGTGGCCCAAAATGAACCCAGCGAGCAAAACGATCCACATATGTTTTCTTCGAGACAGGCATCGCTATCTACAAGAGATAACACATAAACTAGTTGCGCGAAGTCAAGAAGAAGCAATGGCGGTATTTAAGCAATCGGTGTGTTAAGTATCTGAGCAGAATTCTTAAAAAAACTGGTTTTTATCATATCTCTTATTAGGTAAGCACTAACTTTCCAATTTATTTAGGAATGCAGACTTTAATGTGCAGAAATATGACTTGGTTTACCGAAGCACTAACTAGTAAGGTAAGCAATCAGGAAACTAATAAGGTAAGTACTAACTTTCCTATTTATTAAGAAATAAAGTCTTTAATGCACAGAAATGAGACTTGGTTTAGTGAATAGAGTATATTTTTAGATGCGAATTACACTTCTTCAGCTTGCTATGTTTCTCGGCGTGTTCCAGTAGTATGACCTAAAGTGGGCAGCCATACTGCCGGGTAAAATGACCCCTCGACTGAAGAAACACCAGTACCGGGTCTTAGACATTCCTACGTCATGGCAGCCCTACAATCGTTCTCAAAATGCGTGACTCCCCATTACATTATTTACTTTATTTTTGCGTTTATTGTAGGCCATATTTTTAAAATTATAATTTTAAAATATTCCATTTTATTGTTTGTGACACTTTTTTATTTTAAAATTTCATAAAAAATAATCATGAAAATGTCTCATTGTAAAATTTATTTTATTTCATTATGTATAGTTATAATTTACTTTTATGTATCTAATTTTGCCGATAAAAAATAATTTAAAATTATTTTCAAATGAAGGATCATTTTGCCATTTGGTTGAATGAAAAATGATCCTTTAAACACTTTCCAAAAATTCTACTTTTTTCATTACTCACTGTGCTTTTAAAGTATTATTAAAATATGTTTATGATTCAAAATATAGTGTAAAATATGATAGTAAAGGGCCAAAGTTTTATTTAAATATTTATGCTATTTTATACTAGTTTTAAGCCTAAGGGGATCATTTTGGGCCACTTTCCCCTAAATATTATACCCATAGCCCGTTCCCCTAAATAATAGTATTATTTTTTTGTATTTTGATGTTTTCTGTGCATTACATTTTGGAATTCCCATTATTCTATGCAACTCTGAATATTTAAGTTATATCCAACAAAGGAATTTTACAATACTGAATAATAATCTGCAATTTGTTCCGTTCATTAATTCAGACGCTTGAGTTAATTTATTAGATGTGTCATCTAAATAAGATGCTTAACTATTGCATTAAAGTATCTTGCGTATAATTTCAAGAACTTACGCAAGTCATGCGCAATTGATAAATTTCTCATGCATACGTTTTTAATCATTTTGATATATTAAATTGCTCTGAATAAACCTCAATATACTAACAGAATCGTATTACTGTTTTACATTTATTTTCAAATCCAATCATGATATTTGTCTTACCAAAATTTTAATTAATACTTTTAATAGTGTTACATGCATTTTGGTTCATAGTAAAGTATAACAATTAATAGAATATGAAACAAAAATAAGCGGTTTTTTTTCCTTTATTTCTTTTCTTCTAAGGGATATTTTTCGTGAATTTTGCTTACACACACTAGCGTGCGAAAATCTTTAGTCAACATGTGTTTAGGGTAGATCGATGTTTTATGAAGAACAAAAAATTACTTATCAGAGCCTACCTATGTGGAAAAGATGCTCTATATTATGGAAATTAACAGAAAAATAATTTTAAAATGCAGTACTGTTTTAAAAGGTTGAAATTTTCTTTTTTTTCGGGGGGGGGGAGTAAGATTTCATTTTGGATAGATGATTTTTGACTCAAAATTATTTTTTTCGACAGTATAAATTTACAAGAGTGGTACTTTACTGAATACTTAACACTCAATATTAAGAAGTAGTCTGAGCAATACAATGTACGTTGCAATATTTTATTACCCTGACAGCCCTCCCTGCACCGTGGGGTATGTTCGCAGCCCATTTACAGCACAAACATTACTGACAAAGAAAAATCCCTAGATTTTTTCCACCTCTTTTCATACTCCTATCCCTTAGTGGCTGTTGGACACGGTAAGCAAGGTAAGCATCGTATCGGGACGTTATCTTCGAAGAGGCGCTATTCCGAACTGAACAACTGAGGAAAACGTGATATGGAGCATAAAGAGGACACTGTTTTTTACGTTTAAAAGGGGCTCCACGTACCCTACGACTGCCCCTGCCTGCCTTCATCAGTCGCAAGCTCCTACATAATTCGATCCGACCACGACCTTTTGGATAAATCTGATCGCTGCTCAATTCAAGACCAGTGGCTTTCGCAGTCGGTGAGTGTTGCTCTCGTAAAGTGAAGTAAATTACGATTTTAGTATGTAAGTAATTTAAGTAAAATTCAGTAACTCAATCGACCTTTTCCTGATTTTCTCTTCGTGTGAGGAAGCTGCAAATAAGACGAGAACTGAAAACGGGCTTCAATCCCAATAATTGACCCCTACATCATTTTGAGAAAAAAAAAATCATACAACTCAAGTATAGCGGTATACTGAATTCTTGCAAAGCAAGAAAAACATTGAAAGCTACCGCAAGGAGAGATTGACACTTTTCCAAAAAATCAAATGTTCTACTATGTACATCGATATGTGTTTGGTTGTAAATCATTTGAAAGGCAGCTGTAAGAAAGAACAAAAAATACAAATGAACGAGCGAGAATTTCTGAGACCATCGGTCTGAAAGAAATGATGTTTCTTTCATCTCAATGGATTCTAATATTGAGCGTAATCTGTAGCGGCGTTTGTGCTAGCATTTTGACTTTTTTGCACCATGAGCTGTATTTAAAATTTCCTTAAATGCTAAGAAAATTACACATTTATCAACAAATTTTACACCGTAGAAAAAACATTAGATCGATTTGGCATTGTCTACCATGCAGGCTCTGCAATTGCGTCATCTGCCTAGAGCATCTAGGCGTTATCTGAAAAAGCAATGTATCGAATGTTGCTCGTCATCAGAGGTCAACGGCAAGAACCATTCTATCGTCTCAGTGAATTGTACCAGATTATAAACATGATGAGTTTCGTTTATACTTTGGTGGACTAAAAGACAGGAAGGTAAAACTAGTGGACAACAGAAGAAATATGATAATACAAGAACACATGAATTAGGTATAAAACCTGCATCTCAGTATATCGGCTGCGTGTTCGTAAATTTCAGAAGAGTGCATATTATTGGAAAACACATAATTAGATTTTTGTAGACAATTATCAATGACATAATTGTAACACTTATTTACGACGGAACATATTTCAGCATAGGAATCAAATAAAATGTTAAATATAATATTACGCTTAAATTTTATGTATTGCTTTTACTGGTTTTTATATTTTATTGCTTTTCAAAAATATAAAAATTTCAGGATTTTATTATTTAAAAAATAATTACAGCTAATTTGAAACGCATTTAAACATTAAAAAAATACAATGTCACAACTGTTGAAACATAACGTTACAAGTATTTATTCGTTCTAATCTATATTTAACAATAACCTCCAAAAGAATAGTTATATTTATGCAATAATAATACTGCGGTTAAATATATGTAACGAATCCATAATGTTTATTTGACTAAATAAGCTGCAAAGTTGAAACATTGTAAATATAGTTGAAGTTCTGTGTACATAATTTAGCATAATCCTGGTAGATGGAGTTGTAACCTGTTTCATAAAATACAAACACTAAAATATTAAGTTACCCGAACACAAGATTAACGGAACCCGCAATATTTCTACTGAGTAAAGCATGAATATGGATGTGTTTTGATCAACATAGTGCTTTGAATTAACAGTTCATACTTCGAACTCCGGTATTTCCAGTGCGTCAGAAAATCCTGTAAATTTATTCAATAATTATCTGCATTCCGTGCACCGTTGAATGAGGTATACAACTGAATGTGGAGCCTTTCGTTCTGTAATAAAGTGGCGAAATCTGTGAAGCAATTTAGTTTCTGAGCTCTGAATGTCGTGAATGTTTTAGGAATAATATATATATGTGCCCGTTTGTTTATCATTTAGATAGAAATGAAACAAATAATACTTTGGGGGTGGCTACAGTGTATACAATTACGTAGCTTGTTAGAAATTTGATTTACGAATTTACAAATAAAATTTATTAATCAAATGTCATTATGAATGGCGGGTATTTGAATTCACATTAAAAATGAATTAAATCTTTAATAATCATTAACTTGTTTACTGCTTAGTTTTATGTTTGGTAAATCGGCTATGTCTCATTTTAACTTTAATTGATAGAAAAAGGGAGAATGTAGGATAGGTATGCGGGAGCTACAGTACTTTTCTTAATAATACTGTATTCGCAAGTGCACTGCAATCAGTGCTTTAACATTATTTGTTTTTCTGGTTTTAATTTATAACAACATATTTTTTCTCCTATGATAATTTTTTGACATAATATACACGAAACAAAAGAAATAGCTTTATGGAAAAAAGTAATCCTAAACAATTGTTGTATTGGCAACAGCATTAGGATACATTGCATTTTACAACAAACATTGTTGATATAAAAGTCCAAATTCAACTTTAAAATAATTTCTTTGATCTGTGAAATGAACAATGCTATATATTACGTTTAAGTTAAATAGCTGAATCAGAACAACGTTGTGTGTGAGTGTGTGTTGTCATCGCAACAAATAACAACCACAGCAAATAACATGCAGCTTTATGATGAAATTAAACAATAAAAGCTCCACTGACAACGCAAATGCAGCTGAGTTCTTCACGAGCTATATTTTTGGAAGAAAAGGACTCAGGTGCTGAAGAAAATCTGTAATAATCCCTTCGGGGTATGTTATAGCTTTTCTCCGAAGAAGAGTACCGATTATTTTGATAGATGTGATCGACCAGTAAAATTGGAATTGCATTCAAAATGCATCAGTGATACATGTACACTGAGCGTAAAGAAAGCATCTGATTAATTTAAAGTAAAAATTTGTATTTAGGTATACGCGAAAGAAATGTAGACATTGGTACAGCAACAAAGTAAAATGTTTTCCTTTGGACAGATTTTTGAATATTAAATAAATTGCAGATACCGCAGTTTGATAATTACATGTTAAACTGTAAGGAATAATGAAATTAAGTACTATGAATGTTAAGTGAAGCTTTAAATCGATAAATATCACACAAAATGTTAATTACTCGCTGAACAATTAAAGGAATTATCAAATTAAATCTTATAAATTTTAAGTACTTATATCGGTAAATATTACATAAAATGGTGATTTCATTTTAACTGAGGATAGAATAATCAAACTAAGCATTCTATTTTCGGAAATAAAATGCTGTTGTATAACATTTGGTACAAAGAATTTTTGTGAACGAAATAACGAAAAATATATTTTGTAAACGCTTTTACATAACAACAATTTCACTGAAAACTTTAATGTGAATGTCCAATTAAAAATTTGAGTAAATATCATTTTATGGCTCGTTTTCATAATAATATTAGCGAACAAAGGACTTATGCAGTAATACTGCATATTTCACATATTGTTGCAGAATTAGACTAAAAAATTGTACTAAGAAGAAAAAATTATATAGACTTTTTTGTCAGTTAGAGTTAAACTTTATAAGTGAGATTTTAATATATATTATTAAAGTAAAAGGAAACATTTCACAGATTCTTTTGTATCGGCAATTTAATGAATTAGTGAACTATCAATAAATCTTTGAAAGTGTGTAAATAGCAGTTAAGACTACTTTTTTCAATAAACTCCCCAATATTTCAAATGACACATAGAAGGACGTTTATGATAGAAATTTCAGTTCCATGTTTTGTTTTTTGAGCAGAATAATACGCATTAATGATTTTAAAATATGCATTTTTCTTATATTAACAATTTATTTTGGGTTTCAATGTTTTTATTTATACTAATCTACTATAGCACAAATAAATAACGGTTTTAAACAAAATTGCATCTGATTTGGTGGTTTCATCAGTTTGAACGCCGAAGTTTCCAACGTTTTCTAGTAGAACAGTGTGTTACTGTGTAAAAATTTGAGGAAAGAAAATTCCTCTAAATTCTCAAGCTTCATTTCTGGTTACAGTGAGAATTATGAATTCTATATTTTTTGTACTACTCAGATCTATTAGCTAAAATGGATACCTCAACCATATTTTTAGACAATTAAAACATATGGAAAAACAGGCTGACCCCCGATCTGAACGTGATTGTGTAAGCGATTTTATTCTAAAAGTGAATCACACAGCCAAGAGTTCCAAGACATGCTTTCGGCCATAAGGTTCAACATGATTGGCAATCACACTAGGCGATGTCTGACAGAAGCAGCACATTAAACCTTAATTCCAAAAACAATTATTAAACAGCTTTTATCATAAGAACGGGATCTTTTCAGCATGGTTGTACGCATTTTGTGAGATACTTTATCCAATATAAAAAATTATTTACTCTAATGCCCTCTAGTCTCGCAAAGGAAATCTAATATTCCGTTGAATGATTTTACACCTCGTGTTATTATACTTCACGTTATAACTAAGCAGAGTTAGTAGCTTCTGGGGATGTATCTCAAAAATGGATGGACAGCATTTAAAAATAAAACTCCACATTTAAAAAAAACAAAACTAAAACACTCAACAGAGCTGCACTTGCCACACCGAGCAACTGCAAACTCAGTAAGCCATAATACTAAAGAAAAGTAACTGCAGTCATATGCAAAGTATCCAGTATGATCACATAAACTCTGTACAACCAGATTCCTATTTGATGTGCATAAAAAATATCGAAAGAAATATACGCTTGATTTTCGGAAAAATGCGAAAGGTAAGCAATCCGATAAAACTTCACATCCGCTGAAAGAAAAACGTATTGGAAACATGAACTTTGGCCACTAAATTAAACACTGGTGGCCCAGTTTCATCCAGGATCATAAGGAGCAAATGAATTTTCAAGCTCAGAGATGCACTGCAACATGCAAATATAATCTAGCTTACCAGTTATCGACGGAAGTGCTTATAAAATGCATCAATGTATCGAAAACGTTCAAAAGAACATTTTTCGCAAAAAACTCGAATTCATTAATTTCTTGTGAAAAACTTTTTAAATAAAAAAAAATGTTTAAAAACGGTTGGTTTTGACGCTAAATCTGAATATTCCAACAGTTTTAAAGATATTTACGAGCGATTTTTCTACACTTTACAACAGGGGCGTAGGATATCGGGATATATCCCCCCCCGAAATTTTTGAATTAGTGACGAAATTCCGTCTATTTATGCGCATATAAGTTCATATCCCCCCCCAAAAATTTTCCAGGTGCATATCTCCCCCCCGAAAAATTTTCCTGGCTACGCGCCTGCTGTACAACGTACTAGGGTGGATCGATTTTTTTTTCTTTTTTCAGAGTTTTAAAACTTGCCTCTATAGAAAAGATGTTTTATGACACATAAGTTATTGAACAAAAAATAAAAATGTTTATTTTAAATTAAGCACTGCGCAAGGGAAATGCAATTTAATTATATGTCTTTTTTAAGGTGTAAAGTTAAAAAGACTTTTGTTAAAAATAAATAGATATTTTGGAACTAGTTATAACGTTTTTGCGTCACGGACAAAACGACAGATTGCCAGAAGGACAGAATGACAGACACACAAACTACTTTTAACAGTCATACTGGGTTCCCACGTTCTTATTACGGATAGAAATTGAAAATAAAATTGAATTCCAAGCTATGTGAAGACAAAAGTCATTTTTTTTTTATATGTGGATGTACGACTTGCGTTAAAAGATAATAAAAAGCAACTATTTTGACCATCAAAATTGCTAAATGACCTACAAACCTCCAACATTACTGTTATTTAACATAGGAAAACTTCAAAATACTGAGAGTTAAATATTGCATTAAAAATTCACTTTATTATAACATGACTAACTACTAGTTACTTGTAAAAGTTCCTTTCGTGTGGGCATGACTCAAAATTTTGTTAATTTTAATTTCTGGTGTTATTTTGGAGCTTTTTTATCTTAATCCTACATTAAAATACACACACATCCGAAATAGTTTTTCTAACGTTTCTGTAATACTTGTAAGTATATGAACCAAGAATGAAAACCACCAATTGTTTTTTCAATGAAGAAAAAAAACAATAGGGACTTGGGTACATTTTTTTGCCGCATCAGTCAATACATCCTTCTCTTGACTGATGTGGTTGGTTAAAAAAATAAAATAAAAAATCCCTTAAGTCTCAAAAACCTTCTATTAAAAATGTTTAAAAGCGAAATTTGTCTTGAATCAAAGGAAAGAAACTGGAGTTTTGAAAAAAGTATTTTTTTGTCAACTAATCCTTCATTCATTGTGAGCAATTTGGAAAAGAGTCTTAATTAACTAGTGTTTGTCAAGCGTCTCACAGTGATTACGACTTTTTAATTTGTTTAATTTGCTATAAAGTCTTTTAGGGAACAAGATGAAATAAGATTAAAATTAATGGGAGAATATTTGTTTTTAAAATTCAGTTTTTTAATGCACTTTAAGCATTTCAAGTACTTCATTTGTTCAATAAATTATATGCAATAAATGTCTATGGAAAATATATTTAAGCGTTCTAAAAGTTTTAAAAGAGATAAAACTACTGATTAAACGCGTAATTAACGATGCAAATAATGTTTTACTGCGGAATATTATAGTTTCTTTAGTTAAAGCTAAGTCATAAAATAAATATAAATAATGTGTCAGAAAACTGTTTTAATCGGCATTTTATCGTCTTTCTCTGTTTGATTTTACAAAAGTCATTTTCTAATTGATGCGTCTGCAATAATATTTTATAAATTGTATATTTTCTTTATAATTAACTCAGTTATTTTAAATAAACATAATATTTTAAGTTGCATTTTCTGAAGAGTTAGATTTTTTTAATGTTGGATTACGTTCCTCGATACTTTTGATGTGTATTTTTTTTTTTTTTTTTGACGTTGATGTAAGTCTTAACATTATTCATTTAGAAAACTAATTGCGTGAATTAATACACTTACTTAAGTAACCGGAATTTTATTTTCTTATTTTTTTTAATAGTCGAAAATGCTGCGTCATAAACAAAAAACTGCGTCAGATTGGTAAACTCTCTGGAGAAATTCAAGTCATATTCACGTTCCTAAATAGCTCCTCCAGATTACACAGCTTAACATTTCTCACGAAAATAAAATAAATATCTATTTTCCTCCAGTGAACCATAGATAATTTAACTAAGCAATGGTTTAAGAAGATTTTTTACATGCTACAGATTAAAACGTAGTAAATATTTCGTGTCTATTAAATTAAGAGTGTTTGTTATAGTCATCATTTTCCAGCGGTCGTCTAACAAGTAACTATATACTATAAGTAATCCTACGTTAATATGTATTCCACATTAGTTTCAGCAAAAAAATTACCTCAACTTTTGTTGTTGTACTTATCACAATGCATTTCACACACTTTTTATGCCACAGTTAGCAGAATTCCTCAGAGGAACTTTTGGATTGTTAAGATAGAACATGTAAACAAGGGTTGAGCAGTTATTTTAGACACATCAGGTTACAGCTTTTAAATAATGCGAATAGATAAGGAATGACTGTATAATACTTGATTTGAATGGTGCTTGATTAATTTGATAAAATCAAGTTACAAAGGGCATTCCATAAAAACTGAGAGTAAAATCATAAAAAATCAAGAAATATATTTACAGCAAAAAATACATCATTCTTTTTCAAAATACCTTTGGTCAGATGATATGCAACGGTCCTATCGTTCTACCCACTTTTCAAAAGAAGTAGAGAAGCCCTTTACTGGAAGCTGCTCTAAAGAACCCTCTACTGCTGAGATAACTTCAGAGTCTGTGTTAAATTTTCTGCCACGGAGTTTCTCCTTCAACGTCGGAAACAGCCAGAAATCGCATGGTGCAAGATCTGGACTGTATGGGATGTGGCATGATATTGCATTTACTAAGATATTGCTGAACAGAAGTAGCGACATACGGACAAACATTATCGTGATATAATGTCCAATTACCTACCAGTTCATCTCCATTTCTGTAGGGCAAATAAAATAGTTCTTTAAACAAGCACGGAACTAGGAAAATAAAACCGTCTGCTTCGTTTAGTCATTTTTTTTAGACGTTCATGTACTGCTGTTTTCTTACGACGGCAAAACTCCAGCCCGATGGCGTGCCTTAAGCAATTCGGTACTCTCCTTGGGTCTACGAACTTCCCTGAAGCACTTACTGCGATGATAGGGTTGTATCCGAGGTACCGCGTACAGTCTTGGGAGGTTGTTCGCGACACTTGGGTGCAGCATGGAGGGGCAGGATGGGCAGTACATAGGGGTGCGAGGTGAGGCGACTGGACTTGGGTCGTGGGGCCGTTTAGGAAAGATCACATTAAGCACAGCCCAGGGGGCCCCCGAGTATTCGGGCGGGGGCGTATTTGCCTGGTTGGGAGAATGTGAGCCCGACGCCACATCTTACCATCGGCTTGAAGTAGTTTGTATAAAAACTCATTACTCCATGCTACTTATTAGCATTTTTTTTAGAGTTCAGTCACTGAGTTTTCTTACCGAGGCAAAACACGCAGCCCGATGGCGTGCCTTAACAATTGGTACTCTCTTGGGTCTACGACTCCCGAAGCACTTACTGCGAAGATAGGGTTGTACGGGTCCGCTTAAAGATTGTAATATTAGCTCCATGTATCAGCAGGGTGGTTATTTGCGACAATGTTCTGCTTAGCTGCTACATGCAATACGGTTGAAACGTCTCACACTACGCTTGTTTAAATCTAACTGTCTTTTGTAATTTGATTGATTGCTAGATTTTATCCAACCATCCTTGCATTCTGGATGTATTCTTAACACTGTCGATCTTGAAAATTCTAGATATCGTATGGTTTTGGGAAATTTATTGGGACATGCGTCGAACGTCTACTATTTGTCAGTGATCGAATTAGTCGAATTCAGAAGTTTAACCCGTATTGGAAGTTGAAACATCTGAATAACGACAATCGCAGTACTAGCTATATGTTGAGTTAATATTGCGCCTTCACGTTTCCACAATTACGCGCCCTTCACGTTTTCATAAATGAACGGCAGAGTTACACTATTCACATGATATTTTTTATCCCTAATTCAGCATCCCCAGACCATAATAACACCTCCGCCAACTTTAGAAAAACATACTGCATTCTGGAAAAAGGCGTTATGCAGGCATACGTACTCTCTCAATTACGTTGAGCGATTTAAGTGCTCCAAAAAAGGAAGAAAGCAATTTCTATCATTTTTCACTGCAAAACGCTCCATGCAGGGCGATCTACTAAAAACATTAAAAACCAACTTTCGATTTCTTCTTCAAAAGAAAAGGAAAGGAGCACTTGTTACGACCTTACCAATTTGAAAAGATTTCCTCATTTTGGGAGCGTCTTCCCTGATTGGTCAGATATATAATGGCGCGCGCCTTCTCCCTTCTCCCGTCCGAAGAAAAACAACAAACAATAATGGCTGCCTGCATCAAGCTGTCTCGTCGCCCAGGATCGAATATTAAGCCTGCCTATAAATGCAAGTAAGATTTTATTTTATATTCTTCACATGCTTTAATACACTTCTAACCTGTTAGTTTTAGATTTACCTGTCTAGATCATGTAAATTTTTATTCATGTGAATTGTGAATCATGTCATAAAGCTAACGTTTGGCGGGAAGCCTAAATGCTTTGTTGTCGTATTCTGTAAGTCTGTGTAGAGTAAATATCTTGGAGCTTCTGAATAATGAATCCTCATGGGGTGCATTTGAGAGCAGTACTCTCCCCCCCTCAGTAGCGTAAAGTGGCGGATTAATGCAAGTTTTTTTTTTTGGGGGGGGGGGGTTAGTTTGTCGGTAGGGGCGATTAGTTAGAAGATTAACATATACATCTATTTTATGGAAGTAAAATAGGATCTTTTACATTAATTTCTTTTTTCACGGGGGGGGCGGTCGCCCCTCCGCCCCCACCTTTAATCCGCCCTTGGTAGCGTAACCAGGATTTTATTTACTGCGGGGGGGGCTGGGTATCAAATTCTAACCTAAAGTTCAATTGTAATCTAAGTAAAGTGTTTTTATGATAATTATGATGTACAAAAGGAATGCTTTATGAGTATAATCTAACTGCTTGATTTTATTTTATATTTTATTGCAGTTAATCCTTTAGAGAACATTTGATATGTTGTCAAAAGATTATTTCAACTACCTTGGAATGATCATCGCATTCTGCAGCTG
This sequence comes from Cheiracanthium punctorium, assembly GCA_038373885.1. Classification (NCBI taxonomy): domain Eukaryota; kingdom Metazoa; phylum Arthropoda; class Arachnida; order Araneae; family Cheiracanthiidae; genus Cheiracanthium; species Cheiracanthium punctorium. Next base: position 279,013 of record JAWZYV010014928.1, on the reverse strand, counting down.
GAGAAGATTTTCGCAAAAAAATGTAGAATCTCGTTCTTTTTTTTTGTGTGTGTGTGTGTGCGTGTATATATTTAGTTATACATTTCATTAGAAATATTATTTTTGATATTATTTTTGTTTCAGATAAGAAAAGTCTCTGAAAAGGGCCCCGAGGGAGCACATGCCCCATCTTGTGCCCCCTGCCGACGCAGCGTCTATAGTGACTGCTAATAGAGCTCAATAATTCCAGAGTTAAAATTTTCTTTAGTACATTTTGGAAAACAGAAAAAGTGGACTGTCGTAAGCATAACGTATCGGAAATTCGTGGGGAGGGACAAATGGGCGCCGGCAGAATATTTCCCAGGGTGGGGTCAAAGACTACTCCAAGGGGGGGGGGAAGACTACTCAAGGAGGGGGCAAAGACTACTTCAACGTATGGTTACCATGCTGAAAAGACCAAAAAATCAAGGGAAAACACTGCATACAAAAATCCAGGGGGGCATTGCCTTCCCTTGCCCTATGCTGCTGGTGCCCATGGAGGGACATAAAATAGAAGTGTAAATAATGGACGTTTCCTTTAAATTAAAAAAATATATATATTAGGCTTCAAATAAGATTTTCAAGAGGTTGGGCAAGGGGAGCATATGCCCTCCCACTTCATCCTATCGTGGCCGTTTTTAGAGGAATTCAATGTATGGCCAGAGTTTGGAGGTTTTTTAAAGCACATCTCTTAAAAGCAGAAATTGGCCGGTTGTAGGAGGTAAGTTATATATATCAGGGCCGTACCCAGACAAAAATTTCGGGGGGGGAGGTGAACCAAGAGGTGAAAAAGGCTAAATTTTTCACAAAATGGCTTTATTATTATAGTTTTGTTAACAAAATTTTAAATTTCGGGGGGGGACCCCACTCCCTGGCCCCCCCACTGGGTACGGCTTTGATATATATATATACATATATATATATATATATATTTATTTATTTATATATATATCCAAATAAATGTACAAAATTATAATTAAACTTCTAAAAATCACACAAATCACTTTTGAAAATCAAAATATACACATTTCGATTTAAAGCTCATATGTAACGAAAAATGATTATATTCATAAAGGAGCGTTTCATGGAAATCGCTCCATTTTATGATGGAAGGCATTCATAACTGAATGAAAGCATATTAATGAAAACGGAGCGAAATTCAGAAAAATCGCTCCGTTTATGATAAAATGTATCCAAAACTGAAAGAAGACAAATCTTTCAAAAAGGAGCGTTATTCGCTCCAAATTTTTCGCTCCGCCGAAAGAAAACATTTCGCTCAGACTGAGAAGAGCAACTTCGTTACGCAAAAGGAAGAAATATTCAATCAGTCTGAGCGTTTTTCACTCAACCATTTTGAAAGAAATAAAACCCATACTCTGTCATCCGACAAGTAGAGATCGAACCTTTATTCATCACACCGTAGAACGTATTTTCCACTCACCTACAGCCCAATTTCGACATGCCTTGCAACCCCTCAGCCGAGCAGCGCAGTTGGATTCTGTAATCAAAGGCTTATGGGCGGCAACACGACCCTAGAAACTTTAAAAATGTGTTTCCATGTGGATGGTATTTATCGAAACAGCAGTCCCGGATGCGTATTAGTACTTCTGGAGTAAGTGGGCCATCGGCTTTCCCGAATTTCTTTGGACAGCACTCGTCGGTCTCTATCTCTTTGTATCGTGGGTCTTCCGGGTCGAAGAACATTAAGACAATCCCCACTACCTTTCCACTTCTTATTCACAAAACCACGGTGGATTTTGGAATGTTTAACTCAGTAGATATGACTCTTAAGGATCGACCATTTCTTTGATATCCGAAAATTACGCCTTTCTTGAAGTCAGGCAGTTCTAAATTTCGTAGCATCTTGCATGTGACTGATACGAATGGTGTGTCCTACACAATACTCAAGTAAAAAAGGCGTGACGTACCGTGGATATCCTTAATGACATCTGTGTCCAAATACTTATTGGTAGATAGCGTATTTAAATAATCATTTTTCAAATACTATTCAAATGAATAAAAATCAGCTTCCATTATTAAGAAATCTAAAAGCCTAAAGGGATCCAACATAACCATATATATGTGTTACCTTGTGAGAGAAAAAACGATAAGAAAGAAATAGAAACTTTGTTTCTTCATTATCTCAACATTATTTGGTTATTATAATCATGTGGTTATAGATTGGCGTATTTAAGGCAACAAAAATGCTCGAATTCCTGTTTGCTTCAAGTGTAAAACAGGAACTACAGCACGGCATACGGAATTTCGTAAAAATGGTTGCAGTAGTTTAAATTCAGATGCTAAACTACACTTTTTCCTTCCTTCACTATAATACTTGTAAATATAAAACGATCGTGACACTTTGAAGCTTTATTAGAAGCGAAAAATCCAATTTTTCTAAAATATTCAGCAAAATCATTCAAAAAAAGTCACAGTATAGTAACAGTTTTAAAAATAAATTTCCTGGATTTACCTTTAGAGATTTTTACCTAAATTGATTTCATTGATTTCAAGAAACAAAACTCTGATTATTTTTTCCCTTAAACTCATCCTCTACCAGAAAAATTTATTATACGATCGACATTTGAAATCCATAAATCTTCAGATAATACTCGTTTGATATGTGTTACACAAAGAAAATAAATAAAGAAATACCCAATTGGCACAATGGATCTTACGGAAAAAGGCAACGAAATCCTTTGTAAAACGACCTAGAATGAAACGTTCGTTTTCATTTTTAAGGTCTCAGGTGGCATAACAAAACATTGTAATACTTTAAAACCCACTACAACTTGTCACTTAAAAAAATGTAATGTGTCATTAACATCCGAATAACACTATAAATAATTACAGATCGTTCTCAGTAGCTTAAGTGTTATTGCAAAATTGTGTTTGTTGTCACTAGCAGAGAGCATTTCTTGCAAATTTTAATTTTAAACTATTTCTTTCCAAAATACGTTAAAATATTTCTTGAATTTCTGCAAATATACGAAACTCCATATAAAATTATGGTTTAGAAGTGGGTGATTGGAGTGAAATATATTCCAAAGTGTAAAGAAAAAATTGTCATCATTTTTATTTTTCATTCACCTATTGTAAGCGTTTGAAATGCATTGATTTAAGAATTGTAACACCCATTATGTTTCATTTATACGTTATTTTCTAGGATATATGAATTATCTAACACCGGATTTGTTACGTAATGCATTCATTGACTATACTTCATCATTCGAGGTTCCTTTTTAATGCGATAATTGAGAATTTCCTATTTGAACCACAAAATTAGGCGGTCGTTTTTGTTTGCTTTTCACGTTCCCTCTGCAAGTATTAATCGCAATATAAGTTAGCAGTTATGCAAGTTTTATACTGAATCACAAACTGCAAATTAAAAGAATGGAAAAAAAAGCGAAACATAGGGTTATTTTAGTTTGTGTATGATGCTTCACATTACGCACGAATTTTTTTAAATAAATAAGGGGAAAGTGGCCCAAAATGATCCTAGCGGGCAAAACGATCCACATACATTTTCTTCCAGGCAGGCAGTGCTGTCTTCTAGGTAGCACATAAACAAGTTGTGCCAAGTCAAGAAGAAGCGATGGCGATATTTAAGCGATTAGTGTATTACGTGTCTGAGAATTCCTCGAAAAACTGGGTTTTGTCGTATTTCTTATAAGTTTTTCTTTTTTTTTTCAAATGGCTGGCCTTAACCATGACGTGGAGGCATTGGCCGCAACTAAGGCCGGAGTTATTAGTCACTTTATTATGGGGTCACCTAGTAGGTGGACCAACGTTGCCCCTTATGAAGGGACGGACACAATGACATCCACGCCCAGTCGGAGATCGACTCTTGACCGCCGAGAGTTGAACCTGAAACCGTAGTACGGTGCTTTACCCACCATACAATCCGGTCAGCTCTCTTATAAGGTAAGCACTAACTTTCCTATTTACTTAGAAATGCAGACTTTAATTTGGTTTACCGAAAAATGTATGCTATGAGATGTAAGTTACACTTGTTTAGTTTGTTATGTTTCTCAGCATGTTCTAGTAATATGACTTAAAGTGGGCAGCCATACTGCAGGGTAAAATGATCCACTGACGGAAGAAACTCAAAAATCGGGCCCTAGTCATCATGACAGCTCTTCAGACATTCTCAAAATGTGTGACTCTGCATTACACTATTTAATTTATTTATTCGTATATTGTTGGCCAGAACTTTTGAATTATAATTTTGAAATATTCCATTTTATTTTTTGTGACACTTTTTCATTTTTAATTTTTCATAAAATAAATTATTCACAGCATGTGATTGTAAAACTTATTTATTTCATTATGTACTAGCTGAAGTACCCGTCGTTGACGGAATAGTACAGAACGCAAATTTCCAAAAAGCAAGAACTTTCGTCAGCATTGTAGGAGTACACAGAATGGATGTAGTATGTTGCCAAAGTAAAGAAAGCGAAGTTATAATTTTTATGTATAGTTAAAATATTACAGGTTAGACAGTAACTAAGTAATACCATTTCATACGCTTTAGTCGTAATTATGTGATGCGCGAACGAATATTTACGCATATTGAAATAACTTTCTCAAAATCTAATCAATATTTTTCAAAAATTGGAAGCCTAGAATTTAAGTTGAGTGACAACCTATCATGTCACCCAATTTCGTTTCATTCCCTGCAGTCTTTATTTCGTGATGCTGGAACAAAATTTCAGCATTTTAAAACAATTTTCACAAAATCTCAAAATGTAATCAAAATATTTTAAAAATTCAACGCCTATAAATTAAGATTAGCAACTACCTAGCATATCACCGAATTTCGTATCATTCGTATTAGTCGTTACTACGTGACGCTCGAACACAAATTTACGCAGTTTGAAAGGATTTTCGCAAAATCTCAAAATCCAATCAAGATTTTTTAAAAATTCGACGCGTATGTTTTAAGTTGAGTGACAACCTATCATGACACCCAATTTCATACCATTCGCATTAGTCGTTTTTACGTGATGCTCGAACACATGTTTACGCAGTTTAAAAGGATTTTCGGAAAATCCCAAAATCCAATCAGGATTTTTTAAAATTTCGACGCCTATGTTTTAAGTTGAGTGACCACCTATCATGACATCCAATTTCATATCATTCGCTTCAGTCGTTTTTAAGTGATGCTCGAACAAAAAAAGCGTCACGGACAGAATTACAGAACGACAGAATGACAGAATGACAAACTTTTTTTTTAGGGTCGCACCGGATACCCAGGGGTTTGAAACGGATAGAAATCGCAAAATTTTTGAATTCCAAGAAATGTACAGACAAAAGTCTAATTTTATTTATATACTAGCTGAAGTACCCGTCGTTGACGGGTTAGTAAACGGGGTCGTTGACGGGTTCTAAAAGCAAGAACTTTCGTCAACATTGTTGGAGTACACAGAATGGATGTAGTATGTTGCCAAAGTAAAGAAAGCGAAGTTATAATTTTTATGTATTGTTAAAATATTACAGGTTAGAGAGTCACTAAGTAATATCATTTCATTCGCTTTAGTCGTAATTATGGGATGCGCGAACGAATATTTACACATATTCAAATAATTTTCGCAAAATCTCAAAATCTAATCAACATTTTTGAAAAATTGGAAGCCTAGAATTTAAGTTGAGTGACAACCTATCATGTCACCCAATTTTGTTTAATTCCCTGCTGTCTTTATTTCGTGATGCTGGAACAAACATTTTAGCATTTTTAAACGATTTTCACAAAATCTCAAAATGTAATCAAAATATTTTAAAAATTCAACACCTATAAATTAAGATTAGCAACTACCTATCATATCACCAAATTTCGTATTAGTCGTTATTACGCGATGCTTGAAAAAATATAGCCGCATTTTGGGAGAATTTTCACAAAATCTCAAAATCTAATAAAAAGTTTAAAAAAATGGACACCTATACTTTATGTTGAACAATAACCTATCATGTGACCAAATTTCATATCATTCGCTTTAGTCGTTATTACGTAATGTGTGAACAAAAATTCACTCAGTTTGAAACGATTTTCGCAAAATCCCAAAATCTGATCGGTTTTTTTTAGATGCTTATAGTTTAAGGTGACAACCTATCATTTCACCAAATACCATTTTTTCACCTTTGCAGTTATTACGTGATGTGCGAACACAATACGCAGTGTGAAACAATTTTCGCAAAATCTCAAAATCTAATCAAGATTTTTTTTTAATTCGACGCCTATGTTTTAAGTTGAGTGACCACCTATCATGACACCTAATTTCATATCATTCGCTTTAGTCGTTTTTACGTGATGCTTGAACACAAATTTACGCAGTTTGAAAGGATTTTCGCAAAATCTCAAAATACAATCAAGATTTTTTAAAAATTCGACGCCTATGTTTTAAGTTGAGTGACCACCTATCATGACACCCAATTTCATATCATTCGCTTCAGTCGTTTTTACGTGATGCTCGAACACAAATTTACGCAGTTTGAAACGATTTTCGCAAAACCTGAAAATCTAATCAAGATTTTTTAAAAATTCGACGCCTATGTTTTAAGTTGAGTGACTACCTATCATGACACCCAATTACATATCATTCGCTTCAGCCGTTTTTACGTGATGCTTAAACAAAAAAAGCGTCACGGACAGAATGACAGGACAGAATGACAGAATGACAGAATGACAGACAGACAAACTTTTTTTTGAGGGTCGCATCGGATTCCCGGGTGCTTGAAACGGATAGAAATCGCAAAATTTTTGAATTCCAAGAAATGTACAGACAAAAGTCTAATTTTATTTATATAGATTGGGTTGGCAACTAAGTAATTGCGTTTTTCCGTATGTCAATATTTCGCCTGGCCAAAACTACTGAAGTTAATTATGCGAAATTTGGCACGTACGTGAGTTCTTCAACATAGGTGCTAGATCAGAGAGCATTTTCCAAAATTCGTAATCTTAGGGGGAGTAAGGGGCCAAAAAGTTCTTTTCACATATCCCGCGTGATCTCAAATAAAAATAGAGATATCCACGAAATTCTTTCTGTAAAATACAGCAGTCACGTATACCTAAAAATTAATTTCATGTCATTTTTAATATTGCCCTCTAAGGAGGATAGAAGCGAAAAAAGGGGGAGGGTGGCCATCTTTTATGGACGAAAAAAAATACTGCCAGTGAAATTCTTACTTTAAAATGTAACAAATATCAACGTATGTTCAGGCACAGCTTACCTGTAATTAAAAACTTGTTGAAAACTTATTTGCTTGAATTTTATACAAGAAAACGCAATTACTTTGTTGCCAACCCAATAGATAGTCATAATTACTTTTACGTATTTGTTTAGCCGATAAAAACAATTTACAATTCCTTTCAAATGAAGGATCATTTTGTCCCCTTAAAATTATTCTTTGGACTCTTCAAAATTCAATATTTTTCGTTAGTAAGTTTTAGTTTAAAATAATATTAAAATATGTTTATAATGCAAAATATGGGGAAAATATTGTGGAAAAGGGCCAAAGTTCTATTTAATACTATGATATTTTATGCAAGTTTTTCCTTTAAGGGGATCATTTTGGGCCACATACCCCTGCTTATATTGTACCCTACACCCAAAGATATTTACAAAAGCAAGCCTTGTATTATGTCAAATTCGCATTCAAGCTGGTTCAGTGATAGTCAATTTTTTTTTATCAAAGTCAAAAGTTCCACAAAGAAGAACAGGTTACTTAAAACATAAACTGATTTATTAACAGCAACACAATTTAACAAATATCCATCTGCACAAAATCAAAATCAAATAATCGAGAATGGTCCAGTCAACCAACCCGTCAAACTTTTTCGAGACTGAAGGAATGAATATCAGTGCAATTATCGCACGCGAAGGAATCGCGCCATTTACACTTGTTAATTTGAACTAATTTGCAGCATGCATAAAAGTGCATGCAAATGAAGGATCATTTTGTCCCCTTAAAATTATTCTTTGGACTCTTCAAAATTCTATATTTTTCGTTAGTAAGTTTTAGTTTAAAATATTATTAAAATATGTTTATAATGCAAAATATGGGGAAAATATTGTGGAAAAGGGCCAAAGTTCCATTTAATACTATGATATTTTATGCAAGTTTTTCCTTTAAGGGGATCATTTTGGGCCACATACCCCTGCTTATATTGTACCCTACACCCAAAGATATTTACAAAAGCAAGCCTTGTATTATGTCAAATTCGCATTCAAGCTGGTTCAGTGATAGTCAATTTTTTTTTTATCAAAGTCAAAATTTCCACAAAGAAGAACAGGTTACTTAAAACATAAACTGATTTATTAACAGCAACACAATTTAACAAATATCCATCTGCACAAAATCAAAATCAAATAATCGAGAATGGTCCAGTCAACCAACCCGTCAAACTTTTTCGAGACTGAAGGAATGAATATCAGTTCAATTATCGCACGCGAAGGAATCGCGCCATTTACACTTGTTAATTTGAACTAATTTGCAGCATGCATAAAAGTGCATGCAAATGAAGGATCATTTTGTCCCCTTAAAATTATTCTTTGGACTCTTCAAAATTCTATATTTTTCGTTAGTAAGTTTTAGTTTAAAATATTATTAAAATATGTTTATAATGCAAAATATGGGGAAAATATTGTGGAAAAGGGCCAAAGTTCTATTTAATACTATGATATTTTATGCAAGTTTTTCCTTTAAGGGGATCATTTTGGGCCACATACCCCTGCTTATATTGTACCCTACACCCAAAGATATTTACAAAAGCAAGCCTTGTATTATGTCAAATTCGCATTCAAGCTGGTTCAGTGATAGTCAATTTTTTTTTTATCAAAGTCAAAAGTTCCACAAAGAAGAACAGGTTACTTAAAACATAAACTGATTTATTAACAGCAACACAATTTAACAAATATCCATCTGCACAAAATCAAAATCAAATAATCGAGAATGGTCCACTCAACCAACCCGTCAAACTTTTTCGAGACTGAAGGAATGAATATCAGTTCAATTATCGCACGCGAAGGAATCGCGCCATTTACACTTGTTAATTTGAACTAATTTGCAGCATGCATAAAAGTGCAATAATATCTGCAAAATCTACAGCACGGGCAAATTTTTGCAAGAACGCTGTCAATCCATTCGGCATTCATTACAAGATTGAATATCAAAAGCTTCTTATAGGAAATTCTGGACCATACCTCGCAACAGCTGAAAACACGGCCAGCTCAACATTCGAAATGCTCAAACAAATAACTTCTCAAATATTTGGACCCTCAACTTTATTGAATAATGAAAAAAGGATAATACAAGAAAACACGTCTCCACCATTCTAAATTTTTGAACTAAACAATGCTATAAAATCTTTTAGAGTGAATAAGCCGCCAGGACCTGATACCTTAGATCATCGAATATCAGAATAATTTTCCATAAACAACCAAAATTTCTACTATATATACATATATATAAATCTGTACACACAATACATATTTACAATTAAATTACTTCTCAATAAACTGGAAGGTAGGATTATTGGTTTATTTTCTCAAACCTCAAAAAGGTCCTCTTATACCCAACTCATTTCAACCGATTACTTTACTCCCAATAATTTTTAGAAATGTTAATATTAAATAGAATTGCATACAATCTATCACAACAACAAAAAAAAATCATCAAAATCAACACGGGGGGGAAAATGCAGAGACGGCAATTCAACAAGTATTTGAAAACTATAGCAAAAATTAAATCAAGAAACAATTACACAGCATTGGTAACAATAGATTTCACGAAAGCATTTGACACATTATCATGGAAACAAACAAAACACCTATTAAAAGATCTAAACCTTCCTAAAGATGTAACAAATATACATTCTCATATTTTTTAAACAATACAGTAATAATACAAATAACATAACAGTACAAAGGTCAAGGCTCTTGTTTCGGCCCATTTTTGTGGAAAATAATGTTAAATTCACTTCTTACTTTATTTAACCTTCCGATTATTTACCTAGTAGCCTTACTTACCTTAGTAGTATCTGGTAGCCTTACCTAGTAGGCTACTGTGTGCCTAGCAGTTACTGTGTGCCTTAGTAGGGCGAAATTTCCTGCATACCAAAAATGTACAGGTGTAAATTTTGCAAATATACCATGTTAAAACACTGGCAATAAATCATGCTTGTTATTTTTTACTGTAAACGCACCATTTTTTTTTACCATTTTATATGAACCATGTTTAGTCAGAAGCATGCTTCCCGAGAAGTTTTGTATTGGAATATGTGCCCCCTATGCTGAAGGAAAACCTGCCTCTTCGTCTCAATGGAACTTTGACCTGGAGGAGTAGCGGTTAAGTTATTTGCACAGCAAAGGCATAGTTTCGTGAAGAAAAAAACACCTTTTTAGTACAAGCAATATCACAACAGTAAGTTTAATACTAATACGTTCATTTTAAGTTTGAATAAAACATAAAAGTTTGCTCACAATGAAATAAATAAAAAGAGCGTCTTCAGACTATTTGACAGCAGCTACAGAACTGAAACTTTTGTATATGGTCTGTGGTGTGTTGCTACTTTAGCTAGCTCGTCATTTGGCTTTATTTATCGGCTTATTTCAAAAAAAGCAAGTTCTGCAACCTGCCCCAATGTGTCTCGTTCTCCCATATATATATATACACATTTCTGGATTATATTAACTAATAATTATATATATATATATATATATATATATATATATACTAGCTGAAGTACCCGTCCTCGACGGGTTAGTGAATGAAAATTTCCAAAAAGCAAGAACTTTCGTCAGCATTGTAGGAATACACAGAATAGATGTAGTATGTTGCCAAAGTAAAGAAAGCGAAGTTATAATTTTCATGTATTGTTAAAATATTACAGGTTAGAGAGTAACCAAGAATTATCATTTCATTCGCTTTAGTCGTAATTATGTGATGCGCGAACGAATATTTACGCATATTGTAATAATTTTCGCAAAATCTCAAAATTTAATCAAAATTTTTGAAAAATTTGAAGCCTACAGTTTAAGTTGAGCGACAACCTATCATGTCACCCAAATTCGTCTCATTCCCTGCAGTCTTTATTTCGTGATGCTGGAACAAATTTTCGGCATTTTAAAACGATTTTCGAAAAATCTCAAAATGTAAGCAAAATATTTTTAAAATTCAAAGCCTATAAATTAAGATTAGCAACTACTTATCATATCACTCAATTTCGTATCATTCGTATTAGTCGTTATTACGTGATGTTTGCAGAAATACAAACGTATTTTGAGAGAATTTTCACAAAATCTCAAAATCTAATAAAAATGTTTAAAAAATTGGACTCCTATAGTTTATGTTGAGCAACCATCTATCGTGTGACCAATTTTCATATCATTCGCTTTAGTCGTTATTACGTAATACGGGAACAAAGATTCACTCAGTTTTAAACGATTTTCACAAAATCTCGAAATCTGATGGATTTTTTTTTAATTAGATGCTTATAGTTTAAGGTGAGTGACCGCCTATCATTTCACCAAATATCATTTTTTCACCTTTGCAGTTATTACGTGATGTGCGAACACAAATTTAGGCAGTTTGAAATGATTTTCGCAAAATTTCAAAATCTAATCAAGATTTTTTTTAAAATTCGACGCCTGTGTTTTAAGTTGAGTGACCACCTATCATGACACCCAATTTCAAATAATTCGCGTCAGTCGTTTTTACGTGATGCTTGAACACAAATTTATGCAGTTTGAAAAGATTTTCGCAAAATCTCAAAATCCAATCAAGATTTTTTTAAAGTTCGACGCCTATGTTTTAAGTTGAGTGACCACCTATCATGACATCCAATTTCATATCATTCGCTTCAGTCGTTTTTAAGTGATGCTCGAACAAAAAAAGCGTCACGGACAGAATGACAGAACGACAGAATGACAGAATGACAGACAGACAAACTTTTTTTTGAGGGTCGCATCGGATTCCCGGGTGCTTGAAACGGATAGAAATCGCAAAATTTTTGAATTCCAAGAAATGTACAGACAAAAGTCTAATTTTATTTATATAGATATATATATATATATATGCATTTAAAAAATATTAGTTAATATAATCCAAAAACTTTTTATGATGCTGAGTTCTTATTACAGGGGTCTCAGTTATGTGCTCTCCAACAGGAAATGCTAAAATAGTATTAATATTCCATTTAAACTATAGGCCTATAAATACCCCCGACTATGCTGCAGGCATTCATCATCTTATGTTAATTCAACAGAGTGATAGGCCTTGATAGATTTGGAAATTGCATTATCTCTCTTCTGCATAAATTCGAACTCCTTAACAGCGACAATTACTGTCTTATGAGCCTATGTAATGTAGTTCAACAGTGAAATTTCCCTGCTATCTGAATCTGCATACTATCAGTAAGTCCTTAACTACTTTATACTGGATGAATTAATTTAAGCAGGTGTAACATATTTTCACTCTTGAATTTTACTATTCTCACTTATAGCTTAAGACTGCAATACGCTATACTTAAGACATCCTTAGATATATATAAAAATAGGATTTGACAATAATGTCATTTCTTAAGTGTGTATAATCCGCGGTCTACTTATCATACATGAGTTTGCGACAAGAACAGTGCTTAAAGGAAACCAAAGATTGTCAAATTTATAGACAGAATTCATTCGGATGAAATTTGCAATTATTTTTTATCTTTTAGAATTATTTACAGTACTTTTTAAAGACTTTTCTATGCGATTTTCGTTAAGATTTTAATGGTCTAAATTCAATGCATATAGTAGGAAAAGTTAAGAAGAAACTCATTCATAAAAATATGCAATATTATGTGTTAAGACAATAAAATTATCTGTGTAAGCAATGCATAATTGAAGCACACACTTGTAGGGGAGACGGGGGTGCATTTAAAGCCCTTTTTAATTGGATTTTTTTAAAACTGTTTTGTTGTTAAAATGATATTATTTTATTTCCCCACCTTTATCTTCAAATTCGTATTTTTTTTTTCCAAAAGAGAAAATATGGTTTCTGACATAAAATGGTTAAGGTTTATAATTCAAAGTTTTAAAATGTACAATGCTTTAAGTGGTAAGAAACAGGTAATAAATCTTGAAGGTTACTTAATATGTAGTTTTCATAAGAAACTAAAAGTGCACAAAAATAGTAGGGAAGATAATAGTAGAATAATAAAGTAATAGTTAAAGTAATTGGATACATAAAACAAAAGCCGTTGACTGATTTTACAAAAACTGTCACTCTAGAATTTTACAAAGGCATACGTTTTTTTTAGAAAAGCCTCACTGTCTCAATCAGAATGAACGTAAATAGAAAATGTTGCATCCCCTTTGGTGCAGTCTTCAGCCTCACGTATTCCAGCGAGACATACCTTGGAATACGCACCAGCATTCTGCTGGAATCCGTGGCAATATGGCAATCCCGTCACAATAAGGCAACTCTGACGCTACCTCGACAAGCACCCGTGTATGTTATTGTAAAAAAACGCATAGCTACATGAAGAAACCTTTTTTTTCAGTAGGTGAAATGTCAAAACGGTAAATTTAATACTAGTACATTAACTACAAGTTTGTATAAAGACGTGAAAGTTTAATAATCGTTGAAGAAATTGAAAAGAAAAAAAAAAAAACTTCAGCGAGTTTGCCATTAAGCGCCATTTACCGGCTAATTTCTAAACTAAAGCGAGTTGGAGAACATGCTACTATGGAAAATGTGCCTCGGTCTCGCATACTTTCTTTACATTTTACTGAAAAACACTTATAATCATTAGTATCTTAAGACTTCCGATGAAATTGCACGTACAACTTTTGAAACATAAATTGAGTTATTTTTTATCTTAAAAGCTCTTTAAGCCGAATTTTTAATCAAACGAATGGAAACGTTCTGATCAAATAAAATTTACAAAATTTACATACTTGCGTGTTTGCAGTATGTGTAGTTTGAATATCGAAATGAATACTACAATTTTTAAATTTAAAGATAATGTCTTAAATTTTTCGAGAAGCAATAATTATATCACACATTTATGTGAGTTAAACATTCAGACTGTTAAAATTCTATCCAAATAAATATAAAAATGTACAGAAAGGTTATTACTCATAAATACCTTTAACCAAGACAAAAGAGAAGATGCTAAAGCACAATGATTCTTTATTCTTTTTATAGTCATTTCTTTACGTGATCGCATTGTAAAAGTAGGAAGCTTTAGAATGTCCTTTTAAATGAAAGTCACGGACCAACAATATAAATATTTATTTCTTTAGCAACGTATATTCCTTTTAAAGTATTGTACGTTTCCTGAGTTTTCAAATGTGTACACAGCACTGTGTGCATTGAGATTGCACTAAATTTAAGTATTTAAGAAGAAATATTTGCTAATGTCTGGACATTTTTGGTTTATTTCTATATATTTAGCTAGTTTATGGGAGGTATTTCGCTTCAGTTATTCTTTTTAATGGATAAACAGACAACGTAAAACGTTTAATGCAAGCAATTTTTAAAGTTGTTTGTTTTATATATTTAGTTATACATGGACTAGGAAATTTTGAGCGAACCCTTTTTTAATATTGTATGATAAGACTATACACGTGTCCCTTAAAAGGTGATTCAAATACTCCACAGAGGTAATAATGTGTGAATTGCAGTAAATAGCATCTTAAGTTTAAAAAAAAAATTGTCACCAGGGTTACAAAATGTCTAGCTGAAAGAAGATGCCATGCATAGTTTGGTCTCATTTTCTTTCCCCTGACAATATTAAAGTGGTGTTCATTTATGTAATCAACAAAATCAGTATGCACGAAAAAAAAATTCACTCGCGCGTAATTTACACAAATATGTTTCTAGAACTATGGGGAGTAAATTGCATATTCATGCAACAAAAAATAATTATAAATAACGTTTATGTCCGTTAAATAATTTCCAAAACGTCTTGCAGGTCGTGTAGTGGGTGAGGAGCTGTTCTATCACACCTTCGGGTCCAGATTCAATTCCCTGCTTGGGCTTGGATGCTGACTTGTCCGCCCCTTCATATGTGGTAACGCGGGCCGCCCACAGGTTGATCCCATAATAAAATGGCCAGCAATTTGGGTAGTGGCGTATGCTTGATAAGCAACTGCTCGCCCATAAAGTAATAATAATAATAATAACAATTTCCTTAAATGTAATTCTGGCTTTAATTTGTAAAAAAGCTAGATGGTATTAAAACCACAAAAATGGCGCAAGACAAACAAGTGAGGTCATTTTTTGTTGGAAGACAAGAATTGAAAGGAATGCGTCGCAATATTATTTAGTAGCTCATCTAAATTTGGCATGCCCAAAACTGAATCACAATGCTCAAGAGTACAATATTTGTTTCAATGCAGTGTAACCCATATTATGCAAATACATGAACTTCTGATGGTGTGAAGTATGGTATAAGTAAGAAAAAATGTAAAGAATTTAAATTATATTTATTGACTGCGTGACTATAGTTGGTATGAATTTATAATTCAAAGCACCACGGCAATTAAACAAACAATGAACATTACCTTGATTTTTATGTGGTCTTTTCGAGCTTTCTTCACCTTCCAAGAGGCTTTCAAATGCTGTTTTTTTTCGATAATCCTTCGCGTTTTGCGATTTTGCTTTTGCACTTTTTCAAAAGCATTTGACTTTTTCTTTTTCCAAGCTTTTACAAAATTTCCAATTTTTGCAATTTTTTGCAAAATTTCCAGTGATTTCGTAGTAAAAATTTTACGAACAAAACTGAATACATGTTCTTTGCTCAATGAGCTTTCAGCTTTGCAGAAGTCAACAACGTCGGGATTATTTTGTCATGGAAAACAAATTTATATTCGAATGATAGCTATAAGTCCTCACTGTGACTAGATGTTTATAGAAAGGTATTATAAATGTTTGCAGACAATATGCATTATTGCAGATGTAGCATTTCAGATAATTTTTTATCACTGTAGTATATATGTATCAAAATAAAGAATCACGAATACGGTACTTTGTCAACTCTAAGGACTTTGTTGATGTCAAAATTATTATTTGTAAAACAACAAAGACGAAAATTTGAAATGATAATGGAACGATTAGTTTGAGCCATACAATATAAAATTATAGCTTTCGGTGATTTGATACAAAATATACTACAAGGAAAATATTCCAACCACTCTTCCCTAGAGAAAAATAAATTTTACACAACTTCACCTAAGAAATTAATGCCATTCTAAATTTTATGCATAGCACAACCAAATTCAGCATTTAATTATAAAGAATCAGGTGCATAAAAATCTTGACAATATCATTTCTACAAACAAAGCCACTATCAGAAATATTCAAAATCTCCCGATGGAGAATCTACTATATTTATTTTCTGAAGTTTATCGGGAAGAATGGATCCTCAATTATGAATAAAATAATATCACGAATTCTGGGTTAGTATCAAATCATGAAATGTAGAATAAACGGAGTGAACAATGGTTGTCATCTTCAATTTCACGGAGCTTTGTCATTGTGCGTGACTAGACTTAAATGTCTCTTACAGAAGATCGATCGCAAGATCGAAGAATAAAAATATTTGTTTGATATCTATTTTGTTTGGAAATGATAAAGGCGAATTCAGAAGTAGTTTGAAAAGTAACGTCTAATGAGTATTTTCTTTATTGTTTTGTGTTTATATTTTTAAATTATCTTTAGGAAAAAGCAATGATGTAATGGAATTTTTGAAAATATTCATGCAAATCATTCTGAAGATATTACAGTTATTATAGATATTACAGTTCTGAACTTACAGTTGCCCGACAGTTTGTTTGTGAAAAGTAATCATCAACTATGTATTTTTGTAATTTAACTAAAAAAATGATAGATGTTTTGCATCATGAAATTCCTGCTTTCGTAAGAATAGAAAACAATATTAACAGCCAAACATATATTAACAGCCGTTGACTTCTCTTCTACTAATTCTGCCATATGAATTCCCGAAATTCTCTGATGAGAAATTCTGCAAATTTCGCCTTCCGGATTGCCAGTATAGCTCCCTTCTCCAAACATTCTTTCTACATAAACGGCATTCTCCCAGCTTTTCATAGGCACAGACTCTCAAGAATGTCGTTCATTTTCTTTTTCTAGATAATGTAAAGAACTAACAACTAAATATCCGGTACATCTGTATACAATCCAGAACGGAACAGTTTTTCAGAATAGCTTTCAATGGAGTACTTGATATCTTTTGTTAAGTCTGCGCAGTGTTCTGTCACATACGCTCAGGAAATCTCGAAACAGGACTGCAAACATTTTTCCACAAAAAACTTCAAGATGTAAGGAAAGTTTAAGACAATGAACCATGTTCTTATATACTGGGTGTTCATAATTAAAAGTTCAATTATTCAGAGTGGTGTACTGCAAAAACTACTGGTTAGAATGAAACTAAATTTACGGTAAAGTTTAATGAGACCACGAGAGAAAAACATGCATGAAAAAGAGAATTGCCCAAAAAATCACTTTTAGCGGTTTTTCACAAAGCTTCAGGGCTAATAAAAAGAAAGCCCACCTTAAGTGAAGAAACAAAAATGAAGGGGTTGTAAAGTAGATATTTTATACCTGTTTACGGTGGGAGAATTCGCCTATATGCAATTATAACATTATAAACGTCACCTAGAGGTTAATACTTTAACAAATTTGCGCATGTGCCATTGAGGTTTCCTGCAAATTTTGCAGCATTCTGATAATCCGTTTTTGCTATACGCTGCTCAGAATAGGAAAAAACTAATTATGAATACCTTGTATAAGTCAAATTACCCCCAAAACAAAAAAAAAGTATTCAGGAACAACTTTGATATTTGCCAATAATGACAACTTTTTTGTGATTTGCGCATGCACATAATAGGCAATTAATCCCATTTGGTTGCAAATAAAACAGTTATTTATATATTCTTATACAAAATACTTGTCATATTGCCGCATTTAGAAAAGCGTTTCATCGTGCTGAGTGGAAAACATCCAAGCTGTACCATAATTTTAATTGCAAAAAGGTCAGGGATTGTAAATTTCTAGTCACATATAGAAATCGGCAAGCTGAGTTTAGTTTAGGGAAATTATTTAAGACGTAAAACATCGGGATAAATCGCCAAATGACGACTTCTTACATAAAAAATGCGACCACCGTCATTACACACAACCCTTTAAGCAATGGTTTAAAAACACATTTTTATTCAAATTTTTGAAATAATAACATGGTTAGAACTTGACCACATAAGTATCACTGTTAAGAGTAGTAGTTTAACATTTCACCATACAATAGAGTTAAATTAGTGGCAACCTTTCGATGGAGAAACGCTGAACCATGATTTGGTTCTTTGATCAGTTTAAACACCAAATCATGGTTCAACATTTCTCCATAGAAAGGCTGCAATTAATTTACTATAAATTAGTTGCAACCTTTCTATGGAGAAACGTTGAACCATGATTTGATGCTTAATATGATCAAAGAACCAAATAATGGTACAACAAAACTGAGAATGGTTCAACGTTTCTTCACTGAAAGTTTGCAGGTAATTAAGTTCTCTCGTATGGAGAAATGATGAACTACTTCTATTAACAGTGTATTTGACCATTCAAGAACTCTCTGGAGGCACACTTTCGAATAAAAAAGAGTTTTGGAAATCGGTGGGAATGATAAAAAAAATATTGCTGTACATACGTACAAAAACACGCTTTGAACATAGTGCCGTCACCTTTTTTTAAAAGTCGATAAAGGCACATCAATCAAAAATCAGCATAATATGATTAATTCTGTCTCCAAAAATAGTCTAGTCACTCTAACAACCTATTGATAACGTTTAATATTATATTTTTCAAAGTTTTGTCATTTATAATATAGGAAAAGGTCTGTCCTGCCTTATTAAGTCGATCAGGCAGCCAGACAAGCCATATCATGCTACGTCAGAAAACAGTATGAGACACATAACATTCTTAACTTAATTTCTCCGACTGCTACACTGGTTGCCTCAGTATTTAAACTTCAGCAATGGCTGTGAATCGGGAGCTTTCCATATAACGTCTTTTGTTTTCCGTCATTTAAACCCTCTGCTGAGTTTAATCACAAAAAAAAATCCGACTTATGCATTGAGATTTATATTCTTCGCCTTGATTGAAAAATATTTCTTTTCATTCCAACGACATCTTAGCAGTAATTTCCAGTAAGTAGTGAAGTACTCCTTACGTTACGTCTTAATAATGCATTTCCCTCTATTATTGTAATGACTAAATGCGAAAGAAGGAAGATCTCCAGAAGAAGAAAATTATAGACCAGTACGAGAGCCTTAACGAGAGAGAGCAATGTTCTCCTTTGCGTCTTCGAACAAATGTTGTTACCGCTGGTCTAAAGAGGTTTAATACTTGCTTGTGTGAATTACCACATCTTAAAACATCTTTAACAAAAACACATGTTCAACTATAATAAAATACATACACTTTTAATGTAGAAAATGCATTAAAAAATTACTATATCAGTTTGTTTTATATATCTATCCTTAATATGTCTAAAGATGCAATTATTTTTTTCTCCTTTGTCTTTCAGAAATAAAATGCAAAAAATAAAAATAAATAAATAAATAAATAAAAAGAATATATGTTTAAAATCTGTGATACGTAGGTTGATCCATAAAAAAGTTTACAAGCAGAAGCATTTGAAACATAATAATTGTGGAGTGAATATTTCCACCCAGGGTGGTTGACAGATGGCGCTAGTTATCCTACAGTGGTTCTCGGATAAGTAGCGTCAGTACGCAGACACTTAAGAGCGACAGTAATGGCACGACGTCTCGAAAAGTGGTCTCGCATAGAGGTGCGAGCCGTAATTCGATTCTTATAGGCCAAGAATGTGGCCGCATCCGAAATTCACAGACAAATCGTTGAGGTATACGGGGACAAAGCAATGAGTAGACAACAGGTAGGGAAATGGTGTTCTTATCAAGCGGGCAGGCAGCATGTGGAAAACCGCAATATGTGGAAGCGAGCGGCCGTCCATGTTCTTCAAGGACGGATATCAACGCGGCACGTGTTGAAGAAATCATCCAAAGGGATCGACGAGTAACCGTGCGTGAGATTGCCTTAGAGTTGGACCTGAGTTATGGTAACGTTCAGCGTATCGTAACCGATGAGTTGCTATATTCCAAAGTTCGTGCCCGCTGGGTTCCACGTGCGTTGTCCGCGGAGCATAAGGCCACTCGAATGATGTGCAGCCTCACATTTCTGCAGCGATACCATTCAGACGGCCAACAACACTTCATTGATCTCATCGTTACCGGTGACGAAAAATTGCTTCATCACTTCACCCCCACATTCAAAAGATCCACGATGGAACACGAAAGAAACACGCTGGATCACCGACGAGGAAGAAGTTTAAGGTCACACCCTCTGCCTGTAAAGTGATGGCAACCGTTTTCTGGGATACGACTGATGTTATCCTTATCGAGTATTTGGAGCGTGGCCATACCATTAATGTCGATCGTTATTGTGCCGCCTTAACGAAATTGCGTGAAGCCATCCGACGCAAACGGCCTGGATTACTGAGCAAAGGCGTCATTCTTCTGCATGACAATGCCAGGCCCCATACAGCTCGCCAGACTCCCCAGACTCATACAGTTCGCCATACAGCCCCCATACAGCATGCCAGAATTGCTGCAAAGGTTCAAGTGGGAGGTCTGGAATCACCCCCATACAACTCCGATTTCGCTCCAAGTGACTATTTCATTTTTCCAGCGTTGAAGAGAAACTTAACCGGAACAGGTTCACTTCAGACGATACAGTGAAAACAGCTGCCGAGAAATGGCTCAATGAGCAGGGCCCTGATTACTACCAATACGGGATAAATAACTTGGTCGATCGTTCTGACAAATTCCTAAACAGGTTCGGCGACTATGTGGAAAAGTAAAAGCCAGATGCGTCTCTTGATTCCCATTTGTATCTTGTTTCTATTGTTAATAAATACTTTTTCATTTGCCTTGTAAACTTTTTTTTGGATCACCCCTCGAAAATAGCAATACAAAACAAGACGGCTGCCTTGCAAAATATGAAGCTTTATACCAGTGATTCCCAATGAGGTCCAGGTGGACTCCTTGGGGGTCAATGAAGCTTTTAACGGGGTCTATAGTGTTCTACGGGTCTATTGGGGGGGTCTATGAAAAATTTGTCTGTTTAAAACTTTTTATTTAATTTTTAAGGAATTGATAGATAATAACACTGTTTATGGATCCTACTAATATTATAAATGTCAATGTTTATATGTATGTTTGTTAGTCTTTCACTCTGAAACGGTTTGACGGATTTGGATGAAATTTGGAATAGACAGTTAAAGTCCTGGATTAACAAGCAGGCTATTTTTTATAGCGCCAAAAAAAACACTGTTTCTATAATAAAAAAAAACTATATTTTATAAAAAAAAAAGAATACAATTGAGCTTATTTTTTACAAAGCTGTCGACAGAGGGCGCAAACTTATAGAATACGCAGTTTTTAATAAATAAAATCCTCTGAATAAAGTTTTTCCTTCTGACTTGGATTTATAAGCGGGTTTCGGGCTAAGCACACAAGCCCGAAAAAAATTTTACACAAACAAAAACAAGTTTTTGAAACTTTCATTCAGTTCGATGTTAGAAATATCAATTTTAATTTTGTTTAATCACATTCATGAATAATGATTTACTTTTCAACTAAATGAAATAAGGAAAGAAAATAGGAAAGGCACATGGATATGATACACTTTTAATATATTGCACTTTAGTGCGTATTTAAAATATGAAAGTGCTTCAGATTTTCTTACTTTTTTTTTCTTTCCGTTTTTTGATAACGGCCAATATATCTAGAAGCTCTTCAGAATTAATATAGGGCGCAAATAATTTGTACATTTTTGTAGGATTTTATCACTAAACCATCTTATTTTTTTTTACCAGGGGCGTCCAGACACGGTAAGCAATGTAATCATCGCATCGGGGTGCTGACTCCAAAGGGGAGTCATGTCGAACTCAAAAACTAAGTAGAGCATAAAAGGGGGCGTCTTTTTCACGTTAGCAGGGGCTCCAGTTACCCTAGGGCAGCCCATGTTTATAACCATCTTAATTTTAGATTCCATTCAGAATCTGAGATATTTCAGTGCCAAGGAAGCCTGTGAGAAACACAAGATTTATTAAGATGGCGAACTAACTGGTTGCCGGAGGCTGAAAGTAGAATATAAATTTACATTTGTGATGTAATTCACGTATCTAAAGAGGCTGGTCTGCAATTTTTGCGGGAAGTTGTACAATATGACTAATGACATGCTGAGAAAAGTTTCAGTAATACTTTCTACGCCTTGCAGCTTACGGCTTCAATTTTTAACATTTATGCGATCAAGATGTCTTTTATTCTGCCCTGCGATCAAGATGTTTTTAATTCTGTTTTTCCTTGGTGGTTACAGTCATGGGCACAGAATGGAGCATTATTTCAGGATGCCTAAATGGGCATCCTGAAATAATGCTAAAAGCATTTTAGGGCAGCCTTCTTGGGCTAAAAACTTTCCCAGCGGGTTACCTATGAATAGGAAAAGAGGTAGACTGTTAAAGAGGAGAGTGGACACTGAAATCTCTCGAACTTGACTGAAATATTTTTTTTTGTTGTTTTTGCCCACTTGGTAATCGGCTTGGCCAACCATTTTTGTGGGATACCGGTTTAGATGAAATTTTTTGATTATAATCCCAAGGCCCAGAACTTAGATTTTTCTCGATTATCTCCTCGGCACCGCAGGCGTATGCTCGCCGAACCCCAGGGTGCCGCGGCACACAGTTTGAGAACCTCTGATTTGCATTTTTGGTAGGATTATGAACTTTAAGAAACACATTTGCACTTTTCTTTCTTATGCTTTTTAATTTGGCGTAAAACTAATGAAATTTCCATGCAATTTTATGTTTTTCAAATGCACGCGATTCTGCAAATAGAATTTCTGCTTTATTTCTAAAGCATAAATCACTTTGTGCGAGCGAAACTTGCCGAGCATGACAACCTAAAAACGGTTTTTAATTAATAGCAAAAAAAAAGTAATTCGAATTTCAAAATTCTTGAACCTCAGGTGAGCATATCGAAGTCATATGCTCAAATTTTCAAAGTTCTGTTTGCTGTAGATTTGTCTGGAGAACATCTATTTTTATTATTATAGATAGATAGATTTGGCGCAAAACTGGTATAATTTCGGCAGTATTTCACGTTTTTCAAATGCATGCGATTCTTCACTGAAGTAACAGCATTTCTTTGAGCTCAAAACATTAATCATTTTATACGTTTTATACAAAACACGAATCATTTTATAACTCGCCAAGCATGGCATAGTAAAAACGGTTTTTAGTTAATAATTAAAAAGTAATTAAAAAACTAAAATTCTAAGTAGCCTATAGCTGTCTCCAGGGTCCCATCCATCTCTATACCAAAATTCAGCATAATCAAGTCAGTGGTTTAGGTGTGAAAGCATAATAAATAAACAAACAAACAAACTCACTTTCAGATCTACAACTGAGGTGAGCGAAGTGAGCGATGCTAGGCATTTCAATCTAACACTTCTCCTTCTAAACCGCTTGACCGATTTAGTTCAAATTTGGCATGGTTATAGGTACCAGTGGTGGCAAGGTATAAGTATGAAATCAAACCAATCGGGTTGGCGAAGGAGGAGAAATCAGCGAAAAAGCTCCTGCCATTAACTTTCAACGTTAGAAGAATTACTCGCTCAGCGCGCTCATTGAACCTATGACATTGGTCAAGGTCACGATGCTGATCATCCGAAATCGGACATACCTTCGAGGAATAATCACCGAAAAAAATTCAACATGAGATAAAGATAACTGCACGAAATTCGCTCAGCTCAACATTGCACGCGCGATATGCCACGCGGACCTAGTGTTAGGATATATGTATATATAATCTGCAATAA
This sequence comes from Cheiracanthium punctorium, assembly GCA_038373885.1. NCBI lineage: Eukaryota > Metazoa > Arthropoda > Arachnida > Araneae > Cheiracanthiidae > Cheiracanthium > Cheiracanthium punctorium. The sequence goes on along the minus strand of JAWZYV010014928.1, from coordinate 255,034 downwards.
ATAGCAATGCAAAACAAGACAGCTGCCCTTTAAAGTGCGAAGCTTTATAGTCTTCGAAACAGATGAAAGGATATCATCATCTTCATATACTTATTGAATTTAAAAGGAAATTATATGAAAACAAAACAATTTTTCCAGACATAAACACAAATTTAAAAAAGGTATTAGAAAGGATGTGCTTCGTCTGTGGTATGTACACCTATTGAAATAAAAGGAAAATAACTTAGTATTATACTTAAAATACATTTATGCTAGTAGGATATCTTTGATGTAGTTTTGAGGTTTATATAATAATTATAGTGTGCATGAAAGCATATTACCGATGATAAATCTTAGAAATCAATGCACTGATGGTACAGTGGATGATCACTCCTCCTCAATTCAGCTAAGTGAAACTCTACCACTTGGAAAGATAGTAGTGCCGTTTCTCTCTCAGTACCTTCATTAACATCTACTAGTCTATAAAGGCGTTAGTTTAACTACAATTGACTCACTACAAGTTATTCGTGTAGTGAAAATTGAGAAGTTAGCAATTTTAGCATTAAAACTAAGCCCTTTGGGCAAAAATATTTAATTTGTGAAACGGAGAAATAAAATAAGATGGATTGTACTACAAGCGTTTAAACTGGAGATTTTCTACAGAAAAAATAAAGTATTTTATAATATTAAAATATTAAAGTATAGCTTTTTCAATGGTTTCGTTTTTAATAGTTTTCCCATTGTAATAAATTTATTTTTATGAATTCATCTATTTATTTTACTCGCCTGAACTTATTGAGGAAAAATAGTTATTTTTTACCTCACAATAAATTCAGACAATGGAGTATACTCAACTTACAAATCAAGCATTCTAACTAGTTTAATCCTTTACCCCCTTTCAAAGGACATTTAATGCGTTCTTATCCAATGTTGGATCGATAAAGATGAATATTAATCAACAGTAATCAGTATTGCTGCAATGGAAAAAAAATAATTTTTTTTTACCCTTACATGGTGCAGTAGTTCTAACTACAGCACAGCGTAATATAGAACATTGCGCTGTAGTTACAAATATTAATTATAATTTTTACTGTTTATTTTTAATGCCTATATAGAAAAATTATAAATGTGTACCTGAGCATAGGTGATTTTATTAATTAAAAAAACACTAAATTTTAAGCAACATTAATGAGAGGAATATTTCGAAATAATTCTTTAAAGCTACAAACTTGAAAAATACTTTACATTACGCAAATATTTCGCACCTTAAACAGAGTGAATTGATTTTTCCCTTTGAGGTACTCAGAACGTCCAACAATGAGCATCGCTGTATTAATAATAAACATTAGTGGATGGTCAGGAAAATTATTTAAATTTCATGCCAGTACTTTATATTTTCGGTAGATTAGGAAAATGTACTGGTATGTGATCTATAATTCCACTATAATTTTTTATAGATGATAGAAAAAAGTAATAGTAGTGAAATACAGGACGCTTCATAAAAGATAGACAAAGAAGTGATAGCACGCATCCACACAAACAACTTTCATGATAGAATTCCTGAACCGAACTCAAACGAAAAGGCGCTAGACAAAACGTAATGTGATGTTGTTGTACGAGACAAAAACATACTACGAACAATTAAGTTACAGAAGGAAGTTTAATGCCATGTGATTACAATAATTGTTCAAAGCGATTTACGGCAGTGGCTATATGCACGCTGTACAACCTCCGCACGCTGTACCTCCTAAAAGTTTGTCCATCTTTTATGAAGCACCCTGCATAATACATTCATTATTTAAAAAAAATCAGGATGAATTCCAATTATGACAATGAATCAGAAATAAAAGAACAATTAGCTTTCATAAAATTATACGCTGACGAAAAATCCTTGACATTTTGGCAATCCTAATGTACAGCCCCAGCAATACGCATACTAAAATAACTTTTGGAAAATTTCACAACAGTTTTAAAACAACACGCATTATCTTTCCAGAATTTTATGAAAAGGGAAGTCAAACAAATTTTCGCAAGCTACTTGATTAATTACACTGTTCGAGAAAAGGATTAAACTGTCCTTTTGTTCCTGACATCATATATTCCCGTCTTCTCTCTATTATCTCCAGAATGATAGAGGTAGCGTCAGTGAAAAACGGTGCTTTAATTAAACTGTATTCTTAATTTATTCTTTGAGTACAAGGAAAGTTTCATACAGGAAGGTCATTTTGTTCATCGAGGGTTTGTGTATTCTCAATAATAAAAGCTGAAACATTATTTCAGATTAACAATACGTGTGTATAGTAAGTAATATTTTTAATATATAGTTGAATGTTTGTTTTATTCCTCCAAGTTACACAATGATAGAAACAAAGTAAAAGTTTAACACAAGTCGATATGCAAATATATAAATTTTACTTGCTTAAAAATATTTTATGTGCACCGCATAATGAGCAGATAATTGGTGGAATTGGTTTTGTGAAATTTCATTTATCGTTTTAAATATTAAAATCTATATTGACTGTATTAAAGTTTAAAATCATAGGTATTAATTTTCCTAGTAGTAAAATATATAAATGAACTTAATGTATAAATGAACAAAAAGTGGTTACATCTTTCATAACTTTACTAATGAAATTAATATATTGTTTACACATACGTTCTTACAGAAATGGCTGGAATGTTTGAGATTTTTTTTTTCATTTTATATTTTAAGTAGGCGAATATAGAACTACTAGTGACAAAAGGGAATTTTATGTACTCGATTTTCAAAATTAGTTCAGAAATTCACAAACAGATAACGTTACTTAGTGGAAAAATTATCTACAGGATTATGCTCAGAAAAAGATGTTTTCAGGATAGTTACCATTTATAACAGCAGATTCAAAGTAAAATTCACCCTATTTATGATTTTCCAGAATAATCATAATAGTATAATAAGTTTTAAGGTATCCTGAATAAAACAGGGATATGGTGCTAAAAACGATGGTAAGAGAGGCTGGTTCGTGCTATATCCCCCATTCATGTTATATTTAATCATTCGTTTCCGGGAATCTTTCGCAGATTTGCTGGAAAATATCTTGGCTCATTAATTTCAGATATTGGAGGGATATGTGTTTTTGGTTTCGCAACATTCAAAGAATAGTATTCATAGAGTATGTCCAATAAAGTCCCTTGACATCCTCTTAACTTCGAAACGGCTGCTGCTATACTTATGAAAGTGGTGTCTACGTCTAGTAAAGTAGCCATGTGCTGCTACGTCTGAAACGTCTACGACGCCACCTAGTGGAAACCTGCGGAGTTAGCATTTCTATCTGGAAAATGGTACGAGATACGGGAAAAAAGTCCGTTAAAAAGTTGCTCAGCATTACCGTTTTATTAAGAAAAGAAATCTTAAACACATAAATGTTAAAACCGAATGCGTGAAAACGTATTACTGATGCTTTCGCCAGCGTGCTATATTTTAGGACTTCCAATGAGATTTGCAGACCAACGTCTACTTGTGTATTGTTGATGACCGAAAATACTTTTAGCATGAAAGATAAATGAGCTTAGTGTCAGATGAATGCAGTTTCATAAAATTCGGTCAAACAAATGCGCACTTTATGCCCACTATCTGCAGATTTATCGTACGAATTACCGAGCTTCGTGTGCAAATTAAGGTTTCTTCTTTTATTAAATCGATAAGAATGCTAACTCTTAAATTAGCCGTTAAATGGAGCTGTAAGCAGTTATATTCAGTAGCTCATGGTTACTTTACTATAACTAGACAACACTTTTATGAATGTGGTATACTGTCTATCCATTGCCAAATTTTTTTTTCTCTCCCTCTCTCTGTATTTTTGTATGTATGTGCAATTTACTTTTCAAGTATGTCAGTGATTTTTTTCACTCCATAAACGTATAGAAGACTATTTTCATCATTAATATTACATTTAATATGATCAAACACATTTCATTAATTACAAAACATATAATTCATTCGAACCGAGTATCAAATAGATGTAAGTCCCTTTTCTTTTGTCAATCTAACTTGGTTTGTTAAAATGGGAATGATTATTTTATACAAATATTAAAATTAAAGTTAAAACCTAAAAGTTGGTCTTTGGTGCTCCTATAAATGCATAGCTTTAAAATGGACGTGAGAAAATCAGTGCTTAAAGTGTAATTCAGAAGGAAAAGTTTTATTAGAAACATATGACATATAAGAACATTTTATGTAGATAAGTAGAGAAAGTAGAAAATGGTATTTCTTTTCATGCTACCATTCTAATAACATCGAACTACGATCAATGATAATCATTTTATCATAAAATTAACATTTTTTATCTATTTATGATGCAATTGTATATGTAATTAAAATTTAAAATCAAACATTTTCATTCGAAAAATCGATGATCGAAATAAAACCATGCAGAGTAAAAAAATATCGTCTGATATTCTTTATAATTAAAAATCCTTTAGAAATGTTAAATAATTAACTACAATTAAAAAAAGTATGTGATAAGAATTTTTAATGAATATAGATTTTGTTGGGAATGAAATATAAAAACCTTCGTACTTCATATTCTATTATTCTTATGCTTGATTAACAAATCGGTGTTTAATTGCTTTGATATAATTAGAAAGGCTCATTAGCACGAATAGGAATCAGAGCACTTCAACGAATGCCATAAGCCCTTTATTTCGTAATTAGGGTTATTAAGGAAATTCAGAACCATCATTCGATATATTTGGAGGACTCTCTCAGTAGCATATCGTGTCTATAACCAAGTGCCTTTCATTGAGTGCAAACAGTAACTAGATAACGAAGCAATTAATATATTATGCGTCTCTTAGTTTAACAGGAAGATCAGATTCGTTCTATCCTTTTGCACAATAAATATAAATCAGTTACATCTAGTTTTGAGCAACGATTGCTTAAATCACTCATTGAGGCTGTCTAAAAGTGGATTTAAGTTTATTTTAGTTTTTAAAGCAGAATTATACACAGCTTTGTTACATTACTGGTATATTTTAATGTATCATTTTCTTTACGCAACAATTTAATTAAAATGACACACACACACACACACACATATATATATGTGTGTGTGTGTGTGTGTTTGTGTGACGTTTTGTATATTACCGATGACTTAATAAACCTGATGTAAGATCTCTGGAAATGGTTTAATCAAAATGCTTATCCAGATTTCACATAAGTATTTTGGTTATAAGTGCAAAGTCTACATTTTGAAAGTTACATTTTATTTAACAGTTAAAAATATTTCCTCAGCCAAATTATTAAAATATTTTTTGGTTGTTTTGAAAATAATATCTTTACAAGAATCAATATATTTTAAAAATTAATGCGTGTAATGAATTTCCTAGAACGGAAAAAAAAATCTATACTGCCCATTGTAAAATGTTGGTCACGTATGTGAAAGAAATATATAGGACACGTGATATCTTACTTTAGGTAAAATGGAACAAAAACGTCTGTTTTTATTAAAAATATTTTGTGCACATAATATGCTACAAATATACCAACTTAGCATTAATTTTTAATGAATTACATATTTAAAACCTTTTTATAAACCGCAGAGCGTGAAATTTTAATGCAAATGAATAAATTTTAAAGTAAGAAGCTTTAATAGGAAGCGCTGTAGCAAAATATTTTTATAGAATTTTTCTGATAGCTTAATATTTTTCATATTACACTACATAGCAAACACGATTATTACAAATGCAGCGTATCGTACCGCTTTCAAATGAACAATTTTGATTAAATTTTATACAATTGCAGATACTTGTAGTAATGAACATACATCCGAGAAAAAGTTTAGGAACAATAAATGTATTTTCCTTTAAACGAATAACCAGCATAAACCATCATAATCGAAAGGGTTGAGAATTCTGTTTATCATCTTATAATATTTTAGGGAAAGTAAACTAATTATTAGTGAATCACTTTCATAACAAATTATTCTATTCCACCGATTTCTATAAGCTGTTGTGAACTAATAATATTTAAATATAAATGCAATCTTACGCAGCTTATAGAAATCGGTGGTTTACGTTATACATACTAACCTTTTGTTTTATCTACACATTGTTGCCACATTCTTATATAACATTTATAAAACGAATGAAATTTTGAAACAATCATTTTATCAAATAGATGGAACCTTACGGAGCTTATAGAAATCGGTGGTTTACGTAACACGTACTAACATTTTCAGCAGACATTTATTATTACTTTTATGTCGCATTTTCGTAACGCATTTTCGTGTCTCATTTTTATGTCACATTTTCAATAAGAGGGTGAGAGATAAAATGACACAGTCATTAATATAACTAATAAATAAAACACAAAGCATTTACTGCAAATATGACATACCGCGCATGAGAAAAACATATAATAGCAGATGCAAGAATTACAAACCTCGTGTGGAAAAAAAAAAGATGCTGAGTCAATATAAACAATATGATAAAAGAATGGAATGGAAATTATAACTCTTGGCACGACCGTCAGGAGCCATAACCAGTAGATTATAATTAAAGACAATAAAAATTGTAAGATTTCGGTTGCGTGGCATATCAAAAGAGATGTTCACTCCACACTACTTAGGCTCTATCCTACTATAAAAAGAAGGGGAGGGGAAAAGAAATAAATAAGAAAAAAAGAAATAGAAAAAGCACTGAAAAATCGACATACCATTCTGGGGTGGTAGCAAGCACATTTAAGGCGAGCATAAAGTGTTGCCAAAATTAAAAATTGTAGTAAGTGAAAACAAATAGGATAACTTCTCTATAATTAATTATGGATGCTTGATTTAGTGCCATTTTTGCATTGTGAAATTATATTTTGTATATGCATGTATATATATATATATATATGTATATATATATATATGTATATATATATATATATGCATATATATGGTACATATGGCATGGAATAACTCAGAAAACAACTAAGCCTTACGTGTTTAATATGAATTGGGATCTCTAACGACCTCACCACACAAATCGGAACTTTTTTTCATGAAGGTACATTATAAAAAAATGGTCGTAAAATTAACGGTGAAATCACCCAAAATGCCTACGCTAAGTACTAGTAGACTTTTTAAAAGCAAATATTTAGCTAGAATTAGAAGGCAGCCGTTACAAATTCACTTATTTCATCGTAAACTTATAATTGGGGGAAAAACGAACAAGTATTTAATTTTCGCAGAACTGGTAAACACAAGCGCCATATACATCTCGATGAAGAAAATCGGGATGATAGCTTAGCGACGTCATTCAACACTTTCACTGTATGGTTTTTGCTGTTGTTCTTTTATGTATTGGAGGTGACAATAGTTTCAAACAAGTTAAGGAAGAGAGCATCATATGAGAAAATGTAAAATTGTGGGCAAATAAATGCATTCCATCACAATACAAAATGCTCTGTCCAAACAAAAATAGAATTTTTGGAGTACCACACCTTGTCAAGTATTTTGTTCGGAATTATGTTCTTTATTCCTTTATTTGGTGGTAAAGAGGTAAAACTACAATTTAATTCTTTAAACAGTTACTTTTAAAGCAGTTTCGCTCCAATAGCGAAAAATTAGTATCCCATTCGCAGATTATACACTACAATCTGTATTGAAACCTGACTTTATATAGTAGTTTTTTAAAACTGTCTCATAAAAATTTTTCAGACTCGCTATAATAGAGGAAAGTAGTACTACAAATGAGATTGAACAATTCAAAATTTCATATTTAAATTTCAAACTATAATTTTATATATGATTATTTATTTTACTCTATGTTCGTTAAAAAATATTTAAAAATCTACCAATACAGAAAAAAAATCTAGACACTAAACTCGATTTTTATTATTTATCTTATGTTGCTCGTAAAAAAAAAAGAAAAGTACAAACAAGCATAAAAGGCAAATAACTCTACTTCTATGTTTTAATAAATTGTTATTTTCTGGTAAATGTATTTTACTTTACAATAGATGTAAAAATGACTAAAACTACGTTTTAAATACATCTATGATTTTTATAATAATGCTATACATGATACTAGACCAAGATACTCGTAAAAAAAATATGTTAACATCTATAAAATTATCGAATGTTCCTGTACCAACAAATAACGTTTCTTCTAAACCCAAAGGTATAGAAAAAATATATATCATCGCTATGTATGCATTAAATCACCCATTAGTTTCTCTTTCAATTCATAGAGGACACTACTAAAGTTTCAGTTAGTCACTTTAGCTATTACTTTGATCTTTTAGAATAAGTTATCAATCTCGTTCCGTATAGTGGGTTCAGCATACATCTCCCACCTGCACGTCTCTCGTTTGTATCCAGCAAAATGTAGGCGAAGCATTGATTGTAAGAACTGTAAAAAAATTCGGTGTTCTCAATTTAGGCGTCAAAAGAAAATTATTTTTTGATGGGCAGCACCTATCTGTTTTCTACGGCCTAATTTAAATTACGGCAATTAAAGAAAGACCTCTCAGTAAATTTTACTGGGAAAGGGTGCCAGAAATACGGTGATAAAAAAATAAAAATGTATTTATTTATTTTTTAATTGAATCGCCGTAAAATTTTCGGGCAGCACAGGTGTGCCAACTTTTCGCCTAGTTTAATGGTAATACTTTTTGCGGTGCAGTAACGTTATTAAATTTTGGGGGATTAAACTACTCTCTTTCAGCAATGCCGTCTTTAAAGTTTTACATCTCTAGGACAAGGACGTCTGCGTACAATTGAACTTCTAAGTTCTTTGTTGAATTAAGACAGGCGACTTTGCTGGCCACGGTTTTCGCTCAATGTCTTCCTTTTGTGAAATTTGTTCGATGTGGACGAGCATTGTCGTCCATGAACAGAATTTCCGATCTGGAAGCACCCCTGAATATTCTTAGAACAACAATCTGATACCTCTGTTCAGTCACAGACCCGCTGTTAAAAATATGTAGGGATGTACACCCTCCAAAAAAAGTATTGGAGCAAGAGAGAAATTTCCTAGTTTAGATTTGCGAATAATAATTGAGTTTTTGAAAAACGCACAACTTGATAGAAATATGGAAAGTCATATTTATACATATCTTAATTCATATTCTATGATAAATATTTTTTAATATACGAAACCAACGTAGGAAATTTCTCTCTTGCTCGAATACTTTTTTTGGAGGGTGTACGTCCACCGACCTTTATTCCTCTTTCACTATACCTTCGCAACTGCACTACCGAATCGATGACGATCTTTAATGTCCACAGGAAAAACTTCCAAGTTCCTGACACCCTTCACATGAAAGCTCGTTTAGAGCCATCTGCTAGGAAAACCTCGACCCATCAGTAAAAAAAAACATGGGAGTACTGGTGCTCACTGTCCATTTCTGATGTTCTTTGCAAGAATTAAAGCGATACATCTCTTTTGTAAAAGTTCTGAAACATATAGGGTTTTCTGGCATAAAAGCTGCTTCATTATTCATTCTGTGTTCCGCTTGCTCGTCTTGCCTCTGAACTTAAATTTCGAGCACTCGACCTTCCTGTTACGACCCGTAGTTTTTGCTAGATATCGATCGTTGAAAGCAGCCGTCATTTATTTACAACATTCTTTAGGCCGTCTTACAACAGTTACATCGTTTTGAAATTGTTTTTAGAAAGTAATGAGTATCTGTCTTGAAATATTCAGACATCCTGGGCCTTTCGTGATTGTCTGGCCACTTTAACCGCCCATGATTCGCCACTTCGCAGATTCTTCCAAATCATACTTCGAAGCCATAACAAACGGATTTGAGTCTTTACACACTGAAATCCCGCTTCGTTGCAGAAATCCATTCAGATTTTTCACTTTGTGGAAAGCTTTTGATTCAACAACGGATTATGTAACGCTAAGTTTGCATATTTGCATGTCAAAAACCATGTGATTAGTTTCGATTCGATATTGGTAATTAGGATTGTTTTCCACGTATTTCTTTTATATATTGATCATATTGATTGGATATTTCACTGAATTTTGGTGCACACAAAACAAAATTTGGACATTTTGAGTTTGATCAAATGTACCTAAAGTCACATCCTTAAAAAAAACCTAAAGTAGATTTTTCGTCATTTTTATAAATCATGTATTTTTCTTTATTAAAAAAGTAATTATAGCTCTAGAATTTTTTTGTGGAAAAAAAAGAAAAAAAATCAATTATTCAAAAGAATAAAGTAAGAGACTTGTCTCACACTAGAATAATTTCTTGAGTACACCCGCATAATTTAAACTTAGCTCCAAGTAATTATCTCTGATCCTATTTAAAATACAGGGAAATAAAATAAAATAAAAATTAAATAAATATTTTTTATGCAAGGTTTACGGCATACTTAGTAGTATTACATCCTTTTCTATTATTAACTTAAGTACTTCACCAGAAAGCTTAAAATTTCATTTCACAAATTAAATAAAAACATCCATACACTGACATGAATAACTATGTTTTGTTTCAAAAGAATCTTTTTCCACATTTTTCCCCTTAACAAAAGAGGAAAGCTATCATCGTCTGACATTTCGGTAGCCTGCATTCCGAGATAACTGCAAACTTGTTACGCCTTTCAATTTGAGAAATGGCCTCTGCCATACTAAAAAATCAATACAAAATGACATTTCCAAATACAACTCGAAATTACTAAGTATTGTGACAAACTATTCTTTGAATTTGTAAATATTAAAATGTATTCACAACACGTAAACTCTGGCAAGAGCATGCTATGCTCATAAGTATTATAATTAAGGGATAAGTACTGGATAGTTTGTTTAGGCATTAACTATTTCGAATTAGCATTTACTCTAAATCATTTTATACGATAAAAGCAATTCTCCTTTATCGCATATCTAGTATACTAGCTTAAGTATTCGTTGTTCGTACGAGAATGAAGTTTATTAACCCATTCCCTGCCGGTCACACTTCTACTGGGTAAAACTTGACAAGTATCTGTTTTCCTTCAATATATTAACTAAATAAATGAATAAAATTGATTTCAGAAGAAAAAAAGTATTTATTAAAGAAAGTACAGAATATTGTGAAAACGCAACGTCAGCATGAAGCGATATAAAAAATCCTATTTTTTGTTGAGTGGAATTCTTTGAAACACTTCATTTAAAGCGGTGCATTGCATTCATTGCAGATAGTTATTGTTTTACTCGAACAATATTTACATCTTCTTCTTTTATTTTCGGTATTTTTCTGAATATGCCTTTCTTTCTAACACTAATTTACTATATTTCAAATGATGATGGACGTTCGATATTGCTTTTCGGTGATGAATTGCTTATATTGTCCTCAAGAATTTTTGGTGTTGTTAATAAAGCTATGGCTAAGTTTCTTTTTAAATGAAGAAGAGGAATTTTAGGGCCATTCCCTAGCTTATAAAGCTTACATGCATTTATTTGACACGGAACCATCAATTAAATTCGTAAAGATGGGCCATGACCATTTTATACCCTTAATTTTATTCTATACAATGAGATAAAGCTGTCAATTGGGTGGTTTTTCAGATGTTTAATGTACCACAGATTGTTTTTTTTTTAATTTTTAAACATAATTTAAAAAAAATTCAAGCATATTGTATAAACATTGTAGATGTTATTTGGCTTTTTCTGCTTTTTAATCTTTTTGAGCTTTTTAATCTTTTTGGAGAAATGGCGGTAAAATATTTATATTGAAGTGGTTTCCCGGAGCTGTTACAAAGTCAGTGAGTCAGGAATCAGTGTAACTATATGGTACGATTATAGGCTACGCAGTATAAAATAGACTACCTAAATATTTACGTTTTATGATGAAACAAGTGATGTACACATATTTAATATACAATCAAATTCCAATTCAATGAAGTCGAAGGGATCAGAGAAATCATTTCATTACCACTTATATTTCTTTATAATGTATATTACATATTGTATTTTGACATGGGGATCACTAAAGTCTTCTAGCGAGATTTTCGTTGAAACGGATTTTTCTAAAACGGGATGCTACTGTAGTCATTGTCATTTGTTTTCTGTTTCTTTAATCTAACCAATTTAAAATCGGACATTTTAAGATTTATTTATGTCCTCGTTTTTGCTTACTTCGGCTTTCAAAATTTATATTTCACTTTTCTTCACATGCAATAGTCTTTTACTGAATATTAATCTCAGACCCAGCCACGCCTCCCTGATCTCAAAATAGATTTGTTACGTCAGTTTGCAATTAGTAACGAGTTTCTCCCCCCCATACACACACAGTTGGCTCTTATTTGGTCTTACTTCATTTCAATTTTTTTAATGCCATGCATTAGGTTTTAAAATTGTCCAAGTGCTACCTGGTAACTTCAGTTTTATATAGGTCTAGTCTAAATTTATTCTACCCTGCAATTAGCGTTGGTTATCTCTGACAAGTGTTTGTTCTCGCCAATGTCACGTCCTGTTGGCATCTGAATTCTACTCACTCACTTCACCACTCTTGAATTATAAAATATAGCCGTAATTTCTTTGACGCTGTGCCTAAAGTGACCAGACGCGCTGCTTTCGGCGGGACAGTTCGTGTTTTTACCTACATGTTCTGCTGTCCCCACAGAACCCTAAAATCTCCCGCTTTTCCATTCCTGTCCCGCCAAAGTCCTGCTTTATGAAAAATAAATAAATAAATGTAAAATGCATTGGGAATGAATTCACATGAAAATGATTGTGTAATTGACAAATTTTTGTTGCTTATATTTAACATCTTCTTTTTTATTAATGAAAATAAATGATTGTTTTATGCATGTATTAATACATGCCTGTGTATTTATACTATGTATTTATTGCATGTATTATTACATGCCTCTAATCAATGGATGGTGATTCTATAGTTATTGTTAGAAAGCAATTATTTTGGAAAGTTATCCAAAAATTAACAATACAATTATTTAAAACCTAAGTTTATATAACATGCCTATTTTATTTGTAGATTCGCTATATTTTTTTCAACTTATTTTTCTCATAAAAGTAGAAATTCAAATTATGTGTAGAAAAAAAAACCTTGGGGGAAGGGGGGGGGGGGTATTTGGGAATGATTTTTACCCCTCCCGACTCCGCGGTTTAACAGTGTCCTGATTTACGGTTTAGAACAAATGGTAACTTTAGCTGTGCCACCACCAGACTGCGATTTTTAAGATGTTCGTTTTAAATTGCCTCCTCAATAAAATAGTTTTTCTTTCTTGTAACTAAGTGTTTCGGACCTGAGTAATTCTGTAGAAACGCTAATTCAATTAAGAATTTAAAATAGTTAAACGAATTTCTTCATTACAAAGCGTACCTAAGAAGAGGAGTTGAACCACTCTCAAACCATTTTTCAATAACAAGCAACCACTTTACCGGTGAATTGACGAAAAAGGAAGAAATAAAAGAAATGTCCAGAAAAGGGGATTGAGAACAAAAAATGGGGCAAATCCAGTTCACATCCCAGACGTTGTCTAGATTCTTTTCTGGTGCATATGACCTGCCGGTCTCGATTGATTAACTGATAAAATTAAATCCCAGTATAAATTTATTACACACCAACATTTAATCGTATTGTATGAATCCCTTTAACAAACTATTTAATAAATCATTTAATTAAATTCGTAAACTTTCTAATTCGAAATGCAGAAATGCAGGATTTGCCAAATACTAATATTTCACTCATATTTCATGTTTGCAGACAGTATATAACATCAGGAAACTTCATAGTATTTTACTGAAATGTTAATTAAATGAGTGCTGATCTTTTAGGCATCGATCTAATTGCAATAGTTTTGTGACACAGTTATTATGAATGATTTCTAATTCAACATTAGTAAAGCTAAACATGTCCAGTAATCTTCTTTGTCACTGTTTAGGACATTTATCTTTTAATATGGATTCACATGCTGTTTTAATTTCCTAATAAGTTACTTGTTCTGTACAGGACCTTCATCTTGTGAAATTGCATGGAACTGTTTTTCTATTTTTCTCATTTAATAATTAAATGGTTTCTGTATTATGTTTATGCTATTATGGTTTCACAATATACTTTTATGTAAGTAGTTTCTGAACCACAAGAGCGAGCTTGGAGGGAAGGTAGGGAACATCATTGGTAATCAGCATACCAAAGGTCACCCTCATATGTCAGTGATAAGGAGACATAAAGACAAAACAAGATCAGAATACCGAAAATAGTATTAGTTCATTGACTTCCCATGTCTTTTTTAAAAATTTTAATATTTTAACTTTTCAAGTGCTAATTTCATTTCCACAAAATACTCAGTGCTATAACAAGGTAAAATGCGAATCTTTCACTGTTTTATTCGTAATTTTTAGAAAATTATTGCATTCTTTATAACTCACAAATGCAGGAAATTTACTTATTAACGAAGGCATCATCATAAATTGGAAAATCTGATGAAAATGGCCGAGCGATACCATATTAAGCGCTTCATTACACAAAGATATTACAAGTGTTAGAAACACCAGAGACAGAGTTCAGAATTCCGTCCATCGGCATTCTTGCACCGTTGACGCTTACTTTGCAGGAATTGATGAACATTTTTTAAAAAAATCCCCGATCGTAGCAGCAGTGAAGAAAATTCCAGCAACAAGGTCCGTTTCAGAATCTACTTGCGTTTCGTAGACAATGGCCTTCATGGCACACCGTAAGTAAAAATTGGAAGCACGATAGGCGATAAATCAAGTGATGCTGACGCCCATGCAACAGGACAACTACCTCATATCCATCTGCCTCCAAACGGCCTGTCCAGATGATCACGTATGGAAATTGCATACTGATATGAACCATCGACGGAGACCCATCTTCTTAAAACCACATTAGACGTCGAACTTATGCAGACGCATAGGACAGCAATTCCAAATGGATCTATTCAAGAGAGATACGTGAGAGTGTTCATTCGAAGTAGCAAGACGTACGGGGTCTACCAATTAATCAACCTCGAATGCCGTCCGTTCACACTTTGGAGGAGAGAATTATATGGGGGAGGTACACGTGGGAAAAAGTGAAGCGCCAACTGCAACCTTCGCTAGTTCTTCTATGGAAAGAAAAATGAAGTAACTCTACGCGTAGCCTTGGGGGGCGTGGCTCGGAGTAAAAAAGCCGTTTGGAGCTCATACGAGTTATCGAGACACGCCCCCCAAGGCTACGCGTACAGCTCCTTCATTTTCTCCCCATAGAGCCTACTCCATACTTACTATTCGTTCCTCCAAGATCCACCCATTCACACCAAAGAGGTGTGGTGCAGCACCCGGTCTGGTCCCATGTCTGTTATCTACAATGCACATGTGCGTGTTGTGAATACGGAATGTCACCTCATGTGTAAAGGACGCTTCATGAGTGGACAAAGCAGAACATGCGAAGTGCCGGTCAGCCACGCCTTTTTGAAAAAATACCTGTGCAAACACAACATGTCGCATAATGAATAATCTTTTGACTCAAGGATGTAAGCCTTCCACACAGGGATGTAAGCCTTCCCAACATGCCACACAACTGATGAGGATGCATTTGCTTCAGCGTTAAGAGCACGAACTCTGGTGCCGAGATTTATTGGTGACACGGTGACGCTGACGGTCGAGAAGGTGCACAGCATTAAAAAAAAAAAAAAAAACCTTCTTCCAAGCCAGTTATTCATGTAAGTCGCACCCGTCGAGTGTCCTGCATCGGAAATGTGAAATATCTCCGTTCACACAGATTCTGATGGATATGAGCGAGCATTTGGTGATTTTGCATTCGACTGGTTGGAAATGTTTTCCTTATAATGGTCCAGCATCGCGTTCATTTTCATTAACTAGACAAAAAATTAGTTGAATATTGGCTAACTCAGCTTTAAAGAAATAATTCATGTTCACTTGTTCGCCTCACCAATTTGCCGGCTGCAATGAGACAACCGGGCATGCTAAAGTCGAGAGATCCATTACAGCGCCATCTGTCCGTTTGGAACTTGTTGCGTGATTCTGATTCCTTAGATATGTCCATTATATATTAATCTTCGACAAATGTGGATAAATTTAATTTTCTCTTTTAATCCTTAAATTACTTTAATCGATATTACATCATCTAATTTTTATTCTGGTCTAAGATAATATTTTGTATTTATGCAGAAAGCTGTTTACACAATGTGTACATAAGTTCATTATTAGCACTTAACTTTTTCCTCAGACATTATTCAGAATTATTGGTATTCATCTAGAGACCCACGTTTAAATAAAAAGACTATATTATGAAACGATTTATGCCTGGCAGTCATGTATCAATAAATGGATTAGAAAAGCAAGAGAAAATGTTGAAAATTGGCCCAAATTCGTTAATAAATGCTCAAAAACATTGAATGAATGTTAAAATTAGATTAATACTTCGAATTAACCATTTCCATTGTCATTTATGCTGTTTTTTCGTGCTAAGTGCCACCTAGTGGACATTTTAAAAAACTTTTCTCATTCCAGAATTCCTTCAGCACATTTCATGTTAGTCTACGTACAAAATTTTTTACAATACGTTCACCTGCTGTATAATAACTCTGCGTATGTCGGATTATGGATACAGTTGTACTCAGCGCAATACTGCTCCATATATACAATACATACCATTATATGCAATACATACCGTAACTCTTAAAAACGAGTCTCTTGTGATGTTCGAAAACTTTCCCCAATGGGAGTAGGGGGAGGACAGGGGCACAATTTCCACAGGGGAACGTTTTATATCTCGCTGTAATTTTGAAATAAGCCGCCCAGAACATGTCAAAAGGGAACTAGCTGAAGCAGCTACATACCACAGATCACACACGAAAGTTTAAGTTCCGTAACTGCTGTCAATATGTCTTCCAATTTTTCATATTGAGTAAACATTCTGTCTTTATTAAAACTTAAAATAAACATGCCGGTTTTAAACTTACTGTTTTGCGATTGCTTGTACTAAAAAAGAATTTCTTTCTTCAAGTAACTATGTGCTTGTTTGCTGGATAACTCACTCCGCTGCTCGTTAAGGTAGGGTCAAAGTTGTGAAGTTGGTGACGAAGTAGATTTTCCAACAACATTTAACACGTATCTCGTTGGAAAATATGTTTCGGACGGAATCAGGTAGTCTTGTTGAATTAAACATGTTCTTGTTATGTAATAAAAAAGGCCAAATCTGTATTACTGACTGTTATTCACGTTAAAAAGCAGATGAAAATAGGAATCCATTTATCTAAAAAAAAAAAAAAGAAATCAGATAAAAGAGAAGAGAAAAAACAAAACCCATTCCTGGGATTCAAAGCGGTTTGGAACTTTATTTTCACAATTAAAAGGTATTAAAACCATTAAGAAAAGAAAGGCATTAAAAAAACAAAAATGGCATATGTCGTCTAACGCAAAAGAAAAGAAAAAAAAAAACCTCTTTCTCTATTAATATATTATTATCTTACCTACTATTACTATGCCTTCTTAGTTTACAATAAAAAATGCATACTTAGAAACAAGATAGGTTTACTACCAGCGTTTCTACGTATAAAATACAGTTCGAAAATTTGGCCCTGTAGATTTTTGGCAGGCTGGAAAACTTAACACGCAAATACGAGGAATATTTTCTAAATTGAGATGGATGAACAGACTTAACCATTTGCTGACAAAAAGTATAATTACACTTTTGAAAAATTATTGTACCAGTTTGTAGAGAAATATATAAATAATACAGTGATGTCCAGTTTACTTCAAAGCGGATAACAATGAAAAAATACAAAAATTTAAATAAAAAATGTGCCCCGGTCTCCCCTACTTTGTTATTGCAAATATTCCTATCTTATATTGCACAGCAGACTGCTGTTGAACACATATTATTTTATATTTTCAGGAATAAATACACAAACCAGATAATGCACCTAGAACTCTTGTGAAACAGAAATAGTACAATGCTTAATCAGCACGAAATCCTGACAGGAACATTAATTGTCAGATAAGCTGAAAACTAAGTGCTGACAGCATTAGCCCAACAGTTATTCCGTAAACACCGCATTAGGTGTGAATCGATTATTGCATTTCGCATTAGATCTGTGATATAGGGAGAGTTGACATTTCTCGGAACTTTTCTTTATTACACTAAACGAAAATTCAATAATGTTTTACGCTATTTTTACTTCATATACACCAAGTGTGATGAATGTTACAATTTAGTGTATTTCTAGATGAATTTCACTTTATTTAGATGTTCTTGTAATACGTAGTTTGCAGCGTGGTTAGCACACATGTATTACTTAATGAAGAGTTCATACATGTACTAATTTGCTAATGAACAAGTGAATCTAAAATAACATTTGAAGGTTTTTCAATTCTTCTTTTGTGCATAAATATTTAGAATTTTGCTGTTGGTCTTGAACTTTTAAATTGAACGTATTTGGTTAAGCTTGGTTGAGTTTTAAATAGGTTTCACTATATATATTTTTTTAACTATTCAATTGGGTTGTGTTTTAAATAGGCATCACTCACGCTAAAACCAAACGAGCGAAATTCGATCAGTCGGAGCGAAAAGTGAGCCAATTTTCAAAAGTGAGCTTCTCCTTTAGGAGCGTTTTTCGATCACAAGAGCGGAGCGGAATATAACAATGAGCGAGGACGGAAATTCTCGGAAAAAAACAGGAAGGGTCAGAGGTTTGCAAAGACCTGAGTACAAATGTGGTTTCATAAATTTAATAAATACATAAGGTTCTTAACAAATATACCTCCAAAAAACTCTCATTAAAATGATATACACTCAGGGTGAAATATGTATAAATCAAAACAATCATTCAAAGTTCTCTATTCTTTATTTAGTGCAAAAAAACCAATAAGAAAATCAAAGTATATCCATGTCATTGTTATAACTTCGTGCATACCACTCTTCATAAGCGAAGCAACAAAACATATTATCGAAGAGCCAAGCATATATTTCATATTATACTTTTTCGTTATTATACTTTATATTATACTTTTTCGTTGTGGAAAGAAAATTTAATGCACCCATAACAGCATTTTTATCTGCTGTAAAATGAAATTTTAAAGAACTTGTAATCCGTAATACACGCAAAAGCCTTTAGGCAATACTTCAATTGTTGCTTTCGTTCATGTAAAAAAAAAAAAAAAATCGATTTTTTTGTGCTATAAAAATAATTTATTTTTTATTTTTTTGAAAGAACAGTCTTCTTTATGTCAAAATATTAGCTTATGACACGATTTCATTAAAATGCAAATTGGTTTCTTTACGCCTCCATTCAAATTTGGATTTTGCCAAGCTCTTTAATCTTGTCAGCAGTTTAAGAAACGGTAAAAGATTATTTTTCTGTGTGTGTGTGTGTGCATGTGTGTGGGATTTAATCAAGGGAATTGGAAACAAGTTTGTATCGTTTTTTATCTATAAAAGCCTGGCTGTAATATTGTATCCAGGATTACCAATAGCTGTAAATAGAACAATCACATACAGTGAATAAAATGATCCTTTTTTGGCTCGATTATTTAAAAAGAAGTGGGTTCTAACACATATAGCTTATAACTTTAAAAGCTTTTCAGATATTTATGGAAAAGCTTACATTTTAAATTTAAATGTACGGTGAAAAGCAGTGAATTGTACCGTATTACTGTACTTTTACCGTTGGTTATTTATACTGAGTAAGTTTACTGTACTTTATATTTAACATAAAGCTCTCAACAGCTAGTTTAAAAAGTTGTTAACACTTTATCGTTAACAATTGAGAATTTATTCATAATTTACATAAATCTCTCAACAGATAGACGACTTACGTATACGTAATACTTATTTCTAAGAAAGTAGTGCTTAGTGTTTTTTTTTAATATAAAAGCTACTGAACAGCTATTATATCTTGCTACTCATGGCGACTTTTCATTACTTGGCAATTTACACATGGTCATAACCGATAATTACTGCTCATTTAAGGTCACCGGGAAAACCTTAATCCATATATTCATATACATTATCCTTTGCAGATTGGCTTATTTAGCACCGCGAAATATATCATCTCGCCGCGCGGGCAAATATCCAAGCTGTTCTTGCTATAATAACATAGTTAACACCGCCAAATATTTCTACAGGTGGCAAATACCCAAAATTAACCTAACCGGCATTGTCAATTGTCATTTTGCTCGTTCTTTTTTCAATTCTTTCAAATAGTTTACTTTAACATCAAGATCACTATCTTTCATACATCTTTTAAATAATTATTGACTTGAATTCTTAGTGCTGTGTTTCCATTCTCTTTGGCTATGCATGTTTTTTTTTTTCTTCGAGAGATTTCAGCCACCAGGGTAGTATATTTTTCTTCAAGCAATTTGAAAAGAAATGAATGGAATTTTTGTAGTAAGTTCTCTGCTATGTATGTGAATTTTATCGTCCTACCATAATAAAAATAAACGAGAAGATATAAAATTATGTTTATTTTTTATTTTTATATGCAATTGTATGACGGTAGTCCGGAAAGTGAGTTTCTCGCAGCCAATAAACAAAATATTATGACCTAAAAGAGATTTATTGCAAGAGATATAGCAATATTTTAGCTACTTCAAAACATAAGAATCACCGGTATTGTAATACCGTGGTATAAGTTCTTGTAGTCGAGTTTCATAGGAATCTGCTGCTTGAGAACGGAGCCGGACACAGCTGTCTGCAGTCTTTGCCTGTGGAAAGTGATACCCGGACGGGAATCTCTTCAGGTGCAAGTCGCTTATCGGTACTATAGGGTGGATGGTCAAACACCTCCCAAAAATTGACTAGTTAAAGGTGTTTAACAGCATCCAGTCTCATCGTAAATAAACTATAAGACACATGTTTTTTAACTTTAAGAGTTCTATTTCCTTGCGTTTTGAAGGCCAAAATTTACAATTAGAGAAATACATTTGAGTCGCCACTGCTTACAAAACAGTCTCAAATGGTATTATTTGTAGTGGGATTCATAGCCCAGTACTACCCAGCAAACACACTACTGGCCGCAAAATGACGGCCGGGTACCCGTCGTGCTGGCAAAGTGCCGTATACCGGGAGCAAGGTAGATTGCCATCGTTTGGAAGTCACTGGAGTAACAGTGTCTGAAAAGTGTATATGCGCCAGTACATAACTAGTAACGGTGAACTGCCATGTGTCTATGACATTGTAAGGTTCCTCTTGGCATTACGTTGACAGCCTTGTGAGGACTCCTTCGACCGCCGTGTTCAAGATGGCAAACGAACTTGGTACGTTCTTGAGTGGGAACTGTTTACGAACCATCACCCGAATGAATTCGCTGTTGCGTTTGAACTGAAGAGAAGATACTTCTGTTGTTTCCCTACAAAAGTGTGAGTTGGAAACGGGGAGAGGCGCGGTGCGTCGAGCACGTAAAGAGATAACAGCCCTTTCATGGGTTATTTTAATTGCTAATGAAACACTCCGATTAAAGGAGTTTGTGTGGAATTTTATTTATTTTGTTTAATAAAGTGTCAGTGTGAAATTTATGTAATTATTGTAAATCGCTGGAATAAACATACACTCATTTCCATAAATTAAGGATAATGAAGTTCAGGCAAAGAAAGAGAAAGATGCAAAACAAATTTGACTTATTTGTAAAGTCTATTTATTAAACAAAAAGTAAAGAGCAAAAAATATGCTATATGTGTGACATAATTAATAAAAATTGCAAGTTTTACTCCCTTGACCAAATTTCAAAAAAGAACCTATTTACAAAAAACAGTATAACATGGTTAGTAGGATGGTTAATAGGGAGTATGTCTCCCGGACGATGCAATACAGGCCTGACAACGCCTAGGCATGCTGAGTATCAAATGATCAATCTGATCTTGGGGAATATTACACCACTCATCCGGCAATGCACTCCGAAGTTCCGGTAGACAGGTGGGAGGGGGTTGACGGGCTGCAATTCGTCGGCCAAGCATATCCCACACATGCTCTATTGGATTCAAGTCCGGTGAGTATGCTGGCCAATGCATACGGGTGATATCCTCCGATTGAAGGCATTCGTCTACAATGTTTGCACGGTGAGGACGGGCGTTGTCATCCATAAACACAAATTCAGCACCCATGGCGCCCCGAAACAAACGTACATGTTGTTCCAGAATGACATCCCGATAGATGTGGCCTGTCATCGTTACACTCTGAACATGCAGGTCAGTTCTGGAACCAAGAATAATTCCTCCCCAAACGAGCCATCCTGCACCACCGTAACGGTGTCTTTCAATGGTGTTCTCTTGGTGGTAACGGGTACCTGGCGCTCTCCAGATGAATGTCCGGCGAGAATCAGACTCCAAACTAAACCTGGACTCGTCGGAAAACATCACACAAGACCACTGTTGCGGTGTCCACAATGCATGCTCTCTACTCCAGGTTAATCGCAGGCGACAGTGAGTTGCGGTAAGTGGAACACATCTGACAGGCCTACGAGCATATAGACCAATGTGCCTTAAGCGTCTGTACACGGTCTGCCTTGAAACTGTCGTACCGGTAGCTGAAGAGAGCTGACGAGACAGGTCTGATGCTGTACTCCGTCTGTTTCTTTTGGCAGTAACTGCCAAATAGCGGTCCTCATTCGGCGTTGTAACTCGGGGGCGACCTGTGCTGTAACGTCTACTCACATTACCATCATCTTGCAATCGTTGCCAAAGCCTGGAGATGACACTCTGGGCGATTCCAAGTTCCTCGGATACTTCCAGCTGGGTACGTCCACATTCCAGTCGTCCGATAATTCTGCCACGTAAAACATCATCCAAATGCCTCCTTTGTGCCATAACTATGCGGTTTTTGCACTGAAAGGCTTTCACAGCGCTTGTGAACAATTTTACTTCTTTGCCACCATTCCTTATATACCCCTCTCTTACACTCTCGTCATTCTGACGTACCATCCACGCCATCTGGTGGTTTCCTGTAATTTGCATATTCTTCTTCAAGATGTGTGTGATCATTCCACAGGTGAAATTTTTATTTTAGAGATCAATTTCTGTGTGATTCTGAATTATCCTTAATTTATGGACATGAGTGTATGTTAACTCAGAATGACTGGTTAGCTGGTGGCCGTATCCTGAAGACGTTACAACATGCACAGAAAAGTTAACGGCGTGGTACTGCTTAAAATGTACCGGGCCAGCACTATTTGGCAGTAATGGGCCTGCATATATTTCGTATTGTTGGCATAAAATTTCGTTATTTTAATTAAATAATATTGTTTTATATTCATACTGTGTAGAAGTGTTAGGGGATATAAGTTCCGGGCACCCAAAGGCAGGGTCATTGCTAAGATTTATTTTTTTTTGATGGGGGGGGGTGTAAGGGGAGAAGTTCATAATGTGCCTTCAAATATTTTAGTACTAAAAACTAAAATAATACAAACGAGTTCAGTATGCTATAAAAATGTTTACTACACCGACAGTGAAACCCCCACTCTGTATATGACAGTATATAATCCCCACTATGTACAGAATTATGAATTTTAATCTTAAAATTTTTATAATTTATATTAATTTTTTACAATTTTGCTAAACTTTTCCTGTCAAACATATTTGGAGACTTTTTTTCTACGTTAAGCCCCTTTTAAAATCTACCGAATTAGGGTGCAGAAATATGTTAGAGAGTATTACACGAAGACCAGTCAGGGTTTAATTTGCATGAGAGCTCAGATCCTGTACTCTTTTTTTTTCAGAGAATTTTAGATTAAATTAAAATATTTAACAGCCTACATAATTGCTTCTATTGATATTTTTTTTATTAAATTAAATATAGCAGTGATAAAACAAAAGATTACTTAATTTTTAATATAAGTTAGGTAATTAATGCTTAAATTTACAATAAAACAAATTAGAAATCCTGCAGTTATTCTGCAATTATTAAGCTATAATGAACCAATATTTTCGTGTAATAGTCAAAAATACGGAATGGGGTTCATTTAGGAATTTTATTTTCTTTAAGCGGTTTCGATTGCTCTGGAATCAAATGTTTTATTAACGCACCCTTTTACGGGCCTCTCCATATGTCTATGAAGGAATGCTAATTCAACGTAGTATTTCCCACGGTTTCGAGATAAGGCACCAAGAATCGAACTGTTATCGTGGATTTGGCTATATTAATTCAGATTATTTATACGAAGTACAAATGAATTTTTTATGCATTTGAAGAAAGAAAATAAAAACTTGCTTCTCTATTTTAATCTGAGATGTGCAAGATAGTATATATATATAGATATATATATATATATATGTGTATAATGCACAGAACATATTTCTAAAACGCGAAGTTAATATTAGTGTGTGTAGGGGGGGGGGTGAAGGGTGGTCTGCTAGCTAAATTGGCGAGTTTCATTAAAACGGAAGTGGTGGGTTTTCGTGTCCTATAAGTATAGTAACCCTCTTTTCTTTTGATGTGTCATTTCGTTTCGCAAATCTTGAAACGTCGAGCGGGAGGCCAGTTTACATCTGGAAATACGTATGAAGTACGCTTTTTAGGATACAAAGTTTTTCCGGTCGTAATTTTAGAACTTTCGAGAAGGTTTATTGGTATAGACTAGTGAGATTTCTCTGTTAGGAGCGATAATAATTATAATTGCTTCGACAGTGAAGTCTCGTTGGTTAAGGATATACAGCTAGTGGATTTACAATTTTCCAGTTGGATTTTCCAGTTTTTAAACAGTCGAGAAAATATTACAGGTAAATTTTTACTTCCTTTTTTTTGTAATGTACACATTTTGGTAACATAATGTTAACTTTTGCAACTAATTTAAAGATTAAGCGACTTTTTGAACAAAAAAAAACGTTATTTTCATACTGTTTTCAAGGATTGGCTACTTATACTTTACTCCAGGCGACTAATTTGAAAATCTGGTGTTTGTTTTTGTTAACTGCCCTTTTTTTTAAAGTTGCTATTGAGCTTTCAGCAAACATTCTAATCTGTTTTTTTAATCGTGCTATAGAAATAAATATATTATATGTTCTGATATATATATGTATATAACGCATGAAGTTTTTTAATTTATCATTTTATTCAATCCTTCTTAAATGAAGCTAAATTAAGTATGTTTAATTCTTAACTACAAAATCATTAAAAAATGTTATTATTTTGGGAACTAAAATTGAGAAAATGGCTACTAAACTGGTGACATTTTTTAAGTCGGTGAGGTTACTAATGATACTTATTTTAGTGTATAAAAGTACTTTCCTCCATAAAATTTGAATCATGTAGTATACAACAGGTATGGATACAGAAAATTTCTTTTCAGAATAGCTAACATTTAAAAAATAATTTTATCTAACCAAAATGTACAATAAAGCAAAATGTTACCCTAAAAATGTGTGTTACCATAGTACAATTTTATTTATTATTACTTCCTGTAAGATTTTGTTTAGTACATACACACATATATATATCAACCATAAAGTATTATAACTCATTTATAAAATCTCTAACTCTGAAATATTGAAATTAAACTGGCTTTAGATGATTTTATGTTGGTTCTGAAATGTGTTACCGCCTCTCTCAAAAAAAAAATCTTTTGCGACTACAAATTTGTACGAAAATTGCAGTTTATGAAAACTGCACACAATTCACTAATGATAGGCGCACATAATTTGCAAACGATTGTCCAACGGATTTTGCTGGTTTTTTATGTTTCATTTGTGTTGTTTTTTATCTTTCAAATTGTTACCCTTAAGGATTTTTTTTTTTGGCGGGGTGGGGGTGGGGGTTGATGAATAAGCCCCCTACCCCGAATCCGCACTGGCTCGTATTTTTATTATGGTAGCATTACTGTAAATGGGCACTAATCCGGTACCGTGCCATTACATTGTAGTCACTGTTAAGATACCAGGCCAGTGCCTTTATTTTTAATAATATCCGGCACCCGGCCGTTTCATTTTGGGCATTATAAACTTAATGAGCCAGTGACTTTATTTTGAGTAACTGCCGGCACATGCAGTATGCCAGCAGAGTGCCGTTGCCTTCTCAGGCTTCTGGCAAGGTACTTCTCGGGCGACCACTTTTGGTACGATTCAGTTACTTTTTGCAGTGCCGGGCCGGTGCTGGACGTAAAGGCAGAAAGGCGCTCGCAAGGTACTCCGCCTGCAGGTGTGTGTTTGGTAGTGTCTTAGGGATTACCTTGACAGGAGCTACTATATGTAATTATGTCAAAAAGCGGAATTCGTTATCTTACAGTATCTTTCTCTAATTGAAATTGAAATTATTTTAGTAAATGTTCGCCTATAAATGTGAATTACATCCTCCTATTGTAGTAAAAAAAACAGGAAAATTTGGGCAATTTTGTTACTTTTTCTTGCATTTTTATTCAAGTTTATTATGATGATACTTGAAAATTATTTGTTTTTTTTTAAATGAAATGAAAAGATTCAGTAATATCATCTATACCTATAAACAGATCTTCTCACTAGATAGATCTATAGAAATATGTTCTAATTAATGCAGCAATCAAGCTCTAAAAAGTAGAGATACTTCCATACTATAAAAGTAAATCATCAAAATTAATAATTCATTTAATATTGCTTATACTTTTTTTAAAATGTTCACAATAGACTAACACTGATGTTTAAGAAATTTTATTAAAATCTATTGCCTTAAGACAACAATGCACCTACGAAGTACGAAATACTTTTGCGGAAACTTTGCTTTGTATTGTTATAACCGATTCACGTTTATCCAGTAACTATTCGATATGTTATAATTACATAGAATGTTGTATCTACTTGGTATATCGAGTAGTTACAATTTGTCTGATTAAATAATAATGTTACCTGTTCTTTCTGCTTTTTAAAAAAACTGAAACAAGTATATTACAGTTAAATTCATAATAAAAACCTATATTTCTTTCACTTTAATCATTCTTATATGAAATGAAAATCGATATAATTAAAAAATAATACGTCTAACTTTTTAATTAACTCACCTCACTTTTCCAAGATCTAATGTAAAATTACTTAAGAAGACAAACTTGATACCGTTTTAATGAAAATATGCACGCAACAGTGCAAAGGGAAAAAAAAATTCTCGCGTGTACCCATAATAACCTTTATAAGGTGTTGAAGAGGGCATAGTGTCAGAGATTATTAAGATGGGAATGGGAGAACGCAGAACCCAATTACCATTTTAATAGTTTTCTTTTATGAGCTAATTTTGACAGAAAGGTAAGATGGTGGAAGAAAAGTAAGGGGGGGGGGGAAATTACTTCCAGTGGCGGAAACGTATACTTCGGTTGCGGTTGAAAGGGCCGCGGGAATGAAGTATGTGTTTATCTAGGGAGTTTTTCATTGTGCTCTAAAAGCAGGTGTGAAAGCGTGTTGTGTATTTTATCATTTTATATTTTAAAATATTTCATATTTTCCTCTTTTGAGCTGAGTTTGAGAATAGGCATATAAAATGCAGTAATGTAATATAGTAAGAAATCAGAAAATGTGTCAGTTATGCAATAAGACTATTAGGATAATTAAAAGCATTTCTACATGATCAATATAAAATGCAATAAATGTAAAAGTACTACAATATATATGGATAACGTATTACTTCTGAAGGAGGGGAAAATTGTTTTTGTTTGACAGGGCTGCAAAAGAATGTAGGTCTTTTTCATTAAGAATAGTCGTGCAGAGGGTGTTTTGAATCACTTCATTTAAAACTTCTTAGGTTCCCTTTCAGTTATTTAAATTAAGTTGGTAAACAGAGGTATAGCGTAGAACACTATATGCAAAATTTTATTTAATTTACTGTTTAGAAGAGAGAGAAAGTATGGAAGATATTTTACATACTATAATACAAGGTGACCCCAAATAGATTATGTAAAAGTAAATATTCTTAGTGGTGCACTGTAAATCTGTTTACAGTTAATTGTTGGATGTTTCAAACTTTTTCTGAGATCCCCGTTATTAGCATTAATGCTTATACACTGTGTTTATTAATGTTAATACGACGAATATACAGGAAGTCTTTAAATTAGAAGACACACTTCAAGGCCTAATTTAGGCAAATTGTTTCAAGGTAGAGGATACACCAAGACAGTTCAAAATTACATAGAAATGTAGATTCCGAAACATAAATTACTTAATATTAACTTTGGAAGAAGTATCGAAGTAATAGTAACCTTCCCGATTATGGTTTATCAAAAACTAATGCATTTCTTGCAGAAAGCACTTGCTTGAAATTGGTAGTTTACAAATTCCATTTCAATGAAATTCTCGGAGAAAAACCCATTGTCTGTGAAACTCGGTTGAGATATTAGACCCACACTTCTTTCTAAGGAATTATTAACGGGTATTTATACAGGGGGATTATTAGCAGGTCGGAAGACGATGCTTCCGACCAGAAATTACCATGTAATTCTGAAATGTCTTGTTATATCCTACCCTTCAAGAGTTTTCTCCCACTAATTTGATTTCACCCTATATATGCATGGTATTAACATTAATAAACGCAGTGCATAAGCGTTGGTTCAAACTACGTGGATCTCAGAAAGAAAATAAAGTAAGTTTGAATCATTCAACAGTTAACTGTAAACAGATTTACAGATTTACAGTGAACCACTACAAAATCTTTTGTATATATCTATGTGTATAGACAAGAATTAACTTAAAGTTATAATGTATGAAAGAATATCCAGAGAAAGCAAAACTTTTACTATAAGATGAATTACACCTTTGAGAAAGAACTGTACACTCTCAGAAAAATTTGTCTTTATACATTTCCTTATCCCTCATTTTTCAACGAATAATTTCCGTTCACTATGGAAACGCAATATTTCCGTGAATTCCTCTGTATGGAAACGTAATATTTCCGTGAAATCTGGAGGAGAAGGAAAAAATCCGCTGTATCTCAAGAAGTTTCTTCAACTGACAGGAGAAAAAACGAAACGGATATTCGTCAAATAATAGAGCAAGAGCCAGCGACCGCCAGACCTTCGTCATAGTATAAAAGCTGAAACTTTCTCTGCGCATACCCCCCAACAGAGGTAGGAATAATCGGCTACTATAAAGTTTGGATGATCGTGGCTTTGGCAGGTAACAGGTGGCAAAGGTGTATAAAATTGCAGAAAATTTCGTCATTTCATAAAGCTTCATTTTTTTATATGTACTTCTTGGCAGTACTAGAAATCACTTTATCCCTTGTCAGACACTTTTCCATCGTGGGAAACCCCCGCCAGACAACCTCAAAGTCTTGAAAAACGTAATTCTGTTACGAGCGCGCTGCAAGAAAGTTCGCGCGTAAGAAAGTTCAGAAGTAGCAGTATAAAATGTGCTTGGCACTTTGTGACAGCTGGACGTACTTCGTCGCGGGGAGTTTACGAACACAACAGTTTTCCATGACTTTGAGATTGTCTGGCGGGGGTTTGCCACGATGGAAAAGTGTCTGGCAAGGGATAAAGTGATTTCTAGTACAGCGAAGTAGAACCTATAAAAAAAATGAAGCTTTATGAAATGACAAAATTTTCGGCAATTTTATACACCTTTGCCACCTGTTACCTGCCAAAGCCACGATCGTTCAAACTTTATAGTGGCCGATTGTTCCTACCTCTGTTGGGGGGTATGCGCAGAGAAAGTTTCAGCTTTTATACTATGACGAAGGTCTCGCGGTCGCCGGCTCTTAGACTATAACGGATATATTCTGGCAGCAATACTGCCAAAAACCTTTTCGTAAATTGAAGAAATAACTTTTGAAACTGCATCTTTATACGCTTATTTATTTCCGATTTTTCAACAAATAATTACCGTATTTCTTGAAAACGTTATACTTCCTTGAATTCTTCTCGAAAATCTGAAGAAAGAGGAAAAAATTTCACTGAATCTCAAGAAGTTTCTTTAATTGACAGGCGAAAATAGAAACGGAGATATTCCGGCAGCATTGCTGCCAAATTTCCGTGATTTCAAGAAATAATTTTTGAGAGTGTAACATGGGCATTTGCTTTTGCTAATTGTGTCTATATTTTTCAGATAGCACGCCATTTTGTAAGTAGAATCAATTTGAATTTGAATAGATGTTTTCACTCTTTATAAAGTCCAATTTGTCTTGATTATTTCGGAGATTAAGTGTTTCTATGTTTCGAGTCAGCTGTACGTCTCGGCTCATTTTAATTTGATATTCTATAGCACGCTTATTGTAATATTTCTACCGAAGCATTATCGAAACAGGAGGTGGAGAAAAAGAAGGAAAAAAGAATATGCTGAAATTTTGTTTGTATAAACGAAACTGAGGAATGTATCTGTTAAAACAAGTATTCCTAGTATTAATTCTATTAAGAGTTGATTGGTTTATAAAGACTAATTCGAATTAACGAACGTCTATTGTGTATAATTGATATGGTTGGCAAGAATGAAGAACAAGGGTGATACTTAAGACGGGAAAGTAAATCCCTTGAATTTGAAAGACTCGCAGAAGTTAAACTGTTTCTTGAATTTCAATTTACTTTACATGGTTCTCTAAGAAATCACGTAAAATTGCGCTATATTATCTCAGAAGTAACTTTTTTCACATTCTATTTACTTTACTGAGCTTAAAGTATAATAAAAAGTAAAAGCAATCTTTATGGTTTTTTTTTTTTTTTTTTTTTTTTTACTAGATTTTGAAGAGTAGAATTTTCGAATCTTGACCTTGACAGACGAGATCAATTAATTTCTTTTGTACAGGTTTTATTTTTAAAATAATATGATTAAATTAGTGATAAAACGTCCTGGTTATTCAGTCTTTATGAATGTACAAAACCTTTGTTTTAAACTTAAAATTATTAGTATTTATTTACAATTACGTACAATATCTTTACAAAATTTGTGTCCTCATTTATGGAAGCCGGTCTGAAAGAGTTAAATAAATGATGTTCTTTATAGATACATGGTATCTCAAACGGTCGTCGCCGAACTTAACATACCGGTCGGTCATAACAAGACACACAAGATTTACACAGGAACTTGTGTCCGGATATGCGAACGGCGACTGATAGAGGGCGCTGTTCGCAGTCTTATGGAAACATGAACACTTCAGCGAATGACATTGCCGGAGATGGATCAATTGGTTCACTAACTCAGAACTAACTCGTATGCATTACGCGTAAGGTGCCGTGGATGGGAAGGAATGAACGGCGGTACGGACGTACCTTGAGAACAATGTTCGCAGAGTGACAATGGGTGAGACATTTATTCCTATTTATTAAATGACATATTTATTAGTAGGGCTTTTCTTGCGCGGTACCATGCACGTAATGCATATCGGTCAATTTTGAATTAGTAAACCGATTCATCCATCTCCGGCAACATCCTAGACTGAAATGATCACGCTTCCATGAGCCTGCAAACTTCACCCTCTAGTGGTCGCCGTTTGCATTTTCGGGCACAAGCTCCTGTGTAAATACTTTGTCATGGCATGGCAGACCAGCATGTCAAGCTTGGCAACGGCATTTTAAGACACCATGTATTTTCCGTCCCTGCTTCACGCAACATAGTTTCTTTTTCTTACCTTACATTTTGATAATGATAATACTATCTGATTTCATCATAAAATTTATTCGTGCTGTGCAAAATAAAAATCCTGATTACAAACTTCGTGTCCTCATTTCTAGAAGCCAGGTCTCAAAGAGTTAAACAAATGACGTTATTCACACTCTTTAGACGTATTCCCCATTTCTGTTTCACGCAACGTGATTTCTCTTTCTTACCTTATCTACTGAACACATGATAATATCTGATTTCAGCATTAAATTTATTCGTGCCATATATTCCATAGTTTGAAAATTCACCTCTGCCATTTCCACCGTGATTTCCGGAAAGCATCATAAACAAAGTTTTCAGGTGATTGTATTTTCGCGTCTCAGTTCGTCTCAGTAATTTTACGGCTTCGTTTAACATTTTCCAATGTTCATTTCACTGACTGTTTGGTCGCTTCATTTAATAAACGGCTGAATGGTCACAATATTTGTCATTTGTTATAATTCTAAATCACAAGTTATGAAATCGTGATGAAACATTACTTAAGTACTTTTACGAAATTTAAGATTCATTATAGTATCACATTCAATTGTCGCACTAATAAAGTATAGCATGTGTAGTACACTATTAATTAAGAATAAAAGGCCACGCTATATTGGAAAATATTAAGAGTTATACAAAATAAAAGTCTGAGTATGTTTCAAAGTTAAAAACTAAAAAATCCGCCAGCGTTCTTTGGGAAAATGGATAAATTATAAAACTCACTAATACCACGCAGAAAGTAAACATTCCCAACTGAAAACATAAGTGCTTACTTTAATAGAGTATTCTATGAATATTGCTCTCATGATCCGCATAAAAAACCCCCACAATTCACTTAAAATATTAGCCACGTGAAACAAAATCCAGGAACGTTCCTTAGAAACAATGGGCTGTAGAGGTGCTTGACAATTCCAAAGAACGTTCTATGAAAATCTCAGGAACTTTACTGAACTATTTTTACTGAACGAAACAATTCACTAGTAATTTATCGAAATGTTCAGTAAAGTTTTGTTATTTTCATGGAATACTTCTTGGAATTCTAGTTCACCCAAGCTTACCATCATTTGCAAGTTAAGCTCCTGGATTGTTTTTACACTGTGGTTCGAGTGTAAGCAATGAAAATTTGAAAGATTTCGTGCATATTTCCAATAATTTTCAACATCAATATGAAATCCGTAATGTAAATTTCATTTTTTTAAATATTTATCTTTTAATCGAACTAACTATAAATAATTCTTATATTATCAAACTTCTGCCAAAATACATTTTCCACGTTTGATAAAATAATTGAACATAATTCTTCAACATCTCCAGCAAAGCCTTTTTTTATGTTTAATGAAATGAAACTTGTGCTTAGTGACTTACAGAACTTGTAATCTACTTGAGATAAAATATTTTAATTCTATTGGATTTAATTTGCGTTTGATGTACTTCAAGTTCTTTTGTACAAAGTGATATCTATTCAGAATGCTGATAAAGCTCCATGCTAAGGGAGTTTAAACAGGAAAGTTTAGGGAACAATGAATGAATAGGAATTCTCAGAGTTTGGAGTGCTATTAACTCTTATCGAAATCCTAAAGTCAAATCCTTAGAATTCTAGTTGGATTATCCGAAGAAATTCTGTAATTAATGTAATTAATTTTGGGAATTTATGTTTCTTTTAGAGTAAATTTTAGATTTAGTAGTTATTGAAGTAAATTTTTATTACAATGAAATGGAAATAAGAATAAAAAATTTTAAGAAGTTATAAGAAATGTTTCTTTTCTACAATAGATTTTTCTATTTAGACGAAATACTGCAGTGCAAAAACAGTAAAACAATAAATAATTATAATAATTAAAAATAAAATTAATTAAATATAATAATTAATATAATTTACTGAATTAAGTATTCAATGCTGTAATAATCATTTTATACAAATATTGATATTGATTGCTGATGTTTTAAATTACAAGGTATTCTACTGAAGATTAGAAAACTAATACACACGCGCTCATATACATTAGAGTGATAAAAAAGACCCATGTCTGGATTTGGAGGATGGTCCTTTGATTTTATGCTCCTTTTGGGTTAAAAAAATAGAAAATATCGAATTTAATAATTAATGAATCTAATTTCAAAGTATGCACTTATCCAGAGTATGAGGATTATCCAGAGTATGAGGATACACACAATGGTGGTAAAAAGAGTAATGTACCCGGAGGTCAAGAGAATTGTCTAATACTGGACAGAGTTTAAGAGAGTTTTCATGTATCAGACGCTTGCAATAGATGTTAAACTAGTCTATGAAAAGCAAAGAGAGAAAATGCTAATTCATCACAATGTTTTGCTGATGCCTTTTCAGGAAATGATACTTCTGACAAAAAATTCAGGCATGATGTTTCTAGGTAGTTAACTGAGATGAAGTTCATCACATATTTATAATTACTTCTGATTTCCTTTTCCCTATTCTAAATTTAAATCTTTGCAATTTTTAAAATCCCATCTCTATCGGTAACGTTACTTTAATACTGTTCCTTAAATTACTCCGGCTGTAATTTTTGCAATGTATTTAGCAGGCTATTCTTTCTGTCCGCTCCCCATATTTTCATCTCGATCCCACAGGGTTTCAATAATATTTCTTAGGTTACAAGTTCTCCTTACGAATCCCCCATTGTGCAACCTACATTTAAATTTTGGTAAACCTGCATTTGCACTTAACGATCGTTTCATTTTTTTCAATCTGGCGATTTATTTGGCGACCGTTCTTTCTAGCTTTCAGTTCTATCGCTAAGTTTGCTTTTGATAAAAATGTTGTATGTTGGGTCAGAAAGTTTAATTTACAACCCTTCGAAAGCCTATGTTGAAGTTAGGTATAATTGTAAATTCATATCTAAAGAACTTTATTATTACCATCTTTCCCTGTTAATTGTACGTCAATTGACTCTATAATTAATAATCCCGACGTTGACGAATATAATATCACTCTATTTTTCGTATAAGTCTATTTTTCGTAGCTTTAAAAATTTCCAAAATATTTCAGATAGAATAGTACATTTAAAAAAAATTAAAGTTGGACATGTTACTGAATTTGATAATGTTGTGGCTGGTGTTGAACATACACATAAGAGTTATGTAATGTTATCCTACCATCAAATGAATTTTTACAGAAACGTAAAGAGGAATTATCTCCCAGTGATTTTGATTTAAATCACATAAATTCTCATGAATCTGGTCAACTCACTAAGTTATTAATGAAAAATTTTCAGAGGTTTTCTGAATCTCTAAATATATTAGGAGACACCGAAAAAGTCAAGTCGGTTTTAAAGTTCACTAATGATTTCCTAACTAAAATCTTCCTTTCCCAATTCCTCAGGCTTTACAATAGCAAGCCAAACAAAAAAAAATGACCAAATGTTTGAAGTGAAAATTATAGAATAAAATATTTCCGAACGGAGCTGTCCAATTTTACTCGTCAAGAAAAAAAATTGATTCTTAGGGAAAACAAAATTACAGTTAGCACTTGATATCACAATTTCGAACACAGTCATTCAAAGGTCTTCATATCCCTTACCTAAAATTCAAAACGTAATCACCCAGTTGTCATCTTATAAATTCTTGACTTGTCTTGATTTTCAGAATTCATATCAATAAAATGCTCTTCCTGCAGAGTTACAAAATAAGCTAACATTTACTTCTCGGTTTGGTTGTTATTCGTGCAAAAGATTGGCCTTCGTTTTAAAAAAAGTGCCTCTATTTTTCAGTGTTTGATGGACATGATTTTGGATGACATTAATTGCAAAGACATCTTTGGCTATCAGGATGAATTAATATTTGGCTCTATCAGCTTCGATGAAACACACCGAAACTTACAGAAAGTACTTAAAGTTTCCTCTAAAGATAATTTAACTCTTTCCCCGGACAAATACTCATTTCACATGACCTCAGTTTACTATTTAGGATTTAATATTGAAAATCATTGTATCAAACCTATTGAAAATAATATTGCTAAAATAACTTCCTTCCCCACTCCCTCTACTAAGCGTCATTTAAAAAGATTCATTAGATTAGCTACATTTTACAAACATTTAATTCCTGCTTTTTCTGAAATTGTTCAACCATTAATCTTTATGACCACTCCTAAGGCGAAATTTGAATCGAATCCATCTCATGCTCAATTATTTAAACAAATTCAACAAATTTTCTTTTTGCAGTATATGGTTCCGCTTACCTTATTGGAGAAAAGGTTTCTATTTAAATACCGATGATTCATCAGTCACCATCAGTGCTTGCCTTTTACAAAAATTTGATGACCAGTTGTTACATATGGCCTATTTTTTAAAAAGGTTGAATTTTAGAATTTTGGCAATTTATAAGTCTGTTATTGAATTTAAATACTATTTGTATAATAAAGAATTCTTAATGTTATCTGACAGTGCTCCGCTAAAGAAATATAAGAAAACAACTACTTCTCCTGATATAGTAACTAGATGGCTTATGGAATTATCAGAGTACACTTTGATATTGAATAAATTTAAATTTCATAAAATCTATGAGTTAATTATTTGTCTCGAGATAATTTTGCATCTGTTACACAAACTATGGATACTAATTCTACTTTAAGTTTTGAAAAAAATATTGCATTTTGCCTATTTTTGATAACAACCAATAAAATAATAATGATCATTTTTTAATTTTTTTTTTTCAAAAACTATTCATGGTAGAGATCCCCTCTTAGAGGTTTCTAATGAAACATATTTCTTTGAACAAAAAAAATAGTGAACTGTCTCCTATTTAGAATGAAATTGTACAAAAAGGTTATACAGGAAAGCTTCCTGCATTTTTGATACATTCTGATAATAAGTTCTTAATGTGTGAAAGTCTTTCTACGTACAAAAATGAATATTATTGCACAATTGTTGTACCACAATCTATAAAAGCTAAGGTTTTAAGTATTGTTAACTTTTCGGACTTTGACAAAAATAAAAGTATTTCTGATTGCTAGGTGTTTCTGGAAAGGCTTTGCAATGATGCAGTAAATTTTGTAGTTTCCTGTACTAGGTGTATTCAAGTAAAATATCACCCAATGCGTCCTGCATCTTTGTCGCAAACATACAATCCTAAATTTCCAGGCTACACTATTGCTATTGATCTTGTTGGACCATTTGCAAATGGAAAAACTGCACTTACAAATACGCAACTTTTTTCTAGACAACTAGAATTAGTACCTCTTAAACCAACAAATCCAATACTGTTGCGGAAGCACTTTTAAAATATTCTACGAAATATGGTCGCCCAGCTGTAATTTTATCCGATATAGGACCACCATTTGTTTATTTCGTATTTAATGCTTTTAACTACAAAATTGGTGCAAAAATTAATCACTCCTCTGCTGGGCATCCACAATCGAATCCTAGTGCAGAACGTCTTAACACTTCCATTAAATATTCTGTTCATGTTTTACTAGTACATCGATATAATTTTGAGCATGCACTTTATGAACTTCACCATGATAAGCGCATAGCGGGAGACGGAAGGTACCTGGTTCAAAACCAGGTAGCGCCTGACCTAACCGTTCTGAGTTTAACATGGTTTCTTCTGAAACAAAGCGTAAATACAGTTTAGGACTCTTTAGAAAGACTCCCATGGAGGGCACCCCACCCATAGGCCTATATCCCATGTGTAGATAATTGGTCGTAATCTCACAACATAAACTTCAACATTGTAGCATTTTAGTTTCGCAAGAAGAAATAACTCATCTTGACTTTATCGTTAGCTGAGGTAGATTTTTGATATTACTGAAGTTGTGAAAGAGACTAGATGCTGCAAGATTTAGACGAAAATTAAATAGAATACATTTTCTTTAAGACAACCAAAAATGATGCACCACGAAAAGTGCAATGGCAAAATCAATCACAGAGACATTAAATTTCATTAAGAGCTTAATTTGCAAAATTCAGTCTAACTATAGTAATATCATCTAATCAAGTCTGGTGACTTATTGACTAAACCGTTGGGGACTAACAAACTAAACAGATTTTCTAAAGATGATATTTGTATCAAGATTTTTGTTTTTTTTTTAGGTCGCTTCTACTTTTCAAAAATTTCGTTACCCATAGCATTTTTAAGGCATGTTGCATATTTTCCAACAGCTATAATTTAAAATATAATAACAACTTCAACTAAAAGGCATTGATTAGTTCCTTTGTCATCTTTAAGTTTCAGTACCACGGTTGCCATAACAAAATAAGGGCGACTCAAATGTCCCGACTCTCTAAGAGCATTGTTCGAATACTCTTTATGTGCTAGTAAGAACTGAAGAATTTCGTTATTTTGTCATTGAATATATCATCTCAATTTGAACAAATGAAAATGGTCTAAGTAGTAAAACATATCGCTAAACAGACCTTAAAAATATTCCAACAAGTTGGGAACATTGTCTTTTTTTTTTGGGGGGGGGGTATAAAAGAGCAATTGTTATGTGGTGCTCCAATCGCCTCAACCTGCAATATAATTCTAATAGACCCCTTTCATGTCCTATAATTTTATAGCCTCTTTTTAACTCGAAAGCAAGGGCTATGCTACTGAAACTTATTTTTTAATAACGCTTCATGCATTTTAATTGAATAGTACTAATTTGGATATGCGAGGGCTGTAATTTAAGCAATGGAAACATGAATATAAATAATTTTTTAATGAACTGACAAGTACAATTACATTGCATTCCTTCTATATAATCACCAGCAAAGTGTAGAAACTTTTGCAAAATATCGGGAAGGTGTTGGAGATCTCTGGTGAGGTGTTGATTATTGATGTCAGCGAAGGAGCGCTATACTGCGCAGAGTATACAGATGCAACGTCATGAAATCGCGGCCTCGGATTGGTTCCTTCAACTTCGGAAACAGATCGAAGTCACAAGGACTCGTGTTAGGTGAGTAGGGAGGGTGCTCCAAGATTTTCCATTCACGCCGTTGCAAAAAAAGAGTGACATTGTTTGCGAAATGACAACGAGCGTTGTCATCTAACACGATAGGGAGATTATTTCGCAATAAACGTGGACGTTTGTGCCGCATATCCGGACGCAGATGGTGCTGTAGAAATCGGCAATAGTAGTCTGCGCTGACAGTTTGTCCTATGGGCACAGCATGCGTAAGAATCACACCCTCCCCACACCCATCCTATAAACGTCCTATATGGCAATACTACAACGCCACAAGTTTCCAGTAATCCTCGATAACATTCTGTTTCATGTTTGCCACGGGCAACCTCTATATTAAGCCTCGACCGCTGATCATCTTTTGAAAACATGCTTTTGAGCGATGGGTATAAAAGTCTTCATTTTAGCTTCACACAACACTACCGTTCTAATCAAAACTGTTTTATTTTTCACTCTACACATCGACAACAGCGCCACCTCACCGCTACCATATCTTATTTGCGCATGCCCGCTCTTCTGTGAGTTTCTAGGAGAAGTTGCCCCTATTTAATTTACAGCCGTCGTACATTATAATATTAGAATTATGTCTGTGCTCTCAGTTAAACTCATATAAATACATTTTAATTACAGAGCACCATGTATGTTTAGCTGTTTTCTCGTTGATATCCAAATTTAGTACACTCAAAGATACTTCATATACCATTGACGAGACCATGCTTTTAAACAGCGTTCTCTGAAATGAATATATTATCAGTTGCCTTGTATGTATTTCTGATGTTAGTGAATCTCACATATTTTCTATCTAAATAAAAGAATTCGATAAAAGAAGAAAATTCCAGGAAGTATCATCGACGATGTCAAGTTAAATGTAAGCATCATTTCAGGTCATCCGTCATATCTCTAGACGTTTCCTGTTAGACGATTTGTCTTCGTCCAAAGTCGGTTTGACTTACTGTGTCTGACCTTCGGTTCTTTTCTTTGTTTTATCATTAATAAAAATGATGGAGGCTATTCGTTCTTCAATTTTATTGTATTTCTTTGAAATAAATATTTTGTTTATGTTAACACGTGAATTATACACACAAAATATTAATTCAGCTAAATGAATCTTATATGATCATTAAATTTGCAAAATATTACTTATAGAATTTTTATATGTCAATAATCTAGGTCATTCTGCTCAGATTTTCATAATAAATAAATGTGCTGAGATGTTTGTCTTAATATTATAATGTTTCGCGTTTATCACTTTATAGAACTAAGAACGAACGTCACAAAGATGTAGGTAAACAAACACTATTGCTCTCAGAAATTTTATTGCAATAACTTTCAAATAGGAGAGCAAGCACTGCACTTTTTCTCGTATTACCTCTATAAATTATATTGTTTTGAAGTCTCAGTTCTCAGCAGATATTCCAGTCATGTTTGCAGCTCTTAGCTTATCTGCTCTCAATAATTCAGAAAATTATAGATTCCATGGATGAAGGACGGCGAGCCCTTACAAGTCTGGCGATACATGATGATTATTTCTCATGTTAAAGAACATTGGCCCTGATTTCTTGCATAAGATTTTTTTTTTTTTATGTTTAACAACTGAACGTGCAATATAACCTCATGTTTACAGCAAAATAAGAGACAAAAATTATGGACATGGAAGCTTTGTATTCCAGACTAAACCGTTTCTTTTTCAATACTACTAGTAAGTGTGCGTTTAAACTTAAACATGTGCAAAATTTTTAATTTCACATTTTTTTCTACCTAGCAATAAAATTCCTGTAGGTAGTTTTGAAGATATCATTGGTACATTTGATTTCTCGAGTATTTAAAAAATAGTTAACTTAATTATGAACTTTTAGAAATACTTTTAAAAAAAAAAAATATATTTTGCTTATAACATAAATTTTAGTAAATTATAATATCTGTATTATTTAAAGAATCATCCACACATATATCGAAAAAAAAAAGAAAATAACCCCCCCCCCCATAACATGACATGAGGGTTCATTTATATTGAAATTTCAGTCCAAAAGTAGAAAACAGTTGAACGACGATAGAAGGTTAAATCATTTCTCTGATGAAAAGAGACCAACCCCCCCCCCCAAAAAAAAACAGCAAAAAGTGTAAACTAAATGCGTGTTTTTTTTTTTTTTTTTTAAATATCCCTTTCGTTATCGATCAGGACTTACATTTCTCGTATGTAGTTTTAAGTGGCCCTACTGGACCTAATTGACCCTAAACTATGACCTAAATGTGCTTTGTATTAAAATGAATGCATGCCCTTCTATTATTCCTTGATATGAAAACAATTTAGTGTAATTTTCCCCCAATAGATGAAGTACAGTAACTTTCGGTTGCATTTCCAGTCATTTTTTCAGTACCACTGGGATGCATATGTCCCACGAAAAAATACACTATTTGCCCCACTCATCACTCACCCCTGGTAAGTATTTTTTTATTTTTTCAGCATTTTATCGATATTTGTTTTGTAATTGATGTAAAAGTACGTATTTCATTATTTTTCTCAGAAAATAATTAGTAGTGAAGGGCTAAGGTCTTGCAGGCTTGGGAATGGACTAGCCGTCTTCAGAAAGGTAATTAGCCAATTGCTCTTCAGAGATACTAATTGAAAGATAACAGCAGTAAAGATCAGTTAACCCATTAAACGCCGCTATGAGAATCAGATAAAAATTTTTAAATGTATATACATTTTTTACATACATTGCATGCCTCTATTATAGAACAGTTGAACTTTTTTTTTTACTTAAAGCATTTAGGAAATATAGCAAGTTCCCGTAACGGGAGCTTTGGCGTGTTATGGGGATAAATGTCTTTCTCCATTTTGGATACAGCAATTCCCTTTTTTACGCAGATGCTGCTCAAAACTGTATATATAAAGTAATTATTTTTGTTGTTGATACTATAAATGTACGAAATAACCGGCCTGCGAAGTGCCAAACATTTCTTTATTGTTGAACGGTAGCAAAATCAATCTGGAAATGCTATGACTTATGACTTGGAGGGGAGGCCCAAAAAGGGCCTGGCACTGCGACCCTGTGTCTACTGTATCATCCCCAAGCAAAATGGGAAAAGGCCCTACGAAAAGAGCCCTTTAGCAGATGCGAACATCAGCATAGACATAACAGACATTTTGTGAAGCTCCAAGGCTCAATGACATAGCGCCCAAGATGTTCAAACCTATAATCAGAGAAGTACTCACACTGACAGAGGATGTGTAAAGCAGTTTTCTCCTTAAGAAGACAACCCCGACAAGTGGGATCATCGACAACCTTCATTATGTTAGGATGCTTTTTAAGCACAGTGCCCAGTTAACAGGCCAATAGCCCTACGGAGACTGGACCTGTTGAGACACAGAAGTTCCTTGCATCTAACACCAGGAAAGCCAAGATTGATCTCTTTGGCCTGCCCCTGGCCATTACATTTAAGCCAGCTGGAATTCTGAAGCTTGATAAAGTGGCTAAACACAGTATCCCTGTAGCATTTACTCGAGATACCGAGCACCGGCTCAGGTCCAACAAAAAAAGAGCCAGAGCCCAACCTGGCAAGAGATTCCGCCATCTCATTACCAGGAATGCCAGAATGACCAGGAACCCAATACAGAGTAACTTGAAATGCTAACTAGTGGGAGGGGGGCAAAACTCCCGCTGTAGGAACAAGAAATATAAGCGATCATAACATTCCTTTATAGGAATCAATTCATGCAGGAATTTAAGAATATTGTTCTTCAAGATGTTGGTTTTAAATATGCATTCTACTTGAAACATTTAAGTGACCATTTATTTTATTTTATTTTATTATTATTTTTTTTTAGTTTTATAAAAGACAGTCATATAGACAAAATTTCACTTTTTTAAAAATTAGAAAAAAACATTAAATTAAAATATATTGTTCCGATAAAAATATATAACACACCCTATAGTATAAATGTTTATATAAAATGTGTATTTCGTAAATTGCGTTAAAATATTTTAAGAAAAAAAATATATAATAGATGTTCCCGTAATGGGAGCTTTGGCGCTTAATGGGTTAAAGCTTTTCATTCGAGCGATTGTTATACAGCTTA
This sequence comes from Cheiracanthium punctorium, assembly GCA_038373885.1. Classification (NCBI taxonomy): domain Eukaryota; kingdom Metazoa; phylum Arthropoda; class Arachnida; order Araneae; family Cheiracanthiidae; genus Cheiracanthium; species Cheiracanthium punctorium. Next base: position 212,606 of record JAWZYV010014928.1, on the reverse strand, counting down.
CCTGAATTATTTTATATCTATATTAATGAATTTTAATTTAAAAAAAGGAAAAAGTAACGTTTTCAAATACAAGGCGATTTTCTATGTTTTTATGCTGTCCTTTGCAAACTGAAAGTGAAAAGCTTAAGAATTTTATTAATACATGAACCCATACAGTTGTATTAGGACGCCGGGAGACTGTATCTACTGCTTATGATTAACTGTGATGTGAGATTCGTTCCATGCGTTTCATCTTTCGTTTTCCATGTCTCGACTTGCAGTGATTTTTCATCATTCATCGGCATTGATATTTTGCCCTGGTTCCATTTTACCATGAGATAAACGTTTTCTACATCAGCGCTCACTTTGTTTGCTAGATGATCGTAAACCTCTCTATTTTCCATCAATCTCACGATTATAGAAATATAAATGAATAAGACTTGAGAAAAACTATGAATTTCTTATTCATATTCTGTGAATTGAAAATAATTTTATGTTCTGCTTACACTTCAAAATACAAAAATGATGCCGATATCATGGCTGTATTGCCGACCAAAGGCCGAGTGGATAAGACACTGAACATTTGTACATAGCTGAAGTGCAAAAGTCCAGGGTTCAGGCCTATCGCTGGAGTTTCGGGCAGTTGTCTCCAGTTGTAATGTGAATGCGCATTAGAACCCCTTAAAAGCCCTTACCCAAGACATTCCTCCCTCTTACAGGTAGAAATTGTTTATTTAAACTTATCAAAACAACATTGCTACAGTATGAAATATATTTGAAGGCATCAAAAAACAACTTTGCGGTTAGATACAGTAACTGGGACAATGTATTCGATTACATAATAAATTTAATTTCTTTGTTTCATATTTAAAAAATTAATCTTCGAAAACAATGAATCTCTCTGTAAAAACTTCTTTTTCGAAATTTTAGCACATTTTAAGGAAACAAGATGTTCATTACAAAAAGTACGACCAGATTTTTTTATATAATTTTTTTTCAGCAATTTTTATTGCCGGAATATGTCAACGGAATACTTATTAGAAATAATCTAAATATGATGCACTTCACTCTACATTCTTTAAAATATTCGAAGTTCTTTATTAGGAGTTAATACATACCGTAGAAAATCATTGTTGTTTTTATTTTTATTGCCTCTAGCTATTGCGGAGCGGTGCCGGATCCTCCATGTTAGACGGCGATGAACGAAAGGGAGCGGCTTCTATTTTAATGAACCCCAGGGGGAGGAAGACCGATTTAGCTTGGGGTGTCCTAATTTTGAATCAATTCTAGATGAGAGACCTAGCATCGGTATCGGCACTCCTAGAGGTATCGTTTGACCATGAAAGGCATTGGAGACATAAAATGATTTTCGTGTAACATCCCCCATTAGCAAACGCAGGGCTCTACAGAAGTTCAGAGAGAGGTTTCAACACCCTCACAAGCACTGACCGAGGTCCACTTCACTTCACTTTTCGTGTTTTTATGGGAGCGGAGCTTAGCGACTAGGCCACTGCTGAACCAGACCATCGTTCACACGGGGTTTCAATTAATAAATTAATAAGTGACATTTTTTATGCAGAGTTTAAGCATCAACTAATACTGGTTGAAGTGCTTAGCAATACTTATGACAAATGACTTTGTTTTCCACTTATTAAGATTTTATCAAATTTAGAAACGATTTTTAACTAAATAAATTTTAAAGAAAATGCAGAGATACAGGCTACAGAGTTCACCTTCTTTTGTCAGTTAACTGTAGTGTTAATTCTCTTTCGTCTGCATTTTCAAAATCAGCTCTAAAATAAGCAATACAGCTATTTTAAGAGACAGAATACTTCTAAAAACATTTTTGTCAAGAAATTAATTCATATTGCGAATTTTAATGCTCTATAACTAACAGTCTACACTTCTGCAGCCGCAGAAATTATTACATTTTATTTAATTATCTTTATTAGATACACTGATGTATATGATGCGGCTCAAATATAAAGGATTTAAAAAATTAAGCTTTAAAAAATTAGCTTTAAAAATTAAGCTTTAAAAAATTAGCTTTAAAAAATAAGCTTTAAAAAATTAGCATTTAACAAAAACGGCAGGCACCAATTTCCGAAGTAGCGGTCTGGAGAGGAACTAGGGTCAGATAAAGTAGGGCATGTGAATTGTGGGTGAGTGTTAGAAAAGTACAAAGCTGGATGTATATTGTTGCAGAAAAACCTCTGCTTATTTCTTGGCTTTGTCGATCTAAAGTCCAATGTATATAGAAAATTCTAGTAAAAAGGTTCACTTGTCAGGATGGAACACAAACTTTATTGCTTCTAGAACTTCGTCGAAGAATCAGCTGTTCAAAATCCGCAGACATTAAAGGCCAGTAACTTGTTTTTAACAGTCCGCTCAGTGCAGAAGATTTCGCAGATGCTGCATTTCTTACACAAAATAAAATACTTCCACAGATGAAAATTCAGGGGAAACTCACGAGGGAAATAATAAACAGCTCCTCAGGCCTCCGCAATAAAGAATTCAGACAGCACTCAAAAACAAGCTTCCAGAAGCAAGCAAATTATTGCTTACTATAGCACAATTTTCCGGCTAAAGCAGTGAACTGAACGAGCGTTCGAATGCAACTAACTGAACTTCCCCGGCCTTTCTGCTCCTTTATCGCTTATGCCAAGAACCCGAGAAGGTTCCAGACGAAGCTATTTCCGGAATGATCCAGATCAAACTCGTATTTTGATGCGTAGTAGAAAAGGAATTGAGTAATACTATTGCGTCAAGCTAGTGCAGGGAAACAAGCATAACAGGCCAAATGTCCGAAATGTCTGCAGGCTTGGCGACTTTTGGGCGAAATATTTCCAAATTCGGCGCCAAAAGTAAGTCCTTAAAAGTGTGGGCAACTGATCTCTAGAACCCATATTTGTCGAGATTTTCAGAAAACACTATATTAGACAATGGGAAAACCCGAAATTCTGTATCCCCCTATCTAGTTGATCGATTTTGATGCAACAAAATGCAAATTTTAATTATTTGAGACGTAGAATACTAATTTTAAACTATATTTAACCGTTAAAGGGCAGACCCAGTTATCCGTAACAATATAAAGTTGCTTCATATCCATACTAAAGACTGGATTTTTCTAGACTGTCTCCTGTCACACATTATTTTCAGTCTTCTGTCAAATTATGCTCGAAGTTAATTTGTTTTATTTTCGTTCGTGTGTATTTGGATTTCTTTATCGGAGGGGTTAGGTTTTACTTACTTTGTCAATGTTCTTACGCTTTGGGAATGCTTTAGTATTATATTCGTACAGGAGAAACAATTTTGCAACACCCAACATTCATGGAAAACAGTCCCACCCTCAATTTTTTATCAATCAGTCTTGTTTAATAGCAAAAATGTAGTTGCATTAGAGCCTTGTTAAAATGCTGTTGCTTGTAGAATTTCACGAAAAAGTATAATCATGTGTTAATACCTTTCATTTTGTAAACCTCAGGCGTAAAAGAAATATTTCTGCTCAGTCATGCCTAAAATATTTTGCAGCTTTTGAAATTTTACCGTTAATTCTTACAAACGCCAAGATTCTATTAGTGCAAAATGTGAATATGGGAATTTTGCAGCTGTCATTGAGCTTGAAATTAATTTCAAATAGCTTGATATGTTCCTTAAATAAAAGGCTCTATAGTTTAAGTGGTATTTTCTATAATATAATGAGGCTCCATTTTTCTCAAATTTTTTGGGTTTAACTTGCAGTTAAGTAATATATAAACACAATTTCATGACTTTTTCTTGATTTTGAAAATAATTTTGTAAAAAATTCCATATGTAAAAGCAGACCATAATATTTTAATCATATTAAGCAATAAGTATTTAATTTCAATGAGCAAAATTTCCAATACATTTTAAATGTAGTCGTAGACATATTTTTAGCTGAAATTATTTTACTTTTTCAAAACGTAAAAAACTGTACAATTGGAAAGAAATTCAAATATAAATGTCCGTTTGACTTTTAAGAAAACAGAATGAAATACAATTTTAGAATAGTTTTACTGACGAAGAAAATATCTTTATTGTTATACTATGTATATGTATATTTATAAAATACGAATAAAGTATTCCAGAATACATTTTAATATTTACCCAGTGGGGTTTATGAAATGCTTTAATAATTTGCTTACTTACTATTATGCTAGCTAAAGAAATGTTTTCCCGGCTGGAAGTATTTTTATTAGAAAACTGTATATAAAAGTAATTTATTCATTCTTAAATTTAGAATATTTGTGCCAACATGGTTTTTGTAATCTCATGAATTTTTAATGTTGAATTTAAGAGTTTGAAAAGGATTATACACACCCCATGCTATGTGGGTGTGTAATACAATGAAAGACATATTTAGATAAATTTTCATCCCTAAAAATAACAGTATAGTGACAGTAGAATCTTGTATTATTTATTATAAAGGTTTCAATATTGCTATAATAGAATTTCCTATAATCTGTATCAATTATTTTGGAATGTATGGTTTTACCAACAAACTTAAGTAGTTATTAGATTTAAATAAAATTTATTTTTTAAAATTTTTATGTTGTTTTGTTTTTAGAAATAGTTGCTTATGGTCGCCATCTTGAGATAATTAATGCCAAGGGACAGTATGTTAAGATATGCAAAACGAATGGCCTGTAATTTCAATAAATTTACAATTTAATTCAAGGATTAATTCTTCTATTTTTATAAAATTGATAGCTTTCGAAAAAAATAGTTTTCTTGCTCTCCAACATAAGGTGTCTACGTATCATCGAAAATCGCTTACACATAACCAAAACAAATTACGAAACAGTATTTTGAATTTCTATACGCAAGAAGTCATATAATCTTCCCAAATTCGAAATTTATGTGTATGGGAAAATTATTTTTAACTAGAAGTCAAGGCCCATTGTGGGGGCAATTACAACGGGCGCTAAAAAAAGCATTTGATGAAAATATGTCTACACTCAATACATTTAATCTTCTTCCACCTAAAATAAATAAGTTATATTCAATTTTTACTATATGCCCAAATCGAGTTTCATGCTCTTCTGAAAACACGTGGAAACTTTTCGCATTCGAAGGATATCGTTTTGTGTACACAACCCTTCTTATATCAATGCTTCAAGCAGACAATACTTTTAATGAAAAAAAATTAAACTATGTTATCTGGATAAACTGTTTAAACCGAACTGAAGTCGCAACTTTCCCTTCAAAGTCCGATGACCGTGACTTAAAATATAACGTTGTCGTCACTCGCAGAGCCTAATTTTGTCATGCAAATGATTAAATTTTTTTTTTTTTACTCTCAGAAATAAAATGGAGTTGAAAAGAGCGAAAAATCGCTTAAAAATGAGGAAACGGGTGGATTTTCAGATTTTTAGTGGCGCAGACTTTCCTATATTTTTATACATAGTTGTGAAAATTTTCAAGTGGATCATACAAACGGTGTAGATGTTATTACGCATTTTTTGTGCTTTTTAATATTTTGAGTCCCACAGAATTTTCCATAAAATTAACGCATTTTTAAAGAGGAAAATACATCCAAAGTACAAATGCGGATGTAACTGGATTTCTTGCTAAAATGTTGCAATTGTCAATAATTCAGAGATAATTATTCATTAAAATTACGAAATAGCACTTATATATTACTTATTCAAACATACTTCAATGAAACGTATCTGTTTTCATTGACAAAGCTATAATTAAAATATGCAATTCCATTTAATTAAAGAAAACATAGTATTACCACATAGGAGTTATCTGTGAGAAAACAAAACTCAACTATAATGATAAGTTACAAGTTGCTTAAATTTTGCAGTCTGACAAAAAAAAAAAAAAAAAAAACTATTTAAACTTGTACACTAATCACATCAGTAAATTACTTTAAACCAAAGGTAATTACATCTTCTCTTCAAAAAAGCGGATATAATTAAATTGATTTTCTGAACAAACAATTTTTAGTGGAAAAGTTTACGATGCTGTAAAGGTTCCAGGAAATAAATTTTAATTACTGTACTTTTGAAGAGACGTTAATATAGTTTACAGAATATCTTAATTAGACTTTAATTTTATGAATTCTCTTTAATGTGGTACGTGGTACTTATTAAAGGACACTTAAAAATATTTACTGGTTTAGACGATCATCCGTTTGTTCAGACAGCTTTAAAGAAGAAATGCAGTTTGTTATTTGATTACTTTTAAGAGCATTAGTATTTCTAACAAATTTTTATTTTAAAAATTTACATTTTAACTTTAGAACTAACCAAAGGTAAGAAATATCTTGGGATTGGAAAAATTGTGATTGCTATCATCATTAATAATTTGAATGTAGACCTTTTCACTCTACGCCTCTATATATTGCCTAGAATTAATAATTTGATATATTTCAAGTTTTTATGATTTTCAATATACAGGTTATCCCAAAAAGATGACAGCGGGCTTTAATTCTTTATGTATTAGAGATAAGTGGTACGCAAATTGAAAAAAAAAATGTTCAAAATGAAGTCAGAAATAAGCCTCCGTTAAGAAAAAATTCCTTTCGTTAGTTTTCAAAAAGTTACGCTTTTACTTAAATGTATAGCGATGCATATATGAATCGCGCTTTTCAATACCGATTTAGAGTAGAAGTCAAATTTCTTATGTCAGTTTCACATATAGAGTTTTTTAATAATAAAGGATTCATATCGGGAAAAATAAAAGTTTCACATACTTCTTGCAAACTGCATGTTTTTAGAAAAATTAATTAGTTGTTCACAAAGCTGATGCAGGAAATTTAGCTTACACTCGTGATTACCGAGCGAACGTCTTCAAAATTCATGCATTTATTAAGTGTTAAATTTGCTTACGACCCTCCCCCTCACACACATACAAAAAAAAATCAGAGTTAATAAAATGTGCCCCATACAGTAATCAGATGACGCACAAAATTTGACAATATGATATGGCTATTAAAAATATGATGACCTGAACCGCTTTTCAATGGCTCGCGAAGGAAAAAAATAATGTTGGATGGTCGAATTTTAGGGGTCGTACAGAAATTACAAAAGACTTTTTTTTCCACTCTATGAATAAGCGTTTACATTCAAATTCATGTATAGCACCCGATCAACTTAAAGGATATCTTTGACAAGTTTTATGATGAAAAGGTAAATTTTTGCACATCACTCAAGAATGCATAAGGCACATTTTACTAATTAGGAATTTTTTCGTACGGGGTCCGCATACAAATTTAAAAAGTGTAACCTTTTGAAAGTAATCGAGAGGAAAGAGGAATTTTTTACTGACGAAGTCTTTTTTTCCGAAGACATTCATTACGTTAACTTCTAATTAATAAGTTTCATCTGCTTACTAAATTGCCATTAGGTTTCATTGCAGTTGAAATAGCAATTAAACCAAAAAAAATGAAATGAAAAACAATGAGCATGAACTAATATGTATGAAATACATTTTTATTTCTACGTGTTTATTAACCGACTTGTCTGTCTGTAATGATTAACCCATTTGTGCCTGGATATTTTTGCGACTTTCTTCGATTTTTACTGATAACAGAAATAATAGATAAATTTCTGATGTCAACTTCTTGAACAAGGGATGATTTCTTTCAAAATCATTATGAATAAAAATTGAAATATCAACATACTACTTCGTCATGTTAAAATATTTTGTAGAGTTGAGGCTCAATACTCATAAATAAAGGCTAGGAAAAATAAATAACGTTTTCGACTAATAGCGAAAATGCCGTCCCAAAAAAGGGACGCTAGGCATAAATGGGATAAATCTCAAAAATTTTTGCCGATCGAATTTTTCCCCCCGCTGATATGCAGTTTCGAAGAAAGAAAAAGTTTATCTACTTTATATAAGAACGAAAACTATTCCTTTTAATTTTCAGATATTGTCTCTGTCTTGTAAATTTAAATTTACCATAACTAAAACTAAATATAAAAGTATTTTTTGTGATTTTACAAGCTTTTACATCTTTTTCCTAGTTCTTGCAATTTTTAATCTTAAGTGATTGTCACTAGTTTCCGTCACTCTTCAAAAATTGCATGCATGCTTCAGGAAATTTTAGTATCACGCAAACTAATATTACAACTATTACATTATATCACAAAATAAATAAATTTAAAAAAAATTAGGTTTCATCAGAGTTCTTGTCAGAAATCAATTTACTTGAGTATATGTATGATACAGAAATGCCCATTTTTCAAAGTGAAAAGATCTGGAATTTAAAAAAAAATAAAAAAAAATTAAATTCGATTAAAAAAGTGTTTAAAGTAGAATATTTTATGTAGACATGAAAGTAAAATTTTGTTAACACTATTGTTGCATAAAATACAGTCATTACTGATGAAATACAGGAAAAAAAATGTAAATATAAGTAAAATAATTAATTGTTGCTTTCTGTTTTAATAAGCAATGTATAGTTTTTCTAAATACACTAATTAACGACTTATTAGGTTTGATTTTGGTTAAGGAAAATCTTACTCGACGAGTATCAGTCTAAAATGATGCCTTAGGTGAAGGACTTTTTAAAGGGTACCAATGCGTGTTCACGTTACGTATTGAGAAAACTACCCAAAAGTCCAGATCATTAGATGGACAGACGCGCGAGGAACCAGAACCCTGGTTCTGAACATTTCAGCCAACTCGCAACAAATTGTAATAAAATTTTATTATATATTTCATTCAAAATTGTCAATTTAGAAAGTAAATTAGTGAATTAAATTAGAATCATAAACGTGCATTCAATATCTATGAGAAAAACACCTGCAAAACCCTTGATGATATTCTACAGGTTTTTCTTTTTCATTATTTTCTTTTTTTATTATTAAAGCATGTTTCGCTCGTTATTTCAGAGCATTGCAATACATTGAAAAACTACACTTTTACAGCAGCCATGTCTTACTAAAGATCCGTATCTGGTGAAGATATAAATACTAAAACAAGACTGCGTAACAAGCCTTATATGATTCCTTGAAGACTCAGAAAAAGATATAACGAAAGACCACACGCAGTTCGGTGATAAAATATCACTATTACTGCCGCAGGGTTACAGGGTTAGGTATTACTTACGGATTTTACAACCGTATAGAAAAACTAAAAAAGAATTTTATGCTATGAGTTTATTCACTTTAGAGTAATAAAACTTTTTGAAAATGCTACCCAAGAATAACGATATAAGCTCTTTAAAAGCTTGGCAAGGACAGGATTATTAAATTTGGTGGGTTTTAAATAAAATATTTAATAGTCACTTGCATTAAAAAAACTTTTAAGTTTTAAAAATTACTTTAAATAAACGCCCTTGGTAGAATAATAAAGTTTTACTTCCTCCATCTTGCTTTAGTACAGTATTGGAATTTTTTTTTGCTTGCAGTTATCGATTTTGGAGTTTCGAATAATGCGAATTAGTTAGATTAGGCTACTGAAAAGCAAAATCATATAAAAGAACAGTTTTAATACTATTTTAACTAGGGTGACACATCCAATATTTTTATAAAGTGAATTTCAACATACAGGTATACGTATATATATACAGGGTGATTCAAAAACTCCTTGGAAGAGGGATGTAACGGTTGGAAGGAAGAACCATGAAGGTTCCGACTCGCAAAGCAATGTGGGATCGGAAACGCAGTCTTCGTGTATCCGTACTTCTTCCTGTATGGAACAAGAGTTGGAGCGTTTGTCTAATTTCTTAACCGAAATTCAGAAGCAATGGGCCTTTTTGTCGACAATTTCAACAGTAAAATGTAATAGAATTCGTGTCAAAGATTTCCTGCGAAAGTTGCTTTACTTTTTGGCAGTCCATGGTCGGAAACTTCAATACATTTTCCAAAATGATTATTAACTGTACATGAAAACAATGTTTACGACCATACATTGCTACATTAAGGGGACCATACCGGCTTGGTCCCCTCTACACTTTTTTTTCACATATGTTTTAATCACCATGCAACGAAATTGTGAAACATTATAATTTACCGAGAACGGCGACTGAGACAAAACCTTAAAGGAAAGAGAAACCCTAATAAGAATCTAAGCCCTTTTTTAAAAATTGCATATAGTGAAACCTCTCTGAGCGGCCACCCCACCGTACCGAGAATATTTGGCCGCTCAGAGAGGGTGGCCGCTCTGAAAGGTTTTATTTACTATTATAAGATAACTGCTATAATGCGTAATATAAACAAATCTGACACATATTCCTTATTTAAAATGAAATTTAAAACTTATCTAAAAAGAAACTAGTACTTTTATTTAATGCTTTCTTACATTTTTTTGAAAAAAGGATACAATTTGTGTCTGTTTTAATTTTTTACTTTTCTCTGAAACAACCATTTTTCCAAGTTCGTTTTTTACTTTAAAAAGCAGATCTCATTAGTTTAACACCACGAAATTTGAAGTCTTCGTATTCCTTCAAAATCAAATCCTTTTCTTTAATGACTTCACTTAGTCGATTTGCGTTTTTCCTCAGTTAAATAATTCAGCTAACTTTCTTTCCGATTTGCAACTCAGATCACTGACCAACTAATAAAACGAAACTGGCATGAACATGGACGCGAATGGCATTTTTGCTACAATGGACTCCGCAAGGTATTCCTGGGTCTTATATTCGACCGAAAACCTGACCTTGATTTTTTCAGCTCAAAATTAAAGCATGGTGTGAGTAGAATTCCAGAAAAATGAAATGGGCGATCCCGCTCGCTGGCCGTTTAGAGGGGGTTGGGTGGCCGCTGATAGAGGCTATATTAACATCAGGTCTACTAGCCGAAAAATCCGTGCCATGAAAAACTGGCCGTTTAGAGGGGTGACCGCTATATAGGGGTGGCCTCTCGAAGAGGTTTCACTGTATTCTCTAAAAACTTTCTTCAGTTTAAGCCGTCGGTACAGTATTGTGCGTTTTCGATGATACTTTTAAGAGGATATATATTTTTTTTATACGATACTTTGTTCGATAATTGCGATCCTCTATTGAATTTAGTGATATTGTCGTTGATTATGTGAGGTAAAATTTTTCTCTCAGTTTGCATACAATAAATAGGATTAAAATCACTAAAATAAATACTATGTAGCACATGCATATATATTGATTTACATCTTTACAAATTATTATCGTGATATCCTTTATCTACTTATATAATATGCTAACGTACCGAGATCGACGATATTTCGACGCTGCGAACGGCAACAGCTAGATGTAAACATTAGAGCAATAACAATAACGCATAGGCGAAAATCCAAATTAACAGTTCAATAACTTCAAATGGATTAAGTAGATCTACTTATATTATACGCAAACGCATGCGGTTCCAAAAAGGACTGTACTTTCACGTTGTGAACGGCAAGAGCTAGATGTAAGCATTAGTGCTATCACAATAACGCATGTTCAGAAATCAAAATTAACAGTTGGATGACGTCAAATGCAGCAAGCATAGGTCACGCAATAACTAGATTACAAAATAATAATAATAAATGCACAAAAACGCAAGATCTTTCGGGCTTTCACAGCTTTACCAAATTTACAATACTTGGCGCATTAATCGCCCACCTAAAATATGTCACCATGCATTGTGCTAAAGCACATTTTAGCCATTTCTGTTTAAACATTGGCTTTTATGATGACACCCAAAATGTGTAGCAAATGTGGAGCCAAATCAATTTAATGACAAATACTGTTAAAACAAAGAAACAAGATTTTCATTGAAATGAGTCCAGAAATTTAGTCAATACTGCACTGAGTATCAAGAATAGTAAGGTATAGGGCGGCTAGTTTAAAAAAAAAAAAAACCTAATTTTATAGCAAGTCTTATGAAAATGATATTCAAAAAATATATCAAAATTACTTCGCATAATAAGTTTAACATATTATACATAAAAATGTTCCGTTTTTTAATATCCACATCGTATGTATATATGTTCACATGAGTGCGTTTGTGTGCACCAGGAAGAATAAGTAAATAAATGAAAATAAAATAATTGAAGAATTTTGCCTCATGAGACAGCATCTAAAGTACATCCTAAAGAGCAAATGCCTACAGAAAAAAGAGGGCTTTCTTCTTTTTTTTTAAACTTGAGTGAGTTACAACACATACGCATATGAACGTGAGTCTATAAATTACTGCATTTCAAAGTCATTTTAGTCACCAAAACTCTTTTATATGCCGCTCCCCGACAGGGATACTTTATCCCCAGCACCATTTGCATTTTTTAGAGAGCTTCGGCGACAGCCACGTGTCTAGTAGAATATGGGAATGAAAGGTAGGGCTGAATATAAACGGCTTATTAAAACACCGAGACCACTTCAAATATTTGTAAAAGTACGCTGGGGAAATAAAGTCTATGATGACTAGAAACGATAAGGCATAGAACTGAAATTTACTCTTTACACATAGATTCACGTGTAAACGTATTAATTTAATTCTTATATACATATATATATATATATATATGTAATATATACATATGTAATATATATGTGTAATATATACACATATTATAGAAAAAAAAATTTAATAAACCATATCACAACAAAATCATGAGCGCAGCAACAACAGCATCTCTAATATGCTTTATATGTTTATAAATGCATACTTAAGTGTTGTTTAATTTCCATAACAAACCCAAGTCATTGTCACTGAAAATACACATAACAAAATTTAAATAAGACAACCCCCTTCCCCTCCTCACCCACATACGATATTTTTTAAAAGATTCTATTATGATTATTGTTTGTTTTAAAACTGTTTCAAAATGTTACATCAATGGAGCACTAGATATTGACTTTAGCACTAACCTATTATAAGGAAAACTTTGCCAATAACCTGCAGTTACTTTTTAGCCCATAAACTTTATAATATGTCGTATATGTCATATCTTCTTAAAATTTTTATAGAGGGGTTGAAAAAAAAATTTTTCTTAAACTTTATTGCCAACAGGATTGGGCTGTGAATAATTTTATTTCAGTTTTTCTTAATTTATTTATGTTAATTCTTACTATTTTACAATGCATAATCTACCTTTCTCCAAAGTATGTGAACAAAATGAAGTGTCTTGCTTTAGTGAAATCCAGCAAAGTGTAAATCAGATATTTTTTCAGTATTCGTACTTTAATCATGCAAAATAATGTTAGAAAAACATGTATTATCTAATTTTTTATCGATGGAAATTCGAAAAATGTATGTAAAAAAAGTAAAAAGGAAACAAACAAACAAACAGTCGGAACATATTTTTAAACGAAGAAATGGAAGCATTAACATTCAAGTAATAGCTTGTTTGAACTCCTTTTAACGTACAGTGCTGAGTCGTGAAAATAATTCATGCACTTTGTAATTAAATGATAATTTCGTATTTTAATATTTCCTGTCAGTTAACGAATATAATTGCTAAAATTTTGAATATCAAATAACGCTGTGGACAACACATTTACACATGCGCTTTTCCCTTTCTTTCTTACTTCTTCCTTTTTTTTTTATAAACGGTCTCTCACATTCTGGTATTTACTTTTGCTGCCGGAATTTTTTATTTACATGGTACTTCATTTTTAAGCGTATGTTCCTTTGTAAAATTTACGATCTAAAACGTGTATGCCTGGCGCTATACATATATACCCGAATACACGAATATACACGAATACCGAAAAATCGTTTTCAGTACATTTCTAATATAGTCCTCCGAGGTGAGTAGACGTGTAAAAAGGGGAGTGTGGTCTTTTTTCTTAAAATAAAATAAAAATTACTATCTATAAAATTCTCCCTTTAAAGTTTAACAAATAGGAATCATATGCTTAGGCACAGCTTATATATAATTCATGTCTTCTTGAAAATTTATTTTTTCTATAATTTTATTTAAAAAACCTAATATATACGTGTATATATATATATATATATATATATATATATATATATATATATATTAAACCTTTCATTTTAAGAGTACCAGGTGGAGTATCAGGATAAGTATAAATGAAAAGAAAATGTATCAACTTTAAAATTTCCATACTGCTCCCTAACAAAAACAACACCATGATTTACATACAAAAAATAGAACAAATATAATATCTCGAAAAATATTTTTTTTAACATAACAGTTTAAACAAGGATACTGCCCATATTTCTTTTAATTCCATAATCCCATTTTGAGCCCAAAAGTCTTAAACACAAATTAAAGTCAGGCTAAATGAGTTGAAAGCGGCAGGGAGACGTTCAAGACGGTTAATTAATCAAACTAAATTATACGTTTTACTTGGTTTTACATTTTCTACTTTTTTCCGAACTGTCCGACACTAATGTGACATTAAGGCTGACTAATAAATTCCAGTTTACTTAAGTTAATGCAATATAATACATCATTTTGCGGGTGTTTTTATGAGGATTCTCTGTTAAAACAAAGTGCGGGGAATCTGCATTCACAAGTAATGAGATAGGTTTAACAAGGTGACGTACCTAATCACCATTGTATTTTTAAGAGCAATACTCATGCATAGGGAATGAAGTTATTATACTAGGGAAAGGGAGGTTTTTTTTCCTGTCGCACAAGCTCTACTATGAAAGAAAAATAACAGTATTGTAATTAAAGACTGCACGCATTAAAAAAATAAATGCGTGCTATATTGTTTCATTGAAAATAAGTTTTTTGTAACTCTTTCCATAAAACTGTATTTAAAACTTTGTCTAATATGGGAGTAAGGATGCAAAATTTTTCTATAGCTTTTTTTTTGTTCGGTTTTTATATTGCAATGTACTTAAAAATAAATTTCTTATAAGTGATGCATATAAAAGATTCAGTGATTATATTAAAACATAGTTTCAATTGTGAAAAGTAGATATGATAACAGACAATTTTTTTTTTCAAACGTACGACGTAGATTTGTGAAACTGTACAGGCAGAACATTTGCAAATTATCTGCATCCACATCTATAAACTTTTTATTACTATACATTAAAATTTTCAATCCTTGTTTATTAATTTTAAAACATTTAAAGTCATTTCTTATAGAAATGCATCTCTTTATACATCGGATGAATACGAGGTTATTCCACTATATTAATTGTAAAAAGAAAAAAGACTCTCTCAATGCAAATATGCTGTTTGGTTTTCTGACTTACCAAGATTTCCCAACTGTTCTTGAGCCTTATTATAAACCAACTTGATATCAAAATTTAATATACAGTCTGACTGGTTACACAACAATCTGGGATTTATAAATTATTAAATAAAAGAAATGCAGACAAACTTGCTTAATTTACGTACGTCTATAAGTCAAAAACGTCAGTCTGTCATTTATTTTTTGAATAGTATATTTCAAACTTTGTAGATATTTAATGAAAATTACATCTTATCTGTTCAAATTTCAGAAAAACTGGATTAAACATGTTTCTACTAAAAGTAAAACATCAACTTTGTAATAAACTAGAAATAAATTCTATTCCATTTTAGCATTTACACCAATTGAAACAAAAAATTTTAGCATTTACACAACTATTCAGAAACTAAATTATTGGAATTTATTCGCTACATTCAAAATTTGTTTACTTGTAAGAATATCTAATATAAATTGATATTTGAATATACATTAGATAAAACCTAACAAACCTGAAATTACAAATATACTATCTAATATAATACATATATCTCCGTTCTGATACTGAATATTTTTAAGCATAATCTAAAATTACGGAAGCTCTGTGAGTACATTGCTTTAATACTTAAATATATAGTTATTAAGCAAGAATAAATACGAGAGAACACTGATTCCAATTATTTTGATGAAATATCCAATTAAATTATTTTCAAGAGCTGCATATTTCTGTATAAATGAATCATACGTAATTGGATTTCACAGTTAGTTGCAAACAATCTCACTCAAAAAATAATGTAAATTAGTTCTGTATGTATTTGGTATGCTTTTGAAAACATTGCAATTACTGTATCAAATTTTAACATTATCCGTAACTGACATTGTTGTATTAGGTGCGTTTAACAAATATTTCACGAATATATATCTGTCTATTAATATGTATATAATATATATATATATATATATATATATATATATAAATACATTTTTTTTGAAGATATTCGTTTTCAAAGTCCATGAGTATTGAATGGATTTACTGAAATGTTGCACATTTCCTTATTTGAGTAACTATAAAGAAAGCACGAATGTAGCTATAATTTTTCAGAAACTCATATACATCGTATGCTTACTCATATGCATTTTTTTCGAACAATTAATATACATTGAATTTTGCGTACTATTAATGTTAAAAAAAATTGCAATTAATGGCAAAATACATATTACAAGGTTCACGTAAATAAAAATTTTTAGAATTACCACCAAAAACTGTATTTTTATTATGCACACCGATACACATTAATTCTAATATTTTATTTTACAGTTTCAACTTTCTGTGTTCCGCTTAAATATTTTTTTTTATTGAGCATGAAAGTTACGTGTTATCATCAAACCGAGATCGGAGGATTTGCAATGAAGATGCTTAATAATTGTGGCGTTTTAGGCATGAAACGCATGGCATATTCGCAAGATATTATGCTCGGCTCCAGAAAAAAATCTCACATAGCATGCCATTAAGAAATGTGATCACTTGTTGCTTACAGCACAAGTTCAAATCTGTAAGATGAATAATCTCAGACTCCAAGTGGTTCATATATTCTTAAACATCCCATAGAAATTAATCAATAAATTCATCAAATGTCGGTATAAATATATTTTATTTAACTTTTTAACTAATTCCGGATAGCAAAATGTACAAAATAAAGATTACACCTTCAAAATACGTAATGCAGTTTGAAAGAATGGTCAATAAAATGTATTTAGACTCATTTGAAGACAATTAAAATGAATATGCTGGAATTTTCAAGACAATGCATTTAAGGGTTAAATAAATGTAGTCATATTTTATCAGTAATATTATTAAATTTCCGATATTTCTGAGACCGAATGAATGAATTTTTTAGTGTACCCTATTAGCACGACCGCCCCCTTTGACTGAAATGCGACCACGCAATACAGTCACAATAGAGTTACGAACAGTTGTAGTTCCCCTAGTTAGGATCGCAATGCGACCCTTCAGTGTAGTCGCATTGCGATCCTAATGCAACTACAGAAAAAGTAGGGGGAAAGGAATCTCCTGAAACACGCACCAGATGGCAGCACTCAACCTCTAATGGAAGTGAACGGTCCGGCATCGAGCCCTAGAACAACCTGTTCCTAAGCCAAGAAGCTACGCAGTGCATCGTGATCATCTCACTCCGACTGCTTTAAAAGGTAAACTGAGGGTAAGAGTTAGTTTTGAAAACTTACCTTTGTATTAAGAAATTTTTCTGTAGTATTTCATACATGGAGGGAAAATACCATAATTAACAAAAATATGTAAAAAATCTTGGAAAACTTTTTTCCCCCCATAAATTGTTTTTAGGAGATAATGCGCTATTCTATTTAATTATTCATTCGGAAAGGCTACTAATTTACTGAACATTTTTTCTTCTGTAATAAAATAAATTTATAAAGTGCCACATATTTACGAGTTTTGATATATTACACACATATTTCGATTTCAACCAATGTTACAAACATCAGAAGCGTAACCAATATATATACACACGAAGGTATGAGCGGTGAGATTTATTTTATTTAAGCCTAAAAGTGATCGCATTTAAAAATGAATACAATTAATTGGTAAAACATTCTTTAGATAAAATAAATAGAATATTTTTGACTTAGACCCGAAGATTAATCTCAACTTTTTTTTTTACAGAAGAAATTTCAAGCATACCAGGGGCGTATTTAAAGAAGGGGGTCGAGGGAGCCCAGACTCCCCTCCGAAAATGTAAGGCAATTATCAAAAAACAGTTATTTTAAGTCATTTGTAACAACTCTAGTAACAATAAGGTTTAAAATACCGGATCCCCCCCCCGGAATGAAAACCTATATATGGTACTGAAACAAGCATGCAATGGGGATATGAAAGAGAATTTTCAAATTTATGCACAGATACTTAGTTTTCGTCATTGTGATTAGAACTCTCAACTCTAATATTTTCAGAATAATATTTTTTATAATAATATTGCTTTGTTTAAACGAAATAATTTATTTTTTAAATTAATAAAATCAAGTAAAATCCATTACTTCATAACCGCTAGATTTTACTCAATTTCTCGTTATCATTTTCGTATGGATTCATTAAATGTTTGACAAAACAAATTGCTACAAAATCTGAGCAAAAATTAGTTTGTTCCGAAAATCGCAACAAACGGCCAGAATAACGTCGTTCGGAATTCCTAAAAATCAGTAGTCACAAAACAATCACATAGAGACTTCACAGTGTAGTCACTAAGCTACCGATCACATACTAGTTACAAGGTGACTTCACAGCGACGTCACTTGGTGACTGGTCACAGATAAATTTCATAGTGATGACACAGAGGAGTCACATCACTCACAAGTCACAATGTGACTAGTTTGTTTCAGTCCTGTGAGAATATTGTGACGCTCTGTGATGTCACAGCGACTCTTTTGTTTCCATCTGTGCTATTAGGATAAACACTTGTGGAGTACGAAGAACACGATAAGTGAATATGGACCAATCGATATCCAGGGAACATTATTGCATATTTCCTTCAATAAGTACGATTCCTTGCGAGAATTTTTGCTAAAATGATTATTCATCATTGCATTTGCTTTATCATCTAAATACTTTAAGATCCTCGCAAAAACGGAAAGGAAACAGCGATGAAAGAAATTTTGTGAAAATGCTGACTGACAGTATGATTCGCGTGCAAGTTAGTGCAACATGTACCAGCAATAAGTTTAGTGCGATTATGATGGCTGTAATACTTGTAATATTCAGATTACAGCCCTGAAACAGCATGTTTTCTAAGTCTGCATTTCCACTTATAAATGTCTTATTATTCACCAGCTTAATACTTAAAGTTATTGATCTTAATTATTACTTGAAGGCAAAGCCCGATATAGAAGACATTAACAACGGGCTCTAGAAAAAGCATTTGACAAAAAATATGTCTACACTCAATACTTTTAATCTTCGTCCACTTAAAATAAATAACTTCATATTCAATTTCTATTATATACCTAAATCGAATTTCAAGCTCGTCTGGAAACGTGCATAAACTTTCTGCATTCAAACGATTTCATTTGGTGAGAACAGCCCCTCTTATATCAATGAATGATGGAGAAAATCATTTTATTTGTGAAAAAAAAAACAAAAGCTGTATAATCTGGAAAAACTATTTTAAGTAAATTGGAGTCGCAATTTTCCCTTCAAAGCCTGACAACCGTGAATTCAATATGACGTCAATATCAATTGCGACACCACATTTTGTCACACAAATGATTAACTTTTTTTACTCTCAGATATAAAATGGGACTGAAAATAGCGAAAAATCACTTAAAAATTAATGAACGGATGGATTTTCAGACTAACGCAAGTTGTTTTCTGTATTTTTTTACATAATTATGAAAATTTTCCAGCCGATCGTAGAAACGGTGTGGATTGTATTATGTTTTTCGTGTTTAACGCTTAAATTTTTTGGAGTAAAGGTTTTATGTGTTGTGGGATTAAGGCCAATTATCTGCACGAGAGATCTAGGCCTATAGATGGAGTGACCCCCGTGGGGGTCTTTTTAAGGGGTCCTAACCGTTATTTACGCTAAGTTTTGGAGAAAACCTCGGAAAACTCCGAACGGTTAGATCGACGAACGAGCGATGGGACCTGAACCGGGGACCTTTACACTTCGCCCATCTACCATTTCTAGTGACATAACCACTATGGCATGGTGACGCTCGTAAAAGTTTTATATTTGAGGTTCTGAACCAAAATTGTTCCTGAGTCAGGGAATCAGGGATCATCGTAACTATATAGTAAACTATAGAAAATAACATAATAAACATGCTTATTTGTATCTTGTCATACAAATTTCAAGCAAAATTAAGACAAAAAAAAAAACATTTCACATTATCCAACTTCCAAAGTATTTACAGCTCACCCAACTTGAAGCATTAATGAAAGAATAACTTTGCATACATTTGTATAAAACTTTTACAACAAGTATTTCCAAAACATGAACTTACTTAAAAATGGCTTCTGAAATAAATTATGTGCCGCGTTTCGAAAATCTTTCAAATTCATTTTGAATAGAAAGCCATTAATCATCCCTGCTTTTGTCGAAACATGCCTGTGTATTTTAAACAAAAGAGACTCTCGGAATAAAAGTTTATCCCATGTTTTACGATATTTTTCCCACTTCTTGATTAAAACTCTGCATTTTCTGCGAAGCGCAGCCTGCTCCTGATTTTGATAATTAAACGCGGCTAAAACCGTATAATTATACTTTTCTATCTATTTTCTTCGAAGTAACATGAAGTATATGAAGTCACGTCGCACAAAGAGGGAAATAATGTTACATCGACCGCATTTAAAGAAAATGTATCGCTAACGAGCAAATGCCAAATCCACGTACCTGTATTTTCGAATTACTTATGAAGGGTGTAGATGCATAAGTCGCATTATCCTTTTTTTATGGTTTTGAGATAGTCATATGACCGTGTTCGTCTTTTTAAGACGTATTAAAGTGTAACAGTGATTTGGATCATAATGGACTTATTAAAGCTGAAAATCTCCATTTGATGCTTAAGTCATACTATCCATCAACATTTTTGCTGCAATATATTCATTACACTCCAAATTCAACCAGTCAGGGAGTCTTGAAAACGATCATGAGATCATTTCCTTCGCATTTGTCGACGTTTTTAAATGTTTTTTTCTTGTTGATTTTTGATGTTTATTCCCCTCCATAGTAACATAATGAAATAACTAACACTATTCATAAAAATTTGCAGTAGAACTAACATTTTTCATATTTAAATATAAAGTCTAGTTTTACCACAATTATTGCTGGTTTAGGTTTATCTGCAAGTAGTTGTTATGGCAACAAATGTTTCCCACATAAAAGAGTAAGTCAATATATCATGTTTTTAATAATAATCATTTTTTTCACTTTTCTAAGAACTTGAGAAGTGGAGCGTATGAGTTTTGCATTTCATATCTTGTGAGTTTTCCCGTCTTATATGAGAAAAAGGATTTTTTATTTTTATTTTGTTGTACATCGAAATACCCGTAATATAATTTAGAGTTCGATAATTAAATTTTCATAATACTATTTTTAATCAACTTTTCTCTAAACATGAATCTAAAGTAATTTAAAACAAACTTTTTAAAATGTATTATGAAATAATTATAATAGAATTTAGTCGAGAAATTTTGGACAAGAAAAAGGTTTTAATGTGGGGACCATCGACCTATATATGGGATCCTTAATTTTTTATTTATTTATTTTTTCTAATCAGATGTCAAAAATGCTCTTTTAAAAGACAATTGTTCTCTTCCCACATTCCATAACACAATGACGTCATTTAAGGTTGATTAACGTACCAGGAAGAATATAGCGATACAAAGATTAAAAACGTGTATCTTGTTGTCTTGTTGAACTACGGCCAATTAGCTACACTTGGGCTCTAGGCCGAAGGGTAGGGTGCCCCCCGTGGAGGTCTTTCTAAGGGAACCTAACCCAATACGTGTATCATGATGAGCCGATGACAACGAAGGAATTTTGTGAATTGTTTGACGAGCCCGATACTGGATTGGATCTTGAATCAGTTTAACTTAGTATGATATGGTAAAGTACAAATATACAATCAGTAGTGCTATATTATTATTTTTCATTATTATCAGTTTAATTTTGTATAAAACTTTTGCATATTATTATCTTTATTATTCTATATTTAGTACTTTCTTTTATTTTCAGATGATTTTAAGTAAATGTATTTTTAAAAAAATTAAACTTTCTTAATGGGGAAAGAGGTTTGTCGACTTATACGCAGAATTTTTAAAAAATCAAATTCCTTAATCAGCAAAGTGGGGGGGTCGACTTATACGCGGGATTGACGTATACGCGGTTAAATAAGCAAATATTCTAACAAGCAAACATTATTTGGATTTAAATTTAGATACAGAATCTAATTAATTTACTTTTAATGTTTGCTTTTGTACATTCTTGCGATAAAAAACATTGCACATATTTTTTGGTTAATTTATGCAAAACAATTTTTTTATAAAATGTATTTTTCTCACTTTGGCGCTCTTTTGAGTATTTGGAAGTGTGTAAAGGAAATACAAAAATTGTTTATTGATAGGTGGTTGCTTAATTTAAAATATAAAATTTTAGTTGTAACATTATTTTGAATATCTTTATGATTTTATTAAAAAATGAAAAGTGTTTGTTTGCCCGTTACATGAAAATTAATTTAAACATGAAGTATCTATTTAGAACGAGACATAATTCAAATAAAAAAATGCTCAGATATTCATTATATGGGTGAGATAATGTTGAAATGTATAATTAATTTAAGTAAAAATAAGTGTATCAAGTTTATATCATAGCATTTTTCTTGTTTCTTTCTTCTTCTCTCCTTTTTTTGGTATTGGAAAGAAGATGTTTGATTGTAGCAGTAGATCACACATACCATTCATAAGCATTTAAATTGTAGAAATTATGCTACATTTATCGTGCATTTTACTCTTTAAAACTGTGAACATTTATCAACTTTATGCGTAAGCATTCCTTTAAAAATTCATATTCACATATATTCAAACGTTTAAAATATTTTGCAAGCCTGAAGAACTAATTAGTTATTCCATTTACTATCGTATTTTGTTTGTCAATCTAAAGTGTTCCAGCCAATTTTTCAGCACAAAATATTAAGCAAATAAATAACTTCCGTGCTTGCATCACATTTCATTTATGTAGGAATACATATATTTCTTCTGAGAAGTTTCCTGAAATAAATTGCCAACAATATTTTAAGGTCCTTTTAAATTCATTGTTTGCAAAGAAGGCCATGCATCATAATTTCTTTGTTCAAGAGAGGAAACAGCAAATTCTGAATAAAAGACATGCGAGAAAATAGTGAGGTGTGTGTTTGTTAATTTTTCGGAGGTATTGTTAAGACAAAATTAATTTCCACCTGCTCTGTAAAGTTAACTAGCGTTTCAGATCTTGGTGAACTTTCTTTTCTAGAAAGGTTATTAATTTCCAGAGTAAATAGTAGGTTAAAATATGTAGACCTTGTGCAACAGCGAGGTAATTATGGTGAACATAACAAAGTTTTTTAAAGAAAATTCAAGCCTCATTTGTTCGTTGATTTAAAAGTAACATCCGAAACTTTGTGAATGACAGGAAAAGGCAGCATGTGTCGCCAAAAGTTTCTTTTGAAGTTACTGAGAAGAAAAAAAGGATTTTATTTGGGGTGACTTAGTTAATTTTAAGGTTTACTTTTCGAAGTGATTTCGTGGAGTGGAAGAGCACTGTGTTGCTGAACAGTAATCCAGGTATATGACTTTGCGACTCTATTTTAAAAGATACAATGTAGAAATATGAATAAATCTTTACTTTTCGTCTTAAACGATGGATAGGTACAGGGTGGAGGTGTCTGGGACACGTTATGCTAAGAAGGTCTGAAGATGAGTCTCTAAGTCTCTAGCGTGAAAGAAATCGAACAGCGATCAGGAAGTTCTCGAAAGGTTAAACTTGGAATATCAAAGAAACGCACACAAAAAAAGCCAACATTACCTTTATTATAAATGATGCCGAAAACCCACAGAATAATCTTAGTTAACAGAAAAATGGCGAAGACATAAGTATGAGAGAAGGGCACTTAACTATTGAAATAAAATTAGCCAAATTACAGTGCCCCGTGCGATAGAAAATGTGTTCAGCATGATTTTGACTGTTGCGAATCCGTTTGGTAATGAAAGAAATAAAATATTGTACGCCCATAGAAATAGATGAAGATCGTTGGGCTTAGATTCATATTAATTTAGTGTAGATTTTTTGCGCGAGAAAATGATGTTTTTTAATAACTAGGAAAGCAGAAGAAATGCAACTGACTTATTATTGACATAGAGAAAAGATCGAAAAAGTAATATAAGCACACAATTCAGAATGAGAAGCACTTAACAGAAAGTGAACATCTGGAAAAATAAATTATTTTAGAGTTTTATTAATGCTTGGGAAAAAAAATTCTAATTTCCAAAATATGTGATGAGCGCATCACAGTTACTTGCGTTCTTACTGTACAAGTTATACTTTCATTAATGGCACTCTAGCTATTACTCCAAAACTCTAATAACTACTTTACTACGGTCTAGTATCAGTATAATTTTTCAAGCTGCACGAAAAATAGTGTTTCTAAATATTTGCGTGCCAATTTTGAGTTTTAACACATTCTTAAAGGCTTTCATGGACTAAGTAATATCTTTTTAGAAAATTTTGACCCTCCCTCC
Organism: Cheiracanthium punctorium; assembly: GCA_038373885.1. Taxonomy (NCBI): domain Eukaryota; kingdom Metazoa; phylum Arthropoda; class Arachnida; order Araneae; family Cheiracanthiidae; genus Cheiracanthium; species Cheiracanthium punctorium. The sequence continues at coordinate 188,238 of JAWZYV010014928.1, read as the reverse complement.
CTCTAAATTACAAGATCTCTGGTGCTATCCCTCTTCCTTATCGTCGTAGCGTGACAACCTTAATTATCATGTTAATATAAGTTTTACTCAATTATAACCCACAAAATATATTTATTTTATAATGGATGTCTTCCTCCCTGTAATTACTATTCTTAGGCCAACTACTCTAGCTATTTCATTGCTGAAGTACATCACCAGTAGTCGACGTTCTGTCTTTGTTAAATGCTTAGTGTTACGCAAGCATAATTGAAGGGTGGTGTGGTTTGGTCGGGGGACGTTTTAAGGGTTCTAACGCGTATTGACGCTGCTTCTGGAGAAAACGGACCAAAACTCCAGACCGTTAGATCGACATCCGCACGATAGGCCTGAACGGCGAACCGTCACACTTCGAACGTCTGCATGCTCACTATCTTATCCACTCGGACATGGTGGGGCTCTGTCTTTGATAATTCGCTTATCAGAATGTTGTGTGGAACAGCTATTCCGCAGTTTTAGATTTGGGTCTTTCGGGATATTTTGCATGTGATTCTGCTGTAACCTAGAAATGTTTTGGTCAAAACGCAAGCTGTAATAAGTGGCACAAAAATTTGAAAATTCTATAAGAACATAAGTGTGACATAACAGCGTCGTTGACCCCACCCTAACTACCAGTCACAAAGTGTCACATTTGGTTAACCTCACCCTTCGAGCGTTTTGTAACTTATAGATACTTCATTTAGATAGCTTCATCTACTATTAAACTATATTAACTAGTTGCATAATCCGAATTCTTTAGTTCCGTAACTTTTTTAGGATAATGTTAATTCATATCAGAGATATTATAGTAGTAGGATGTATCAAAGATATAACAGTAGAACTGTTTTAAATATATATAAAAAAGAAATGAAAGCACCTTTTGTTTCAATAAAGTGATAGATGGCCTACATTTTTTATCAGTATACATATACTAGTCCATAATGGAATGACACTAGGCAAAAGAGGTGCCAAAATTCAAAAGCCGCCCCTTCTGATGAGGATCTAAAATGTGTGGAATTCCATGAAGTACGCATGTTATTCTAAACCACTCATTACGTCGCGTTAGCGGTCCTCTCTTGGCCAATGCCCCACCAGTGGCTGAGAGCAAAGTGCTCTGAACTGGGAGACGGAAGGTGCCTGGTTCAAACCCAGGTCCTATCCGCTGACTTAGACTTTCGAAGTTTTCCGTGGCTGTCTACGAAGCTTTGCCTAAATACGGATCAGTACCCCTTAGAAAAACCCCCACTAAGGGCACTCCCCAATCTGCCTAGATCTCTGGAGTAGATAATCGGCAGTAATCCCTCAAATCAAATCAAAATCTAAACCTCCCGTGGTAGAAGAATTCCAACTCGGAATCATAGGGGCTCTGGTAGCCCAGTGCTTAAGGAGTTGGGCTCGTAACTGGAAGGCTGCGGATTCGACTCTGACTTATCACTAAAAGGCACCGCGTTGTACATGCGGCAAACTGGCATGATAAATCTGTGCCCTGGAAGCACGGTAACCTCAAAATAAGAAAGTGGCAATCACAAGCCTGACAAGAGTAGTCATTCCAACTTCAATACGTAAACACTGAGAATTCGATATGTTCTACTCCCCTAACGGTCGCTTTGTGACACCTTAATGTGACCACATAATAATCATGTTGAGAAAAATTATGAGCCTGAGCCTAATAAGAGAAACAAATGCGGTGTTGCTATCTACACTGAATGTTTGAAACCTTTTCTGGGAATCGGTTTCAATCGAAAAGTACCAATCCGAATCAGCAAGTTGGTAGTATTAAGAGTTAAGCTGTACAACCTTAAAACAGTCCCTTTAAAAATTTAAATTATTACTAACATTAGTTTTGAAAACAGATTCTTTAATACGTTTTTTGATAGTGTCTGAGCCTGCGTGTACACTGGCCGATGCGTAACCATAACAAAAGCCTGCCTTTTCACATACGAATTGCATTTCATAAGACGCTTTTTGACACTGTCAGATCATGCGCGTATTCTCGACCCTAGCTCACTCATAGTTCGCTGGACGAATGATTAACGAGAAAAACCTGTCTCTAAACGTGGATGGCGGCAGGATTTTGCTGCTGAAACTTTTGCACTGAGCTCTTTGCCGCACTATCTTACATTTATTACTTATGATTTTGAGTAAATGGTAATTAAACCATGCCTTTAGAAGAGTCATGTAATATGCGTAAGGTAGAAGGGGATAGAAATTGTTTATTTAGGGAATTTCTGCATTCCTTTACAGAAACGAAGAGAATCACCTCCTAATTCGAAAATGGATTGTGCAGCATGCAGTTGATAGTTAGAGCTCATACAGTTATTCGATGCTTTCCATAAAACTACACTGAACCCTGTTTCTATGCTGAAACATTGGTTTGCCGACTTAACTGTTATACTTCCCGCCTTCACGATTAAAGCTTAGACATAATATAAGCTAAAGAAAGAAGAACAGGTTGGGCTTCATCTGACTAACGGACATCAGCTAACCGTCTCTTTTTCGGCAAGTTATGCGCTATTACCTAATGCGCCAGTATTGGACTTTAGGTTGCACAGGTCGGCCACGTAGCGGCCCATGTAAATTTTTTATTTATAATCAGCCGCGCTGACAGCTTGCTGGCTAGTTCTGTTATTAAATTTATTATTGTATTAAGGTATAAAATTATTGAACATCTTTTTATTTTTTTTTCTTTTCAAATATTATTTTGTAGGTGTGTTTTTATTTATCTAAAGGAATCGAGTCAGATTTGATTTTAAAGTCACAAAAACGATCGTTGTGGCATCACTTTAGAGTAAAAATAGTAAGCAGTCACATGGTGAATTCAGTGACGTCACTTGATGACATCCCTTGAAGAAGTGTTACATTGGCCACACGCGAAAGTCACATCACTTGCCTGGAAAGTCACAGTGAAAATATTTTCTGATATCGGTGACCCTCTCTGACGCCATAGTGTCTGTTTTGTGATCATCTGTGCTATTATAATAATTCCGAAAGTCTCCTTGGTAACTGGTAGCAGTTCCCGTACATTACAAATATTCTGTGACGCAGTAATGAATCAGTGAACTATTATCCAGTTCCCCTTCTTATGAAAATGCAAATTGTGCCAGGAAACTTGGATATGTAGCTCGAAAGCACACGTTCAGTAACGTGAGCTGACCTCTCTAACCCAATATACATTCACAGAATCATATGAGGAAGAAATAACGAATTTGAAACGGTGTGGAATCGCAAAGCAATGAGAATCTATTTTGTCTATAATATAGAGTGTGCAACGGGTGTCAAATGTCTTACCCTGCAAGAGCAATTGTTCGAAGTTAAGAAATCGAAAAATCGTTAAAAATGATAGAACAGGTGTATTTTCTAATTTTTAAAGCAGTGCATTTTTTTCAATATTTTTTATGTATCTGTTCAAATTTGCAAGCCAATCGATCTCAAAGTGTTCATTTTATTACATTCTTTGAGTAAAGCTTTTTTCGTAAATCGCAAAAATTTCAAGTATGACCTAGTTGCGACAGCTTTTAAAAAAATGACAGACAGTGCAGGACAGATTTTTTTTTAATTTAATTTTTTTTAGAATATCATGAAAAATTTCAAGCCGAACGTACAAACGTCGGGATTTATATAAGTCCTTATTTTATTCATTTACTAGCTGAAGTACCCGTTCTTCGCACGGGAATGAATGGACTTTTTGATATTAGGATTTGTGGTGATTACTATTCATTGTAATAAACAGATATAGCAAAGTGGATATCGCGTTATATTGTGTCCAATAATCATGCATACCGAATTGCAAGGCAATCGTTTGTACGGTGCAGAAGGCCATGCAGCGTAGCGCAATCTAGTAGCAAGTTTTAGCAAAACGGATATGGCGAAAATATTTTTCGCATTCAGATATCGATGTATACGAATTTTCATGACTATCGGCTGGACAGTCCTGAAGTTCATGTGTTGACGCGACATCTAGTGGCAAGTTATAGGAAAATGGATAGCGCCAAACTCTTCCCCGTGTTCAAATATCTATGTATACCTATTTTCATAGCGATCATTTGCACAGTCAAGAAGTGATACACTGCAGGGCCATCTAGTGGTTCAATAAAGTAATGATTTGCTACAGCGCCGTCAAGTGGCAAGTTATAGCAAAATGGATAACGCCAAAATATTCTCATTGTTCAAATAGCTATGTATACTGATTTTCATAGCGACCGTTTGAATGGTCAAGAATTTGGCCTGCTGCAGCGTCATCTAGTGGCGAGTTAAAATAATAATGCATTGCAGTGTCATCTAGTGGTGAGTAACATCAAAAGGAACGCAGTTAGAATATATTCTTCGTGCTCAAATGTGTAGGTATAAAAAATTTTATGCCGATTGGTCGAACGGTATAGAAGTTGATGCTTTTCAGCGCCATTTAGCGGCAAGTTACAGCAAAATGGATAGTGAAAAATATTCTCCGTGTTCTAATATTCGCGTGTACCAAATTTCATCGAAATCGGTTGGACGATATTCACATAGCAAACGGATAAACGGAATAGAATTCGACGTTCTGCTGCGCCACCTGGTGGCAAGTTAGAGGAAAACGGATAGCATAAAAAGCTTCTCCATGATAAAAGACTTAGGTGAACCAAATTTCATGGTGCAGTGGTGCTCAACGGTGCTGAAGTTTTTCAACCTCATACACTCATACCAACATTCATTTTTATCTATAACCAGTGTCATTATATATCCCAGTCTCAAATAAAATCCAGTTTCAAATCTAAGCCTCGCCAAAGTGCCAACATACGCCATTTTGCAAGCGTTTTCTCAGGAAATCATTCGAAGCATTGACTTAGCAGCAATAATATATGGGAAATGGTTCGACCGCGAAAAAGTAAAGCAAGCCTTTATTTGAAAAGTTGAATCCCTTAATACAGCCGAATTTTTAAAAATTATCAACTATAACGTGTTTTATTCATCATTACTCCGATGTACTAAATGAGAAGATTTCAATTTTCTGAAATTTGGCGGAATTCCCCCAACTTAAATCAATGTACTCATTTGGCGAGAATTCTGGAGATAGATCAATTGAAATCCCTTAATAACTGCTTTATTTCTTCACGGGTCATTAAAATTTAACGCTGTATTCTAATAAAACCTTTGCACTTGTTTTCAAAAATCTATTTCCTTAAGCTCTCAATAAATTGCGCCAAGCCGAAATCTGTGCAAACCGCTAGAACTCACTTTCACAAAATCGGCATTTGAGCCATTTTATTTTTTCGCCAAACTAAAATAATTTACCTATTAGCCTCGGAAATCTTCAATTCTTATTGTTTTGCGTATAAAGCATTACATTCCTGCTCTGATTTCCCATGCACACGATATTATAATTAAAAAAAAAAAAGAACCTTACGAATATAAACTAACAAAAAAAAATCATTATTATTCTTTTATTTTTACTTTGAAAATTTAAAACATTTTATTCGGCAAAATCGCCACACATGGCAACCACGATCCTTATTTCACACTTTTTTCACTACAGGGGTTACAATTACGGAAAGATTTTTGCATGAAGAGCATAAAAAATCTCTTAAATTCCGGGAACGGGTGGACTTTCAAAGTTTTAAAGTGGACTACGATTTATTCTATATTATTTTACATATCTGTGCTAAATTTCAGGCCGATAGGTCCATTTTTGTGGATTTGTATACGAACGACATTTTATTCGGCAAAATCGCCACACATGGCAACTACGATCCTTATTTCACACTTTTTTCACTACAGGGGTTACAATTACGGAAAGATTTTTGCGTGAAGAGCATAAAAAATCTCTTAAATTTAGGGAACGGTCGGACTTTCAAAGTTTTAAAGTGGACTATGAGTTATTCTATATTATTTTACATAACTGTACTAAATTTCAGGCCGATAGGTCCATTTTTGTGGATTTGTATACGAATCAAATCCACAAACAAACAAACAAACAAACAAACAAACAGAATTTCATTTTTATTTATAAGATTACTTATTTTTTCAAATCAATTCTTTTGAGTGATAATTAAAGGTTTGTTTTGAAGTGGCAAGTCAGTGATGAGAGTTACTACACATGTGGATAATTTTATAATTTAACTGTTGCCCTTGTACATATTTTTTTCTGTGTCTTTTCACTGCCGTCGAAAAACATATTTCGTTACCTCCGTCTGGAATCTCGCCAGAGAAATGTTTCCTTCTTGTCCACTCCATCATTTAGATTAGCCCAGCTTACGTCAATAAAAAATCCTTCACATTTAAAATTCAATGCTGCTGTCTGAACGAGGATTATTGTCATAAAATGAAATCGTGTTTGTTCTTTTTTTTAAATGAGACTAAAATGAATGACATGCTATTCCGTATTCTGTATATTTCCAATCTTAGTTGTTTTTGCCGTTCTCCACACTATAATGACTTAAAAATATTATGCATTATACCTAATAGAGGGAGCTGCATGCATAGTCTACATTACTTCCAATACGTCAGTCGCGGAATCCTAAATGCATTAATTAGTTACTGGTGACTTCTTCTGCATGCACAGTGGCACAACGTTCCACGCACGTAAGAATATTACAAATCAGCCATATGCTCTTTTGGCTACCCTGTTGCGAGTTGTTCCTCAAACTTACGTGGTTTCAAAGTAAACATCCAAGAGGTTTCAAAGTCAACACAACAATAGCCAAGAGGTATGAGAGAGAGTTTCTCGTCCCGTTCGGAATTGAATACTCGGAATTGTCGAATTACTCATCCAAACCCTCTCTAATTCAGCCCGTTCGTCGTGGGATTCCAATTCCAAATGACAGAGAAATGGAGCAGTGACAGCCTTAAAGTGAGTACACATATGTAGAGTACAGTACATGCTATGATAGCGATTCCTCGGAATAGTTACATACACTGTTGGCCAAATTACTGGACTCAAGGTGCAAAAACAAGAAAAGCTAAATATTGTGTTTCCAGTTTGCTGCGAAATTAAAAACAAGAAATAATAAATCATGTCAAACTCCTCAACTATGAAAGACTTCATAACGTATGAGACCTTTATTAGCCAAATTTATAGATGTATCGTCACCAAATTTGGCGAGATTTTGAGAGAAGGCTCCGAAAAAGATGAACATCATTATTAACTTAATTTTTCGAGATACTGTAAAAAGAAATTTAAATGTTAGCTTTTAAATATCATCCTTTAAATGAACAGTATTTTTTATGAACGTTTATATACTGTATTACGTTCGAAATTGATTAATGTCCCTTAATTTCCATTACCCGTAATGTATTGGTTAGTTTTTGGACCCTGATGTTTAAGAATAATAAGTGCTAAAGACACTATTTTCGACCGAGAGCATTATTTTGTAATGCTTAATAAGAGATGTCAAATTTGTCTTGCTTAAAACGGTCAAAAAATCTCTAAAACGAGCTTTAAAAAAGACTGTCCATAGATTGTGAAGTCTTGGAATATTTTAGAAACTATTCTAAAGGAACTACCTGAACTACTTTCTCAATGTTATATGGCACAGTATAAAAACACAGACACGACGTCTTGTAACTGTTGGTACACAATTTAACATGAGATAGAACACATAAAAAGGAGTAACCATCACATTGCAATGTGGGGTCGGAAACGTCCATTTCATGTAGCTTATAATAATCACTTTGGAACAAGTGCTAAAATAGTAGTGAACTTTTCAACCGTTGTTCATCAAAAACTAATCTATCTTTCTCAGTAAGCACGTGGCAAATAGATTAGTTTTGATTGATTGTTTAAATTGAGAGAGAGAAATTGTAACCGAAATACAATCAAAATACTTTTAACGGGCACAACAATGGTTTTATACTACGAGTCCAATAATTTGGCCAACGCTGTATTAGTTTTATTCAAAATATGGTATTTGTGAGTATTTTTTATATTCTTAAACAAATTTTGCATGTTTTAATTCAGTAAAAATTCAAATATTTTTTTATTAACTTTCAATAATTGCTTGTCTTGTTGAAATGTACACAAAGTCACCAGAGATTTTGAACTGTCTTTGATCTTTTACTTGTTGAGATAGATCACTATCTGGTAACATTCTATATTTGATGTAATTTTCTTTAATGCATATACTAATGCACAAACTCAAGTGCAGTTAAGAATTAGGGCCGTGAATTTCTTTTTCAAAAATCTATAACTTTTTAATGCATACTCGCTACTAAAATGTATAGTCTTTGTTTTAGCAAAATATAAAAAGATACACACAAACACCACTTACAAATATGCTTATTAACACTGTAAGCAGTTTAATTAAAAAAAGTTAAGACTACCGTTTGTATTTTAATTACATATCAAATAAGATATTTTGGCAGTTTATATGATGTACAGAGGGTATTCCCACATTTTTGTAACGATTTTGCAAAGACATATATAGAAATAAATCTTAAGAATTTTATTTTCTAATGTGTTCAATCTGATATCCCTTTCTTTGAACTATCATTAACATCTTTATAAGTCATTTTCTTAAAAAATCAAGGCTGACATTGTTTCACTCCTCCTACACAATCTTCCAGAGTTCACCCAATGTTTTGGATGCCCCTTATAAAGAGCTTGTTCTAAAAGTCCAAATGCACAGTAATCCATAAGAGACACATCAGAGGACTTGAGTGGGATGCATTTAAAGGTAATAGTTTCAATTAGGATTTCAGTTCTCATTTTATCAAAAAATAGAGAAATAGATTTACAAGTATGGCTTGGAGCATTATCCTGATGGACCTTAACACAGTGAAAATTGCTTGAATAAAGGGTTGAAATTTCTTCTTTAAAAATAGGTGTTAAAACATACTTCTGATAGAAATCCGAATTAATTTTGACATTTTTTTCTACTTTCATTATTATAAGTTTTCCGTTGTAAGAAAATCCAGTTATAAACATAAAACCTTTAGAAAAACTTTCCTTGTTTTCTCTAAACCAACTTGTTAAGACTTTTTCTCCTGTATTGCAGTATTAAATATTTTTTTCTATTGCAGTCGGATAAATGTATCCAAGCTTCATCAATTGCAACTACATATTCCCATTTTTCACACGCAAATAATTTTCATACAACAATCTACACATAGTCTTACGCTGAGAAACATGTTTCGGCGTTAGGCGATGAACATCGTGTTTTTTTGCTTTGATTAACTTTAAATCGGATTTTATAATTTTTTTCAGAGTTCCTACAGAGATAATTAAAGATTTTGCGATAGTTCTTTGGGTAGTTGGATTTTCCTTTAAAACATGAGATGCGACTTTAGATTTAATAAAAGCTGTACGTACCTTTGTTGGGTATGCTTTTTATTTTGCCTTTTCCCCAGAAAAATATAAACTTGACATTTATTACCTTTCATATTAATATGTGACTTATTTTACGTGTAGAAATATTAAAATCATGATTTTGACATCTTTTTTTAATAAGTGAATAAGAGTATTTCTCTCAGGATAGCGCGAAAATATAGCCTTCGATCCATTGTTCATTTTTCAGCGACATTTTAAAGCAAAGAATATTTTTAATGCTGCAGAAGATAAATAAGCCTCATTAACATTTGATGGCAATCATATTTTTATTTTCAAATTAATATTTAGCTTCATGGAGAAAATCAAAATTGTTACAAAAATGTGTGAACACCCTCTGTAAATCATTTAAAGAAAACATGTTCAATATACTGTTCTAAATACTTTAATTTCCCTCCAGTCTTCAGTATGACATCGTATAAACATTCAGACACAGATATCAATCCGATTTTAATAATGTATAGATACCTTCAAGTTATGCCACGCACGTTCAATTAGGCACGTGATTCAATGGCTGTCTTCAAGGCTTTCACTGAATAGAAGTGCCCTTCATTCTCACAAGCATTCCAAGGCATAAAATTTCTCAATTGGGTTTAAATCGAGGATCACAGTTGGCCATTTGATAGCAGTGACATTTTTCGTGCTTCAATAATTTCTCGTAGCATTGTGTAGACAAAAATTTTATCATACAACTTGCAAACAGTTTTACTTTCCTCTGCTTTTCTCAAATGCTTTAAGATAATTTTCTACTGTTTCTATATATTTAGAAGAATTTCGTTGACCATTCGGAAATGTTAAACCCACTTTATCATTCAAGCCGAAAGCTACTTAAACTGAATAGTAACTACATAAACTAAACAGATCTTAGGATCTGTTTAGTTTACGTAGGGTCCCTGGAATGTTTTTTTTTTTTTCTAAATCATGCAAATACCTTGCATTTCATCGTGTAAATAAAACTTCATTTCTTTTTATCACTGAAAAAACAGCCATCAACTTGTCACAATATGACATATGGTGACGAGTCCGTTATGATCTGTTATTGATCTGAAAGTCTGAAAATAATAATTTGCATCGCACATTATTATTTTCAAAGTTTTCCACATTAAGGTGTAACGCATCTTAATGTGGTTCAAGTTTCTATAATTCCTCCATGAACAGTGTTCTTTGAAATTTGTAACCACAAAGCTCTATTAATTTCTCAAACTGACGTTTTCTGGCTTGAAGAATCCTTTGTGTTTGTCTGTCACAGCGAATATGCACTATTCAAAATTCTCCTGAAAAGACATTTGGCTGCTACCTCTTACGACTAATATATGATTTAGAAAGATTTATAAGTGTTCATACTTTCTTATCCGCCTTACCGCAGAGTAGTTATCTTCAGTAAAGAGCTGCGAGACTTGAGGTCTCTTAAAACACAGATCAAACAAAGCATTTTTTTTTTCCCATAAAAGTACACATCAAGATCAAAATCGATGTTATCTATATCAATTATCTATACCAAAAAAATTACATTTGTCTATAAACTTTTGGTGTAGGTTATTTATGTCTGCTTTACTATTTAAAACTGGAATAAGATGTGTAAGACAGTAATGCTGTTTTTTCATTTAAATGTTCTTTTTTTTTAGCTGTCACTAATCAGAGTCACCGTAGCTCAACCTAACAGCCTAAATAGCATCAAACTTGGAATGGAGAATACTGATGACTTCGGAAGGACGACTACGTAAAAAAGTAATTGACTTCCAAAATCGAAAAAATTTAATTTCAAAAATAGCTGTGCAAATACTTTTATCGGAAATTTTGGAAACTATATTTTCCCCCACGGAATCTTAACTCCCATGAAATTAAAAGTCTCCATATTAAGTTTGGTGCTATTTTGGCCGTTAGATCTAACTGCAGGCGCCTCTGGGTAGTATCAGTTCCTAAAAAGAACCCTTTACGATTCCGTAAACTTTTGGTACGGACTGTACGTACATACGGCTTGTATAAACTAAATTACTTATTTAGGTTTCTTTTTTAATAAATATATTTGTATAAAAGAAATATAAAAAGCACCAAACACACCTATTGAAATTGCTTCTAACAAATTATTAGTTAGTATAATACTCCAAATCTAAATTTCTGGAACAAACTCATCTTACAATATTTATGCTTTCTTGTCAGCTTCTATTTCATAAATCTTGAAGTTTTCCAAACATGTTTGAGAATTCTAGGAATTTCTACGGCTTCACTAATACCTATTTGTAAGGAATCTGGAATTCATAACTAGAAGAAATTTGATCTTCATGAATAATGAATTTGATCTGCAAGTAAAGTATTATTAGAGAAAAATGTTCAAATATATTTTTACACTAACGGTTTCCAAATTGTGATTTGATGACGGGATAATCAAATTTAGTTTAGTTTGCTTTTCTAAACTAAATAAATGCATAGGTTTCAAGAATACTTTTTAAAATGCAAGTTAATCACGATTTGATTGTTTTTGAAGTTTCTGTAATTTCTTAGTGATGTCTTTGTTATTTTGTTTTTGTATGCATTGTGCACGCACTTTGAAAATAAATAATGGAATATGCCGTTTGTCAATAAGATCGATTATTGACTCAAACATTTAAACGGAATTACAATGAATATTTTTTTATTATTTTAACACTAGTAGTCAAAGCCCGTTGTGGAGGGAATTACAACAAGGTCTAGAAAAAAAAAAAACACTTGACGAAAGCATGTGTACTCTCTATATATTTAATCTTCATCAGCCTAAAGTAAATAAATCCATATTCAATTTTTATTATATACTCAAATCGAATTTCATGCTTTTCTGGAAACGCGCAGAATCTTTCGCATTCAAATTATTTCGTTTTGTGTAGCCTCTCTTATATCAATGCTTGAAGCAGACGATTATTTTAATGAAAAAGAAATTATGTTATCTGGAAAAACTATTTTAAACGAACTGACTTCCTTTCAAAGTCTGATGACCGTGACTTCAAATATGACGCCATTCTCACTTGAAACAGTTGATTTTGTCACGCAAATGATTCTCTTTCTTTTTACTCTCGGAAATACTATGGAGCTGAAAATATAAAAAAAAATCGCTTAAAAAAGCGTGAACGGGTGGATTTTCAGATTTTTTAAATTATCGCAGATTGTTTTCTATATTTTTATACATAATTATGAAAAATTTAAAGAGGATCGCTCAAACGGTGTAAATGTAATTGCTTTTTTCGTGATTAACTTTTTTTTTATCTTTTTGGAGTAATGGTGTAAACATTTTATATCTTGGATGAATTGCCCGGAATTGTTAGAGTCAGTGAGTCAGGAATCAGCGTAACTATATAGTAAGATCACACTTCAAGAGAAAATAATGTCACAGTTCAATACATCAGATAAATTACAATGTCATTTGAATTTGTGAAATAACAACTATGCCTCTCTGACTTAATACACAAACACGCGCACACAAAATATACATAGTTTTTTTTTTTCATTAAACCTACTCTATAATTATGTTTAATACTTTTCCCCTCAAAGAATCATCTATATATTAAAACAGTATAGTAACGTGCGTATTAATCGAATCATGCGTATTGTTTTGGATTTTCTAGGTTTAAGTAAACACTGCCAAAAGAAATTCGTCTGTCATACGAGAGGGGCAACCACTCGTCTTTGTTGAAGGCATGATGAAAAGCTACCAAAATGACAAGATAATATAAAAATCAAATACGAGTTCAATAAGTAGTTTCCGAAAAAGTATCATATATTTAAACAAGATTTGTTTCCTTACCACCTTTTTCTCTCTATTCTAAAAAAAAGTAAAAGCCGCTGACGCTGTCAATAGCTTGTGGACCTATCTCCTCCTAAACCGTGGAGATTTGAGTTTCGACTAAGGTGCCCACAGATTCGAAATATTCCGAGGAACCTGCTAAGCTGACTTAAATTTCGAAAATCGAATTATTTTAGAAGATATTAATAAAAAGCTGAAAAAATAAACAGAATGGTTGCCAGATTTGGCATAAAATCATTCATTCCTTTGCAACAAAGCGTTTCCAAGTGTGTAGTATCGCGTGAAATTGTCAAACATGAAGTAGAAATACACCCATTTTACGCCAAAATAAAAACTACATGAAATAAGTAACTCAAAATGTGTTACACAAAGTTGACATTTTTCAAATAGTAAGTTCGCTTAGACAACAGGAGTTTAGAATTAGCGATTATCCATTTTTCCAGAACAGAATAACTAATATCTTGAAAATGAAAAATAATTAAAATGCAGATTATTTTAAAGCCGGTTCGGTCCAGCTGGATTATTTGCTACCAGTAGAAATATTTGGCGGCATTAACTATGCCATTATAGCAGTTACAGTACACTTTTGATATTTGCTAGCGCGACGAGATGGTATAATTCGTGGTGCTAAGTACGCCAATCTGCAAACGATTATGTAAATGAAAATATGGATAACGGTTTTCCGGTAACCTTAAATGAACAGTAATTATCGGTTGTCAGCATGTGTAAATCGCCACATAATGAAAAGACGTTATTGGTGGTAAGCTATCCTATCTGTTCCGTAGCTTTTATTAACTTTACATGTATGCAAGTCGCCAAATAATGAAAAATCGCCATGGGTGGCAAATTCGCAAGGTGTCCAATAGGTTTTACATTATTAAAAATACAGCTGAAACAGATGTTCTGATTTTATTATGCTTTAGCTCCTAATTAATATAACTTTTGAATGGCAACATTAAATATCATTGTGTTTCTGAGGAGTGCAAATAATTTTTCCAGCGATTATAAACGGAGTCCGCACTCCAGGCGGAGTATAGCTCAGGACCCGTACAACACGGATTCCCATAACAAAATATATTCCGTGTTATGAGGGGGAGGGGGTGTACTGTAGTGTGAAGTTTAAATTTTTATGTACCAATGAACCTGCAAGAACCAAGCAATGTGTAGCTCAGTAACATTCTATCTGATCCAATCTTCGGGTTTTGTCTGTTGAAATTATGTCTTTTTTACGAATAAGCCTTATTAGGGGCCGAATGCCTCATACGAAAAGCGAGCGTAGCGAGTCTGGGGGCCTTGGCCCCTAGTTTTTTAAATATGAAGAACTGCTCTGTCAAAAACAAACTTGCAGCTTAAGTTTTGCCAGTAAACTCTCCAGGCCTAAGCCTTACAAAGAATCTGTACTATCTGTAAGCAAAGACTCTCAATTTATTGCAACACAAAAAATAGCTTCCTTTTTTTTCACTGTTTCTAGTAGGGTACAGGGATTAATAAATATGCAAACTATTCCGAAAGCTTGGTGAAATCTATGCCACAACGTGTAAAAGAGGTTCTGGAAGGAGAGGTCATATTCAATACTGATTATGATTAATTTGTACTTATTTTCTTAATAAAATGTTTTTTTTTCAAAATATGCGTTTGATTCAATAAAGCAAACGGTTTAATAATATGCACGGTACTGCATTTAGGTTTGAAAGTCCAATAATGGCGGAATCCTTTTACTTGATATTTGAATTCCGAATGCCTAGAAAGGTAACTCGGCTGTTCGAGCCTCGTCAGGGGGAAAACCCTCTGAACCCCCCTAATTTTTTTAGTTTCATCATTGCCATATTAAAACGATATTAATTGACTATGCCATTTTATCTCTCATCTTTCGTGCATTTCACCTGGTAACCCCTATGTTGAAATTTTTATGATTGTAACCTATTTATAGAAAAATACATGTGATGCATGTTCTACAGCTTACGAAATATTATAACGATAGATTGAAGATGTTGTGAACTAATAGTATTTAAATATATGTAAAATTATGTCGCATTTTTATGTCGCTTTTTGGGACACATTTTTCGGACAATTTTCAATAAAAGGGGTGAGAGATAAAATGACATAGCCATTAAAATATAACAGGACATGAGTAACAAAACACTGAAAAATGACCCTGAAATAAAATGCAATAAATGTTTGAAGCATTTAATTCTAAATTTTTAGTTGTATTTCATAACATATTGCATCCTTTTATGGTCTACAGTTTTTCTTAATATTAACAGTGAGATTAAAGGACAGTTGGAAAAATTATAAGTAGGAGCATCAGTTTACTAGAAAACCTCCGAAATTGACTATTTGTTCCTTATACAGAAGTATATTTGAAATATCAGTGAATATAATTAACAACAAAACTTAAGGGACCGTATGTTGGATTCTGTACCATTCAGAGCGTGGTCCTATTCGACTTCGTACTAGCAGATCTAAATACTGATGCAGCTTCTAAATTCTAATTCTCTGAAGTTTCATTGTAGAGAATTGAAACTAAAATATTTGTTGTAAGTGAGAGTGAATGAATTGATTAAGTGAATAAAAAATAATGGTTTGCATTGGAAATTTCGAAGTTCGGTACATAACAAATATGTAGACGATTTAATGTAGCAATAATAAACATGTAGACTTAATAAGTTAATAAAATGTAAGAATTATTTAATCATGAGAGCAGATTAAACAGTTTATGAATTAGATGTGAATTAAATTTCAAGATATCACACAGTTTAGGATCTTTGTATGTATGTTTCTACTATACATTTAAATGAATCCCCTGAAATCCCATGTATATATATATATATATCTATATACAGTGGACTCCGCTTAATGTGATCGCGGTTAATGTTATCAATCGCCTATTGTTATCGAAATCACCCTGTCCCGATTTTCTCTATTCATTTGTATGTTAAAATTATCGCTTTATGTGATCATTACATCGGTTAATGTTATCAGTTTTTGAACCTCATTTTAACTGGCAAAGGAATATTCAAAATGTATTCAGAAGGAACCCATTCTTTTCTTTCCCTTTGCTGTTGTTTGTATTTCCCAGAATTCTCCCTCTTCCACCTAGGGAAATGGGGAATGAACAAAGGAGTGAGGAATTGCACTTTACGGGAATTCCCTCCCCCCTCCACGCACATCCTGCTGGTGGTCAGTGGTTGTCAGATAACCGTTTTCTGGCCCGTTTTGTAATCGAAAAATTTATGGCTTTTCTTATGACCAGTCGGAATGAGCCGACAAACGGTAACCCATAAAACCACACCCCTCACATGATAGATAGACGGAACTGGAGCCTTTTTCATGAGAACGTTTCCTTCAATACATTGTTTACCCCTAGAGTTCCCCTCAATCTTCAGCGCATGTGAACTGGACATTATCGGAACTCAGAAGGAGCGTATTCACATTTTATGACTTGCTCCCTTACATGCAGCTTGTCGATATGGAAGCCAGAAAGGGAAATGATTTAACGTTAAAACAAAAGATCGAAATTTTAAATCGTTATGACAGGTTACCAAAAATGAGTCAGCGCAATGCTGCAGCGCAGTTAAACATTTCTCAGCCTTTATTGTGTAAAATTTTGAAAAATCGTGAGGAACTTACTAGAAGAGATAAACAAAATGAAAATACGGAGTGCAAACGTAATAGAGCTGGTAAAGATGAGCAAGTTGAAAAGGCTCTAAGACTTTGGTTTGAAAATGTTCGAGAACGTGATGCTCTAGTCAACGGAACCCTTATGCAACAAAAAGCAGAAAGTTTAGCTGCTCAAATGGGAAAAAAATATTTTGTTTCAACAAATGGTTGGTTTCAGCAATGGAAGACACGCGAAAATATTGTTTACAAGAGAATTCATGGCGAACAAAAAGATGCCGATAAGCCAGCAGCTGAAAATTGGCATGCGATTGAAATGAGACATGCATTAAAAGTCTTGAAACGTGGAGTTCAGCACCGCTCCGATGACTTTAAAAAACATTATGAATACGAACAATTTATTAATAACCTTCTAAGAAAAAATTGTAGACAAACAACCATTGATAATTTTTTTAATTATCTATACAATTCTTGTGTTTTAAAGGATAATATACAGCACATAAATATAAGGTGAGATTTCCATTTTATTTTGAGATTTAGTACGTGTAAATTAGAGTGAGGGGGGGGGGGGTAAATTTATCTAATTTTGCATATCGTTTATTGTTATCAATCGGTTATTCTTATCAAAATCACGGTGTCCCAAACTGATCACATTAAGCGTAGTCCACTGTATATATAAAGTTCAGAATAAGTTTCAAAAGTTAAAACAATAAACCTTAAGACTTAGTGAAACTTTATACTCTCTGCTTAACCGTTACTGTTTGAAAAGCATATATTCATTGACATTTTTGCATACGATAATATTTCGAAATTTCCTTTCTCTGTATAGAAAATTTTGCCAATTCAAAAGAAGTAATTGAATGTAGATAATTTTTAGACATGACCAATAGACTTCTCCCGTAAAAGATTAAATTTTAAATTATTTTATATCATGAACAAATAAATTCTTTATTGTTTATAATATGTATTTCTCATGTTTTTTCTTACTCTTTTATTTTAATTTTAATATATTTCACTTAGTTTACACTTAAGACAATGGCTTTTAGGCAATTGCTTTAGTTAGGCAATTGCTTTAGTAGTCTGAAAACACGATATTTATTAATAGTAATTAAAAATATTTGTGTTCATTTACTTAATGTGATTAAAATAGATAATGAAAAAAAAATCTAAATGCAGAAAAAAAAAATCTTTAAATCTTCTTTTACATGAGACGAAATATTTTTTCCTTGAGATTTATCTCTTTCAAGTGATTTATTTGATAAAATCTTCAATATTTTATCAAATATGTACGTTTTTTTTTCATATATGCAACAGTGAAAATACTTCGCCAATGTTTCAAAACGATGGCGCTAAATGAACTGTTTGTCGAAATGTATTACAATTTATAAAAAGCATATCTACTATAATAATCAATAAAATTTAAGATAATGTTTTTCTGTCTGGCAGACGGTTTTTTAGGAAATTACTCTCCTCCAATTAAAAGGCATTTAGAACGTCAAATAGTGAAACTAATTATCTCGAAATAACATGCAATAGATTAATTTTTTAATGCGATCTCTTTTTTTTAGAAAGATGAATCATTCTCGATCAAAACTAAATAAAATTATATAACTCTAGTACCTTTATGTAATTCCAAAATATTTGCTGTCGTAAGAACTATAAAGTGAAAAACAAGAAGGGGAACACGAAAAAAGTTTCAATGGGACATGGCTGCATTGAGCAGATATAAGGGATAGAGAGAGCTTCGGCAACCCTACCTTGAGACAATCTCAGCAGCTAACTTGTGTCAAGATCACGCGTGCATAATTCTTGCTTATCCAACTCGCCTTAGTTTTCTATGGGACACTTGTGGATAGCGGGCTTATTTCCGTTTTCATCGTTCCATTTTAAAGGAAGAATGAAACAAAATTGATCTGCTTATACATGAAGTGTGAAAGGTTCGGAATAACACGTCACATGCGAGTGTTTTTTTTTTGTTTTTTTCATACTTTTAAAATATACTTAGTAAATAAAGAATTTTTTTTTACTACATCCACATCCACTAATCCTTGGGTATTTATTTTAACCGCGTTTGTAATGTGCATGTCCACTGTGAATTTGGTTTGTATTTACATTTCTACTCGCCAAATAGGGCGAAAAAGAGCAAGCCTAGTCGCTCTGTGGATTGCCGTACAACAAGCCGCGCGGTTCATCCTTTCCCCACTTTTCCAATAGTTTTTGAATACGATGCGCCCTCTAGTATATTTATTCTGTTAATATATGGATCAGAGGAATGGACTGCGGGTAAGAATCCTAGTAGAGTTCCGGCTGCGGAGATACGATACCTGCCGAATTTTCGATTAATAGCTGATATTATAAGAGAATTAAAAATATTTTTCCTCTGTTAGGGAATTAAGGATTAGCACAATGAGTGCAAAAATTGTGTCCAACGTTCAACACGCTGGTGACTACCTAGATCTGCCTTCTAATCTCATGCTTAAAGGCAAGGGAGATCGGAACAGACCCAGGAAACAATGGTTCAACTAGGAAGCCGTAACACAGTGTCGGTGGGAATGCTTGAAAATTTGGAAGCCACTATTCTCAAATATTTATATCATCATAATTTCTAAAAAAATTGTCATCGATTTTTTTTCACTACCTCAAACCTTAGAGAGCTGAAAGGATTATTATTTATGGATTATAAAATGATATTTTACAAATTAAAAAATATAGATATAATTGGTTTTTTTAATTAAAGTAAGGGAATTGCCATGAAACAGTTACTTCCATTTGTAACAGTGTAATTTTAAAAATATCAGCAATTATAATTAAAATCGAAACTAAAAATGTGCATATTATATTCTAGCTATCTGTTCGTTGTCATGTTAAATTTTCTAACAACAGAGATCTAAGAACATAAAAATTTAATACATGGGAATGAGCGAAGCTGATTTAATTGAAATAAGCCAATAAAACACGACGGTTTGTACTTTAAATTTCAAAGTTAAATAAAGTATGTAAAATTCAGTTTAAAAGCTCGCTTTTATATGGAAGGATATAAAATATTAACCCCATAAATAGAGATATTTTCTTTCTCCATTACAACTAGATTTCGATTAAGCTCAGATAGTTTTCATTGTAGGAGAGGAAGGCATTGTAACTGTACAAATGATAAAACAAAACTATATTTTTGCTAGTGAATATTTTCAATACTCTGTATTAAAACTAATCCTTTAGAGGAAATCAGCATTTTCCTTTCGTTTTTCAGATGAGCTAAATGGTATTAATTTTTATAACAATCTGCCTTGTATATTTTAAATATAGGTTTACATGCACAAAACTTCGGGGTGTATTGTAAAATATTAACATAGTAAATACATTTGCTTTTTCCCCATATATGCATGTTTCAAACTTGAATCATTTAGTTGTTTTTAAAATTACAATTATAATATTTCTAAAACAGTAAATATTTAATGCCTGCCTCTCAATAATATAAAAACACAGAACGATTTTGAATAGTTAACTTTTACAAAAATACAGAAATGTGTAAACACGAACCTCTATTCTTCAAAAAAAAAATTGGCGGGCTTCAGAAGATGCAGAAATTAGAAATATTTCAAACATTTGCAACCCTCAAGCGCAACTTTTGTTTTCCAAAAAAAGTGTTTTTTGTTTAAATGCTTAAATATTCATGTTAGAAAAGAAAACATCTAGAATTCGAAGCAATATAACGAATATCTGACGTTTTTAAGGAAATATGGAAATAATAGAATATTTGAAATGCGTTAAAGCGTTAAACAAATATGGGTTTTCTGTCCATTGTTTTGTTAGAGGATACGCAGAAAATTGGTATCCAGCGTTTAAATTTTATTTAAAACGATATGAAAGTTTATTGAATGAATTGAACTGGACTTTCATAGTAAAAAGTTGGTGATTATGCACACACACACACACACACACACATATATATATGTGTGTGTGTGTGTGTGTGTGTGTGTGTGTGTGTGTGTGTGTGTGTGTGTGTGTGTGTGTATGCGTGTACATATAGGGGAAGGAGGCCCAAAATGATCCTAGCGGACAAAACTATCTACATATGCTTTCTTCCGAACAGGCAGCACTATCTACCAGGTAACACATAAACTAATTGTGCCTAATCAAGAAGAAACAATGGCGGTATTTAAGCGATCGGTGTATTATGTTTCTAAGATGAATTCCTCAAAAAACTGGGTTTTATCATATATCTTATAAGGTAAGCACTAACTTTCCTATTTATTTAGGAAGACAGACTTTAATGTGCTGAAATAGCACAGTCTTTAATGTGTTGTTAGTTTACTGAATAATGTTTTTAGATGTGAATTTCACTTGTTACGTTTATGTTTCTCGGCCCATTCCTGTAATATGGCCGGCAGTAGGAAACCATATTCCCGGGAAAAATGATCCCTCGACTGAAAAAAACTCCAGTGCGGGGTCCCAGGCGTCATGGCAGCCCTTCAACCATTCTCAATAGACGTGACTCCACATTACACTATCTGATTTATTTCTGCGTTTATTTTAGGCCATAATTTTTTAATTATAATTTCTAAATATTTCTTTTATTGTCTGAGACAATTTTATTTTAAAATTTTTCATAAAATAAATCATGCATAATATATGATTGTAAAATTTATTTTATTCATTTATATAGTCTTAATTGCTAATATATTTTTTATTTTGCCGATAAAAGACAATTTAAAATTATTTTAAAATGAAGGATCCTTTTGCCCTTCGATTCAGGTTCGAATGATATTTTAGGAACTTTAAACAAAGTTTTTTATTCATTACTCATCGTGTTTTTAAAATATTATACTAAAATATTTTATGATGCAAAATATGTAAAATATGATAGCAAAAAGGGTAAAAGTTTTATTTAAACATTTATGTTATTTTATACAAGTTTTAACCTTAAGAGGATCATTTTACGATATATATATATATATATATATATATGTAAAGAATGGGCCTTACGCCATTAGTTGTTGGAATGATTGACGCAAATCCATTGGGGTTCAAGGTTAAATAGTTTATTTCAAAGTTCGGACAGAGGGCCCCGGTCAGGAGGAGTCAGGCCGGCGACCTTTTAGCTCCGGGGCTATCTTCGTACATCCGAGTCTAACAGCTAAAGCTGGAAGCTCCTGCAAAAGCTTCACGTTCCAAACTCCTAAAAGCTAAGCTAAAACTCTAAAGCTCCCAAAATTTCCACGCTCTTGTTTAAATACTCCTTAGTTACCACACCTGCTGGCAGGGTGTAGCACGATCGCGAAGGCGTTACTCTCAAATGTAATTAGTTAACTAGCTTGTCAATCAAGACATGAGAAACACCTGCTTACACAGGAGTTCTAAAAGCACGTAGTAGCAAAGCCACAGAAAACTGAAACTACTGCTGAATCAACAATTTTACTTCTTATGGAACTTCAAAAAACGTCTCTGAGCGTAATATTTGTGTGGCCGAGAAACAAACTTTACAGTGAGAGTAACCGAGATTAAAGAAGGCTTTTCAAATAACATTAAATTAAATTGGGTTAAATTAGCAAAGTTTATTTTATTATTACACTAGCTGCGTGCCCGTTCTTCGCACGGTAGGAAACGAAAAATTTTCTCACATGTGTAATTCGAATTAATTCCAGTGATGTGGAATCTAGAAAAAGCAAACTTATTTCACTCTTGACTTAAAATTTGCGTCATATATGTAATAACCTGAGATCATTGCAATATAATGACACACACACAAAAAAAACAAAAAAAAAAAACTATGTCAGCGTCATTCGGTATCAAAAAAGTGAAAATGGACCGTTTGCAGTGGACTTCTCACTTTCAAAATGTCTTATTTCCGCAGACATGCTGTCTTTTAGGTTCACGTTTTAGCGTTAAATACCTCTGGCACTACATGAAATGGACATTTTTTTTATTTTAAAAATACGTCACTCTCTCTTGCAACCCTTTACAAAAAGAAAAGAGATAAGAGATAAGACTGCGCTATTTATAAAGGCTTTAAAATTGTTTTTCAAGATTATGCAGTTTAATTTTTTTTTCTCACAAATAAATCCAATGTTTATAAAAGGAAATCGAGCCAATCAAAGAAATCGTCTGCTTGGACATAAGAATAACCATGTACACAAAACGAAATCTTTGGAATGAGAAACTTTTTTCACGTTTTCAGAAGAGCGCTCGTTGAAATTTGTTCAAGTTGTACAATAACAGTAGTATTAAGGCAATAAACAACAGATGTTTTAATTCGAATTTCGCAAAAAATCGCTTCGAGGTATGGCGCGGGACCGGTTATTATTTATTTTTTTCAACTGGCAATTTTAATCATTGTTAGTGTATCCATGACAACCAAACCGCAAGATATCAAACCGAAACTCATAAGCATGTGCTACTGAAATGAAAATCCTTCTTTACTTAAAAATTCGTAAAAATTCTCCTAATTTATATTTTTCCTCCGTTCTTCTTTTAAAAGTGGGCGAATTGTGTGCTCCGTCTTTTGCCCAAATATAAAAAAGTTACGGCAGATAGAATTCAAGATGCAGCAGTTTTAAAAATATTTTACGAAAGTCAGCGTCAAATTCAATTTTATTTAAAAAATTCCCAAAAATCTGCAAATTATGTTACACAGTCCGAACAAACAGTTTTTAAAAGAAAATTTTCTCCTCTATACGATGATGTAACTATCGTTTTCTTGCAAGTGCAATTACCGGCGTTATTGTGTATTACGCAAGAGAAAATCGCTAAAAATCGGACAAAACATAAAATAAAACATTTTCTAATTCGAATTTCGAAAAAATCGCTTCGAGGTGTGTCGAGACCCGTCTTGGAGAATTTCCGTACAAAATTTGGTAGGTCTACGATCACCCGTTTCAGAGCTACGCGAGACACAGACAGACAGACAGACAAACGGACAGTTTACACACTGTTTTATTTATATAGATATATAGATATATATAGGGTCGTATACTGACCCTATGAGTTGACGAATTACTGTTATGTGCTTCAAATTAAAAGCAGGACATATACGGAATGATTAGTCGAAATTGTTAGGACACACACACATTTAATGAATCTTCTATTTACAAAGTTATACAAGAAATCTTTTACACCACTTAGGTACGTTAACAAAACATCCACACAGGATTCGCTTCTTTAAAAGAAAGAAAGAATAAAACAAGCCACCCAGGCATGCACGAAAAAGGTTCCATTCCATCTCCGTTCAATATCTCCGAACGTCTCTGTCAACTTCACTCTAACTAACGGCTCGCTTCTTCCGAATTCGCCAGCCAACGAAAAACAAAACACCACGTGACCTCCCACGTCAGGGGGGGGTCTCAAAGGAAGGGTGAGGCATCTGCGCTCTGATCGAAACTTCGGATTCTACAGGCTCGCCCATCCGACCTGCGGTGTCCTCACCGCCCAGGACCATAGGATATCTGAAATAAAACACTTAAAAAAAAGAAAAGAGAAATACATTATTTACAGGTCATTTAAAAATATGAAAAGTTCTACAGTCTGCTCCACGGTTTCATGTGATCTGCTGCAGAACTTGTGATGTTAGGACCCTCATGACGTCCCACTTTTTCGACGTCATATCTGTCATGTCCTTTGACCTTCGTTATTTTGTAGGGACCAAAATATTTCAGCCGTAGCTTCAAACCAGTCCCGAACTGTGTCCTCTGGATTGCTACTAAGTCGCCTAATTTGTACTCTACTGCTTTCTTTCTTTTCTTATCATAACCTTTTTTATTTTCTTGTTGCATTTTGAGGATATTTTTTTAGCCTCTTCTCTTAAAGAATTTCTCTCCTCCAAAAAACTTCTCTGGTATTCTTCGTTAAGATTTCGTTAATTTTCAGGTCTTCTTTGTTCTTCATCCTAACCCTGTCCTAACCGAATTTCAAGAGATTTATGAATGCGTTCATTTTCATCTGTGGCTTGTGAAGTTTCCTCTAACTTTTGAATAGCAATTTTTAATTTTCTTCTGATCTTTCTAGATCGTCTTCCAGCAACTGAATTTTTCTATTCAATGCAGCTACCTTACTTTCAACCTTTTCGCTGCGGCAAACTTTCTCTTGAGGGGGCGACTGAGCTTCATCAGCCGTTTCTTTAATGGCCTTCGATTCAGCTTTATTTCTATAACGATACTTTGCTCGATCATACCTTTCAGATCTGAATCTATTTTACTTTCTGTTTTGCCTGGCTCTTCTACAACCATTTGATTAACAATTTTTCGTTTACCTTCACCTGTACGATCAAAATTATCGTTCCTAAACCTATATTTACATTCAGCAATTTTGTGTGAATAACTATTACAAGCATAACATTTTTTTCTGGTAGCTCCAAAATTTCTATTATCTTTCCCTGGCACGGGGCTAGAAAACGTATCATTTTCTTTATTCACTTTTTTAGGAAATGTTTTATTAGATAAAACACGAGCTGATTCATATTCTTCTAACTTTTCCACTATTTCCTCCCTAGTGTTCCACTTATGCCAGTTATCTATAAAATGTTCTTTAACCTCTTGTGGCACTCTTCTTTTAATCTGGTCAGAAACTATCAGTTCACAAAGACTAGTGAAATCTTTAACATTTACACCATGAACCCATTCTTCAAAATATTTGGTTAAGTTCGAAAGCGAATTCTCGCCAAGAACAAGAATTTTCTTTTTTATGAAAAAATAACTTTTGTCTAAACTGTTCTGCAGTTAATTTAAATCTTTTCAGCAATACTGCTTTAATGTGATCTTAATCATTTGAAACATTTTCAGGTTCTCGAGTTATGATTTGCGCGATGTCTAGAGGTAGTAATCCTAATAAGTGTGTGACCCAATCATCTTTTTTAATTTCGACTCTTGTGGCTTGCCTCTCAAATAAAGCGAGATACGTGCTAATGTCTGCTTTTGGATCCTTCGAATCGAAACTTTTGATTATATTTGTAAGATCTATTTTGTTTTGGATTACAAAAGGTTCTGTACTGTTCCCCTTCTCATAATTTTTTTATTTTAATTGTTCCAATTGGAATTCACGTTCTAATTTCTCTTGTTCTAATTTTTCCCGCGCAATCTTTTCTTCGCTTTCGCGGTCTGCCGCAATGTTACTGAGAACAGATTTTGTGAATTCTTCATCGTACTTCGCATCACTAATGATAATATGTTTCATTTTAGCAATAGTTGGGTTATCGGGGATCTTTAAATCCAGTTCACGCATTAATTTGATAATATCCTCTTTACGATGTTTTCCGATGTAAGACATGTTTGTTGATAAAAAAAAAATTGAGTACTTACAGTTTGCAGTCTTCGGCGATCAAACTCGCCCTGGTAATCCACAACTGATACGTGAGCACACAAAACTTTCCTTGAAGCACAGATACTTTACACAATAATCAATTCAATATTCCATATTATTCTTCACACTTATCCAATTCTAATCACACTTATCCAATTCTAATTCTATCCCGGCGAAAAGTTCCGAAAAACTAGAGAGTTTTCGATATCGGCATCGACATCGACATCCCGGCAAAAGTCCCCAAAAACTATAGGGTCGTACTGACCCTATGAATTGATGAATTACTATTATGTGCTTCAAATTTGACAGAGGTAAAGTACAGATTGACTAGGCGAAGTTACTTGAACATACACACATTTAATATTCTTCTATTTACAAAGGTATACTAGAAATCTTTTACACCACTTAGGTACGTAAACAAAACATTCACACAGAGTTCACTGCTTTAAAAGAAAGAAACAATAAAACAAGCCACCCAGGCATGCACCAAAAAAGTTCCATTCCATCTACGTTCAAATCTCTCCGACCGTCTCTGTCAACTTCGCTCTCTCTCCCCCCTCGCTTCTTCTCAAATTCGCCAGCCACGAAAAACAAAACACCACGTGACCTCCCACGTCAGGGGGGTCTCAAAGGAAGGGGTGAAGATCTCTCAGCCCTTTCAGCAGCTGCGCTCTTATTGAAACTTGGGATTCTACATATATATATATATATATAAGCCAGCCATAAATATAAGAAGAATGTATTTATGCAATATGCAACACTTACATAGATACACAGTAATTATGAAATCTATTTGTATATGCATAGTTTGTTTGTGATCAAACTGCAGTAAATATGCGTTAGTATGCATGAAATTTATACGTGCTATTAATATGTACTTTGCAAAGTGAATTGAAAAGTATTTATCTACTTTTTAAATTTCTGTTACAGAAACAACAATACACTCGATAAATTCAAATTTGCTCTAACAGACAATAAGCTGAATTGGGCCTTGAAAGCTCATAGACATTTAAAGTCATATTTCAGGCGTTTCAAACGTAGAGAGACTTGAAATCGCAAGTTCTGTAATGCTGATAAGTGGCTGAATAGGGGCGAGCCAACACGGTGAGCAAAGTAAGCATCTCATTGGGGGAGGGGGGCAATCTTCGAAGGGGCGCAATTTCGAACCAGAAACAGAAAATCTTGATCTAGAGCATAAAAAAGAACACATATTTTATGCTTGCTGGCTGGCGTCACTTACTCTAGATTCTAGTCGCCTGGGCTACAAGTCCTAAGAACCAAGTGCACAAGATTCTTCACTTATGCGAGCAATGCGTGAAAATTCTGCGTTGTGAAATAATGTGCACGTTTCTTACTGGTGCAGAAAAATCCCCTATTGAGTGCGAGGAGTTCGCGTAAGCTCTGTTACACTCTTAAAAATTTGGCGCACGATACATGGCATGGATGATTTTCAGGAAAAAAAGGCGAAACATGCAGCTAGAAAAGTTAGGTCCATAAGATGGTGAAACCTTGTTCCCACCTTTGGTGCTTCAGAAAAATATGGCTAAACCTGAGTATTAAACGTTGGAACAAGGTTTCACCATCTTATGGAGCCAACTTTTCCAAGTACCATGTTTTATCAAGTTTCGGTGAAATGTTGCGCCAAATTTTTTGAGTGTACTTGCGAAAAACTCGCGTAAGATATACGGCCACGTTGAAGTGCAAGTCCACTGCATTATTCGAAACTTAAAAATGACACATTTTTCAGCTATTTTCAGACACAAGAAAGCCAACTGACCTTAAAGGAGTTCCCCACTGCACTGGAGGAGCAACTGACGAATTAAAATACAAATAGTATAGAGTATGCAGTATTCTCTTATGTGTAACATTTGTATAGCTTTCTTGTGATTGTTGAACATACCAATCATACTTATTTCATTTGCATTTTGTACAAGCATTTGTAAACCACATTTTTTATTGGAAGTTTGGTGTTCCAGGCGTGATTTTCATACGAACTTTCCCTTTTTCCCCCATTAGTCTTACCACCCGATCCATTTATGCCTGGATAATATATAATGATTTCCTGCTTCAGGAAGACATGTTCAAAGTGCTTTTCCCATAACAACTGATTCATCCGATTTGTTGATTTTATACATATACTAAAATCTATAACACCATATTTGTCTGATAATTTCGTTATTTTACAATTTGCTGTACATTGTGCAGTGTAGATAAATTTATTTAATTTCTGTATGTAACTTTTTGGAGTATTTGCCATTTTTCAAAATTTTTCCTTAATTAATGATAACTAGTGTAAATGTTTACTATATCAAAAATCTCTTCATGTTAAATTAAATTTCTCTTAAAAATATAAAACTAACATTGTTTGGATGGCTAACTTTTTACAGTAATTTATCAAAAATTTAAGAAAAAAATGCAGAAGTTTCAAACTGACCGTTATTTGAGTAGATCATTGAATTCCAATTACACGCGCACTTATTAGGAGACTTCGAAAAATATTTGTTATTTTAGTAAATTCAGAAACACCATAAAAATTTGCTAAATGCTTGACTGCAATTTCTTATGTCTTCAATCACATGATTTTTTTTAAAATCCTGAACAAAATGTAAAAATATTTCGGTTAGATGCACATCAAATTCTATCTTATATCAGGGCTCAAATTTGTTCCAGATTATAAAAAAGTGATATAATAAAACTGACATCATCAATTTTCCTTATTGAATTTCAGGTAAGAAATTTTTCACTCATCTTGCAATCACTGGCCGAGATAAAATGACATTTTTCACAAAGTACTTCAAGTTTTTCCATTTTTTTTTTTCATAATCTTGTGGTTGACTTTATTCAGTGACTTATTGATTTCGTTCAAGTGACACGCATGCGCAGATGAAACCCGTCGATTTGCATCAAGATTTCCTCACTTTGTAAAGTCAATATGCTTGACTGCAATTTTTTTTTCCACTTTTTTTTTACTTTTTTCCCTTTAAACTTTTCTATTTCATAGGGAGAAAAAAAAAAGAATATTTTTCATCGTGGTTCAGATAATAAAATGCAATGTTAAATTTTCGCTGCTTGTAAATCGAAAAACTGAAAGTCCAATAACTCATACATATATTTTTCAAGAATTCAATAAGTCTGTGCATGATAATGCAAAAAAAGCAATGCTTTTAATCATCTTTTCTCAGTTCGAAGTTTTATGTACAGTTCGATGGTTTATTTCAGATTCTAGATTTATACTCGATCTTATACATTGATCTTCAAATATGATACATTGTTATTATTACATTCTAAACTCCAAGCACCTGATAATGTAACTTATTATTATAAGCTTTTATTATTAAAAAGTTAGACTCAAAATCAGTGTTTATGATTTTCTCCAATAAACATAGTATTATTCCTGAGGGAAAAAATCCTTTGAAAGATGTAATAATCATTTGAAAATTGTGATGCTTTGATATTCAGAGTATTGTAAATAAAAGTTAAAGGTACGTATGATAAAAATTAGTGTCTTCACGTACTTCGATTTAACTTTTTCGAACACCTCGTTTAAGATTTGAAAAAAAAAATTGAAAAAATAAGGATAAGATTAACATTTTTTTACATTCAATGGCACAATATAAACTTAATTTTCTTACTTGGGTGGTTTCATTTACAAAAGCATTTTTTAAAATTGTAATAACCACTTTGTAATGTTTCTATATGTTAAATACTGACATTTAGTTACCAATATTGCCAAAGGTTGAAAAATTTCAGCACTATTAGTAACTAATAGTCTTACACAAGTTATTAAACAACTGAACAACAGAAAAAAGAAATTTTCAGTTTTAGCCATTTTACAATAAAAACTGAAATTCTAAATTGTATAAACAATATATTTGAAAAGAAAATGTACATCTGAAGGTTTTGAATGACATTAGGGTCACTTTACGTAAAATTTTATTTTAAGAACTGAGCATCGACATTGCATATCAAACGCTTTCCTGTTCGTTCCAGCTGACAGATATGACAGAGATCTGAACGGTGCGGGAATATGTTGAAGAAATTCAATGCATACGATGTAAGTCAGTTTTAGAAAAAAAAATCTAACATAAGATAGGTAATGTTTGCTATACTCATATTAAAAAACGATAAAGTTATTTTTTTTTTCTCTGTTACATGCAATACATTTTTCACGTAATTTGTTTTTTATATTTAATAAAACTTTTTGTAAGCTTCAGGTCTTATAGAGATCTGACAACAATGCATTTATCATATGCCAGATGCACAGGTGTCCCAAAAAACACTGACTTAGCCTTTTTCTTCTTATATGTTGATCATAGGCACAGGCAATAATTTAGAAAGTTACGTGGTAAAAGGCACAGAGTAAAGTTTGCATGAGACTATATTTAAATAAATACAAAATTTCAATTTTTATACGCTCCCCGTACAAAAAAATCCCCATGCATTAAAAAGAGAATGCACAAAACTTAGTATTTTATCATAAAAAGCATAGCATATATGAAAATTAATGTATGCTAATTTAAACCACTTTCAATGGCTCTCGAAATGAAAAATTCACATGGCTGATCGTGTTTCATGTTTCATCCACAGATTAGGAGGGAAAATAATAAGTGCATAAATACATATTTTTGCTATCATTGGTATTAAATAGCCCCTCATCAACTTTGTTGAAATATATCTCTGAGCATTTATTATGGTGAAAAGCTCTGTAAACCATATTATTAATGTATAGGGGCACGTTTTACTAACTGAGAATTTCTTTTTGAATATAGGAGACGTATCAAAACTTTAAACTTCGTACTTATTAAATCTCCTAAGTTTTTATCGAAAGCATGAAATTATGTAATTTTGTTTTACGGAACTTTGTATTGCATTACATATTTGCATGACCAAGTAAAAACATAGGTCAGTGTTTTGAGGCACATCATTTAGTGTGAGTACAATGCAATTATATTGTAATTCCACATACCTTAATATCTATGACTGTGAATTATGAGATTTAAATATTAAGATCTGGGTAAGTTAAATACCAAGTCTGGTACAAAAGCTAGTTTGATTTTATAGAATACTCTCTTACATTCGGAAAACCAATGTAATTTTTATTCAGTAAATTAGTAAATGTGTTTGAGGTTTGATCAATGTACTATATCTATATGCTACTGTGAGTGAAGGACCGAAATTAGAGAATGTCGGCTTTCACCGGTGAATGTTAACACATACCAAATACGCCAGTAAAAGACCGAATATTTGATTATATTCTAGTACATTCGGAATACTCCCGGTAAATATCACAAGCATCGATATGAGACCTAAAAGATAAGACGAGGTCAACAGAAAGGCAAAAACATAGCAGAAATTCTATTGGGAAAGGTTATTTCCCCATGAATACATTCTCATATAGAAGACAAGTTCACTACGTTATAAATGACACGTTCTTCATTGCCTAAACCTAAAACTTAATGCTTAACATTTATCCAAGCAAAACGTCTGTCAATGTTAAGAAAGAAATATCGAACATCCTTTCTTTTTCTCACACAATAATCTAATGCTAAATGCCCCCCCCCCAAAAAAAAACAATCCCTGGCTGCTTTTTAAATGTACCATGGGATTTAAGTGTGAAAGTGTGAAAGTGTTAAGAGCGCACTGTGCCTATAAAATTTATCGGTCGATTGTATTCCATATGTGTATGACCAAGTAAGAACCTAGGTCAGTGTTTTTGGGCACAGTGTTTAATGTATATACGGTCAGTTATAATTTAACTCAAGATACATCAATGCATATGATTATGTATTATGAGACCTGAATATTAAGAACTGGGCAAGTTAAAAACCAAGTTTGACACAAACTAGTTCGATTTTAATGACTACTCTCTCATCCTAAAAAAAATAATTAAATTACGTTTTAGTAAAATTGTTTTTATGATAAAGTTACATATATATGTGTGTGTGTGTGTGTGTGTGTGTGTGTTTAAAACTGCATGAAAATCCGTCAAAAGTATGTTTTTTTTTTTTTTTTTTTACTATGATAACTATGGAAAGGAAGGTTCGCTGAAACTTTCCGGTTTGGATGTACAGACTTTACGTTACTTTCTATAAACATAATGTGTTTATAAGCGAAGTCGTCTTATAAAATCTTTGGTGATGCTGCAGCGACGGCCGCGCGAAGCGCTAGAGCACTGGACCTGCATGCTTCATCAATCTCCCGATGTTCAGCATTTTATCCACTGTATCACTAATAAAACGTGATAGGGAATACATCGACATGGATGGCTTTATAATTAATACATTAGCTTGTTATTATTAAAGAACAACAGAAAATATTACTTTTGAATAGCTATTTTCTTTTTATTCAAATATAAATTTCAATCTGAAATTAAATAATTGTGTAATATTCACTTTACTGTAAATATTTTCTTTTAAATTTAAAGATATTGAATCACATAAACCAAAATATGAATTAGCTTTGAAAGGAGGTATAAATGAGCAATAAAAGAATTTTAGAACAATGCGTTTTTATTCTATCGAGAAAATATATTCTGCTACATACTGAAAAAAAAAAAAACTATTCTATTTTAATTACCATAGTGCAGTCAAATCCGCTTAATGGAATAAGCAATTTTCTAGAAAATTTATTCTAATAAACTGGATCTGGATATTTCATTATCTGGGATCACATTGACTAATTATTATATTACATTACTAATTAGTATATGAAATACGATAATTTCAATTAAATATCACAATAAAAAAGTATCCCTTCTAGACGAATACATAAAAGGTTTAAAAATAATATAGCGCTCTCTTTGTAAAAAAAAATTATATATATATATATATTATATATATATATATATATTTATGTTGTGTGTATACGTAGACAACGATAGTTAGAAAAAATAGGAGCTCAATATGTATTATTAGTATAAGCATGAGTAATCTCAAAATAATGAAATTTCTGCTCAATTTCACAAAAGAGACATTTCTAAATTGAAACCTATCAAAAATTTTCCAGTTTCGTGGTTGACCGCGTCGTAATCTTTTAGGTGAAAAACAGCAAGTGAAGAATGAATGACAATCTATGGTGATAAATAATAACAACTTACGATTATTATTCTTTCGTTTGATCCTTATGAAGTTTCAGATGTATTCCATCCATCATCGATGTCCAATCATGTGACATAGTTAAATGAGGCGGAAAAATAAATGTAGTGTAAATAAAGGGACTCGAAGTACTTTAGTTTTCAAAACAGCAGGACTTTTTAGACATGCAGACTCTAGTGAGCGCACGCTTTATAAAGATATTCACGCAAAAATCAGTCATAAAAAAGAGATACTTTTGTGATTATGATTGTCTGTCTCTGCACACTATTTCTGTCATTGCAAGCAAAAAAATATTTCGCTTCCGGAAGTACCTGATTTTAGCACTACTTGCTATAACAATACTTTAAGTTCTGCTGTAGCAATTGGATGCCAGCTCAAAAATTAAGTAAAATATTGTTATTTTGACACACACCTCGCGACGCAGAAAGGGGATTAAGATTGAAACACCTGTTCATCTATCTATCTGTGAGATTCTTGATTCCAAAAGAATTTGTCTCTTTTAATAATTTTTCAGCTAATTTAACTGGAATCATGTCTTGTTATGTTGAATGAAAACCTGTTAAGCCATTTATTTTATACCAGTTGAGGTTCCCGTTTTTCGTATGGGAAGAAGCAGGCATTTTTCTAATAATTCGCATTTGGAATTCATTTAATCAATGCAGAATTTTCAAAACTGACAAACTCTTTCACTCGTATCGTTAATATTTTCATCAGACTAGCTAATTTAAAAAAGAATAAACTTCACTTTGCTTTGTATTATTTTGTAGTTGCCCCCAGAGCTGCATAGCCTATAGCTTCAAGCACGAAACAAAGTGCAAAAATAAGATCAAGGCCGTAGCAAGGGAAGGGATTATGGAGGTTTGATCCCCGTCCCCCTAAAATTTTTGTCAATGCATTAGTAGTGTGTTATTTGCGTTGATTCTGAAGATCGATTGAAGGCGAAAAAATTTAGGACTACATATCCCACCGGAATAATTTTTGTTTGCCTCGGCCTTGAATAAGATATGCACCTTACTAGTAAAAAATGGTCTCAAAGAACCTGACATAAGAGGGCGCTTTTTCTACTGGGATTTTTTGTGATCTGCGCTTGTAAAAAGTGAAAGAAAAGTTTATTTCTATTAATGAGAACTACATTCAGCACAGCCGTCCAAACTGGGCAGCGGCTTAAAAACCATTCTATCACAGCTTGGGTCCGGGTTCGAATCCTGGCTTGGTCATGGATGTTAAATTTTCAGCCCTTCCTAGGGTTAGCGTCGACCGCACACTGGGTGTCCCCATAATAAAATGGCCACAATAGCTTCAGGCAGTTGTAGTGGATAATGCCTAATAGGCAAATGCTTGGTCGCTGAAAAAAAACAAACATTGAATACATTTCATATTTTATCACATAAAATAAATAACAAATATCATGTTCTATTTCAATCATTATGGTTTAGAAGTAGCATAATCTCTTGTAGCCTATTCAGTTATTGTGTTCAATAAAATAAAAAAAAGAACTTTAGGCGTTCACAGGAAAAAAAAAACAATAATACATAAATATAAAACAAACATGAATTTACTGGAGCTTTAAAAATACTGAGAACTTGAATTCTATTTTAGTTATTTCACATTTTATCTCCTTCGCATGTAGGGTAGCATTACCGGTTCCTTACCCGAGACAGCGACGTCTATTGTCGGAAAATCAGAACCTTTTTGAGAGTTTTAGCACAGTAGATGATACCTATCCGTAAATATCAATCCATAGTTTCATGGTAGCAGATAAAAACAATTTTTCAGACGTCAGATTCCTGAAAAAAATGTATCTTACAAAAGAAAAATAAAATATGAAATTTCATTATTTGATTTCCCGTTGGCAATATTTTAACTACTGAACTGAAAGAACTACTAAGGCTTCATTTTCTCAAAAAAGTACGATAAATTTACATTTTCAATTCGCAAAATTATTTAAACAGTGGTCTAATTTATATATCACAGTCTGCAACCATAAATCGGTTTCTAATAAATTTTTAAAACCGTGACATAAAAATGGCATCAATTTAAATAGGATATTTATATTTATTACTCTTTTGATTTACTTTTTTACGCTATCAGATGTTAAAGAAGCTGTGAACTGAAAATTAAAAAAAAATCCTAAAAATTGGAGAACTGGTAGATTTTTTTAGAAGTCGAATATACATTTTTCTGTATTTGTTTACGTATTAGTTCAAATTTTAAGGACAATCTGTTCTACGATGCCGATTTGTATCCAAAATAAATGAACAGACAAGCGAATCTTCATTTTCATTTATAAGATTAAAATCCGCCCAGACGAATTTTGAAGCCCCTGTCTGTGTTATAGCAATCCCTATAACGATCAGCCAACTTTAATGCAGCTTGTTTCATTTTAAAGCTGGTTTTAATGCAGATAACTTTTATACCTATATTTGATGATACTCACTTCAAGCGTCTTAGGCTCTTAAAAGCTTCATTTACAGTTTTGCGGTGCGTTATAATTCAACTAAATAGGTAAATTTATATGTTATCGCGGGATTTATTGTAGAAAATATATGTCCATTTTTTTTTTATTTAAATGTAAAGTTAATAAACAAAGTAAATAGCAATACATGACATTG
Organism: Cheiracanthium punctorium; assembly: GCA_038373885.1. Taxonomy (NCBI): domain Eukaryota; kingdom Metazoa; phylum Arthropoda; class Arachnida; order Araneae; family Cheiracanthiidae; genus Cheiracanthium; species Cheiracanthium punctorium. The sequence goes on along the minus strand of JAWZYV010014928.1, from coordinate 152,541 downwards.
CGTTAGCGAGGCATATTGAACAAGAAATAGGAATTTATTTTATATAATAAGCAAATATCCAGGAAATTGCTTGCTTTAAAAAACATTCGAAAAATATTACTCGCAGAAACTCTAATAATTTACAAGGCAGTTATAATTTTTATTGTTACTAAAATAGGAAGTTTGCAACGATTTACAATTCCGTATATTCCGTACAATATCTTTATATCCATAACGCTTAATTTTCTTTTAAATCAAAGATTCGAATATTTACTCCATTAACGACACAGTTAATTTAGATCTTCCGTTTACTTTATCCATTTTAAGAGTACATAAACATATGTGCGCAGACAAAAAGAATAAATCAATCTCTTTTGTTACATATAAATGGATGTATTATCCGCCAAACTGCGTTTTATATATTTATCTTACATGTAACCTTTCAGCAAAATAGCATATTAATCATACATTGCAATTACATAGTAACACAAAATGCTGTTTACCTAACGAAATATTTGAAATTCGTCTTTCAAGATGAATACTGAACGAGTCTGATACTTTGTATTCATTATCTTCAGCTATTTCCATTCCTTTTTCTCTCGGAACAGTAAGTAACAAGATCTTCAGCTGTTTTATAACATTCTCTGAAAGCCGTGCTGTTAAGAAAAGATCGTGAATGGAAATGGGTAGATAAATGCACAGAGTGCAGATATAAATCACTTTTGTTAATGTAGAGCACAGACTGAATAGGGCGAAGGAGCCCGGTGTTTAGAGGAATAAACGAATTGTACTCACACACACGCAAAATACTGCACAAGAATGTTCATTATTTTATTTAAACGCATAATGTAGCATGAATAGTCAGTGTTATATCTTTTAAATCTGAAATATGTTTAACCGCTTATATTATGATCAGAGCTAAAATATTCATTATTACTTGCCGAACATGTACCATGTAAGGAAAGTATTGTAGTCATAAAAAAATTCGACTTCGAGATTTTGGTGTATTGACACGTTTTGAGGTCTTTTGAATTCATTTATGCTATCTTTATGAGATGTATGTATGCATGTGTGTACGTATGTGTGTTTGTGTGTATGTGGGTGAACACGATAGCTCCTAAACAATACATTCGATTGATCTCAAATTGGGTATATATGTTATAAACTACCATCGTAAGATCAGTATTGATTTGGATGTGTATAGGACTTACAGTTTTTCTACAGGACTATGACAAAGATTTCTTTTACATTATGGCATATGGAGGAAATTCTTGAAAGTGCGCTCGCGTTAAAACGGTGCATTTGATTGAGCTCAAATTGGGTATATATGTTATAAACCACCATCGTAAGACCGATATTGATTTTGGTGTGTATAGGACTTATAGTTTTTGTGCAGGGATACGAGAAAGATTTCTTTTACATTATGACATATGGGGAGGGGGATTCTTGAAAGTGCGCTAGCGTTTAAACGGTACATTCAATTGAGATTCTATTTTGGTACACATGTTTAAATCAGTCACCGATTAAAATTTATTTTAATGCTTGGTAATGTTCTTAATCGTAAGTGTTCGGAAAGTCGAGTGGAGTCACTCCAGATATTTTATTGTAATATATATTTTATGATTATTTAAAAATTAATTTTTCCATCACAAAAATAAAATGCAAAAAAGATTGAAGGTGATATTTACAACTCGCATATTTCAGGCTCTAAAAATCAAAGGTGTGTTAAGTACCAAATGACCATTTTCTGTAAAACTAGAGCAAAATTCAGATCATATGAAAATTTTACAGGTCAAACTGTATATATAGATAATATTTAGATCAAATTGTATACAAATTTGTTGACTTGAGCATTCCTTCGCTGCTAGTGGTACTACACCTCTTTGCAAATAAATTAATGAACATTTCGTAATTATTTGCATTATAATACTAGGGCAGGTCGATAAATCCGGACAAAATCTTAACGATGGTTCCACTATACAAATACATTCTCGTGACTATGTCCGTTTTCCGGAGATCTTCGGAGATTCTTGCACGATGTTTATTTTGGATGAAAAACATTTTTGGATAAAAATTTCATAATTGGACACATCCCCTCTCCTCCCCTCCGTTCCATCCTGCATATTTTCTGTATCTTTGTAACGTAGAAAGTCAAATGGTTATGCCCGTCAACGAAATCTAGGTAGTGCTTATTAAATTGCGTTGAGATTTTTATCACAAAGATTTGAGTATTTTAAATGCTATATTTTTTCTTGTATAAGTGTTCGACTTAGAATAGGAGGGGGGCAGGTGTATTTGGATTTTGTTTTTAAAAAAGTCACATTTTGTTACTTTATGATTCAAATATATATAAATAAATAAAACTTACCAAAAGAAATTAAATGTACCGTTAATGTTTTAAAAGTTTTAACTATTTCTGTCCGAACTTACGGATGTAGAAGCAGCTGGAGAAAAAAGTGAAATTGTAAGTCTTTATTTGAGCGTTAAACTCTTAAGTACAAAGAAAAATAAAGAAATTAGACTTGCTTTAAATTACTTAACTTTTATTAAGTAACAAAATTTATATCGTTTTTTAATTAATTAAGCATTACCCAACGTCTTTCTTGTTATATATGGTTACGTTGGATAATTCACGACCTATTCCATTGTGTCCTCGATCAGTAATCGTCAATGTATGTTAAATGGTGACGCATTACATATAGTTTAGAACTTAAACAAATTTTTAAGTTAGCCTTAAGAATATTGATAAAATATCGTATAACCGGTCTATAACTTGTTTATATTAAATAATCAATGTGAGTTAAACCACACAACATTGTAAAAAAAGCTTGAAAATTTTGTGCAATTCAGAGTTAAGACAGATTTCATTTCCAGACTACGTATAAAATGATAAGGTTTTGGATATTTTGGATTATTATACCAAAAATGGTGTGGTATCATTGTTTGTTAAAATGAAAAAGAAAATGGGGTAATTTTCTTTTCTTTTACTTTTTTTTCGGGTGGGAGGTGGGGAGAAGGGGGTAAATTGTGAAATACAATGCTTATACTTTAATTTTTTCTCACTAAACTTACAGTTTTGCATATGCAAGAACGAAAATATTATCTCTTGAAGTACTCCTCCTTATGCATTTTAAAAAGAAAAATAACAGTTTTAGAATAATTTACAATATAAGGCTAGATTTATACACTTTTTTCGGTGTAAGCTCGTTAATTGGCAACATGTGCTATCTGCTTTTTTTTTTTTTTTTTTTTTTTTTCACTTTATCAATGGATTATCTTGGGATTCCACATTACGTAAGATAGCTATTCTGTATTACATATATATATACACTGCTGGCCACCCAAATTGCAACACCAAGAAAAACAAGAGATATCACAACAAAATTTATTGTGTAGATAACATGTTGACCAAGTAACAAATGATTAAATTTACAGCATTCTATGAAGCGTGGTTCCTGCCAAAATCAGTACCCAGAGTAGCCGCCGTTGTTGGAGATCACAGCTGCCACACGCCTCGGCATTGATTCAAAGAGACTTTGAATGTGTTCTTGGGGTACAGCAGACCAAGCAGCTTCCACACGTTGCCAAAGTTGATCTGGTGTGACAGCTGGGGATGAACTCTGGGTCAGTCGTTGAGCAACCATGGACCACATGTTTTCTATCGGCGAAAGATCCGGAGAGCGCGCCGGCCAGGGAAGCAATTCAATCTGGTGATTGACGAAGAACCCTTGGACAATGCGTGCCACGTGTGGCCGTGCATTATCCTGCTGAAATATGGCTGTTGGCAAGCCCTGAAGGTAAGAAAGGACAACTGGCTCCAACACCTCGGAGATGTAGCGCTGGCTGGTTAAAGTACCGGCAATGCGTACTAGAGGAGTGCGAGAGATATATCCGATACCGCCCCATACCATAATACCCGGTGCAGGACCAGTGTGACGGTGCATAATGCAGCTGTTCAGCATCCTCTCTCCACGGTGTCTCCAGACTCGAATCCGACCGTCGTGGTGTTGCATACAGAAGCGTGACTCGTCAGTAAAGAGAATTTCATTCCATTCTGTCGTCCACATCCTTCTTTCATCGCACCATTGGCGGCGGAGACGTCTGTGGTTCCGCGTCAGAGGTAGACAAAGCAACGGACGTCTTGCGGACAGACCATTCTGCTGTAAACGACGTCGAATGGTACGCGCAGACACTGGATGATGCGTTACAGACTGAATCTGCTGTGATATGGTTCGTGATGTGACTGAGCGGTCCGTCACTGCCATGCGTACAATCTGCCTGTCATCACGTGACGTGGTGCACTGAGGTCGATGCGGTCGATCACGTCTGTCCGTCGTACCCTCCTGCACCCAACGATCACATATCCGCATCACAGTTGTTTGGTTTCGTCCAATACGACGACCGATTTCCCTGAAAGATAACCCACAATCTCGGTATGCCACTATCCTTCCTCTGTCAAACTCGGATACTTGATCAAAAGATGATCGTTGTTTCCTACGAGGCATAATTTATCGTTTTTTTGAAAAAAAAGCAAGAAAAACACAATTGCTGTACTTGAAACCGTCGAAATCTCCAAGCCTTAAATAGCGCTTTGAGGTGGCGCCACAGGCGCGCTTGATGTGCGTCTGCGCTGAAATTCTAATCATTTGCATATCTCACCTCAGCTAATGCATGTTGTAAATTTCATATTATTTGCATGCTTCCTTCAGGGTGTTGCATTTACGATGGCCAGCAGTGTATATAAGTTATTTTCTTATTTTCACGAACTCCTAGAAATAATTTGTTACAAAATTTTAAAGATTATCCCATATAACTAAATTGAATGTGTATAAGTATCTGAAACTTTATTTAGTTACAAATACTGAATTCTCTGTTCCATTTACATACTTTAAATCAAATGATTTAATGATATGGCTTGCACAAATACTCTGGAAATTTGCTCTATTAAAATGTTTCTCACGAGCAATTAACTTCAGCGATATAAATGCTTAGAATCTCAAATAAATGTTAAATTTTAGTGAAATACAAAACTATACTGATTTAAATATTTCTGCCACTTTACACACATCACTTGAAATTAAAGCTAACATTTACTGTACGATAGAGAGTATGAACATTAAAACATATTTAGAATGAAGAATGAAATTTTTCTAGCAAATCGATCAAACGACATGTTTTCGAAAAGCGTTAAACAGTTTATTCAAGCACGTATTTTCTCACATCTGTAAATAATTACGTATGCATTCAGTCATTTTTAACATGAATTCGCTGATCGTTATTTGAAATGTCTTCAAGATGTTTTAATTTTTGAAAAATTCTTTTGCAAATGCGGTAAACTATTTCCTTTTTCTCTCTGGGAAAATTTTATCTCCATTTTGCATACGAAATGCTTAATTACTTTTCTGAATTAAAATGTAATTGAACTTTCTTATCTTCAAAATGACAGATATGAGATAAACTCTCATTTGAACAAAAAAAAATAATCAATAATTTTACAAGATGATGATATTGCAGACAATATAAATTTACTCGAAATTGACTTTTCGCAAAGTGATTGATTGTGAATCACTTTGCGAAATGTTTTGGGATGTACTAAGACCTCTTTTAACTTCATTAAATTAATACTAATAAAACAACCAATTTATGATTGAATGGAATTTTGTTCTCTAATAATACACGATACACTGTTCATAGCCCAATATGCTGTTAAAAATAAATAAACAAATGTTGCGTTGATATTCGAGCAGGTTAGTGCTAGCCTGAAAACGTCTGCCCTTATCTGCTTGAGAGCTCCTGTAGCATTGAGCGATTGAACCTGCACGTCCTTCTATGTCCTGTCTATGCGGTGCGTAGAGCGACTAGGGACGTGGCACTAACGTCTAACCTAACTTCTTACCAAGCTGTCGAATGACTGAATACTGATTTTCGTCCACGTTCTCGCAGGCGGACCTCATCCATAGATTTAGGAATACCTAGATTGCTCATCCAATGTTCCTAATCGTGTGCTTTTTGTTGCCAAAAACGCACCCCATTTCTGCCACTATCATGGCTGCCGTCGATGTAAAATAGAAGATTCATTGCAATACTTCAGAAAAATAAAGAAGTTCGAGGGAAAATATTTCGATACGAGTACTTTTTAAAATACAGATCGTTCTAAAATGATTGAAAATACCATTATAATTTAAGTTATGGCCATTCTGCGCATGCGCATGCCACTATTATGGCTACCATTTGGAGGCAACAAGTTTTCTCTCGTTATGCTCAATCTAGAGATTCCTATATCTATGACCTCATCAACATCGGTAGCCAGGCCAGAGCGCTTTCGTTCTTGAATGTCGTAGTCCGTGTTTTTGAACTTCCAGCAGTAAATCTTCAATGTCATGCGACACAACAGTAGTACCTAAATTTGTACGCATGATTCCGTGACATTCTGTAACTGACTTTTTGCAACAAACCTGGAAGTAAACGATGGTTTTAACCTGGTAGAGGAACAGTTCCATTTCAGACACTTAATTATAACGATATTTTTTTACAGATTTTACAAAGCAGTGTTCTAAAGCAAGTATCTTTCTTTCAAATGGCAAAAATCGTTTTACAAAATATGAGTAAACACGCCAACTCTAACTGTTTGCGCAGCCGATATTTGTGGTGGCGGGATCATATTATCTATTCATAGTACTGCCGGTGTATGAGTTATCTTGCTCATGAAATAAACAGTACGAAACATTATATACATCCACATATGGTAAACTTCTAACTACTTGGTAAGAAAAGAAGATTTGCCGAAGGATAAATCGTATATCAGCTTATTAATTTTGCACTATTTAAAAATTTGGAACATTAGTAGTTTGTTGTACTCTACAATTAATAAAACTAAAAACTCCTGGAACTAATTAATGAGCATTTGCTTTCAAGACACGAAATCCACATCTTGAGTTATTTAGATTTGAGATTTGAGGGGTTAGTTGATTGTGACCCTTAACCAGGAGGCTGTAGTCTCGACTGTTCCGAAGTTAAGTTGTTTACATATCTATCTTATGAAAAGTTACAGATGTCATACTTCCAGGAAGGCCCACTCTCGGTGTATCTTTGCTGCGGCCATGTTGGAATTTTCATGAAAACGAAATTTTCATCTCTGACTGAAAGGAAAACCTTTTCATGCAGTTCAAAAGATCTCTAAAAATTGAACCTTTTTTTTCAATTTTCAACTATATGCTACTCTAAATACTTGAAAATATATTCCAAATTGAAAATGAAATCAAGAGTGTTAACAAGAGAATTATTCAATGACTTGATTCTTTGAAAAAAAATTAACGAGCATAATCTCTTAATTACGGCTGACAAACAGAATTGTTAGGATGACGTCATAGAGACTTTGAGAATCCTGTGTGACAAGGAATGCAAGAAGAAGAAAAAATTACTTTGACATTTCAATCTATTTGCTTATATTTATCCATTCCAAGTTTTAAAGTCATATTTTTGCTTTGTAAGATTCTAGCTAAAAACCTTGATAAACTATTTCATATAACAAATAAACCAACAAGCATTAGCCTTATGTTTTGTGGTGCCATCTATACACTTTAAATGTAAGTAATTGTCAAGGACGGATTAAAGGGGGGCGACCGCCCCCCCCCCGAGAATAAAGAAATTAATATAAAATATCCTATTTTACTTCCATAAAATAGATCGATACGTCAATCTTCTAATTAACTGTCCCCACGACAAACTAACCGCCCCCCCCAACAAACTTGCATTAATCCGCTACTGGTAGTTGTAATTATTATTATTATTACTATGCGGGAAATGCAGGACTTAGAAAATTATTACTTTATTATTATTTAGGATATCGGTAATTGTTTATTATTAATTTCTTTACATTATTCTTTTAGTTAAAGAATTTACTATTACTTTTATTATTATTATTATTGATTAGGAACATATTATGTATATTTTCACGAGAGATTTAGCATTATTTTTATTATTATTTTTAATTATGAACTTATCACATATTTCTTATAAAATTAGACACGTGCCGCTATCGTTAGCGAGTCAACCGTGCGTTTTCTATTGGACGACTAACGGAAACATATTGCTGATTTATTTATCAATGATTATTGTAAAAATATGCTTTATTTACATGCGAAGAGCAGAACTGGCTGATTAGCTGGTAATTTCTTTTAAAACAGTATCCTTTAAAACGCATAATATACCCGTCAAACGAAGGGCTACGCAGCTACATGTAGAATAGTGTCAGGAACTCCCTTGCTCTCCTCCATTCGCTCTCTGTTCTTACATATCCCGACTACAGCCCCTCAGAGGAAGAAATAGTGAGTTGATATCGAGACATGAAATAGACAGCATGTTAAAAAGTACAGATAGAGCTTCGCGGAAGTTTTTGAAACCCAGTTTTTGGATGAAAATATCAATGTAACAAGTGTTGTATCGTAAACATTAAATGTTTTAAAGTACGCAAGATTTTGACAGAGTGAGTTCTTGAATAGACATTGGGCTCTATTCTGCAGCATTCGTTTAAGCGAACGTTCGGATGTGTGACGTCAAATTGACGTTATTCGCAAGCTTCTAACGTAGGTTGGTATTCTGCAAGGTACGGTAGAGCTTTAGGTGCAGATTTTCCCTATCAAATGTTTACATTCTAGAATACGTTTCGATTTACGTCACAAATCCGAACTTAAACGAACGTGGCAGAATAGACCCCATTACTTCCTCTGAATGGCATTCCTGAAAGATAACAAGGTAAGTGATTACTTTGGATTGAAGGACATGTTAATATTTTAAATTGAAAATGCCTTTGGATTTTTTTATTTTTTAAATATCTCCATGCCTCTAATTTAAATTAAACGGGACGTATGATACTTATTCACACGTTGTGAATCAAAAGGAAATAAGCCCTGTAATAGACAGTATTATTTTTGAAAATTAGTACTTGTGACATACTGGAAAGATTCATTGCACGGATAGACATTTTTTAGCTCATATCTCTATAGGAATAGATTGAATGAGTAGATACAGCTCAAAATGAAGCATTAACTGTTCTCAAAAAAAAAAAAAAATTCTTATAGTAGTTGATCATACATTGTAGATATTATATATTTTATAGTACTAAAGTTTATTTACATTTTCATTTTTTTTCCCCATTAATATGCGTTAAGGGTCATTCCATGATGACTGACGTTACAATTTTTCTACATTTGTAACCTTTGAAATTCACCAGTGGCTTGAAATATATATATTTATTTATTTAAAATTGATCAAGAGTATCATAAATAAGTTCTATACTGTTATCCATTCTCAATATAAAAAATCTTTTTTTTCTTTTTGCAAATAAAGGGAAATCAAAAGACGTGACTGATGTTACACCTGTGTAATGGATTGACCCTTAAATGTTTCAGCTGGTTGCAACATGTTCTGACAAAATAAAGCTTCTATTGACGAATGGTCTTTCATAAGTTAGGAGCCCGGGGTAAGTATCATCTGCGTAATCTGCTACTCCAGGGGCCAATCAGTGAAATATATTTTATTCCTCGTAGCAACACTGAAGACGCAACAACCCAAACCGGCCCAGTCTATACCTAGCTTTATTTATAACTTGATGTAGAAAATGGCAATATAAAGTTATATAAATTGTTTGAAACGGTTCGAGGGGTGTTTATAAATGTCTAAGTAACTATGTGATTGTTTCAAAAAGTCGCATATATATGCTACTTCACGAAGCGAAATTTTCAACTAAATGAGGGATCTTGGAAAGCATCCCTCATGTAAGGGAAGACTCCACAGTTGACCTTTGCCAGCTGACTATTTTTGATAAGTTTAACTATCAAATACAAATATTCACAATATTATGAAGTACTGAAAACCGAAATTAGTAACCTGTCCTCCCACTGTAATTTTTGGATATTTTGCAACATTAGGATAGGCTCTGGGAAAAAATCAGTAGAGCAATTATTTTTGTTTTAGCAGTTTAAATATTCTTAATGCATATTTGAAGTAGCATTGGATTTTGTTATTATTATAATAATAATAATAATAATAATAATAATTTAATATTCGTTATTTTTATTCAGACTATGCAGGTATTTTTCCTCTTGCAATTTATATAAAAAAAAAGTGTGTGCGTGTAGTAAACGTTTTGTAGTATTCTCTGTACGTTCTTTTACATGCAAAGACCGTTGCTGTGCTGCTTGTCAACGGCCAAAGAAAATATTTATTTTCATATTAAAAAAGGCTATGCTAGCTGAGTACGTTTTTTTTTTAAAAAAAAAACAGATACAAAAGCGAAATGAAAAAAAAAATCAAGAACCTTCCTGTGACGAAAACGAAACAACTTTCGCCGTACTTTCTAAAAATTCTCTTAAAAATTCCATAGCATAGACTAAAAGTTTATTGTTTCTTTAAATTGTCCCTAATTTTAATGTGCATCACAGATGCCACATAGACCGCATACTCACAAAACAACATAGCAAGTCTTCTTGGCCAAAAAATTTGTTTTAGTATGGCATATATTTTGGCCACATGGGAATTGACAAAACTTACGCAAGAAATTTAAATTGTTAAGCAAATATGGATCAATAGCAGTTTAAATGTATTTCATAACTTCATAGGCAGAAGAAAATTTATAAATGGGGTAAGGCACTAAATTATGCAACTTTAATTGCCTGTACTGCATAAATCTTTCTTAACAGAGTTTGAATTATACATCAAAAGCTTATTTCAAACTATTAAGATGATAATTCATTAAATAAGAGCAAATGACATATTCCCTTTATATCGTTCAAAATACACGCAAAATAGGATGTAAAACAAAATATTAGCTTCCAAGGTGCATTAAAGCAAGCTCCGCGTATTATTTCATAGCTCAAAAATTAAACTATGCACATGATAAAGAAAAAAAAACGCTGGGTGCTCTTAAAGTAACCTTTTTTATATCTACTTTTGAGGTATTAAAAGAGTTTTTAGTGCCGACTTTGTCTTGAAACACCAATTAGATAAAAGTAGGGCCACTTACATAAATTCCATCTTATTCTCCCAAGAGAAGTAATAAAAAGGACTAAGTACATTGCAATTACTGTTCCACTTTATTTGGAATGATCTTTATGAAAATTTAGAATGCTGGAAGAACGCCATTTAGCCATGTGATATTTTCTTTCTTTTATTCCCCCCCCCCTAGATTATTTTTCTTTTTGTGTTGCATTTAGTTATAGTAAAATTGAAACGAAAGATTTACCCTCATACTAATCTGCTAATGATATGCTTTAAAATGATCCAAAGTGTATTTTTAGGTAATATATAAAATGTATTTTAAGGATAAAATTTTGTTTATTGGAAATTCATGTTATCTTTGCTACATGAAAATCAGAAAGACAGACTGATTGCTTTGCTTATGCTACTTACTCAAAATTTTTAAGATATTCACTAATATCATTCTATGGTTTTTAGGTAAAGCATCATACATTTATTTTACTTAAGAGAAATAATCCATAGAAATAATTTACAGCAGTAGGAAACCTGCAAATTACAGACAGGAAATAAATATTTTCAGGAAGCACATGTGATGGTTTTTCACTTAAGAATACAAAAAAAGTTTCTGATGTTTTATAAAGAATTCATAATACCTATAATAATTTCATAAATTTTATGCAACAAAATTACTGTTAATTTATTAAAACCGTAATTATGTAAAAAAAATATTAAGTTTGACCAGTTAGCCAAAAGAAATTACTTAACATATTTTTTTCATTAACATGATAATGCTGAATTTTAAATGCTTCTTTAAATTTAAACATTTTCAATGTGTTTTACTTAGGCCTCTTTTTAAGAATTTCTTTAACCTAGAACTTTCTGGACAAAATAAAATTTTATATCTTACAGTGTCAAATTAAGTGCATTATCATCTCTTCATAATCTCAAAGATATAAATATTCTGTTATTCATCTCCGTACATTTCTAACAGCAACTAGAAAATATGTTAACAAAACTACTGTCTTTATTCATGTTAAAGCAGATATTTTCCGTAATTAATATTTATAAGAATATGCAATAACACTGACAATTAAAACTTTTAATAGCAATATATCTCAGAAATACAAACAACTGATAAAATTTAATTAATTGAATTTAGATTTTTTAAAAGCCGAGAGCGGAAGACAATGGGCAGATATGTTTCAAAAATAATTATATTGTCAATATTTTCCTTAAAACTTCACACTTTCCGATATTATTAAAAATGTTATTGCCACAAAATGTTAAATTTTGCAAAATGATAAAGAATGCGTTCGGGACAGAAGATTTGAATATGTAATCAATCAAAGTATTTTTTCTTCTTTTAGAACATATGACTTCATCAATCATTGATCGCCGTATTATTTTACTCATTATTCAATTAGTATATTAAATTTATAAGCTTTGTGAATTTATTTTCACCTAGTCATCACTTTCATTCAGCTTCAGTAAAAAAGTTACAGAAAATATATTTTTAAGTATAATTTTCATGTAATTAGATGTATGGTTAATGTGTAGTTCATCCCTAACGTAATGTATCACTAAAGCGAATTCCCACGAAAAATTTTAAATATTGTATCTCATATAACGTGTACATTTTTACATAAATACTAATTACTATTTAAAATGATTACACTACATTTTCGTCTTAATTGAACACCTACATTATTTTAACTATCATGCTAACTTTCAATCAGACTACATAATTAAAATTTGAAAATATTGTAGTAATTCGTGTATGTCAAGTATTCTTTGCAGCAAAATTTTAATGAAATTATCTAATAAAATAAATTAAATTAAATTTTACATATTTTTATATTTATTACACATCTACAATAAGAAATGCACTAAATTAACGAAAAATGTACCAATTTTTGTCTCCATTATCGATCAATAAATGTAAGTATTCTCTAATATGTGTGTAAACTGAAACTCCATGTGAAATTCTTCAGTTGCAAAGAGATTCACCAAAACAGAATGTTCCTTGTGCTGTGTCAAACAAAAGTATATAGGCCTTTTTCTTCCTTTTTAAAAGACAGTAACAGGCTGCAATTATCTGAACATGTTGCAAAATTTTGTAATTCCTACAAGTACAGGAAAACAAACAAATTTTGTGTTTCAAGAAAACGGCGTCAAATCTCATTTGCCTTTACATCCACAAGCTATCTCAAACAAGGAGCTTCCTCGCTTGACCTTACACCATGTGATTTCTTTTCATGAAGTTATGTCAATGGCACTGATGACCATCGTCAATGGCACTGATGATCTGGTCTTATGAACCATCGATGCGTGTAAGAACTTAAAGAACGGATTTGTTCTGTATTAGGAACCATTGGCAGTCTGATACTACAAAAATGTGTGGAACGAACTTCAGTACAGATTATCTGTTTGCTGTGTATTAAAAGGGCCATACGTTGAGTATTTGTAATTGTAAAAAAACAAAAATTTAATATAATTTTCTTTAATTTCATTTATCCCTTATTGTAATATGTTTAATAGTTATAATTATAAAAATATTCATTTAAAATCTGATAATTCATTTGTTATATCCCTGTATTTGAATTTATTTAAATATATACGAGAGAGCACTTTTGAATTTACTTTTATTTAATGGATTGCGGTTCAAATGTGAAGACGAAGTTTTATAGATTTACACTTAAGTAAAATATAGCATGCTGCTGTGATAAAATTTCTCATCTTATAAATAAAATGAAATTCTGTTTGTTTGTTTGTTTGTGGATTTGATTCGTATACAAATCCACAAAAATGGACCTATCGGCCTGAAATTTAGCACAGATATGTAAAATAATATAGAATAAATCATAGTCCACTTTAAAACTTTGAAAGTCCACCCGTTCGCGGAATTTAAGAGATTTTTTATGCTCTTCACGCAAAAATCTTTCCGTAATTGTAACCCCTGTAGTGAAAAAAGTGTGAAATAAGGATCGTGGTTGCCATGTGTGGCGATTTTGCCGAATAAAATGTCGTTCGTATACAAATCCACAAAAATGAACCTATCGGCCTTAAATTTAGCACAGATATGTAAAATAATATAGAATAAATCGTAGTCCACTTTAAAACTTTGAAGGTCCACCCGTTCCCGGAATTTAAGAGATTTTTTTATGCTCTTCACGCAAAAAGCTTTCCGTAATTGTAACCCCTGTAGTGAAAAAAGTGGGAAATAAGGATCGTGGTTGCCATGTGTGGTGATTTTGCTTAATAAAATGTTTTAAATTCTCAAAGTAAAAATAAAAGAATAATAATAATTTTTTTTTGTTAGTTTATATTCGTAAGGTTAATTTTTTAAATTATAATATCGTGTGCATGGGAAATCAGAGCAGGAATGTAATGCTTTACACGCAAAACAATAAGAATTGAAGATTTCCGAGGCTAATGTGTAAATTTTTTTAGTTTCGCGAAAAAATAAAATGGCTGAAATATGGATTTTGAGTAAGTGAGTTCTAGCGGTTTGCACAGTTTTAGGCTTGGCGCAATTTATTGAGAGCTTAAGGAAATAGATTTTTGAAAACAAGTGCAAAGGTTTTATTAGAATACAGCGTTAAATTTTAATGATCCGTGAAGAAATAATGCAGTTATTAAGGGATTTCAAGCGATCTAACTTCAGAATTCTCGCCAATTGAGTACATTGATTTAAGTTGGGGAATTCAGCCAAATTTCAGAAAATTGAAATCTTCGCATTTAGTACATCGGAGTAACGATGAATAAAACACATTATAGTTGATAATTTTAAAAAAATCGGCTGTATTAAGGGATTCCAATTTTCAAATAAATGCGTGCTACTCTTTGGCGGTCGAACCATTTCCCATATTGATTGCTGCTAAGTCAATGCTTCGAATGATTCCCTGAAAAACTCTTGCAAAATGGCGTATGTTGGCACTTTGGCGAGGCTTAGATTTGAAACTGGATTTTATTTGAGACTGGTATACATAATAACACTGGTTATAGATAAAAATGAATGTTGGTATGTGTTTATGAGGTTGAAAAACTCCAGCACCGTTGAGCACCGTTGCACGATGAAATTTGGTTCACCTAAGTCTTTTATCATGGAGAAGCTTTTTATGCTATCCGTTTTCCTTAACTTGCTACTTGGTGCCGCAGCACAACGTGGAATTCTATTCCGTTTAGCCGTTTGCTATGCGAATATCGTCCAACCGATTTCGATGAAATTTAGTACACGCGAATATTAGAACACGGAGAATATTTTTCACTATCCATTTTGCTGTAACTTGCCGCTAAATGTCGCTGAAACGCATCAACTTCTATACCGTTCGACTGATCGGCATAAAATTTTTTATACTTACACATTTGAGCACGAAGAATATATTCTAACTGCGTTCCTTTTGATGTTACTCACCACTAGAGACACTGCAATGCATTATTATTTTAACTCGCCACTAGATGACGCTGCAGCAGGCCAAATTCTTGACCACTCAAACGGTCGCTATGAAAATCAGTATACATAGCTATTTGAACAATGGGAATATTTTGGCGTTATCCATTTTGCTATAACTCGCCACTTGACGGCGCTGTAGCAAATCATTACTTTAATTAACTACTAGATGGCCCTGCAGTGTATCACTTCTTGACTGTGCAAATGATCGTTATGAAAATTGGTATACATAGATAGTTGAACATGGTCGCTATGAAAATCAGTATACATAGATAGCTGTTTGAACAATGAGAATATTTCGCCGTTATCCATTTTGCTATAACTCGCTACTTGACGGCGCTGTAGCAAATCATTACTTTATTGAACCACTAGATGGCCCTGCAGTGTATCACTTCTTGACTGTGCAAATAATCGCTATGAAAATAGGTATACATAGATATTTGAACACGGGGAAGAATTTGGCGCTATCCATTTTCCTATAACTTGCCACTAGATCTCGCGTCAACACATGAACTTCAGGACTGTCCAGCCGATAGTCATGAAAATTCGTATACATGGATATCTGAATGCGAAAAATATTTTCGCCGTATCCGTTTTGCTAAAACTCGCCACTAGATTGCGCTACGCCACATGGCCTTCTGCACCGTACAAACGATTGCCTTGCAATTCGGTATGCATGATTATTGGACACAATATAACGCGATATCCACTTTGCTATATCTGTTTATTACAATGAATAGTAATCACCACAAATCGTAATATCAAAAAGTCCATTCATTCCCGTGCGAAGAACGGGTACTTCAGCTAGTAACCTATAAAAAACTATAAAATTATAGAAAGAAATAATAGATATTTACCTTTAAATGAATTAATGTAGTACAAAATACAATGATTAGTTTATTTATCTTTAAAGGAATTCAGCTGGAATTTATAGATAAAATATTTGTGTGATTTCAGTTCTTAAAAATCAGAATTATTAACGAAATAATCTAAAAATGTAATAAGCTATGTACTACTTAACGCTACTTAAAAATTGAAATTATTTAAATGAAAGAAATATGTATATATGAGACGAATACATACAAATACAGCTTTAAATTAGTTAAATTATTAAACGTGAATGTATTTGAAATCGCGATGATAAATTTGGAATAAAATGTATTCCTACTAAAAAAAAATTGCTAATGAAATGTTTAATGAAAGAATATCAAAAGTTTAACAATATTTTTTAACGTATTAATAATCAGTCTTAAGAACATTTTACACTTATTATGTGCAGATTTTAAGTGTATAAATTAATTTTTATGTATATAATTGATAAATGATTTTAATTTTTGATAAAAATCAGTTAGACTAATATGATTATTCGCTTATTTTAAACCATGGGGACATGTTATGCATATTTATAATGCTTCAGTCATACTTTAATGTTTTTGAATGGAAAAAAGTTATAAGTATAAATATCACGACACAGAGTAGTTTTAAAAATAATGCAAGGATTAAAATAATTCTTTCACGAGGCTAAGAGATTCGGTAAATCTCAAAAATTATGTCAATTTGGGATTCAGGGGATTCTGGTGCATAATGAGAAATGTAACGTGTTGCATGAACTGATATATTTTTGTGTTCAAAATTTCATCTATGAATGTTTGTACGAACATTTTATCGTACAATGTGAGTAAAAATTTTTCCTTTTAATTACCAGTTTGTTACAACAACAAGAACAAGCTTCCTAATCATCAAGGAGAGTGAATTTTTCCATGTTAGATAAATGTTTGTTCTGATTCCCTTTTAACACTTTCAAACAAAAATTCCTGTTATTATGAAGCTTCAAACAAATGTTTCTCATTTGGAACCATTGTTTTGTGTCAATGGTTATGAATAAATTTCACGGACCTACCGCACGACATCGATCTAATGGTCTAGAACTTTGGCGGTTTCCTCCAGATGTAACTTATACGCGATAGAACCTCTTAAAAAATCCCTTGCCCAGTGCATCCCCAGTAGGTGGATGCCCCTCGTGTAGACTTGACATAACACCAAAACATCAGTTATTAATTTGTAATAACGCTAAAAGTAATGATATTTGGTGTAGGGTGCGAGGAGACGTCATTCAGGATAGGAAAGCAATACTACTGCGTATAATATTTATTTTAAATTATATATATTGTGTAAAAAAGATATCATTATTTTATTTTATTAGTTTTATAGAATTTTACAAGTTTGCTTCCACCCAAAGCCCAAGATAATTATAATTCCAAAATTCAATTGTTTATATTTACTAAGATAAATAAAAATATTTTAATTGAGATATTGTTGTTAATCTACAGCACTGCTGATAAAGCGTCAAATAGGAAGCAGAGAAAATCCAGGACAAGAAAAAGAGTATTCAAAAAATCATTTTGAAAAAATCGAAGACGTCAACACGAAATATAGCTAGGAAGCAACAAACAAAGAAAAGACAGATCATGGTTCATCAGAAAGAATATCTCCATTTTAACATTAATCTAAATCAGAGTTTCTCAAACTGTGCTTTATAATTTTATTTATTTATTTATTTATTTATTCATTTATTTTTACTTTAGATAGCTATTTAATAGCCTAAGTTTAGAAGCTCCGCCAGACAGTGAAATTCGCTACCAGAGAAAAAGTTTGAGAAATTCTGAGATAAACGACTTTGTATTCATACGCTTTGTTAGGAAATAAAGTCCCATTTTTTTTGTTACCCTTTTTGATAAGATCAGTTTTCCAGATAAACAAAACCCTTGTTAACTTTTTGAAAAAGAAAAAGGATTGTCTGAAGATTGCATACACAGTAAAAGCAGATGGATTGACTTGGAAAATGTTGAAACAATTTTAACACCATTAGAAACGACTGTTTCACTGAGTGAGGAGCATCTAGCGTTATTTCATCAGATAATATTGCAGGATACAAAACAGAATAGAGTCCTTTGTTGTCATATTTTGAAGTCAAGCAATAAATGTTAACTTGGTGTCATACAGAATTGCTTAGTAGTATGTTCCATTAGATCTATCGCAAGCCCCAGTTACCTTTTAAGAATTAAACAATATTTTTTTTAATCTAATGGCATAAAACCATTTGAAAAACTGACAGAAAAATAAAATAAAAATGTAAAATATGTCCCATTAGCCCCCAGACTCTATTATTTACTGACTTTTCAACATAGAGAAGCTAAATTGTATATATGGGTCAACCAAGCCAAATAAGTTGCTGATTGAGTAAATATAAAAGGGGATTGTGTCAAATATGTTTGAGTTATTTAAGATATTTTTTGTAATTTTAGCATCAGTTTACGACATTATCGTCATTTCAATTTGTTCAAAACTATTTTTTTAGTACACTTGCACTGTAAAAACAAGGTATGTGCTCATTTTTGAGCACATTCTGATCTCATAATAGCTCCGAGTAATGCGTTCTCAAATTTAAGGAAAGCATGTATTCATTTTTGGGTTCGTGCAAGAACTCAACCATGAGTGTATGTGCACTCAAAATTTCCGAGCACATTATGCACTCCTTTTTAAAAAAGGGATAGCATTATTTTATTTTTATTAATTTTACACCACTCTACAAGTTGGCTTCCAGCGAAAGCCCAAGCTAATTATAATTCATAAATGCAATTGCTTATATTTATAAAGAGAATTAAAGAATTAATATAAGACATAAAATAATTGGTATTTAGTAAATTTTTTAGATTGGTTGGTTGGTGTCGTGTCCATGGGGAGATCTATAGATGACCATGAGTGCACAGAACACAGCTGGCTATCTCCTTGCTGTTTTCGGAAAATAGACTCTTTTCGATGTCAAAGGGGAGAATCCCCCGAGCTGAGTTAGAGATCTTAAATATATTTTTGTGATATGCATTTTTGTTATATTTTGACTTTATATAATACGAATATATTAATTATAAATTTCGTATGCACTCATTCAAGAATCAATATATTATTATTAAATATAGGTACTATTTTTGAACATGTTGATTGAAATTTAGAAATAATCATTATCTTATGCGTAAGTAAAGCGTTTACATTATTTGATATTTTGTGTAAATTATTTCGTTTTGCTCCAGTTTTTAATTGTATTCAAAACGCTGAACTGACATACAATGATAACAGATGGACGTTATGACTATCTGTGACGATTAGTCCGAAATAAACTTACGAAAAGTGTAACAATTCCCTAACACTGGTTAGAAAGCCATTGTATTAAAACTTTTAAAACCTAAAGAAACTTAAATATTTTTACTCTTAAAAATGTTATGCCCCCACGAAAAAAAACGATCACTCTAATGCAGTGACCGGTTCATTCGTAAGCTTAGAGTCAATGCTGACGAACGTAACAATTTTGTAAGATGAGTGTACAGAACAAATAAGCAATGAAAATTAGCAAACAAATGGTTAAAACATAAATATTTATCCTGCGAAAGTATTCTTATAATATCAAAACAAAATTAGATTGCTAAACCAATACTACCGGCAGAAAGTAATGCTAGCTGTAAAATTGTACTACCGATCAGCTTAAACATAAATAAACAAAAACAAAATGAAATAACTAAAAACAATAAAAAAATATAAAGACTGTACTTACGCACATAATGGTCAATCGTGAATTTTAAATTATGCTTTTATCATTATATATGATAGATTTTTTCCATTAAAAGTAGCAAATACCCCACCACAAGGTCTTGGCAGCAATACGACGTCATCTAAGTTGAGCCATGTTGAGCCAGAAGTCATGGCAAAGATAGGCTCTGGGCATGCGCAGAAATTCGGTGCAGAATATTGGAGAAAAATCATGAGAAAAATGCTAACTTCAGATTACTTGATTCCTTTATCGTTCTCTTGAAATATTCTTTCGCGGGGTGTATCAGTACGTAATAAGATATAGTTCGTAAATTTAAAGTACGCTACTAATTTATACTTATAACTACTCCAACTAAATATTTCTGAACACCACATAAACGTTTATTAAATGATTTACCAGAATGCAAGTAACTTAATAAAGGATTATATTTACTTTTATCCACATACTTAGTTATGAGTTCGAATTCTTATTTATATTTAAGCACGTCATTTACTCGTTTATGATGCAAATGTATTTAAAAATATATGAGTACAATAAAGTACTAATTTTTAAGTAAAACATTTTAAACAGTGTGCTAATAAAGTATATTTTGTGATTCTAAATTCCATAAATTTTCTAAACAATATTAATTTTCTTTTAAAATCTAGTATCACGGTAATACACTGTTGTTCTTTATCAAATAACTAGTTTATAAATAAAATATATTAAGTTTAATAGCTCTTATGAAATGTCCAGGATATGGATTAAAAGATTTAATGGAATTAAATTAAAATCATGTCACATGAATCTAAATCCTGTAACTATAGATGTAAAAAAGAAATAAAAATAGCATAAATAGTTAAAACAATAATAAAATTTTATGTACATTCTAGCTTTCAATTTAAAATGAAAAATTTTCAAATTGAATCAGAACCAGGTAGCTGTACTTCAAGGACCAACAATACTTTAGGAGACATGTAAAATTTTGCCAGATGCATGGAGACATGTACTACATCGAACTTGCGGGGAATGCTGATCCTTCTCAAAAATACTGTTCATCACGAATACATTATGCTGCTATAGTAATTCTTTCTCGTAAGAAACAGGTGTTTTCTAAATAATCTTTAAAGAATCCACCAAAGAAAAGTTATAGAGATAGACCTGATGATCACAGATGTTTCATAGAAATGCTTCCCGAATGGTGTTTGCAACCATATGTTCCTATGTGATTTTTTTTTTGTTTCTCTTTCGTTTCAGCTACTCTGTTTTGAATTACTCTGTATACGCACACACACATATATACTGCCGAACCTCACTAACGCAAAGCTGCTTAAGATGAAATACCTCTTTATACGAAGCATGTGCTTGGTCACAGTTAAAGCGAAAGAAAGTATAGCGTCCCCTTTTATTTCGACTTTGTGATATTCGACTGTATATATTTAAATATGTTGTCGATCATAAATTATTTATCTTTGAGTTTCACACTTTCTTCTTAGAGTTTTCATTTTAATTCCCTTTATGTTAAAAAAAGAAGTTGTTTGTATAACTTCAATTTTTCTAACTTACGTCAACGAGAATTTTTCGCTGAGACTTTTGAGTACAATAGATAGACTCTGCCGTTGATACATCAATCTTTCAATCTCAAAAAAATATTTTAACGTAGTCAGATTTTCGATTAATTCAGTGTATTCTTGCCACTCTCTAAACCACGACTAAAATTTATTGCAATAGCTTCTTGTGAAAAACTTTTATTTCAAATTTCATTTCATGCCGACGAGATGAGCTTATGCAAATATAAGTTAAGCATGAATTTATTTTATTATTCTCCGCTATTTTTAAAACGCATTTTATAAGAGCAGAAAGCACATGAATGGGATTGCCACACCAGAACGGAACAGAAATATCTCAAATCCCAACTGCAAATAACACTTGAAGGAAACTTTCAATGGAGAACTCTATCATCCTTTTAAAAACTTTTCTTAATCTCTTTTCCCTTCCCCTAGCTAGGTATCTGGAGTCACAGCTGCATTGACTCAAGAAATGCAAATAGCGTCGTCAAAGATTAAATCTTCAGAGGGCATGAAATGAGTGCAAAAAGGAGGATTTAACGTAAAGAAAATGAAAAGGCTTTAATGCGATTTAAAGTAAAAGGAATGAACTGACGACAACCTGGAAGTAGATTGGAACGATGTGAAAATTTATTAGCTTAGGAATTTAAATTTAGGTACATTAGGAGGAATGCAAAATTCGAAAGTTACGATAAGTTCTGGGATTTTGCACGTTTTCTTCAGTACTAAAATTCAAAAATGCTATAATTTAATTTGCTTTTCTGAATATGTACTTTGTGTTCTCCTTTGTAGGAAAGTAAAATATTGAACATGTTTATTAATTTAAAAAATTATTCTTAGCAGGCTATACATCTTACAATAATGTTCATCTTATATTTTTATTTTTACAACGAAAGATAGCTTAGTATCGTGATTACACTGAAATTAATTATTTTATCTTCAACATCTTCCTCCACAAACACGGTTTTCCGCTGTTCCACAAAATTCAGAGAATCCCTGGGAGTATCGTAATTCTTTAATAATCTTTAATAATCTTTAATAATCTTCCCCCATTATCGTAATTCTTTTTCACAAATAATCCAGTGAACTTATGGTTTTACTCGTAAAGTTCTGGAAAAGTTTTGATTCCTTCCACTCTACATAATATTTTGGGTGCTAAATCCGAATCTCAGGGTTGCTAACAAAATTTCGTGAACAAAAATTAAGGAAAAATTAAAATATGGTAAAACATCTCATTTTAAAACCTTTTTTGCACTTAGTTCGAAAGCTTTCAACCTTTTGCAAATAATCCTTTCATTATCAAATAATTAAAAATACATGAAATTTCCTACAAGATTCACTACTAAGATTTCTTCTCCGACTAACCGTTTGGTCTCAACAGATAGTTAAAATCTGCTGTATTTCGACTGTCTCCGTAAAAACCCAATTTTCACCTCAAAACTGTTTTTAAAGGCTGTCATTAGGTGAATTCCTTCCATTTCTCAGCTCAAACCCTGTTCATACTTTATTTAGATTATATATGAAAAGTTACAGTTCCCTTTTCAACAATTACTTAATGTTTAAGTTATGTCAGAAGTCAAAGGAAGCGAAAGAGGGCAACCTTCCGCGACCATTAAGCGAAAATTAAGCGAAATTTTGTCCTGAATGACATTCCTGAAATATAGGATGAGGGAAGGAACGAAATCGAGCTATACAGTGCTTTTGCACCAACTGAACAGGCGGGCTTGAACGATACAAACATGCCATCGACGGAGGGATTTTGTTACATTACCTGGCAAAACGACACGACAGCCGGACGTATGCAGAAATTTGCAATAGTTTAGCCTCATACGTCAAGTGAAACTGCAAATCGAATGTGTCTCTTATTTTCGATGACTAAACTGGAGAAGTTTGTGAAACCCCCAAGAACACAAAACTATTGAGAAGAGCACAAGGAAAACAATCTGGTGCAATATTTTTCATAGAATCGAAAACGCTCACTGTCGCGCAGGAGTATTTCCTTGCATAATGCAAAAACAATAAGATTCAATTTCAAAAGATTTTTTTTTTCATCTTAAAAAAGTTTGTATTTAAACGGTTGCATTCGTGTAGGATAAAAGAACAATTAATTAAAAAATTATGGACATTATGTTTATTATATTTCCTCCGCAGGTCAATCTACTAGCATAGTATTGATTTATGTACAGGATGATTATAATTAAACCTGCCCTATGAACAGTGAGTGCTCTATAGCTAAAACGGGAGAACGAATTGTAACAAAATTGCTATATTGACTATACATGATATGTGCTTAAGGAATTTTGAAACAAAAAATAGGTCAAAAAATGTCCACTAGGTGGCGTTTTGCATATAAAATTTAATTATGGAAATGGCTAATTAGAAATATACAAATTTTAACATTTATTCAATAGTTTTTGGGTATTTATTCACTAATTTGGGTAATATCTGAGATGATTTCACCATTCAAAGTGCTATCTAGCGGACATTTTTTAAACTAAACGTTCTAAAAAATTCACTTGAGTGTATCTCGTGTTGCAGTTCATATGCCAAAATTGGTAGCAATCTACTCACCGGTTACAGCTGCAGAATGCTGTTTATAAGGAATTTTAATTATAGCCACCCTGTATATATTTATTTATCCTTACTGTTAAAAATAGGAATTTCATTAATTCGTAAAATTTGTTAAAAAACACTAAATTTTATAAATTTGATAAATTCATTAAAAAATTGCATTAATAATTCTTTTCGGCGGCGTCGAGACCCTTTGCGACCCCTCTCTTATGTGTACCAATGCAATCTCACCACTTCATTCCTTTTTGCGTTGAACACACTCCGGCACTGAGGACATAACAGCTCTAACCTGTGCCTTTAGGATCAGCCTCTTTTATCACTAAATATACAAGATATCCCTAAGCTGAGTTAATTTTTGGTGACTTATTTTTGTACCAAATTTGACGATTAATCGAAAAAAAAATTACCCTCCTTGGCGACTTTTGACGTACAATGAACGTCATCGCTACCTAGCATCCTTGAAGTAGTGGTTTAGAATCACGTTTCTTTTTCTGATTTTCTTAATAATAATATCACCAGAGCGTGACAAAATTAGCTTGGTACCAACTCTAAGGCGTACGAACGTCCAAAAAAAAATGGTCAAAATCGGTCTACACCGTGTAAAAACTTCTCTCTGAGAATACACAAGGAAAAAGTTCCGAAGAAATTATATCCTTCTGCTTCTTGAAAAAGATAAAAAATTCTGTGAATCGCAGGATAACATCTGTTAAAGATTAATGAGTGACTGATGATTTTGAACTTGAAAAATTCCATTTCAGTATTGATGAAAGGCCGATCTTACTATAAATTTATGTACTTCATACGTAAAAATTGTTAAGTTAAACGTTCATTTTCATTTATTCGAAACCGTTCATGAATAATTGTTTTGCCAGAACTGACCTAACTGTCAGAATGTACTCAAGTTTTTCAGGCTCTGATACAGATTCAGAAACTGCAAGAAATAATGGTAAAACTCCTTGAAATCAATAAACCAAATATTCCATTTCAATAATTTTTTCTCTCGTTAGAGGTATGTATAGAATAATTTCAGTGAAAGTCTACCGATGAGAGACCCTGGAAAAGTTGCCGCTAGAGATGTTACTAGAGGAAATACTCAGTTCTAAAAGCTTACGAAAATCTATCCGAGGCTTTAGTTACGTTCATTGTAAAAATCGCAGCACAGAATTTACATCAATCAATTATTCTTTCTCAGAATTTGTCGAATGGTTTGAAGAACATCATCGACCTTGTTATTGGAAGAAGTGGAATTTTTGGCCACCCTGAAAATGTTCTGATGTTAATGATAGCTGATGACAGAAATCAAGTAAGGGAACTGGCCCTTCGAAGAATTCTTAAAGATCGCAAAGTCAAACGACCTAGGTGGTAATTAGTTAGCGTTAACTGGCACATAAACCATTGTAATGGGCGTTTAAGATCAGTTTTATGATTCGGATAGTATCTCCTTTGGCCCCGGAGTTGGCAGATGCTCCGTCGCAACCAACTTTGTCACATATATGTCATGGCGAATTCCTTACAAAAATCTAATTATGTGTTTTCCAATAATTTGCGCTCTTCCGAAAGTTACAGACACATAGCTGACACAGATCCAGGTTCTTTTACCAAGCTTATGTATACCAAGCTAGCCTATTATCGATCGATTTCGTATGCAGTCTTCCGGTATTAGAGTCCCGTCTTTGCGTTCATCGTAGTCTAAACTAAACTTGCATTGTTTATATTCTGTGACAACTGACTGATACGATAGAGTGGTTCTTCCCTTAGTTATCTGATGCTGAATTTTATTTCTGTCACCAACATTCGATACATTGCGTTGTTAGATAATGCCTGTATCTAGAAGGACAGCTGACACGACTGCAGAACCTGCTCGGACGCAAATGCCAAATCGATCCAATGTACTTACTACAAATATTAAGTAGTCAGCATTTAGGGCTCCGCTTTTGATAATACCTTGCTTTGGTGAAATGTCAGTATGCCTACATATATGCCGCTTCAGTTTACATTAATTATTTAAATGCACTGAACTGAGGAGGAACATAATTTTTTTTCAGTTCGCTAGTCGAACAGAAATTCTCCTAGTCCATTGGTACTTTCCGTTTTTCTTACAGCGGCAACTTTCAAAACATTTAGAAGTATGTGTCGATGTATGAGATAGAGCACACTGCTTTCATATTGCTTTCTTTCAAGAGCACAAATTTTGTCTTGGTATGATTTTATTTTTCACAAAATGCTGAAGTGGTCAGTTATTGAGATTGAAGCTTGTTTTCAGATCTCGTCTGACTTATTTGTAACTTCTTCACACGAGGACGAAAGTCTAGAAGTAGATAAAGTTCATTTTCTTCGGTTCTCTTTTGAATGCCAAGATACGCATCATTTTACTTTTTCGTACGAAGCATATTCGAAGGTATACCTCAGCCAGACCAAAATACAGGGCAAATCATGTCTTTTCTTAACATAGCATTGTGTAGTTCTAGTTCAAATACACGTATATAATGCAGTATACGAACAAAAAAAAAATCTTACTGCTCTAAAATGGAATTGCCGATAGTAGAATATATCTTGGTCATGAAGTATTGCAACCTACGTAGTACTTCTTAGCATTACAATTCAGTACTGAATACTCACTATTCAGTAATCATCACTTTTATAAATTTAATATACTAGAAAAACAATAATTTTGATTCTAAAATCATCTAACTAAAATTAAATATTTTTCCTTAAAAACAAAAATTCACTCATCTTAACGTAGTATTACATTTTGAAATTGAATCTTAAAATTACTTTTCTCTTGATCTCCATACAATGGAACATCTTTTCTATATGCTATGTTCAGATTAAGAATTTTTAAGAGCAATATTTAGTCTTTTTTTCTATTTTTTAAAAAATTCAACCCCCTTGCGGCTATATTAAATTTTAAAATTAAATTTTTTTAGCTAATTTTCTCTTTATCTATATAGAGAAGAGGAGGTGATTATGGAATACCATTTACATTTCTAACTGTAACTTCATAGATTTTTAAATAAAATCCCCCAAAACAGCATGAGTACATGCTATTTTGGGGGATCGTAATGAAATGTCAATTGCAAAGAAATACACAATTTATTTTCTTGTTATAGAAAAAAATATTTAAAAAAAAAGTTACGAATGGAGTATAATATGGAATAGTCGGGTAATATTGAATAGATGGTTTAAACCGATGAAAAGCAATTTATATTGCTTCATATATAGTTATTTGTTACTATAAAACAAATTTTTATGTTTTGTAGTTTAAATCATTATACTGGAGTCATTTCTGCTTCGAGTCGATTTAGAAAAGTTGTAGATATAATTTTCTTTCTTTGCTCCGATACAGTCATGGTGAGCCCACAGAGAACAGCTGGATCTTTGAATCCAAACTTATCGTCGTTGATCATTAGAGAATTTTTCGTGACAAAAGATGCATTCAGCGTCTTTGTTTTCCAGGTCTTTAGTGGATGACATAAAACCCATTACAATATTACCCAGTATTCCTTAATATCCGACACGCCATCTCGGAAAACGAACCTTTAAAACTAATTGGCAAAACACTGTCATCTAAAAAATAACCACATTTCAACAAACTACCATTCTCTTAGTGTACATTATGCGTAACATCAATGTTCATGTCACGTGTTTACTAGTAAGTTAAAATGTTTGAAAACTTATCTACAAAAACTCTTGAAAATCACAAAACATACTTTGTTCTGTAGCGAGTGGTACGGCAACAGAGAGCGGTCAACTCTTACTGCATTGTAAGAAGGGAATCTTTCTTGAGTTGTTCATGGTATTCCCTTGTGGCAATAGCAACTAACAGAGCCAAAAACTCGGTATTCCATATTTCCCGACTATTCCATAATCACCTCCTCTCCTCTACTATAGAACATCTTTTCCACATAGGTGGGTTCTGTTTAATAATTATTTTTTCTCTATATAAGAGCGATCCACCCTACTGTATGAAACATTTTACCGAAATTAGATATAGATGAATTAATACAGTTTCATAGAGATATAACTTTGTCTTCTTTTATGCTTTTACCGTGTCCAAAACTTCTGTTTCAGAATTTACGTCCAAAATTCTGCTTTCTTTTTCTGAGACCTTCGTACTGTGTAGACTGACTATGTTGAACGAACTTTGATATTTATACCAGTCTCCTAATCATCCCAATGCATAATGCTGTACAGCTTTCTCACGTCCTAGCAATAGCACTGAACTGGAAATTCAGAACTCATGTATACAGCTGTGATATCCGTTCCGCTGTAATGTTAGTAAATTACGGCATTTTCCCAACGACAAAGCAAATTTGCAAAATACCATGTGTATGAAGTAAATCAATGTTGTTATAAACAATAAAATGCAACAGTATGATCAAAAGATTATTTACACCTTCCTCATTTACATAATTAAATCGTTTCGAGGCTGTAATTTATCAAATAGCATTACTAATTGAGCTTAAGACCTGCAGATGTCACATAATCCGTCTTTAATGACCTAAGTAAATGTAAGTGATAAGAATATTCATGCGTTTAAGTCAATGGCATTATTTAATCATTATTGTGTTAAAACCGATTGATATTAGTGTATTTTAGATTCATAATTAAATCTCATTATAATTCGAATCAACACTATAAAACAACTAGAGCGTAATTTATAATCTTAAGTACGTGATTGGTGCATTTTGACTATTAAAAGCTTTCAAAGTAATAGTTTTTAAGTTTCATGTCACTAATATATGTTATTATTACAATGGAATTTCATCCGCTAATCCTAACAAACTATTATTGCGACATTAAGAATCTTACTTATATCAATCAACGTAATATACAGACTATAAAAATAAGTTAATTAAAAATCCTGTATAGATAGTGTGCACATGAAAAATATTCAAATCGATAACATTTCGATTGAAATTTCTATCAAACCTTTTTCTAAATTTATGGTATATGCAGTTAGGTATGAGGAAAGAAAGCAATGCATAAAAGGCAGTTAATTTTCTACCAAGATAGATTTTGCTAAGTGCTGCATAACTATTCAGCTTTTAATATTTTGAGCCTAAACTGTCAGAGGTATCTTTTACGCATAGCACATGTAGGACGAACCGTACCTTAACCCTTTGAGGCGCAACCCTTTCCCAGTGCTGAAAAAAGGGCAGCCGTTGCCATCGCTCGGCTTAACTACCAGCAAGATGGCGGAAGATCGAAACGCTCATCGCGTGCCACAGATCTAGAGACCCTTTTTTTGACGCAGCTGGCTGTGCATTGGGCCATCTATCCAGCTGTTCTCGCGTTCTTCCATGTTTCGGCAGATGTCAGTGCTGTTAAAAATAATAGTGACCATTTTTTTATGGGAAAAAGACGTGCTAAAAAGTAAAGGATTCTCGTGGAGCTATGTCACCCGCAACTATTTTTATAGAAATCAAATCTATTCTTCGTGACAGGTAACAGTCAAAACGTCAGAGTTTGGTGATCCCAGAGCGGGATCACTGCGCGTTAAAGGGTTAAATAATGTATGATGTAGAAAACAGATGGTGCCATCTAGTGTAGAAACTTTAAATATATTATGAAAATAATTCGTGTTAAACCACAGAAAAGGGTAAACTGTCAGAGTTTGTTTACTTTTTCATAAGTATTTTGGAACTTTGATAATTTTCTTGAAGCTTCAAAACAGAAGTTTGTAATTTATAATAAATTACATTGAAAGTTCTCAAATGGAAGAAAAATCAGCAAGAATTTCTTTGTTAAGTGTTTGTTTTTACTATTAAACTGCAAGTATTATACTTTTAAAGTCAATTGTAAAAGAAAAATCGTATTTTTCATTTGCTGACTTATTTTGCAATATTTTAGTTTAAAAATCAAATGCTTTTTAAAACAAATCTGCAAGATGGGCAAAAACAATAAACATGGAAATTTTTCTATACAGATTTATTCGTTTGATAAAATTCTAATAAAAACGTTTTTCTTTTTACATGGAAATCTAATTCTTTTTTTCAATTCCTTTAGCCACAGATTTTCAAAACAGATATAACTGCGTCCTTTTTCTAACAACATCTGCTTATCTTTTGCCATTGTTTATTTTAAAATTGCTCAGCATTAAATATACATTTCATAGAAATTGGGAATAACACATTTACATAATGAATGTCTTGGGTAACATTCGCATGACTCGATTTTCAGTTTACGTACATTAGGACTTGTAGCTTCAGAAAGAAAAAGTAAATTGTAAGCTTAGGATGTTGAAATGGAACTTGCAGAGTTTCAGAAACTAACCTCATTTAGAATTACCGTACAACTACAGTTCCAAATTCGTAATCTCGTATGCCACATTTTGTATGGTTAAGATATTTAGATTTTACATTAGCTGGTAAATGTCTTTTTGAAGATTAGCTTTGTGCGATGGTGATCCAGAATATATGTTACAAAAAAGGGATATTGATAACGACAATATATTTTTCGTTCAGAAAAATATTGTTACTTTTTAACATTTTGAAAAAAAATCAAATAATATTTACAAATGTGTTATAGTTTACAAAAGTACTATAATATATTTAATATAAATCTAAAGTACGTATTTAAAATACATACATATTTATTTATTGGGATCAGTACATATCGTCTGACTCCCATACGGGTGCAAAACATGAGAAAAATCTTTTGAAAAAGGCATTTTTGCATAATACCAACTTTTGAAATTGTTTTTACAAGTGATAATTAAGTAAAATTTCATTGTAATGCTCACTAGTAGTTTCATTGTAATGTTCACTTAATGAATGACTAAAATTTTACTATCACCAGATTACTTTTCGACCCCCAATTCTTACATACTGCAGCTCTTTGACCGTTTTGTAATCAAGAAACGACTATGAAGTCGCCAAGAGAAGATTCCCTATTACCACAAATGGTCACAAAATAGTTACTGTGACGTCACAGATTGTCAGGGTAGTCGCCGAGTGTCATAAAACAGTCAGACGGTGACTGTCAAGTGACGTGATTTCACTATGCAGATACAGTGACGCTTCACTGTGACTAGCCACTAAGTGACGTCATTGTAAGTCACAAGTCGACTGCTGTGACTCCAGAGCCCCGTAATAGAGACCGTTTCTGTGACTTTTAAATATGATTCGGATTTTCCACACTTTTACTCGTATTTTCGGTAATAGTAACGAGGATTTGCATTGAAAACTTGTGTTAAGTTTTGGAAACTTTTGTTTCAATTAATTTAAAAAAAAATTAAAATATTGAATTTTTATGAGCATGCAGAAATTAATAAGCTATAACACGTTTTATAACAGTGAGCTTATCAAAGATATTTTCTCATATGCTGCACTTCGCATACAACAAAATCATTCCATACTCCAAAACTCGGAATTTCTGGAGGAAAATTGTCTCCTCCCCAGTTTATAACAATGAAGATATGTTGATATTTCTCTGATATTTTAATGAAGATATGTTTATTTTCACTGTCGATATTTCTCTTGGAAAACAATTTCGTTTATTACCTTAACTTTTATTTATATCTATATAAATAAAATTAGACTTTTGTCTGTACATTTCTTGGAATTCAAAAATTTTGCGATTTCTATCAGTTTCAAGCTCCCGGGAATCCGATGCGACCCTCAAAAAAAAGTTTGTCTGTCTGTCATTCTGTCGTTCTGTCATTCTGTCATTCTGTCCGTGATGCTTTTTTTGTTTAAGCATCACGTAAAAACGACTGAAGCGAATGATATGAAATTTGGTGTCATGATAGGTGGTCACTCAACTTAAAACACAGGCGTCGAATTTTTAAAAAATCTTGATTAGATTTTGAGATTTTGCGAAAATCCTTTCAAACTGCGTAAATTTGTGTTCAAGCATCACGTAAAAACGACTTAAGCGAATGATATGAAATTGGGTGTCATGATAGGTGGTCACTCAACTTAAAACATAGGCGTCCAATTTTTAAAAAATCCTGATTGGATTTTGAGATTTTGAGAAAATCCTTTCAAACTGCGTAAATTTGTGTTCAAGCATCACGTAAAAACGACTTAAGCGAATGATATGAAATTGGGTGTCATGATAGGTGGTCACTCAACTTAAAACATAGGCGTCCAATTTTTAAAAAATCTTGATTGGATTTTGAGATTTTGCGAAAATCATTTCAAACTGCGTAAATTTGTGTTCGCACATCACGTAATAACTGCAAAGGTGAAAAAATTATATTTGGTGAAATGATAGGTGGTCACTCACCTTAAACTATAAGCATCTAATTAAAAAAAATCCATCAGATTTCGAGATTTTGTGAAAATCGTTTAAAACTGAGTGAATTTTTGTTCCCGTATTACGTAATAACGAATAAAGCGAATGATATGAAATTTGGTCACACGATAGATGGTTGCTCAACATAATTTATAGGAGTCCAATTTTTTAAACATTTTATTAGATTTTGAGATTTTGTGAAAATTCTCTCAAAATGCGTTTATATTTCTTCAAACATCACGTTATAACGACTAATACGAATTATACGAAATTTAGTGATATGATAGGTAGTTGCTAATCTTAATTTATAGGCGTTGAATTTTAAAAATATTTTGCTTACATTTTGTAATTTTGCGAAAATCGTTTTAAAATGCTGAAAATTTGTTCCAGCATCACGAAATAGAGACTGCAGGGAATGAAACGAATTTGGGTGACATGATATGTTGTCACTCAACTTAAATTCTAGGCTTCCAATTTTTCAAAAATGTTGATTAAATTTTGAGATTTTGCGAAAATTATTTCAATATGCGTAAATATTCGTTCGCGCATGACATAATTACGACTAAAGCGAATGAAATGATATTACTTAGTTACTCTCTAACCTGTAATATTTTAACAGTACATAAAAATTATAACTTCGCTTACTTTACTTTGGCAACATACTACATCCATTCTGTGTACTCCTACAATGCTAACGAAAGTTCTTGCTTTTTGGAAATTTGCATTCACTAACCCGTCGAGGACGGGTACTTCAGCTAGTTTAATCTATATAGATGCATATATATTTGACTATATTTGACTATATTTAATCTCTATTTTGTCAAAACTTATATGTTATTAATCACGTGAAAATGATAGTAAATATTGAATTAGAATGCACAGACGGATTTATAGTCTTCATTTTGAGTTCACAAACAGCCTTCAAAAATGGGATTCTCATAAAAATCGAAAGATCGCTTATAAAAGCTCACAATGCAGAACCTTACAACTAACTATCCGGTAATCTGCACGAGCGTTCACTCACAACTGAACTCAGGGGCGGTCTCTCCTCTCTTATTTACAGATTCTGCTAACCTTTCCAGAATTTTCTAATGATTTTTACAACATTCCAATTCGATGACATTTCTTATTGTTCGCGCACATAGATGATTGCTCATAGTCGCGCACAATACTAATACTATTGCTTAATACCAATTCAGGAAATCAAATATTAGAGTCCTTATTAATAAATTCGAGCCAAATGTCGCCAGTCTTGGTGACTTTTGACTACTAATAAAGAAGTGTGAATCTCTCAGTCTGAGAAAACTTAAGCAGGGGTTACTTCACTGTTAAAATTTTAATACAATCTCATTTTATCTACCTGTTGATATTTCTCTTGGAAAACAATTTCGTTTATTACCTTAACTTTTATTTATATTTAATATATATAGATGCTTATATATTTGACTATGTTTAATCTCTGTTTTCTCAAAACTTATATGTTATTAATCACATGAGTATGATAATAAATATTGAATTAGAATGCACAGAGGGACTTAGTCTTCATTTTGAATTTTAGTTCTCATTCTACGAAGTTTAATCTTTCGCAAAAGTTACTTTTGACAAAGCTAACAAACCCGCTTGAGATTTTAACTTTATAACAACTCAAATCTATAAAAATTTTCATGATAGGAAATACACAGCATACTCATAGTTGGTATTTTAAAGAAGATGCATTTCGACATATATCATTTAATATAATTACATAAACTTTGAACTAAAAATCATCTGCAATTCTGAATCACAATAATTCTTCCTGAACCCTCCCTTAAATAAATATAGAATTTAAAAGCATTCGAATTTTGTTTTGTGCTTCTTTCAAGCATTTGTGATACTGGGTATCAAGGTGTAGTATAAAGGATAGTATAGGTATGACAGTTTAATCTTCATAATATATTAATTTAAAATCAAAATTGTAAGCCGGTTAAATAACTTTGAGTTAATTACAGTTGCCTATAACGTTAGAAATCCCAGTAACATCGAAAGTGAAATAATTATTACTTTCATGTAAAATGTATCATATAACTATATATGGTATCATAAGTATCATATCAAATGCATCAGTCATTCTAAAATGATGTAAATCATTATCTGGATGTTGTTTAATTCAGGATATTACTGCTTTTTATTTATCAATTGCGAAATATAATCATATATTTTCATAAAGTGCTATTTTATCTGAGCACAAATGGTTAATTTTGATGCCATTCCTATATTTACCACAATATTTTTCATTCGTTGTTTTGATACTTTCCAGATCGTTGACATATTTCAAAAATATGAATCTAATTTTTTATATTGGTATTTTTTATGAACATTTTTGTACCAGTATTGACTATTTCCGTATGTTGACGATTTACTGTAAAATTAATTGTTTGGATGTTTGAAGGTAACTAGTAGTTACTATCAATGGTTATGAAATACCCTAATAGCACGACTGCCCTCTTTCACCGAAAAGTCATTACCCAATGCAGTCACAAACAGTGGCTGCAACTGCATGGTAACCCTACAGTCCCTATGCCAATTGGAATGCCAATGAAATTTGAAAACAAGCCCGGTCTTAAATTGATAGGGAAAAATCATTTTGGGACTACCATCAACTGCGAATGTCTTAAATCTCTTGAAGAGAATAACGGAAACTGCCCTATTTTGAATTCCCAATCTCCTGGTTCCTAGGCAAATATAGTAGCTTCTACGCAATTCACATTTTTCTAAGAACCTTTTAAAAAGTTAAGTGATTGCTAATAATAGTTTTGAAATTGTAAATTTTAGTGGCGTACTTTAGAAATGGAGGAAAAATACAATGAATTAATAATTATAAATTATATTTTTGAAAAATGTAATTTCCATGATTATTTCCCAGTCGATAGAGCGTTGTTTTATATATTTTTACAATGAATAAGGGATAAAGGTACATTGATCATTTTTCTTCTGTTAAGAAATAAACTAATAAAATACGATGTCTCTGAGGTTCGATACATTACACATACATTTCGTTTCCAACTAAAGTTATAAACACAGACTGCGGTTATACGTCTGAACGCCATTCGAAAAATAACTGGTATTTTTTTTAGGAATAATACTGTTTTGTTTAAACGAAATAATGTTTTATAAAATTAATAAATTTAACCAAATTCCATCACTTCACAACAGCGAGATTTTACTGTATTACTTATGAATCTTTTCGAATTTATAAATCATATTCTTTAAAAAATGAATTACTCAAAAAATTTTAGCAAAAATAAATTCCTTTGCACAGTTGCAAAGAAAGATCACTATGAAGTCATTTTGAAGTCACAATAACCAGAAGTGACACACCGACTTCACAATGGAGACAGTAAAAACAAGGGATAAACAAGGTGACTTCAGAGTGACGTCACTTTGTGACTGGTCACAAATAAAACGTCACAGAGACCACACAATAATGTCACATCAATCACAAATCAAAATGAAACTAGTTTGTGACAGTCCTCTGACAACTGCGACACTCTGTGAAGTCACAGCGACTCTCTTGTGACCATCTATGTTTGCAGAGTAAATTTAGATTATATATATTTTTCATTGCAATAGTAAACACCTTTTAAATGATGCCAAAGAAGTATTAGAATATTTGAATATGTTCAATTCGATATAATTTTGATTATTTTAGTAAAATAAACAATCATCCTTAAACCATTAAACATTTAAAAGTTTTTAATCCATTTTGGTGGCGTTTTACTTGGCGAATAGCACATGAAGTAATCGAAGATAATAAATCTTACACAAACATGCATATATTTTTGAATTCGTATTCTAGAACCAAAACAACAGCAAAAAGAACAATATACTTATTGAATATATATTTTTTTAAATGTGTGCAAATTATAAAATTGAACTTGTAAAACAACAAACAAGCAATTACGGATAAGATAAAAATTGTAATTTATGAATCTCTAAAAAAACTTAAACCGCTATAGTAATTTTTTAAGCAATTGTATTTGTTAACTCAGTCCAAGAAATAGAAGATTATAGCTGGGGGAAAAAGCTAATCCTAACAATAACATTATTTTATGTACATAGAATTCAAGAAATTCACGATTCTGACATTTATTACCTTGATATAAAGCCAAAGGAAGCGAGTGCATTTGGAAAAGCTGACTGAAAGAGATTAATCTGACCCACCGCATGCTGTGCTTTGCATAAAAAAATCCCTATTTATGTTTTTCGTCCTCCACTTCTTTTACCTACCTGTCCCTTTATTGTCACACAGTCTAACTCAGTCAATAAATAAGACTGTTAAAGCTTTATAAAATGGAATCCCCTGGTACATGAAAAAATAGTACATTTTTCAGAATTAAGATAGCATTAGAAAATATTTCAGAATTATAAAAATAATGACAAAATTGTAAGTTTAAAAATATCATTAAAATAGTGTAACGTTTTTCCCCCGAACTAACCTTTATTAGCTTCCCTCTTTCAAATTATATTACAAATCAAATTGCTTCTATATCAGACTTTTGGATAATGTATTAATGATATTAATACCAGCGTCTGTTATTCATGAAGACTATCGTGTTATCAAGTGTAACTCGATTAACTTCTGAAAATTAAATTTTAGGTAGTTGAATATGAAAATACTTTTCAGTTAAGAACTAAATTAAATTACTATAATATTAAATTATTATAATAATGAGTTTGTATCTCTAAGCACACAATTTCATTGTTCTATACTTATTCTTTATATAATAAAATTTCAGTTTCCGTAATTTCAGATTAAAAGTTTAGTTTAAAAATATTATTAATGCATGATACCTTGTTCAATCAGCTGCCTTAAATGCATTTTAGAGTTATTTAATGCTCTAATTTTATTTTTTAATTTTAAAACAAAATTTTCTCGTCATTCATCTTATTTGCATAAAATTTTATTTTTACATTTTTACTCTAGCTATTGATAAGGAGCTAACTTTCAAGAATGATACAAATTTTTATGTTAAATTGCATGGAGAAGAGTGCATTTCATTTTACTATTTATTTATGAATGTTAAATACACTGCTTATTGATTTGAGTGTATAAAATGTACCAGTAAGCTTAGTGGGAAGAACTAAATTATGTACCTAGTGTAAATTTGCTGACTTTTAAGAACTTTTAAATAAAAGATCACTTTTCAGGAAAAATTTTCGTAATTTGAAATTCAAACTGCCGCATCGAAAAATCTAACTGGGGAATTTTTCCATCTTTTACTATTGATAAAACATTTATTTCGCACTCTTTTAGATTTGCAACCGTGGGGAAATATGAATTAGATTGCTTTATGTGATTTTTTTTCTAAAAAGATTTTGGACGAAAACTTTCTATTTCGGAAGGAAATGAGCATTAAAACACGGAAAGGTAGAAGGGGAGAAGTCTAGATATGTATAATTCCCGGTAACCTCTGTACGCTGGCAAGTCCCGAGTTCATTTCTTTTTTTCGTTGTAGCTGGAAATCCCATCTCCTTTTTTATCATTGCAGAGGGAGGATTCACATCCCTTCAATTTTCAATCAATATTTAAGGCCAACGGCCATCTCTCCTCTATTGCACGGACAGCGCCGGGCTACGCTGCTAGTTACCTATAAAATAGTCTAGTGAATCTTTTCTCTTACTCTGTTTTAGTTTAGTTTTATATTTTCTTTCCTTATTGAAATAATGCAATTTTTTTTTAATGTAAATATGAGTGAAACGCCCAAAATCACTGTCTATAAAGGCATTTTAAACAGATAGGTAGGAGAAACTTTGCTTCCTGAGGGTGACGTCGCAATCTTTCACCATGGTTTGAGATATACAAAGGTCACGGTTATGCACAAGTAAATACCGTAAATAGTTATTCGCAAAATTAAAATAAAAAATTTTGGCTGAAATGAACTGGACATATAAAGTACGTAAAAGCGCTGAATCCATTGTGTCGTGTTTTGAATCATCGATAATCTCCTATTAAACTTAGTACGCGTGTGCGGTCAGAAAAAATGCACACAAAACCATCATTTTTTTTTTTCGAATTACGGTATGATGAGTGATGTGATAAATTATAAGCTCCTTCAGCCATTACTACTGATAAGTATTAGCATCAGTAAGCTTATTGAATCTTGTATTGAGTGAAACATTGAATTTGTAATAGAAATTACAAAACGACACGGTATTTTACTGCGTGATATGAGAAGTGGTTAGCCCGTTGATGAAAATCGGATCAAAATAAATTGAAATCACTCAAAAGGAAAGTGTTGCTGTTCAAGTGATCTTCACCAAATTTGTCTCATACACTTCAAAAAAATTCTGTCAAACTGACAGAAGAAAATTGTCAGACAGGACGCCAGTTTATTTCCGTATGTTTTACAGTCTTTCGAAATTCTTTCCGTATATGGAAGATTTCTGCAAAATAAATTGAGAATCTGTAAAATTTACGGAAGACTACTGTAAAACATGAGAAAATAAACTGGCGTCCTGGTCGACAGTGTTTTTTCGTAAATTTGACACATTTTTTTTTTTTTTTTTTTTCAGTGCACATATTAGCATAAGTTTATATTAGAAGTCTCGAGACTTTTACATTGTTCTGGTCTGATATAATAACTTGCATGGGATGACGTATCACCAGAGAAGTTTTGCTTATTTTTTTTTTATTTAATGAATATGGTGAAAGTGAAATGCCTGCTATTTAATGTCCAATGTCAGCAGTTTGAAAGGCTTTAGACTAAAATTTATTGCCAATTGCTTTCAATGAATGCAAAAATATAATAATTACTTAGTTTGCTGCACAGTCTTGCTACATTATCTATTTATCGTTATTTAAAATGTAAGCTTAATCTGAGGGGATAGTTTTAGCGTCAAGCATGCCAAAAATTAAATAACTTGCGCTTAATAATATTTATCGAATTCAAATAAAGCTGGAAAACATCATTTCAAATACATTTATTTAAACTAAAATACTTAATATAAAGCTAAATATAAAGCTAAACATGATTTATATTAACTTAATCAAATTTAATAATAGTCATACAATCATGATTCCGTGAATGCCTATCAGCAAAAAACAATTTCGAGTCTCAGAAATGAAAAATTGAATACCTTTCAAATAAAATAAATTAAAATAAATAAAAGCACTACTTTTCCAGTCTAGAATAATTGAAAAGATATTGGATTACTGTCATGCAAAATTGTGTACATCGATAAAATGTCAAATGGATTTGAAAGAAATGAATAAATGTAATTATTTTAGATTTGCTATGAAAAGAAGAATGAATAGTAAACATTCAATAAGAAATTGGTGTTTTGTTTTGTGCAACAACAATTGCTTTTGTAGTTCTAAATTCCACAGCCTTTAATTTTATTTTTGGAAGGTAAACTTAATCTTCTGAAAAGAACTTTAACATTAAGTAAAAATGTATATATGCAATTTATTCTCGTAGTCTAAAAGTACAGGATTTTGTTTACATTTTTCTGAGGGGAGGGGGGGCAAATTTTATTTAGCATTTATAATTCATGAATTTTAATCTTCTATAGCTATGCTTTATGAATATAAAATACATACTTCTGAAAAATAATTTTTAATTTTAAATGATTCTCGCAATTGCATAAATCATTATACAAATCATCATTTATTTATTATAATTTATTATTCAGTATTTTGCAAGCCGATTGTTTTCCATGCTGCTACTAATAAAATGCGCAATCATAAATAACAAATATTTAAAAATTTCGACACGGAACAGTTTTCTTGAAATTTTTATGGAAAACGGAACTCCTTACATATAGGGTTGCCAGGTCGTCAAACTAAATAGCCGGACAGACCAGCCAGTGTGGCCGGACATTTGGGTAAAAGGCCGGACAGCCTACAATAATGAGGATTTTGTCTCAGTATTAATAGGTACGACAAAAAAAAAAATGTATGTAAAATCAAGCTTTTTTGATTATTACCATGAATCTTATTAAATTCTAATGAAACATAAATAACATTGAATGCCAAATCAGTTCAAGTACTTTATTACTAATCAGCCAAAGTCACCAGTAAAAAGCCTAACAAAAGCCGGAGACCGTTTGGCCGGACACGCAATCAAAAAGCCTAACTATGTCCGGCTTTATCCGGACGCCTGGCAACGCTACTTACATATCAGATTTTAATTTATAAACAAACTCAAAATACATATATATATATATATTCGATGTGTGTTATCTTGATCCAAAAGTAAATTACTCGCTTTTGCTTATGTGTTGTCAAAAACCGCCTTAAAATCTAGCTTCGTGTTTTAAATATGTACATTCAGAAATTAGACCGTTCATCACAAATTACACCACAATAACATTGTAATCAATGTTATAGTGGTCTAATTTCTGATCTCTCTGTATTCCAACGCAATTAAACCGTAATTTCCGAAAGTAGAGCAGGTTTTAAATATGTTCCTGCAATGCGTTTTGTGACATGGACAAGTTTATGTAAATTTACGTTCTCTTTTCACATTTGATTCAGTTCCTTGCTTGCTCTCTGTAAATGCATGACGCTTTACCCTTTGGTAATACATATTTTGTCCCTCTAAACACAAAAACCTTACTACATTCTAAATTTTTGTTCGAATTTCCCACACTTTGCTCTGTTAAGTTTAGGACTATTCTTTTGTTGTTGTTATTACTAACGCAGTCTGGAAACCGGTGACAACCCCATATAGGAAGCCGATGGTCGGAAGGGGCGGCTTTCATTTTAATGAGCCTAAATATGTTATTGCATTAGTTATAACATATTTAGACTCATTAGGCTCATTAGGCTCATTCCTAGTGGGAGGAAGTCTGTCTTATATCGGGGTCCACTAATTTTGGACCAATTCCAGATGAGGGACCAACCATCCGAAATCGGCACCTACAGAGGTAGCGTGAAACACGAGGGGCATTCTAGCCACGACGGATTTTACGTGCACCAGCTCCCGTAAGCGTACACGGCCTCACAGCAGCCAACCGAGGGAGGAGTTCACCCTCCCAAGCACTGGCCAATAAGACTGCTGCTTCACTTTAAGCGTTCTTACGTGAACGAAGTTTAGTGATTAGGCAGCCGCGGGGCAGAACTATTCTTCTGTAGTTTAAAATATACTATTTTTTTCTTTAATAGAATTACTGCTCCAATATTATTAATATTGAATGGTAAACTATTAATGAATCCAAAAGTAGCAGTATTCATTACTCATTGAATTAGCATATTTTACTTTTCTTCAATCACTTTCTGTTGCTTCTGTGATCAATCATAATTCAGATACACATATTCAATTTTTTCAATGAATCTATTGATCTTTATTTCTACATGGTATTTTCGTTACATTCTTAAAAAATATTCATGTAAGTGGTCATACTTTTGTGTGTGTGTGTGCGTGCAATTATGTGTCTACGTGTGAACTTTGAATTTTGAGAAACATTGAAAAAAAATAAAACATATTTCATTTGTTTTAGATTTCCGCTTGAAATTTCCGTCGACTTATTGGAAAAAATTGGGTCTCACCCTGACAGCTAAGTCTTTGGTTTTAATTTCCAATATTTGAGTTTTATTATGGTAGCTTAACGGTCGTATAATATTAAATATGAATAATGTGCTGCTAAAATAATATTCAACAGGGAGATTTCTTGAATTTTTTCATCATTTTTTAGAAATTAATCTACAAATGTTAGTTTTCTTTATAAAAAATTGTTATAACCGATATTTTTCTAAAAATATGAATACAATCTCTTTCTTAAAGGAGACTATTGTTGGGAATTAAAAAGCAGTTTTGATATCAAGCTGCAATGAACAACAACAAAAAATCCTCTTACTTCTGATATTTTAAAAACAACAAAGGAAATGATGAATTAATGTTTTTCCAATACACTTAAAAATATAACTTTTTACATTGCTTTTTACAGAACGAATTTAATTAATACACTAATTAAATACTGATAATTAGCCTAAACATTAAACAAAGAAGAATAAAAGTGTTCTTATGATAAACAATACATTTTAATCAAACAAAATTCTTTTGCAAAATTTAATAATAAAAGAAGAAAATTTTTCGAGCAATCTTAATATTCTAGATATTATCTTCCTCGTTTGAAGTTATTGTGCATTTTATATCTCTGAAAACAAGTTTTAATCTCTTTAATATTCGCAATGAAACCCTCTTATCAGCAGTTTTTGCCTGTCTTGCTCTGATACAAGAGTATTTTTCATCTTTTAAGTACCTAATTCCATTCCTTTTTCCAACATAAGGTTCATCTAATGAAATGGAGTGATTATTTTGTTTCACGCAAACAACTTAGTGCTAATAATTTAATCTTATTATTTTTTAACTTATTCTACGTTAAAAATAACCGGACCAGTAAAAGGCTGCATTTCATCTTAAATCATTTTTATGCAGTCTCTAGAGGATAAATTGTATAATATAAGTCCTTTAATAAATCTGTCTAGGCTCATATTTTCCGTTTATCTTTCATAGGAATCAAGCGATGCTATTATTTGCATCTATTAAAGAAAAATTCATTTTCACCCTTCATGCTATAAAATTATATACTGTGATGTATATCCCATTTTTTGACCTAAAAGTAGATTTTATTGCGTCAGTTTGCAATCTGCTTTGGTTATCTGCGACAAGTTAATGTTCTCACTAATTTCAATTTCTGTGTTGGCATCCTTTTGTAAGTCACATGCACCCTCATTTGGCTGCTCCTATAGTACGTTTTTTTATCGTTTGCGATCACCAGAGCCTGATTTTGTTTATTTTAAATAATTTTTAAAAAAAAGTTTTAAAGCTTCTTGTATCTTCAGCATTTATTGCAACTGAATTTAACTTAATGAAACTCAGTTAATTCACAACGCCTTCTAATGATAAATTTAAAACTTTAAGTAAATTCTTCAGTAAATATGCGTTCAAGCTATATCTTGAAAATGATTGGCACTAATATTTGGCAATTAGTTTGCCATATTTATTATTTTATAGCTCTTCCAATTAATATTACTAAAAGTATATTTGTATTTGATCACTATCTATCTATCTAGAACGGCCATTAGAGATGTTATTGTTCTTTCTAAGGCTATTTAAAACACTCATATACTTCCTACATATATAAACCTAATACAAAGACGCGTGTACATCCAACCGGATGTATTATATGTATTCAGGATGTTTTATGAAAAATGGGAAAAACCTTAAAGCTGTGACAATACCCATCCAAACCAAAAACTTTCATCAAATAATGCATGATCTTAATTAAAACGCAAGTGCTACTCTCTTAAAAATGGCGCAACATTTCACCAAAACATGATAAAACATGGTTCTAGAAAAGTTGGCTCCATAAGATGGTCAACCTTTAGTGCTTCACTAAAGTATGATTAAACCTAAATACCAAATGTTGGAACAAGGTTTCACCATCTGATGTTTTACCATGTTTTAGTGAAATGATTTTTGAGAACTTAGATGATAATAGGTGATTTTGTTGCACAAGGCAAAATCATAAAAACTAAAGAATGAATCAAGTTACAACATTCAGTTTAATGAAATTTGGTTAAAATAAATGTTCAAAATAGTGACCGCCAGCATATATGCACCCGGCACAACGGCGTACAATTTGAAGCATACTAGGCACATAGCGCATTTCACCTGCAGTGGCCGAAAGTTTGTAACGTATTCTTTTGCAGATTCAACAGATTCAAACCCCCCACTCCCCGAAACTTTCAGGAACATATACTACTATATGTAAAAGGTTGGTAAAAACCTGCAACACTGAAACATAGAACTTGACCCCCCCCCTCGCTTCCCCGAAATTTTTCTCTGGCTCCCCTATTGCTT
The DNA here is from genome assembly GCA_038373885.1 of Cheiracanthium punctorium. NCBI lineage: Eukaryota > Metazoa > Arthropoda > Arachnida > Araneae > Cheiracanthiidae > Cheiracanthium > Cheiracanthium punctorium. The sequence goes on along the minus strand of JAWZYV010014928.1, from coordinate 108,327 downwards.
TTAAGGTCTGACGAAATTGATGGCCATGCTACAGAAACACCTTCGCTATTGCATTGGTTCGTAAAGGTTACGTACAGATAGTTTCGCACCTTTCGTACATAAAGAGCTGGTGTTCCATCCTGTTGGAACCACATTATCCATTCGGATATTAAAAAAATACTAGAGATTGAAAGCATTATATTTGTAACCGTGTACAGTATAAACTTAAATATTTGCAGTCTTTTCTCAAAAGAAAAGAAATAATACTTAGAATTGTTAGAATTTAAACTTATAAAATAAATCTCTAAAAAATCCCTTACATCAGCGATTTATTAACAGCATTCGAAGTTAGATACTTATTTTTCTATGTAAAAGAGTTGCGTGCTTTTCCTTAAAGTGGGCAATTACGGTACCCTAAACGGATTGCAAAGTATCAGAATTCTTTCTCTTAGTTCAATAGTATTATTTATATGTCAAAGTTCAAAAACTTTGTTTATAAGTGGAATTTGAGTTAGGGTTCGGAGATAGGTTTTGATTTCTTTGTTTTATGCTATTTAAAACCTCGAATCTAAAAAGTTGTTTGGGTTTATGGTATTTTGCATAGTTTCAAAAAGGTCTTTTTTAAACACCTGGCTTAATGTTGCACGCATCTTCGAGTCAAGAAATGATATCTAGTTTCGAAATAAAAATAATTACAACTGGTGCTTGATAAAAAAAAAAAAAAATGTATTTTTTCCATTCAGCACTGTTTACAACTTAGTAATTGCGTAAAAATCTTTAAAATATTTTAGTTTATCTTCACACAGTATGGTATTTATTGATCCTATGTTGCATTGAAACTTATTAAGAAATCGTTATGCGTAGTAATGATTGTAATATTAATAATACAGTTAAAAATATTTCATAGTTGCGATATTTTATAAAAGTTTCGTGCTTAGCAGAGATTTGTCATTTGTTATCGTGCGTAAGTACAGCTTGTAAAAAGACATTCTTTTTTATCAATGCAGTAATTAGTTTATTTCAAACCATGTTCAGAAATATACAATATATATAATTTAAACAGTAATATTGCGGTTTAGAAAGAAAAGAATTATAATATATATATAGATATGTATAGAAGATATATATATGTGTATGTGTGTGTATGTATACCTCATTTCATACATCGGGTTATTTCAAAGGATAATAATCACGATCAAATATTTACTTTTCTTTGGTGACTAAATTTACATAGTAACTCATTCAGTATTTTATTATTTGTTTTGAAATTCGTGCTCCATATGTTATGCAGCAAAGTTTTGTTTTGTAAACAGGTTATTGCAAATCGTGAACTGGTTATTGCAAAATCTTTTCTTGACTTTAAATGAACCTTCCCGGCGTCTTGGAAATGGGCAAATAATGTAAAGTTGTTTTATGTTAAAAAAATTCATGCACATTTTAAAAATAAAATAAAAAATATAATAATAACATTTTGATAGGAAGATTTTGAATTATAAAACATAAGCTCTTAAGTTATTTACAAACTTATTATCAATATCGAAACATATTTTATGATGTTTGAGTGTTATAAATAATTTAAATTGCAGATGCATTGCCGTGAAAACTGGAATTAAGAGGACGGGATTTTACGTCACAATAGTTTGGAGGGTTAAGTCTAAGAGCAACTGAGAGAGAATATGAGAGTGGAAGTCTTTAGATGGAATGAATCATATTAAACGAATTTTTAATTGATATGATAAAGTTATTCTGTCGATTTTGAGTACTGGAACTATTACTTCCTTTCCAGACTTTTAAAACTCTTGAAGGAAAATTTAATTTAACAAAATACGAGTGGCATCCATAAAGCAAATTTCTCTCTTTCCGCAAATTGAAACGAAGCATAGTTACCCGGAAACATTTATTTGACTATTTATCAATGTTATACCGACAGGAACTTTTGACATATTGTATAATCAATTTTGGAATCATTTTACATATAAATCCGCCGACTGGGATTAAAACCAGTGTTTGATAGCCGTGTGCAGGTCTTTGTGACTGTGGTATCTGTACAGAACTTGTTTGGTTCAAAAACGATTTAAGTCACTGGGAATAAGATCAGGAGTATAAAGCGGATGCAAGACACTTCCCACCTGTCCTGCGGCAGATGCTTTAAGCGATGCGCAGCGGTATGAGAGTCAGCGCTATCGTAGATCAACACCCAGCACTTAGCATTCCTCGTCCTTTGCTTTGTATGACATGTGGCAATCTCTTTAGAGTTTTACCATAACGGAAACTGTCGGAAGGAGCAAAGAGAGCCGACATCTTTGGCAGATACAGAGACGTGAATGCAATGAATCAGAAAGAATTAACTGATGCATAATATAGACTCGCCCATAATCTACAATGCATATTTACTCATTTTTAGCCCTTAATTATTTGTCATCTGCTGGCATGTGAAAACCTTAACTTTCTGAATGCGCCTCATTCAATTTCTGAATTTTCTTACGTAATACTCAAAGATTAAATTCTTCAGAGGCCGAATATTTTGGCAGCAAATTTTCTTCTTTGGAGGGATTATTCATCAGTTTCTTTTAACAGTATTCTATACATAAGAAACAATAAAACTTTTCATAGGTACATTGTTTTTGGTATTACATGCCTCTTTGTGGACAAGTCAAAAGCATTTCATAATTTTCTAGTCATCGAATTACGTTAGGAGCTCTATCTCTTCATAAAATTTACACCTAATTTCTTCTGGTTTTAAAAATGTACTGTTTTACATAAGATATTTCAGGCAATTATTTTTTGTAACTTAAAGGCTTTTTGACATAAAACAATCAGCTTTTATCATATTGAGACTAAAAGTTTAAAGAAAGCAAAGCTTTATTATAAGCATTTAATTTCGTGAAACTGAAACTTTTTCTAACATGCATAACTTTAATTTATTTTACTAAACATTAAATTAAATGAAATCGTGTTAACCTTATACATGCACTCATGTCTACATTTTTTTTATTTAAGCAGATCTATATATGTATTTATACATTGATTCGCTGCCTAAAGCTAGTTGCTGGTTCAGTCACATTTTCTTTAAATTCCTAAATATAGTTTTCCAGTAAGCGTTTGCCGACTTTCTAAATATTAATTAATTATTATCAATGTTAAAAAACCAAAGAAAGCAAAATTCAGTTTAAAAAAGGAAAAACATAACGAAATTAAATTTTTTGCCAGCCATTACTTCTACCTATTATTATCTACACTACACAGTTTAAAATATAATTCTAAATTAACAGAAAAAACGATAGCAAATTTTGACCTGAAAAGTTACCTCTGCTCTATGAGGACATTAGCCGTTGCGATTTAACACTATTTGACTTTCTTGCCTCACTTATGCCCTAATAGCACAACAGTCCCCTGTGACTGAAATGCGACCACACAATACTGTCACAATAGAGTTGCAAACAGTCGCCGCGACTCCGCAGCAAAGTCACGACAGAGTCCCTATGTCCTCTCGCTGTGTAGTCGCATTGCGACCGTTCAGAGAAGTCACGATGAGACAGTTTTGCGACAGCGAAAAAATTCGGAGAAAAAGAGTTACCGAAAATATACACCAGATGGCAGCACCAAACTCTCAGGCAAGAAGAAGTTGAGGTCCAGAATCGAACCAGGGATCTAACGGTTATTAGCCCAGCATCTTACCGCAACGCTGTGATTACCGTGCTCGGGAACCTTTAAAAGTAAACTGACGGCTGCAAAAGCTAGTTCTGACAACTTCTTTTGGAAATTTAAAATTTTTCTGTGAGTATTTTATAAATAAGTTTTATACATAAATATATATATTTATTTTTAAATAATATAAAAAATATCATTATTTTCAAGAGATAATGTGCTGTTTTATTTAGGTATTCATCCGAAAAGACTAATGATTTATTGAAATTTTTTATTCGGTTATGAAATAAATTTGTAATGTGCGACATGTGAGGTTTGATATATATATTAAGGTTTGAGGGATAAGATTTATATTTTTGCTATATTTTGCCTAAAAGGGATTTCATATAAAAATAAATAAAATTAATTGGAAAAACATGCATTATATAAAATAAATAAAGTATTTTTGACTTAGACCCATAGTTTTATCTCAAATTTTTCGTAGTGGAACTTTCAAACATACCAGAGACGTATTTAAAGGGGGAGGGGATCTGCAAACTTAAAGCAATTATTAAAAAACAGCAATTTTGAGACATTTGTATTTACTCTAGTAACAATAAATTTGAAAATACCGGATAGTCCCTCCCCCCATCCGAAATTTAAACCTTACATACGCTATCGAAACATATATGCCATGGGGATATGAAAGAAATTGTTAATTTTACTCACAGATACTTAGTTTTCACTTGTGATTAGAACTCTTAACTCTAATATTTTTAAGAATAATATTTTTTTTATAAATAATATTGTTTTGTTTAAACGAAATAATCTAAAAGTTAATAAATTAAACTAAATTCCATTACTACATAACTGCGAGGTTTTATTGAATTACTATTTTCGGATTTATTTATTAAATGTTTCAGGAAAGAAATTGTCACAAAATATTAGAAAAAATGAGTATGTATCCAAAGTCGCAAAAGCGGCCAGTGTGACGTCATTTTGAAGTCCAAAAAAATCAGTAGTCGCAAAATAGTCACACAGTGACTTCACAGTGGAGTCACTGAGCGACCAATCACATACTAGACACATGGTGACTTCACAGTGGAGTTACTGAGCAACCGATCACATACTAGTCACGCGGTGACTTCACAGTGGAGTCACTTAGCGACCGATCACATACTAGTCACATGGTGACTTCACGGCGACGTCACCTGGTGACTGGTCACAAATAAATTTCACAGTGACCACACAGTAGAGTCACATCACTCACAAGTCACAAGGTGAGTAGTATGTGACAGTCCTGTGACAATTGTGACCCTCTGTGACGTCACAGCGACTCTTTTGTGACCATCTGTGCTATTAGGGTGAGTGTGACTTAAAACAACACGGAGTAATGAATGTAAATTTTAATAAATTATAAGTTAATACAGCTAATTAATTTCATGTCTGTGGTGACGACATATCTTTCCAGCTATAAATGTCTAACGAAAATCCATTTTATCAAAACAACAACAAAAAATAAAATATGAAGCAGAACGTTGACGTTCTGAAATTAAGACATGCCCCATCTTTTTACTGGAAATTACCAGTTCATATAGAAAACTAACATTTCTCTGAAAGACGCGCATAGAGATATCCTGAATTTTTAGATTATCTTTAACAATGTGTTATACAGAAGCTTCTTTGACTCGCAAGGAATGACATTTATTAAAATTGTATAGAAAATCTGCATTAAAAAATTCATAGGACGTATCAAAAGACATATAAAGAGCTCTTGTAGTCTTCATGTAAATGAAGATTACGATACTACTTTCGTTAATTATTGTCGATAAAATAGAAAAACTCCTTACAATTTATAACATTAGTCAGGTTCTGACTGATTATTATAAACTTTTATCCCTGGTATTTTTTCATTTCAATAAACGACAGATATTTACTAACTCAAACATTGTGTCTCACACAATAGGGCTTATTACACATACTTATATCCAATCAATTTGGAGCATCGAAAACCTTATACTTTCAGATATTGTTTATTCACTTCGCTAACATTTACCGAGAAGAATTTATATTCCATGCATAATTATGAAACTTTTAAAACTTAAGGTATTTTTCAAAAAATGTAACACGGCTTTCAATAGGATGAAATAGCGAGATAATCATCGCAGGACTATTCTGTCTCAAGGCAATCTTAAAAGCCATTAATTTAATGGCTTCCTTC